>OU565284.1:975000-2175000 GCA_913789915.3 Sphecodes monilicornis
AAACAATTTGTTGACCCTGCTCAATTAGCAAGTTTCGCTCGAATGTCTCATTCGAGGCGTTAGAATAAGGTAGATCCTGTTAGTTAGGGGATAGCCGGGGTTCACGGAATCAATACAGGATACAAGTCGAAGTTAGGTTCGTCCTCGAGTTCGCTGTCGAGCGAGAAATTGAATTACGGATCGGCGTCCGTGAAAGAACCATCGTGAACCTACACGAACCTCTCCGGACACACCAAACCGAACCGAGAACGGAACAGAACTGACTGACGAGTGGAACGGAACGGTTTGAGGATGGAGAACGCAATGGACACGCAACGGCCAAGCAATGGCCACGCAATGGCCACTGACCAATTATTTACGAGTGCGTCTACCCGGTAGCGAAAGGTTAGGAGGCGTGAATTCGTGTAGGGACGCTCGCACACGTTCACGCAATTTGATTCAATGTTCGCCGTTGTAGGGGAACAGGTTCCACAGAGTGTTCCGCTTCGGCTCCGCTCTCTCGTTCAACATATAATTATCGGTAATAGCTAATCAGAGGAGTCGCGCGCGCGCGAGCGCCCCCGTCGTCCAATTAATGCGTATCTATTCCGCCGGATCTAAAGGCACGGGTGGTCCATATTACTTTCGACAATTAACCTTATAATAGCTTTCGTTCGACCCTCCTGATAAAAATTTGCTCCTCGAAAAAATTCGCCGATCACTGTCTGAAAATGTTCGGTTGGAGCTGAAACGGTCGTTTTCGATTTTAATGTATTGTAGGATCTAAGGAAAAGGAAGGCACCGCGAAGGGAATCGAACCCGGGCCCTCGTGTTGGTAGCCGATCGACTAACGCGCTCATCCACGAAACCCACCCCCCTTCTTCCTAATTTCCTACGGTATTTGTGGTCTGGGGGGTCCTAATCCCACAGTACTTTTGCACGGTGGTAGTATACACGTTCCTAACGATATACGTAAAATATTAGCTGTAGATCCTTAATAACATTAATTATATAAGCAGATCAATATTATCTTGGAACCTATCAAGCGGTAACACGATGGACGACCGAGCCAGCGAGAGGTCGAGTACAGTGATGAGATATTGCGTGGTTTTTTTCGCGCATGCGCGGCCAAACACAGTAACGTATCTATATTGTGGAGACAGTAGTGGGGAAGTGGGGAACTATTATTGTCGCGAAAGAGCCGGAAGAGTCCAGGACGAGACGACAATAGGAGCGTATTACGAATTTTTGGTAAGTTATTGTTCATATTTGATTGGCACACACATGTTATACATTCATATTTCAAATTCGAATAAAAAAAAATTTGCGAAATTATGCGGGGTTAATAAGTTGCCCAATTTTGGCTAAATTTTGTACTTTACTGAAATCTACTTTGCTAAAATTGTCACGTGAAAAATACTACGCAATATCTCATCACTAGAAACTAAAACTTCAATTCCGCGCACTAAAGCATACGCTTCTATCATTTTCTCGTGAAAATGTATAGTATTGCATACAGAAAACTTGACAATTTTTGGTTCCCCAAAGCGAAGTTCAGCCTATAGTAAAATGCCTCGGTTTCATATGCATAAAATGAAAACAATCCTCTATATGGAATGGAAACATTCTAGGTAGGAAGACATGCGTGGTTTTCGAGTTAAAATAGTTCCGAGTGCAACGGATTGTGGGAGATGCGAATTTCGTGGAGGTTTTTGCGAATCCGGGCCAGTGTGTTTCGATAAAAGCGAAGCGAAACACGGGGCCGTCGATAATCCGAGATAAGCGGGGCCAGAGCAGGCTCCAGTTACCAGGAATTAACCCGGATCCTTTTCTTTTGAAATAGAATCAAATGCGGTCGGCCCCGTGACACTGGGAAATTTTGCTTCATCTGTGTCTCTTTGAGAACGATAGTGTGGGCGTCGCGGATTAAGTGGCATCGAGAGGCAGCTGGCTCGCCCTGCGGGCAGTGTTGCATACCAAAGCGCCTGGAAAAGCTCCCATGCAAGGTCCCTAGAGCTTCCTTTAAAAAGAAAATTCATTTGACTCACTATACCTCCTGGCAGTTTTGTGTTTTCAGTGTCTGAGATGGTTGAGGAATTTTAGAAGACTTGGAACTGCCCTAGGCTGAAGGATCAAGGTACACCTGCTATTGGTTTGACGATATTGGTGGATTATGAGCCATGCAATTGAGTACAGCAATTTTATTAACAAAATTAGTAACGCATTGAGTATTGGCCCTCATTACAAAATTTGAGGGTTGTTCTCATCTTTTCAATATTAATCATAGACTGGGTTAGGTGATGACGGATTATTTTAACAAAGTAAGCAACACAATTATTGCTGGTTCTCACTCTAAAATTTGAGGGTTGTTCTCATCTTCTCAATATGGCTGATGGACTGGGTTAGATGATGACGGATTATTTTAACAAAATAAGCAACACACTTATTGCTGGTTCCAACTCCAAAATTTGAGAGTTGTTCTCACCGCCTCAATATGGCTGATGGACTGGGTTAGGTGACGACGGATTATTTTAACAAAATAAGCAACACACTTATTGCTGGTTCTCACTCCAAAAGAGGGTTGTCTTCAACCTCTCAATATGTCTGATGGGCTGAGTTAGGTGATGACGGATTATTTTAATAAAATAAGCAACACACTTATTGCTGGTTCTCACTCCAAAAGAGGGTTGTTTTCAACCTCTCAATATGTCTGATGGGCCGAGTTAGGTGATCTTGCAGGGTTCTAAGTTTTGCAATCGAGTGCAGCAATATCATTTTGACCAAAATAGTAACGCATTTGTTGCTGGCTCTCATTCCAAAATTTAAGGGTTGTTCATACCTTCTCAATATGACTGGTGGTTTGAGTTAGGTGATCTTCAGGGTTCTAAGTTGTGCAATTGAGTACAGCAATATTATTTCGACTAAAATAGTAACGCATTTGATGCTGGCTCTCATTCCAAAATTTAAGGGTTGTTTATACCCTCTGAATATGACTGCAGGGTTCTATTCGATAGCAGGATTAAAATTAGTAACACCTTCGCTCCAGGTGCTCACACGATTTTGTAGAATTGAATATAGCAATTTGATTAACGAAATTTGTAATAGTTCCCCATTGGTTGCCACTCTAAAATTTGAGGGTTGTTTTCACCCTCTCAATATGCGTGATGGTCTTCAGTAGCAAATATATAGCCATTTTATTAGTAGTAAAATGTTGAAAATCGAGCAGCTCGGACAGCTTGTTGCAGAAATGCTGGTTCGCGTTAATGAAGGGTTAATTCAAATTCCACAATGTGGTATGTCGAGACGTTATAGAAACCGACTCGTCGAAATGTTCAACCTCGACTGGTATTACCGGCTGGAATTGATGGTGATCATCGTTCCGTGGATTTAAATTTACATTTTTATTGACGAATCTGACAGACATCGAATTTTATTTTGATAGAAAAGATATTAAATGGATCGTCAATGAAAATAACCTAGTAAACGAGGAACTGTCTCAAAATTTCAATTTAACAGCAACGATTTCGACTTAACGAAAATAAAAATTGATTAGCAATTCCAGAATTGCGTACAATTTTATTTTAATGCCAATAATGTTTATAGATAAAAAATAAAATCATTTAGTGAGAGCTACAACTGTTTAGAATTTTGCATTTAATGGCAATAGTATTTGTAGACAAAAAATAAAACCATTTAGCGAGTATAGAACTGTTCGGAATTTTTTATTTAATGCTAGGAATGTTGGCAGGTGAAAAATAAACTCACTTATCAAACGTAAAGAGTGAAATTTTATTTTAATAAAAATATTTGGTTCGGCATAAAGCTCGTGCGTTTTCATGTCAAATAAATTCTACTGGGTTGGTTTTAATAAAAAGAATTTTATTTGGTAGTTTTATTAACCTGTCACTGAAAGTTCAATAAATGTTTAGTCAGCTTTACAATAACACCACCGCTAGCTTTATTGTCTTTATATAGAATAAAACAATTTGTATATAAATGCATAAAATCTCGAACCATCAATTTTCAAAAAATCGCCAATATTTAAACTACCGCGGTCATGGGGACTCAGATTTTCTCGAAACTTTGCATATCGGTAGATTTCGTTCTCCTGTTTAGGAAAATGTAGCATTACCGGCGCCGATACTCAACAACTTTTGAGATATGACCAGAGGATATGCCGCAAAGTGGATGGTCAACACTTCGAACATTTATTATGATATGTAAAGGTCAACCCGCCGTAAACAACGCGTAATCTTTGCTGAAACACGTAAGCTTTAAACTTCCACCTTTTATCCGCTCCTACATGATTATTCTTGCTCAAGGTCATTTCAAGGTCAAAAAGGTGGTATCCACTAAATTCAGTTTTTTATTGTCTATCATGCTATCGTAAAAAAATATACTATTCCATTTAAAAAAACATCGGTGACCTTGAAATTTCATTAAAAAAACACGACATAAAAAATTGTTTTCTTTACCATTATATTTGCCCCCTGCAATAATGTCACTTTGTCCTCTGAAGTTTTCTGATAGAACTGTAAATACGACAGATATTTAGGTGTTCCCATTTATGTGGGACACCCTGTATAAAGAGGAAAAAAGTAGAAAATTCTTGATTCCCCAAAGTGGGGAATTTTAACTAAATAAAAGAGCGTGGTATTGTATTTGTCTGAGACTTATCTTGTTGCGGTGATTGTCAAGCAACATATAGCTTGTACGGATACACAGCTCTCCCAGTTTATGTACGCCTTCGTGATACCAAACGTGCTTTAAACGTCTCCGTTTTATGTCGCATAAAACAGAAGAACCCTTGTCTGTATTTTGTCGCTGTCGCTACTGTCACTGCCACTGTCTGACCTCCGCGTCTAATGTCAGGGACCCCCCCCCCCACCTTCGCACAAATTATCGAATAAAGTATTAAACTGTCCGAATAATCCGCTCGTGAAATTTTATTTATCCATTCGCAATCTCGGAAGTAACGACCTCGCCATTGGTTTCTAGTTTCTATCCTCCATCGGTCGAATTTAAGGTTATGGGTCGAATAATAATCGTTGACAATATATGTCCCGTAAAACTAATGCAATTTAGGCGATAAACCTGAATCGGAAGCGTTCAAACTTATCAGTGCGATTGATAAAAGCCGGATTACCAAAGTTGAGCACTGTGACATAAAATAGACAGTGGAATAAACGTTTGATTCTTCTTCGGTGGCCTCTATAAATTGAAATTTATAGTCTACGGTGTTGAACGTGTAGCTACACTAGTGATGGAGAAATGTCGATAGTCAGGACCATCGCTTATACTGGTTAACAATTCTTGTTTTTCACAGAGCACATTTATATATAGTCATTAATTTGATTTTGAGAAAAGAGTCAAAAATTCAACTTTCAGAATTTTTTCCGCTACAGCCGGAATAGTTAGAGGAATGATTCTTACGTAGAAAAATTCCGTAGACTCTTCCAAATATGACAGTATTTTTTTAATAACAATACAAACATTTAAACATCTGTCAAAAATGATTAGTTTACTTTACTGCACTCGGGCGGTGCGCCGTCAATGAGAACCACTGACCGCACCTCGTTACACGAGGACCTAGTTTGACTTGTATCTCAAAAACGAAAAATATTTTGCAAAGTCTAAAGGCCGATTCTGAAAGGTGGAAGTCTGATCTATCGCTTGATGTGATTCGATTCCACGCTAGATCCTTATTTTTCATGTGACATCGATAAATGTTCTCAAAAATTCGTACGAAATGGGTCTCTTCGTCATTAAATATTATTTACACATGTTTAAATGTTTATAATGGTTTAAAAGACATATCGTCATATTTGGAAGAGTCTGCAGAATTTTTCCTCGTCAAAATCGTCCGTCTCGCTTTTTCGGCCGAAGCAGAAAAAATTCTGAAATTTGAACTTTTGATTCGTGGGCGTTCTCAAGGTTATTTCAAGGTCATTTTGTCTTTCTTATCATAAACACATATATTTTACTTCGGAATCATATTCTACGTAAAAAAATGCACAACTTTTGTTTAAAACATTTTTTTATCAGTTTGTAAGAACATTATTATGTCTTCGTGAGTCTTTTATTAAACGAATTACTATGTGTCTCAAAGTTGAGGGTAAAAATTTCGTGCATTTATTATGATGTTCTTAAATGAAATAAAAAATCTTCCAGAAGAAAGTAACGTTGTCATTTTAATAGAGAAACAAAATTATCCTTGACATAAACATGAAAAATCAGCTAAATATCTTAAAAGATATTGAACTTACAAAAAAATGTGTCAAACAGATGTTGTGCATTTTCTTACGTAGAATATGATTCCGAAATAAAAAAATGGGTTTATGATAAAAAAGATAAAATGACCTTGAAATAACCTTGAAAACGCACACGCATTAGAAAACTAGTAGTGCCATTTGACTTCCCACTCGAAACGCTAAAGTACATGTGTTAGTTTGTTTGTTTTAAATCACATGTCTTCGAGATTTTTTACAATCTCAATTTAAATTGGACACCCTGTATAAATGTTCTCTATGACAAAATTGATGTTGGCAAGTGTTATTAATTTATGAACGAGGAGCTTGGACGAGGTGTTGAAGAGATCGTCACCTACTTCATCAATTCTTACGAATGAATCCTTCGTTCCCCGGGTCGGACGTGTGTGGGGGCTGCTCGCCAGTCCTATCATGTTCAACGAAGAAACGTGATTCTCTTCGTTCGGTCCTATATTTTTCGAACTATCTCCGCCGGAACTTTCAGCCCCCGAAGTGTCGACCCAGATGTAACAGATAGAATTGTTCGAGTACCCGGCGAAAGCTCTACTCGGCTCGAATACATGAACAGAATCGAGACTGGGATGCGCTATACGTTATTCCGACGAAAGTCGATTTTTCTTTTTGGCCCCCACAGCTCGACACGGCTCGACACGGCTTGTTCTTATCTTGTCCGTGCACCTCTCTTTAATGCTAAACTATCGATCCCCAAACGTACGGTGACTCCCATTGATATTCGGACACTCTTAAAAAGACAACAACTTTTTTTACTATTACGCCGTACGACTGCTACAAGCCTGCTGCTGTTACGTCATCTCCGTTTTCCGGTTTCAAATTCGCAAATGTTGGGAATATCGTGCAATTTTTCTCAAGGTGACATTTTTCGCGATTTCAAGGTCATCGATGTTTTTTTTAAACGGAAATACATATTTTGGTAATTGTACAGAAGAGAGCACACCTCACCGATTTCAATCACCTTGAAATATGTCGTCGAGGTTATTTTTCTGAACAACTTTTCCCTGTGCCTGCTACCGCCGCTGATTATAGCAATCTCTGTCTTTTTCCCAATGATTGAATTCGTCCTTTATGACGTGGGAGGGACTCCAACTTTCCCTCTTCATCATCGCCCCAAGACCCTTAACCCAAACATAACCTAAGTTTAACAAAAATTCGTATCAAGACTGTACAATCCTAACCCTCCACGGGGTAACAATCTAGAAACGAGATTCTTTATCATTTTTGATGGGATTTAAATATATTATCTGAAGCGTGATTCTGAGCATATTTTTCTTATAAATGTTACCACTGTTCGAGTTTAATTTCCGAGATATTTCTAAAAAACTGTAGGGTTCACTACAGCGAACCCCGCCATTTTAAATGCATTTTGGTTAGGTTTGGGTTAGGTCTGGTGGTGGGGGTGCAGTGAAGGGAACCCTTCAAAATGGGCGGGGCCCACCAACTACGTGTTCGGGCAATTAACCCTTTGCACTCGGAGCTATTTCAACTAAAAAACCAAACATTTTTTCTAACCTAGAATATTTCCATTTTACATAGTTATTTTCATTATACAGGGTGAGTCACCTAACGTTTGTACCTCAAATATCTTTGTTGTTTCTAAAGATACGTAAAATATGGTAAGGACAAAGTTGAATGGTACAATGGGGCTGACACGATGCAAAAAACAAAATTTTGTTTTTATGTCATGTTTTTAGAGATATCAAGGTCACCTTGACTTTTTTAAATGGAACCACCCTTTTTTAAACACCTACAATGGTAGTCCCTTTCATTACGAATTCAGTGACTATAATTACACAAGGTCATTCAAGGTTGCGGACAGAGATAACGTATAAGATTTAACATCGATACATGCTTGTAAACGGGCTTTGAAGGAATGTTGCACTCTGTCCTCGACCTTGAATGACCTTGAGTAATTATAGTCACTGAATTTGTAATGAAAGGGACTATCATTGTAAGTGTTTAAAAAAAGGGTGGTTCCATTTGAAAAAGTCAAGGTGACCTTGAAAATCTCTAAAAAATGACATAAAAAAAAATTTTTTTTTGTTATCGTGTGAGTCCCACTGAACCATTCAACTTTGTCCTTCAAACATTTGACGTATCTTTAAAGACAACAAAGATATTTGAGGTGGCAATAGTTACTGCCTCACCCTACAATGAGAGCCCCTTTCATTACGAATTCAGTGACTATAATTACTCAATGTCATTCAAGGTCGCGGACAGAGTGCAACATTCCTTCAAAGCCCGTTTACAGGCATGTATCGATGTTAAATCTTATACGTTTTCTCTGTCCTTGACCTTGAATGACCTTGGACTAATTATAGTCACTGAATTCCTAATGAAAGGGACTATCATTGTAGGTGTTTAAAAAAGGGTAGTTCCATTTAAAAAAGTCAAGGTGACCTTGATATCTCTAAAAAAATGACATAAAAACAAAATTTTTTCTTTGCATCGTGTCAGCCCCATTGTACCATTCAACTTTGTCCTTACCATATTTTACGTATCTTTAGAAACAACAAAGATATTTGAGATACAATATTTAAATGTTTAGTACTTTATTACATATAAACAAATTTAATCATGTAAACAATATTCTGACTAATGGTGTAGCAATTTGTAGTGGCGCCTCATCCGAGTGCTAAGGATTAAAAATGGTAGAATTCGCTGTAGTGGGGGTCCGTAGATTTTTGTAAACATCTATAAAACGAATGCCGAGCGGCGGTAACATGTACAGGAAAAAGTTGTTCAGAATGGTGACCTTGGCAACATACTTCAAGGTCATTGAAATCGGTGAGGTGTCCCCTTTACTGTATAATTACCTATATTTAATATTTGGCTATTACATGCCAAAGTCGAATCGAATTTAACGGATTATAATTCATGACCTTTGCTTGACCTTGCCCATCAAAACTAAATGAAAAATTAATATAATTAGCATTCGGCTTTTCAATGATTGTGCTGTACTAAAGGGAATCTTAAAAATCTTCTTTTTAATAATCTCAATCGAAATAATTCAATCACGTTATTGAGGGTAACGTATTGGTTCGCGATTGAAACTGCTATTGCCGTTTGAAAATCCATGAACACTAAACCTACTAGCGCCGGTCAAATGAGCGCCTTTAGACTTTTTATTTTAAAATTATTGAATTAATGAAGATATTTCCATTGGAAATAATTATGCACAATTTTTTTTCATACATTTGGATCAGCCTGTAGATGATTTCGCCAATGCCACTTCTGGTACGCTGATTGCGTAGCCAGCCGCGTTTCGTTTTATCGAAAATCGTTCGGATTTCAAAAGCCTAGCCTCCCCCAACCCTTTGCGTCGCGTTCCGACGCGCTTCTGTCCCTGACAAACTGCGATTCATTCCCACTGAAAAGACGAGATTACGCCAATTATGCACTCGGACCATCGCCAAATCGAGTTGCACTATCTGCGTCCTCGAGGACCGAAGGCTACCCTAAATTTTCAAGTCGATTCCAAAGACGAGTAATTGTTCGGCATTATCTGTGCGACGGAATTTTACATTTATTTCTTGTTCCACAACATTCACTGTATCAATTTTCATTACACTTTTAGTAAATCATATAAATTTCTCCGGTCCGGTTTGTTTACAAATACGGTTTTCATCTGAATGTGAGATGCTTGTATTCTATGAAAGCAAGTTTATTTAACCCTGCATCGTACAATGAATTCAATGGTAAATCAAATTTAACACGTTGACAGCCATGGGGGTCACCGGTGACCGGCACACGACTTGGCTACAGCTGCGTGGGGGCCACCGGTGACCGGTGACGCAGCAAATAATAAAAGTACATAATTAGAGTTGTAATTAGAGTAAATGACGCAGCAAATAATAAAAGTACATTACTGATAAATTTTTCAATAATACTATTGTTACTATAATGGTTTTGTGGCGGTTACTTCTTATGCTCGTCAACAGAGGGACATTACGACAACACTTTTCCCGCTACTACTCTTCCTCTGTTTGTATATATACCGTCCTAAACTGTCCTTACATCCCGCGTCTAAGGCACGGGTCCGCTAGACAGCCTTACCGATGAGTCCTCTAGCGGGCCTAGGACGAAACGCTTCCTTCTCCTTTTTCCTCCTCTCACACAATTTTCAGCCGCCATAATTGGTGACCCCGACAAACGAACAACAACGCTACCTTCTGAGCAGAGGAGACGACAACATCAACAAACCACGGACAACATCAGGAGGACTGGAAGGTGACTACTCTGTCACTGCCTTGCCTGAACTACTGCCCGACCAACAGCGAGGACTTCTCCCTACCATGTGCTTCTGACGTCATCTTCGCAGCATAATATAGTTTAACGTTTCCGCACCTAAATTTGTGCGACGTTTTCGTATCTACATTTGTGCGACGTTCATCCATTGTTTGTGCGACTATATGAGTCCTACGAGCGGCTTAGGGAGCTACTCAATTTCGTCAATTCGGCAGCATCACTGGCGGGCACACTGACAGCACACATTCCAGCGACTTCCTTGGATTCCGGCGGAGATCAGCGTAATTAGAGGGAAAATTTGTCCAGATATCGTTGACCACTGGCAAGGGGGTAATGTGGCGGCTACTTCCTATGCTCGTCAACAGAGGGACATTACGACAACACCTTTCCCGCTACTACCTGAATCTTCCTCTGTTTGTATATATACCGTCCTAAACTGTCCTTACATCCCGCGTCTAAGGCACGGGTCCGCTAGACAGCCTTACCGATGAGTCCTCTAGCGGGCCTAGGACGAATCGCTTCCTTCTCCTTTTTCCATCTTCACACACTTTTCAGCAACCATAGTTTGAAGAAATAAATGCACGAAAAATGCTTCAAGCATGATTTTATAACTCACTTTATTTGCTGTAAATAATATTTCAACATAATATGCATAATGAAAAATTCACGTTGGCGCCTTGGGCAAACCATGGAAAATGCGCCTGGCAGTCAACGTGTTCAAGATTTTCAAGAAACAAGGAGCACCCAACTGTTCAATGAATAACGTCGACAATGTTATGAATTTTACCTTAATAATTCGCCGACTCGATATCAATTTCTCTCACCATACGAAAATAGAAGACAGAAATTCCCTTCAATTTGAAATACGAGGTCTACAACAATCGCCAAAAGGGGACAGAAGCTCCGGAACCGAGTGATTTCCAGATGAAAGGCACGCGAGTATTCCTTGGGGTTGCTTTCACGGCATAGTGAATGGGCATCCATAAAGGGCGGCCAAACACTGGTAGAGAGAGAATGAGGAGAGAGAGACGGAGAGAGAGAGACGTATACCAACGTTGGAAGAAGAGAAACGCGAGAGTAGAAAGGGTGAGGAGGAAGGGAGCAAGGATCTCGATGATGATAAATGCTTCCTGCGGCGGAACGTGATTTATGCCGTCATTAGAATAGTCGCCACGATCCTCCCGTGTGGGTGGCACATAATAATCGCTACCACGTACCTACGTACGTGTATTATTCTCTCTCTCTCCCTCCCCTCCACCATGCTCCCCCTCTCTCTCGTTGGCTATTCGAGGAGCTTCCGATCTTGACCAAAGAGGCTCCTGTCGCAGTGTCGCAGGATGATTGCGACGCCCATAAACACAGTGCCCGTCATTGCATTGGTCGACGATCATTGGCTAGTTATCGATGGTCGATCTACACCCCGTGACAAAAATATAAGACAGGGTGTCCCAAAAATCTTGCTGGATCCTTGAAATAAAGTAACTTTTTCTTTTGCAAAATTGGCCGCCTCGACTTCGTTAAGAAGTTATTACAGAAAAACACGGACCAATCAGACCGCGGTTATAGCGAACAGACTCCGGGTCGGAAACTGGTTCCGCTGAGCGTGACGTTGACATTGGCTGAGCCAGAATCCGTCTGCTGTAGCCGCCGTCTGATTGGTCCGTGTTTTTCGTTAATAACTCCTTAATAAGGTCAGGGTGGTAATTTTCGATGAGAAAATTTTTACTTTTGGGACACACTGTATAAGGCATATAAGGAAATGAATTAACTAATTATTTTTTTTACAAATATGTTTTCAAAGCGATTATATACAGGAGAAGGTACACCTCACCGATTTCAATGACCTTGAAATATGTCGTCAAGGTTATCATTCTTAACAACTTTTTCCTATACATGTTACCGCCGCTTAACTTAGTTTTTTAGATATTCGCAAAAAAACTGTTAGGATGACTATAGCAAATTATTGAGACTATAGCAAGATCATAGTAAACTAATTGTTCTAACATCTAAAAAAAATCCGAGTCGTAGTGTATGATATTAAAAAAGTTATCATTTATTTAAGAGTGTCCGAATATTTACAGGAGTCAGTGTACATTTCAATTTTAGCGCATTTAAATATTTGTGTCACTAACACTAAAATAGAAAATCGAAATAAACAATCTTATAGATAAATAGAAAATCTGTTTTTCCTGTCGACCGTACCATAAATCGCATAATTACACGCCATGTTCGCAGAATACAATGGCGAACAGGGTACACAGAAAATGGGAGAAAGTGGTGTTTTCCATTTCTCCGTTCTTTTTTGGAACGGGAAAAAGCGAACTCTCGTCCGCACGTGTTTATTAGGGATTAGTTAATGGCTCCAGGGGCCCAATATCGATCACTCTTAATTGTCGTTGTTGTGTGTCGTTTTTAATGTCGCCGTGATTGATCGACGACGCAATTAATTACGGTAATGGTGGCTCCGGGTAGTTTCGGCGGTCTTGTCGTCGCCCCCTTCCCCCCCAAAAAAGATTTCCGGTACGCTCGTTATTGTTCTAACTTTCCGCTAATGTATCGCGACAATAATTATTTCCGGCCCTTCTTCGTTGTATAATCTTTACTTTAATATTTCTATTAACAATTTTCTGGATACGAGATGCAATATTATTGTTGAGTAGACAGCAGATAGTAGTCGGATTTTATGCAATTTATGACAACAATGAGTAGGTCCGTTTTATAAGACGAATATTTTTATGTTCAAAAAGAAAATATATTTTCATTTAAATTCAAATTCTTAGAATTCTTTTTTTTTGCATAAAGATAAACAGTCTAAGGATGAGTTAGCATACGATAGAATATTTTCCTTGCGGTAATATCGATATAACATTTACACTAAACCTACCAAGCACAAAAACATATAAAAGTGACAAGATTGAATTTATTCAAACTTTGTATGGCTTTAATCATAATATGTGCTTACATAAAGAAGCCAATTAAATCATTTCCTAGTGTTTTTATAATTACAATAATTGCGAGATGGAAAACCGGTCATTCGACTATGGTAGGTTTAGTGTTAATTTCACTCTTATTGTATTCTTTTTTAACACTTTGACTGCCAAAGCAGCGACCTCAAAAATTTCATAAAATCGAAACAATATATTTAATAAAATAATGATTACAGAATTAAAATGTGTTACACTGAGTAACGTTTTAACCTTCTTGCATTTTTCAGATATTAACCAAATTTGATACAATGATTACATTAGCGTAATAATTAATTTTTAAATATGGACAAATAATTCCGTCACCCATATATGGGTGACACGGCAGTCAACGTGTTAAACTGCGTCCCATATTCTTTTAAGAAATACAAAACAAATACTATACCTAGTTTAACTTCAACAGCCAACTCACAGTACACCTACTTTTGTACGACTGCCAAACATTTTCTACCCAGCGACTCAAATTCAAAATAAACTCGAACACTGCCCTCACATCCGAAAAGCACGCAAGAAACACTATCAAATTCCTTAAAGAAATCAACCGCTTCCACAAAATCTAAAGTCATCACGGAATTTCATCGCTAATGACCTGGATGTTGATGCGACGTTTGTTGTGATTACGCTGTATGACTGCGCATGCGTCGCATTCTCTTCTTTTATGTATCTGCGCGCGCCCTTCCGTACGCTTGCTGTGTTCTGGGCGCATCCTGGCGGTAATAGTTAGTAACAGTAGCGTCCAATAGTGTTACAGATTGGAACATCAGTCACGTGATGTGCTGTGATGGAATGCAATAGAGGTGCCAATCTACATTAGTTCCCTCTGAAAAGGAACTAAAATGTAGAGTGTCCAAGGTCATACATAAGAGTTTACTCCCCCTGGCTTGCTGTAAGCTTGTTCTTCTACTCGTTGTTCGCGTAGCACATGTACACACTTTTATATTAACCTTCCATCGGGCGCAACTGATCTGAGAGGCACAGCGCGGTTATTTGGGTACCCCCCCCCCCCCCCCCACCAGGCAACATTGTTATTTGGCGTTCCCAGTAACTGCCTGTTTTGACGTGCTCTAAGGGTTCTTCTCACTTAGTTTGCCTTTGACCATCATTACCGGAAGTTATTCAAGTTTTGTTCAGATCAGCTCAATGCGTACGAATTCATCACATTTTTGAAGGTACGTATTTTCGAAATATTAGCATAAAAATGATTTATTATCTTCGCTTTAATTGAAATAATGTAAGGGTTTTCATTAATTTTGTGAAAATACATTGACCGTATGGTAAAGTCCCTGTGCCGAAGGTTCAGGTAGCACGTAAGTATCTGGAAAACACAAGCGACTCAGTCACCCCCACCCTTGGGGAGGGCCCAAAAGAGCGTTCCTTCAAGTATAGACGGTACCAAGTGCAGTATCTTCCTAACAGCAGTTGTATGCATGAACTTAATCAGGTGTTTATTGTGTTTTTGGAATGTGTGCCCGTCAAGCACATTGCGCCCGAACTCGGCGGTCTAGGCGTTGCGCCCGACGGAAGGTTGAATATTTCTCGTACTATTCGTACTCTCTGTAATCCCGTTAAATACGTTATTGCGCTCACAACGTTAAACTTTATTATAAAAAAAAAAAGTGATGAAGGAAACGACAGACATTTAGTTCACCGTGTAGATTGAAATGTCAATCTAATATACGAGATAATAAAATTTGATGGTGCGCTATCTTCTTGTCGCTCTATAATCTATAATTTTGCTTCATAGAGAAAATAGAAGAAAATATTCTGTTTTAATATCAGGTAGATTGAAACGTCAATAACAATCCCTCGAGAGATAGTATATAACGAAAGTTGTAAATATGCAAAATAAACATACAAGGTAATTAAATTTTCAGGTTGTTATCTTCACAATCTCTCTCCCTAGATAAAATAAAAGAAAATACACAGCTCTATGATAGACTACAGTTAACCAATGCAACAATACATTATCCGAACGAAATTATCTACAAGCTTGTATTGACTTTCCGGGTTCGACTAAACAAACGTCATCTATTTCATCTAGCGAACGCAGAAATTCGCGTCGCCTGTCCTACCATGGTTGCGTTATGACACCCCGGGTAAGATTGAACGTGGTTTCCTGTATCGATAAATTAGCTGCTTCCAATTACGCGTTTAAAAACAACACGATCGCCGTCCGCGATAACAATATATTCCGATAAACGTCATAAAAATCGCCTATGAACATATTGCCGCTCGTATTCCATTATTTCTCTAACATCTCGGGATCGTAAACCAGCATTATCTTTTCTGCGATCGTTCCGGGCTGGCTATGTATACTTATGTACCTGGAATCGGGATCGTTGCGAGACTCGAGACACGATTGTTTCTTCGTGGAACAGACACGCTCTTGCGGGAGAGGGAGAGAGAGAGAGAGAGAGAGAGAGAGAGAGAAAAAGAGCGAGGGAGAGAAAGAGAAAGATCATCGAGATCAAGCGCAAGAGAATCGATGCTCGCGATCGCCAAAGCCGAGGCATTCCTTGATCTCGTTACTCTTGCTCTCTGTCCGCCTTGGTGCTTGGTTCAGATTCCGCGAACTCCTGACGATCAAGGTGTTACGTTCCCCGATGCTGAATGGGCCGATTACTGTCGCCGATGAAATAAACGCTATCGCTGTTCACCTCTTGCCATCCTGCTAGTTCTCTTTCTCTTTCTCTCGTTCTCTTTATTCTTCCCTCTCGCTCTCTCTGTTTCTCTCTGACTCTTGTTCTCTTTCGTTCTCCGACTGTCGTTCCCTGTCTCTCTCGATCGATATTACACGTGACGAAGTGACAGGAAACGCGTGTAACGAAACGTACACGCGATTTATGCTCCCCGACGGGCAGAGGTCGACGAATTTCGGTAGATCTTCCGGACTATTCGGAACTGATCTCGTACAGGGAGAGGGGGGTTGGGATCACTGATCTTTATACTATGGATACGGGATTCGGATTTTGGAAATGTCCCGAATCGAACGTAGATTTTGGATGCCAGCGCCGCTATCGTTCGACCGGTGTACTGTACCCCTCGTACTCCTCTTCATCTCCGTGATCCTCTATACTTCGCCATGTGTTTGCGTCCCTCTAGATGGCGCTGCTTTCAATCGAGTTGATTGGACGTCATCGACATTTTTTATTTCGTAGCGTGTCAATGGCGTCCAAACAACTCGATTGAAAGCAGCGCCATCTAGAGGGACGCAAATACATGGCGAAGTATTTAGGATCACGGAGGTGAAGAGGAGTACGAGGGGTACAGTACACCGGTCGAACGATTGCGGCGCTGGCATCCAAATCTACGTTCAATTCGGAACAATAAGCTGTGTAGCTGGCACATGGCAATACCGTATCCATAGTATATATATATATATATATATATATATATATATATATATCAGTGCCATACCGTATCCATAATATATATATATATATATATATATATATATATATATATATGTGTAATACCGTATCCATAGTATATATATCAGTGCAGTACCATATCCATAGTATATATGTCAGTGCAATACCGTATCCATAGTATATATATCAGTGCAATACCGTATCCATAGTATATATATCAGTGCGATACCGTATCTATAGTGTATATATATATATATATATACATATATATATATACATATATATATATATATATACATATATATACATATATATATATATATATATATATATACCAGTGCAGTACCGTATCCATAGTATATATATCGTGCAATACCGTGTCCATAATATATATATGTGTAATACCGTATCCATAGTATTGTATATCAGTGGTTGGGGGGATCCACCGATCTTCGACGATCTTCGCCGAGCGTTGACGATCGACGAGGTGTTATGTATGTCATTGACTTTTTTCCCCCCACTTTGACTTTGCTGATGCAACAGTTGCGCCTTTGGACTATTATTGTGCAATGGTCCGTGGGGGATATTTATGTTCAATGAAACATTTTTCATATCGATTGTAAGAAACAGGAAACGAATAGAATTATCTACTTTTTATAAGTTAAATTATATGGGGAGTTCCAAGTAGTTTTCAGATGGATGAATCCTAGTAGATCTCAGTACTCTTCGGTAGTACACAGCTGATCGAGTCTCAGTAGTTCACAGTAGTTTCTTGGCATACCTAGCATGCGCGGGGCCTGCGCACTGTTTCCTTTATGGCAGTGATAGGCAATTTTGCCTCAATTGAGGCAAAACCGTCCACACCGTAGCGCTCTCTGTCCTCTTCCATCGAGCGCGGTACAATGGGGCAACGAAGACACGAGACATCAGCGTACGCAACGAATATTGGAAATGGGTGGTTAAATAAACTATACACGGCGTATGCTGGTAAAACTCTAGTTTAATAACTGACCTCGGAAGGACATCGTGTCGCATTGATGGCTATACACGAAGTGAGGAAGAAAACGAAAAGGCAACGTGAAAAGTCCGTTGTCCACTTGAGATAAAGGACTAGGTCTGCGTCCTGTCTCTTGCCCAGGCAGTTAGGTATACGAAAACTCTAACAGGCCCATGAGTCCGCTGACATCTGGTTTATTGCCTTAACCAGTGATTCTCATTCGTAACTAAATTCATTTTTGCTTTCTTACTGACGCGTTGTTACTAACAATCCAACAACGAATGTGCGCGCTGCATGAAAGAGAGGTTGGTGGGAGAAGCAGGCGTTTGAGTGGCTCCACCCGTGCCCACCACTGCTCTATGGTAACGACGGATGCTGGTGGGGGACAGTGGGCGCTATGGAGGGGACGGTTTAGTCTCAATTGAAAGAAAAATGTATATCCCTAACCTTAACCATTGATTGTCGCAAAATGCTCCTGTTCCAAATCGTAGTGGCCTTCCCCGAGCACAATATTCTCGTTCCTCTCGAAGCTCGTCGATGAAACTTCGCGAACCTAGCCAGAATAAATCGCTCCATTCCGGTACCCTCGTATCCTGTATAGATACTAATACAGTATCCGAGCGTTGGTGAATTTTCCCCGGTATTTAGTTTCGTAACATCGTTATCCACGAAGTGGTTAAAAACCGTGGGGTATTGTTTTCATAGAACCTGCTACCGGCAGTACCATTCCGCGGACGCGTAATTGAACATTTTCCCTCGAATATCGCCGGCAGTACACGTTGCACGACGTATAGTGTACCGAGCGGGTGCCAAAAGTTTCCGACCGAAATATAATTCTATTGTATCGGTTACGCAAAATGTGGTCGAGCGTGGAACTCCGCTCGCGAAATCATGGCATATTCTGTAACTTAGAAAAGCTTCAACGTATTTTTCGGTAACCGGATTTGTTATTTCAAAATCGAATAACAGCGTGATTTTCTATTGGACCGTATTAGTAACAATATCTTCACTCTCTGTGCAGAAATGATGCTGCTTTTGGAAATGCGAGAACGAGATGAAGTGAAACGGGATTAATTGTGATTTTATTGCAGTCTTTTTATTGCACCTAGTCCCGCCATAGCCTTGTCGAAAATGGTTTCATTTTTGCAAAAATTGTTCAGTTATAAGTGTACGACTGTTACGCAGACAGTGAAATTAAAAGTAATTCTACTTCATTAATTGTTTCAACAAATTGACAATGACACGAAACATTGTTCTAATCGAATTTATCATTTGTATCAGAATTTGATTGCAATGAACAATAACCTAAAACAGGCAGTTCCAACGAGTAGCTCCAGAGCTATCCGAGGCACCTTCCCCGCTTAGGTTCTTCCCCCACTCTTAGACTTCATCGTTATAATGTATAGTAGTGGGAAGCTCCCACCACGAGAGCCACGCGGCGCGCGCAGCACTCTCTAACTCTACGGCCGTACGTAGTAGTGGGAAGAGGTTCGATGGTGGGGACCTTGCAGTTCTCGGAGGGAAATACGTTGGAACTCCCTGACTTAAAAGATTGCTTGCAATAAAATATGTGGTTCATAAATTTCAATTACAATTAATGCAGTTCTCACCTCTTCTACTTTTCCAAAATCTGTAGAGAAACGTTTACTAATTTATTATAGAGAAATCTGCAACTGTACAATGAACTACAATCGTGCAATTTTAGACTTGTTATAATAAAATGTACTGGCAGGTCCACGAGTGACAATTGCAGTTGCTGTACCTTCCATGACTTGCTGCATCGTATTTATTCTTTTCACAAAAACTGTAGACAGATTTTTATTAGTTTTTTATAGAAAAATCGTGGAATTTTGGACTTGTTATAATAAATTGTACTAGCTGGTCCGCAAAGTGACAATTGCAGTTCCTTCCACAACCTGTCCACAATTTATCTCTTCTTTTAAAAAAGTCAACCGCCATGAGTCTGTTGATTCATTCACGAAACAATTTGCTATCGTATAACGAACCAAAATCGTAGAATTCTATTTCGAAAATCTGCGTTGTCTGTCGATTCATTCGCGAAAAAATTTGCTATCGTACAACGAACCAAAATCGTAGAATTCTATTTCGAAAATCTGCGTTGTCTGTCGATTTATTCGCGAAAAAATTTGCTATCGTATAACGAGTCAAAATCGTAGAATTCTATTTCGAAAATCTGCGTTGTCTGTCGATTCATTCGCTAAAAAATTTGCTATCGTACAACGAACCAAAATCGTAGAATTCTATTTCGAAAATCTGCGTTGTCTGTCGATTCATTCGCGAAAAAATTTGCTATCGTATAACGAACCAAAATCGTAGAATTTTATTTCGAAAATCTGCGTTGTCTGTCGATTCATTCGCGAAAATATTTGCTATCGTACAACGAACCAAAATCGTAGAATTCTATTTCGAAAATCTGCGTTGTATTGTTCGTAGATCCGTCATGAATAGTCCGTTCATAGTCTTCACGGTCTCCTAGGTTTCATCGATTGCTCGTAGTCAGGTATGCGGTGCCGATTTGTCACCGGTCCGAACGGGTACCAACGAATGTCAAAGCTAATTGAATTTGATCTGCCGACGACCCGTGAAGTATTGCATTAGGATTGTCGTTGCGCGACAATAGCCGCGCGATCTATCACCGTTGCAATCCTTCGCCGCGCTCCTTTGTTTTCCATCCGTTTTCCTAATTGCACGAGGCCGCCCTCTGCACGTACTTACGTACAATACAGCCACAACAACGAACAACCACACATCGTGTCCACGATTGCGATCTACGCCGTTCCACGATCTTCGATCCGTCGCGTCGTTTCTATTCCATTCGCGTGACTCATCGAACTCGCAAAAAATAACTGATACGAGATCATTATCTTCTCACGGGAACCGAGGCGATATCGGTTTTTTTGAGGCTCGTTAGCCGCTCGGATTCCTCGCCGACATTCATTCTTCCTCGGAAAATCAATTCGCTATGTCTCAATTGTTTCAGGAAATTCTACCGAATGCATTCTCTCTGTTGTACGACTGAAGGACTGTGTTTGATTTTGATGGTCAGTACTATTCGCTTCGTTAAATTTTATACTTCATTTTGTACCGCATTGATTTCGTCCAGTGATGCCAAAACCAACCAGAACTGGTTCTTTTTTCCTCTCCTCCTTTTCCCCTTCCACTATCCCATTCCACTACCTGAGCTCACTCCAACGTCCCCCACTAAGACCGTAGACTGGTCACGTGACGTGCCGCGCAACGTGTCACATATTAATCTGGCCACCAGAGAGGGGGTAAACTGTATTCCTTTCGATTTAACCGATCTGGCATCATCGATTTCGTCCTTCATTTGCTACCTCATTTTTTTTACTTCTCTTCTTACATTATTTAGCGAGTACTTCACTTTGCATCTCATTTACTTTGTGCATGATTTTCTACTACAGTTATCTTGCAATTTATATTACACCTTGTTTATGGTGTACGTCATTTTGTAGTTCACGACATACTTCATTTAGTGCAGTTAATTTTGTAGTTCACGACATATTTCATTTAGTGTACTTCATTTTGTAGTCGACGGCACACTTCATTTAGCGTACTTCATTTTGTAGTTCACGGCATACTTCATTTTGTAGTCCACGACAAAGTTAATTTTGTATTTCACGGGATACTTCATTTAATATACTTCATTTTGTAGTCCACGACATACTTCGTTTAATGTCATTTAGGGACGGTCATTTTTGTCTCAATTGAGACAAAACCGTCCCCACCATAGCGCCCACTGTCCCCCACCAGCATCCGATGTTACCATAGAGGAAGGGAGTGCTTCGCCCGTCGCGAACAATGATGAGATATTGTGTGGTTTTTCTCGCGCATGCGCGTCCAAAACAGTACCGTGTCTATATTGTGACGAAAGTGGCGCTGGTAACTATTCTGACGGGAAAGTGCCAGAAGAGTCGAAAACATTACGACGATACGAGTGAGCTGCGAATTTGAGGTAAGTTATTATTAACACACATGTTACACATGCATTTTTCAAAATCAATACATAACAAATTATACTAAATTATGCGGGGCGACCAAGGTACCCTATTTTAGCCTAATTTTTTACTTTATTGACGCTAAAATCTCGCGCATGAGCGAAAAAACCACACGATGTCTCATCACTGGTCACGAACACGTTTACGTGACAATTTGATATCGATTCGTATCGCTATATTGTCATTGACATTGGTTGCATATAGAATATAACATCATATCTCGAGTGTTATATACAATAATAGAAAGGTCAATTCCGCAAGGTCATATTTTTCACGAAATTTCAAAGTCGTCGACATTTTGTTTAACGATACCTTATGTTTTTTCCTGGATATTTTCATAGAGCAGAAAAAGTCGAATCCAACGACTATAAGGACCATACTCTTACGATCATTTAATCTCGAGACATTTATGTGGAAGGTTAATGATTTTTTTTTCATTTAACGTTTTCAAGCACAAATATCTCGAGATACAATTATCGTAACAATATGGTCCTTATAGTCATGGCACTCAGCTTTTCAAGCTCTATAAGGATATCGAAGAAAAAATGTCAAATTCCATTTTCGACAACATCGATGACCTTGAAATCGCGTTAAACATGATCCCAAGGCAAGATTCTATATAATCCGTATATATAGGTATATTTCATTCAACTATTCAATATTCTCACTTGAAAACAAATTGTTTTAAATTAATACCAATCAAGTATTAATGTTTTCAAGTATAAATATTCTATTTTTAAAAGTGCAGGTACGATTTCGAATAAAATTGACTATTCACTATTTGAAATAGTATTTTACCCAGCTCCTGTTATCAGATCGAACAGCAAACAGCGTTGACAACGGTGATCGATCAAAGACTCCGCGTTATCACAGGTGGATCGGAATAGGGGTCGGATCGAACAAAAGCAGCGGCGATTTACAATAGAATCGGATCGCGCGTAAATACGGGTAAATGCGCGTAAACGCTCGGCGTGAAAAGGCGCTGGTCTCACAGTCAGCCTGTTGTTAACATGGGCGTCGACGTGCGACACTATTGCGACCGCCCATCGATACACCTCGTTGGCCGCATAATAATAATTTATATATGCGATCGGCCGGCCAGGTTGCCTTAACGATCGGAACGTATTGCCGTACGAGAATAATGACTACTCCGACGGCCATTAACTAACCACAATCGAGCTACTCCGCGTCCGATCGACGGTTCCGCGCATTATGCTAATCCCACCTACCGTGCTTTTCTCTCCCTCCCCGTTGCCATAATTTTTCTTACTTGCAATTTGAACCTCCTTTCTCCCACACTTGCCGCGAAAAGTGGAATTCGTTGATAATGTCCGGATAAGAGGAAATCCGGAGAAGTTCTCACGGTACTTACGTTGGTTGAACAGAGAGGATTGTTGACTATTGTCGGTACCAATTTCTAGCGTTAGTGTGGTCCTTCAATATTAAGGACAGTTGTTTTTGTACTCCTCGATCGTTTAGGACAGTTACTTTAGGGTCCTTGTTGAATTTCGAGAAATTCTTACATTTTGATCACAATGCATTATTAATTCCATTTTGATGTGATCAGAATGCATTATTATTTCCATTTTGATGTGATCAGAATGCATTATTATTTCCATTTTGATGTGATCACAATGCATTATTATTTCCATTTTTATGTGATCATAATGCATTATTATTTTCATTTTGATGTGATCACAATGCAGTATTATTTCCATTTTAATGTGATCACAATGCATTATTATTTCCATTTTGATGTGATCACAATGCATTATTATTTCCATTTTGATGTGATCACAATGCATTATTATTTCCATTTTGATGTGATCACAATACATTATTATTTCCATTCTTATGTGATCACATTGCATTATTGTTTCCATTTTGATGTAATTACAATGATCTTTTAGCAACTGTTGCATATATCCGATTTCAAACAAGTTCCATAAAAAAACAAAGAGAATATACAGGCGAGGGCAATATTAAAAAATAAAAATAAAAAGCGTTGTGATACAACAAAGAGATCGTTTAGTTCCTAGTAGTTTTAGATAGTATAGTTGTTACCGACGCACTCACTCTTATAATAAATGGGTATTCGATGGGAGAGGGTCGAAGCTAGATAAACGGGGGAGGCTGATAGAGTAACGTCGTGATTCACCCATTTTAAAAGATCGCCTTCGGCTCGTGTTTCGCGCAAAAATTCCGGAGAAATTAAATCAACGAGCGTCGGTTGCGGTGCCGCGAACGATTTAGTGCCTCGGCGTTTCTCGTTACCGCGGTACGCAGCCGTAAATAACCGAAGCAGCGGTTTATTAGATCGGGCTTATAAGCAGTTTATAAACGCGTCGTGTCGGCTAGCTCTCTCTTGTTTTTCCGTGGCTCGTCTTGTGTTTCAATTGCCGGCCGAGTAGAATCACCTACCGACTTGGCTGCCGCTCGTCGAATTACTCCTTCGAGAGCGGTAGCTGAACTGTCTTCACAGTGGTTCGCAAACGCTGAATCCCCTTAAACAGTTTGCCGCCATGTTTCAAAATTTATTTCATTGTCGTTTTGTACTCGTAGAGATCAGGAATCTACACACGATGGAACGTGATAGATTCGAATTCTGTTGAATTGGTTTTCTAAGATTTTTTTCAAAGAATTCAGATTGATGTGGGCGGAGCTTGGCCCAGGAAGCCACGCCTAGGGGCGGAGACGCTCTGCGGAACAACGCCCATTCCTCTGCTTTTTCCGCGGAAAGAAGATAAAATTTTTAATTTCTATGAATATTCTTTCGTTTCTTTTTCTTCTGACCTTGCAAATTTTTCCATTTTATTGTTTGCTGTTTTGGTAATCGGGTACAGGATGCTTTTAGTGAGTCTTGGAGATAGCAATTTTGAGTAATCGTAAGCAACAAGCTTTGTAGGCTTACCCCCAGAAACAATGCTTCGAGGTTATATTTTAGGAAAAGATAGGTCACCGGTAATTCAAGCCGATTTATCTCGGTGCAATTGTTTAGAATATTCTGAGTGGGCGGGGCTTCGTTGAGCACATTATGTTAAAGAAAAATATAGAATATTGGTAATCAATGACTTTTTATACTGATCTGTAGAGGGGGTTGGGCTTCGTTGCTCCCATTTGTGAACAGAGCTAAAACAGTGCTCCTTAGGGCAATCCCATACTCCTATACCAATTCTAAAGCAAACACTATTTATCTCACGGTCTGTATACAAAGTAGCGTAGTAGGCGTGTCCTTATTGCTCCCAACATCAATTGCTATGAAAACCAATTCTCCATAGAGCAATCTCCACACTGTTGCCAATTCTAGAGCTAATAATGTCAGAAAAAACGATCAAACACTATTAGTCTCGCCATATGTGTACATAGTGCTCCAGTAGGCGTGTCCTCGCAGCTCCCAATGTTGCTCACGATGGAAACCAGTGCCCCACGGGTCAATCCCGCGTCGAAACCGAATCTATAGTCCCCGGACCCTACAGTATGATCACCTGGTACTCGTTCCAACACCGAGTAAGCGTCATTTGTTACGGGGGAAGCGTCGCGCTAGTAGATGCACGCCCCAGGCGCATTTCGCAGTCGTCGTGACCGAGCCTATCGTGGCTCGCGATCGTTCCTGGAAATTTAATAGACACGTCCTGCCTCTCCGGATCCTTGATCCTTCGGCGACGATATACAGGGTGAGTCACCTAACGTTTGTACCTCAAATATCTTTGTTGTTTCTAAAGATACGTAAAATATGGTAAGGACAAAGTTTTATGTCGTTTTTTTAGAGATATCAAGGTCATCTTGACTTTTTTAAACGGAACCACCCTTTTTTAAACACCTACAATGATAGTCCCTTTCATTACGAATTCAGTGACTATAATTACACAAGGTCATTCAAGGTTGCGGATAGAGATAACGTATAATATTGAACATCGATACATGCCTGTAAACGGGCTTTGAAGGAATGTTGCACTCTGTCACTGAATTTGTAATGAAAGGGACTATCATTGCAGGTGTTTAAAAAAGGGTGGTTCCGTTTAAAAAAGTCAAGGTGACCTTGAGAATGTCTAAAAAATTACATAAAAACAAATATTTGTTTGGTATCGTGTGAGTCCCACTGAACCATTCAACTTTGTTCTTCAGACATTTGACGTATCCTTAAAGACAACAAAGATATTTGAGGTGGCAATAGTTACTGTCTCACCCTATAATGAGAGCCCCTTTCATTACGAATTCAGTGACTATAATTACTCAAGGTCATTCAAGGTCACGGACAGAGTGCAACATTCCTTCAAAGCCCGTTAACAAGCATGTATCGATGTTAAATATTATACGTTTTCTCTGTCCTTGACCTTGAATGACCTTGGACTAATTATAGTCACTGAATTCCTAATGAAAGGGACTATCATTGTAGGTGTTTAATAAAGGGTGGTTCCATTTAAAAAAGTCAAGGTGACCTTGATATCTCTAAAAAAACGACATAAAAACAAAATTTTGTTTTTTGCATCGTGTCAGCCCCATTGTACCATTCAACTTTGTCCTTACCATATTTTACGTATCTTTAGAAACAACAAAGATATTTGAGGTACAAACGTTAGGTGACTCACCCTGTATACCGGCAAGCGTCTCGAGGACTTCGTGCAATCCGAGATAACACGGATAAAGAAGCCACACCTTTCGGTGGCTGCCGACGCGACGTAACCCGCCCCCTCTTTGTTTGTTGTTTTCCTGCCGCGAGGCTCTTCGTCCTTCGCATATGTATTTCCTCGAGAATGATCATTGTGGCTGTGACGAAACTCGCGTGCGAGCCATTACTTTGTCCGATAATGGCGCAGGTCACTCATACGTTTTGTCTAGATTAAAATTGGCTCTCATGCGGATTTTAAAATGAAGTCCGGAGAATTGGGAGTAGACTTATGCATTTAGGGTCAAAATGGGTAGTTGCAATTTGAAACAATCGTACGATTATACGAATCGAAGAGTATCAACAGATTACTTCTGGCCCACTAGAATTATTAGAGCAAGAAATCTATTTACAGTGAATTTTCGATAATTGTCCGAAATATCTGGCCCGCAATTGTCCCCCACTACCGCGGGGTATACCCCGTGAGGGGCCGAGAGGCCTCTCGAGCTTCGTTAATCTTTCGACCTTCAGCAGAGGTCGAAAAATAGTATTTATACGATAATTGTCCTTGGCCGCACCCGTGGTGTGGACAATTATCGAGAGTTCACTAAGCGACTCCTTTGCATTAAACGCAGACAATTTTGATTTTGCGTAAAGATCCAGTCTAATTTCGAGGAATTTTGGTTTTCAACGCTGAACGGTGGTTTTTTAGTATTGCTTATAGAATATGATGATTACAATGGTGCTTGCTTTAATAGAAAAGTTTTTACAGTAGAACTTCGATTGTCCGTGTATCTGATGTCTGATTTTCTTGATCGTCTGAATACTCTCCACAAAGAAATAGTTCAATTTAAGGCTAACCGTACCGAACACAAAACATGGCTGGAATATATATATATATATATATATATATATATATATATATATATGTGGGATTAGGACCCCACAGACCACAAATACTGTAGGAAATTAGGAAGAAGGGGGGAGGGTTCCGTGGGTGAGCGCGTTAGTCGATCGGCTACCAACACGAGGGCCCGGTTTCGATTCCCGGCGCGGTGCCTTCCTTTTTCCTGAGATCCTACATATATATATATATATATATATATATATATATATATATATATATATATAAAAGCTTTATTTGATTGATGCGCGGCACGTCACGTGACCAGTCTGCGGTCTTAGTGGGGGACGGTGGAGTGTGCTCATGGTAGTGGAATGGGATAGTGGAAGGGGAAAAGGGACGAGAGGAAAAAGCATCCGTTCCGGTAGCTTTCTGGCGACACTGTGTTAGAAAATGTAATAAAAATGTAATGTGCTATGAAGAACCGTAACTCTCCCATAACTGTAACTGTGACGACTTTCAACAACGACTATAATAAACTAAAATAAAACACTTTATTTCCTATTCCACGATAACAAATATGAAATTGTAGAAATTGATTTTTTCATTCTTGACCGTCACACTGTGGCGTCAGGTAGCTTTCTGGCGACACTGTGTTGGAAAATGTAATGAAAATGTAATGTGCTATGAAAAACCGTAACTCTCCCGTAACTGTGAATAGGACGACTTTCACCAACGACTATAACAACTAAAATAAAACACTTTACTATCTATTCTATGATAACAAATATGAAATTGTAGAAATCGATTTTTTCATTTTTCAATGTGAACAGTTACATTGTGGTGACAGGTGGTTTCGCCCCACTGTACGGCGGTGTGCAGACTACAGGTGCAGCGCGCGAAAAATTATCATAGATCCTTGCTGCGTGGCGAATTGTACGCGCGAGCGCATACTTTGTCGCTAATTTCTCCTTGAGTGAGCGTGGCCGGTGTGCGCGCCCGTCCATGTGCAACGATATAGCAGCCTAATAGTTCCGACGTGACGCTATCACGGTATGTCTTGCGCCAGTGATATTCCGTTTCATTGCGCCGTAAACCCGACGGAACAGAGACGCCGCGCCGGGCGACCGAGTGGATCTGAAGCGGATCCAAAGCGGATCCGAAGCGGAGCCTAGAACAAGTACGTCGAGAACGCTCGAAACCACCATAAAAGTTAACGCCGCGAGTCCACGGGCTGTATTTGCGACACGGTCGCACTCTAAATTTCGCCTAATCATAAAGCGCAATCTTACGGATCGGAACTCGGCCCATACTGAAAACGGATCGAAGAATTTAGGGACAGTTTGCTGGATACTATGCCATCGCATAGTTTGTCAGGACTCTGTATCATAGGTTATGGGAATGGAAATTTTTTCAATAGAAATTCTTAACCAGTTAGCTGTTGCAATCTCTTTGAAAAGTGTGTACCTAAAATGTGTCGCAAAAAGTACGCGAACTGCTTTGTTCACACTATATACAGTTTTTTTTTCATAATAATTATTTATTTTTGTTGGTTTTGAGAAGCTAGGTGATTTTATATTAATGACACAGATGTCTTTAAACAATACTTTTATTAGATGCTCTCTCTTCAGAAGCTATACCTTGACTAACAGAGCTCGGAAGCTCATCGGAACCGTTGGATCGCGTTGCCCATGTCGGCATGTGGACTCAAAGGACCGCGGCTCTATCTTTGATTCCCGAAATAGAATGTTACGGTCTCGTAGATATGGCATCAAAACGTATACATATACGTATGCATATAAATATATAATATTACATGAACAGTATTAATTTCTGTATATATATATATATATATATATATATATATATATATACAGAAATTAATACTGTTCATGTAATATTATATATTTATATGTGTATTTATATTGTAAGTTAATTAAAACCGAGGGGTGGATAACGCGATATGTTTAATTGAAATAAATGTGGGCGTAATACCAACAGTCTTTATTCGAAGCAACTGTACAAGACGACAGTCAGAACAAGAATGTCCTGCTGTCCCAAAAATCCTAAGCCGTGAGAACGCCTTCGACAGTATCCCTCTTTGTTTATGACACCCCCAACCTAAAGGACTTTCCCTTAGGGGGGGACAACGCACTCACAAGAGCCACATGGCCTGCCTCGACCATTTGCTTATTTTCGACTTTTCTAACAATATACATATATCAATAATTTTAAATATTTATTATTTTTTTCTCTCTGGCCTCCAAATATTCAAATCATCTTAATACGAATATATTGTTGCGCGGGCGGCCACGTAACTTGGGCATACTCAATAAATAAATCGTTACAAGAAAGCAATCAATGTCTTTATTTAGAGAGGAAGGGAATCGCACGTCCGATCGGTTCGACCTTCGTGAAGCGACTCGTCCTTTGTCCTTGTTATATCGTCATCTAGGCAACGACGATATAAAGGGAGTATCTATTGTGCCATAACAATATTTTAGTTTTCACTAATATTGCAATTTAAACAGCAAATATTATCTACTTTTTACGCGTCACGAGTATACTCTTCATAACACAAAAGCTTGTCATTTCTCCATGACGAGTATACTCGTCGGAAACAGCTAACTGGTTAAATGACAATTGCTTTCTTACTGTAAGTTGTTTTAAACGTCTTAATGGTGCTTGTTCATTTTCTAAAGTAATTTGCTCAATGCTTACTGTTTCGGCTTGATCGATAATCAAGAGCCTGATGCCGGGACCGCTCAGAATTGAACGTTGAGCTAGTGGTGACGGTTGGAATCGAGCAGATGACACAATTTCACGTTCAGTAACTTTAATTTCGTCACAAGGCGATACACGTCGATACACGATAACAGACGACACGAACAATTTAAATATAAAGAAAACTTAGAATAGCGACGATGCCGCGAAGAAAGATAGTCTTTCGAAATTGTGACGATGTCACGAGTTGTATGAAAATGCGAGCGGGTGCTGCGAGATTCGAACGAGAAGTGGTCGTTCGACAGCGTACGGTAACGCACGGACGTTGGAAACGATCGGTTTGGAGTTGCGCTGATTGGTAGGTTTGATCCAACCTTTGTAGTTGGCATGAGATTCAAACCGAGGAGTTTGCCGTTGGTGACGATGTTTATCGTAGGAAGGAGAAAACGACTGAGCGGCCGCGCGCTCGCGATACAAAACAATAATGCGCGAATAACGGCGTTCGACTCGGTGTCGATCGCGGTCGAGCTGCCTCCGTTTGAACTCTTACGCTAATACAATACCGAACACTTACGTTTTAGAATAGTCTTACGGACAGTTTTGCTAGGACTTTGAGCCATACGTACGGCGACCGTACATTGTTTATTAAACACTAGGTTTACGGAGCACTAAAATTGACTATTTTACATTGCTTTATGAAAATAATAAAATTGTATTTACTTAGATCTTCAGCGATTTTTATTGTAATATCTACACAAAAAAATAAATCTATTTAATAATTCCTCACGAATGCCTCCTTACACTCTTAATAATCGTAAATTAAAAATTTTTTAATCCGCCATTTTGACGGGCCCCGTAAATCTAGTGTTAAGAGAACAGTCCTTTACTTCATGGCTCTTTACATTTAATTTTTCACGGCTCCGCTCTTTACACTTATTTTTTAACTAACTGTTTATTTGGTGTGCTTAACGCTTGTATGGTTAATTACTTTTTGTGTTTTCTTTATCATGTTACACCGGCGCACTCTTCTAAATATAATTGAATAGTGAATGCAAAGTTTTCCTACACGACGAGTATATTCGTTACTAGACGAAAAACTGCTATCGTTTCTGTCAAGGTAAAACAAGATTTGTACTTTGTCGAAAACTCCACACCCTCGAGATATCGGGAAATACCTGATTCCCCTCCCCGACTCTTTCACGACATGCCGTCTTCCTTCAGGTATGAAGGTACGTACCTCCGCCGACGCGTTTGGACACGTTTTCCAGTTCTAATTGTGCGCCCGTCTTGTAGACACCTTCGACAAGCTCTTCCGTATTAAACTATATATTTCTTCCACCTCATTAAAATATAATTATTTACACATAACCTCCCAACAGTTTCATAACGAAGAGACTCGGCATAAACATCGACAGTGTCAATAATATCCAAAGATACATATATCTTTATACGTCGTCATACGTATGAAGGATAACTAGACTGTTATAGTTCACCGGCAAAGGATTAAGAGCTTGTCCCGCGCGTCCCAACGAAACCATAAACCATAATGGCAAACACAAAGCGAACAACACGCGAACACAGCGATGTTGAAAAATATTCGGTTTTATTTGACAAAATTTGACGGATGAAGCGAGACGGGGCCGGATAAATTTACGAGAGGCCGCGTCGTAAAATATTTAACGGGGATTGCGATAGATCGAATGAAAATGCAAATTTCACGCGGATACGTGTCTCCGCGTATTTCACCGTGCGTGCACGCGTCGAATTTCAGTCTCGGCCACGCGAAAATTATCGATGCCGGTGCAATTGATATCGGCCTTTAATAAATTCCGTTCCCGAGCTGGATACGGTTGAATTTTTCAATTTCCCCGGGCATCGCATTACGCCCCCGCCAACTATAGTCTCTATCTCTCTATTTTTCCCTCTGTGCATATTTTTTTTCGTTTTTGTTTTTTTTTAATTGAAGCGTGAAGCAGCGTTATGCGGCGATTCGTTGGATTCATTTACGTGAAATTAAAATACGTAACGAGGGCAGCGAAAACGTGTCTCCTTAACGAACCATGCTTTGAGACGCAGGTGTGTCTCTGCTCTCGTTACGGAACACCTCGACGTCTCAAATAATGCAAAGGACACTCGCGAGCGATGCTATAGTAAGGAATGCTCTACAATTTCAACGGAGTTTCGCGTACCATGAAACACGAATGTTCAATGCGCCATTTTTTATTCCTTTTTTAGTTGGGATTATTTACATTTCGGGGGTGGAAGTGGTCCTCGAACCTGCGGACTGCGAATGAATTTTTCTAGCTATTGATATTTTTCTACATGAATGGTATTCATTTCTTTTGGAATGGAAATTACGTTCCATGTTTCAGTTGTTAGTGTTTTAGCGTTGAATACAATATAGGACATGTTCAGTATAAGGAGACATTTTCTTTTTTACCACGTTTTTATTAGCTCGCTTTCTTGTTTGTTTGTTTGTTCGGTACAAATGTTGCAATTGAGTTTAAACTAACTTCCCGATGAGCTAGAGACATGAAATTGTAAACGTAGCTCAGAACTGTCAAAAAGTGTGAAAAGTCTATCCGTTTAAGAGAAATAACAATTAAATATTTTTACCGTCATTACCGTTACACCGCGGTCATCGCGTTCAGCGATCCCCACTCCGCTTGACAACGCTCTCTACTTTACTATGCGTACGCACTCTGACTCGTCCCCACTCCGCGAACCCACGGCGCACGCAATAGATAATTGATGCATGAATAATTCACCTAAATCACTAAAAATTGTATTGCTCCGCAAATGATATAAACTGTTGTGCGAGTTTTCTCAACGGCTGCTACTCCCTACAATCCTTACTATTATCTTGCGCCCCACGTTTTTCGTTTTAAATCTTACAAGTATTTTCACAGCTATCTAAAATTCACAATATCAAATATTTGTTTTTATTTTCAAATTATTTTATACTTTTTAGTCCGTTTCTTTAAAAATTATTTTATACTTTTTAGTCCATTTCATTTTTATTTTTTTCAAATTATTTTTTTTATTTATTATTATTTTATACTTTTTAGACCGTTTTAAATCTTCCCCTACGATATGCTGGTATTCTTTAGAATTTATTTCTACATACTTTTCGTGCAACCGCAGTGAAAACTAGTAATATGTACAAATTTTTTTTCAATCATTTTGACCGCTGGTGGTAGGTTTAGTGTTAATTCCTCTCCCCTCCGAACCTCTAACAACTTCCGGAAGCTCTTTGTCGGAAGGCCCTATAGATTCGCTGAATTTTTTTCAAGCTCCTATCTCCGCCATTATACTCCAATCAATTCGAACACAAGAGAGCAGCTCCGCCATCGGTTCTCCTTCGACTAAATCGAGAATCCCGGAGAACGTTCGAGTTCTGAACCGCTCTATACCTCGCGATCGAGGTTACCGGAAGCCAGGTTGGTCAGACCGGAAGCCCGGCGACATTATCGTAATTGACTGTTCCTCGGGAGCAAGCCTCGAACTTACCCGACACCGTCCAATAAACGTAATGTTAGCTTTTGCTTGTGTCCCGCGGGCCACGCGAGGAGACAAAGGATTCGCTGTGCCACTATACTCTGCGCCGACTATACTTCCTCTCCCCCCCCCTCCCCACCCCGTCCATCCTTGCACCGTACACCATCTTGTTAGAACGGTGCCCGTGAGAAAGGGTTGGCAGACGTTGTCGATAGAGAGAGAGATAGAGAAACAGAGAGGCAGAGAGATTGAGATAGAGGGGGGGGGGGGGGGTGTTGTGTGGAGGGGTGTCAAATTCAATTCTAACTAACGTTAAGCGGTCGGAATCGAGGGCATGCCGGTGAATTAACCCGGCGGATAATGCCATTACCATGGGAAGCCGGAAATTACTGAACATTACGTATCGACGCCAATTACACTTGCACGCGAGAGAGCAGATGCCTGCATGCAAGCCGAAACGATTACTTCATTTACATGCCGCGTAAATACAACCGCTGATAGGAGGATCCCCTAGTAGATATCTGATGCTGCTCTCCCCACCGCGCCGCGCCGCACAGTGCGCTGACAATGGACAAATATCAAAAAATCTACTTTAACACTATTCCTACCACGATCGGTCAAATGACCGGTAGAACGAGTTATATCTTTCTGTAATAGTATTCTCTCAAAGACTCAATTCCGAAACTATAAAGTCGTCACAAACGAAAGGTAATGCAGTTGTGGCATGATTTTAGCCGAAAAGTGCCTTCCAGGGACTGCTTTACGGCACTTCCAACTGTTTACAGTTCTCGCTCGCCTATATTGGTGTACACGTGACCGGACCAAATGGCCGGAAATTACACGGTAAAATCTAAATGTCGGAGATAGCCTTTACAGGTATTTTTCAATATCCTAGACTTAGCCGGGATAAATGCATGGGTTTTATATAAAGAAACCACGGGAGAAAAAATTTCGTGACAAGAATTTTTATTTCAATTGGCAGAAGAACTTGCCGATCGTATATCAAAAAGATCTACAGCTAGGCAAAGAAGATCAACCAACACCCGTTACAAATACAAGTACAGGTTCTCGTGAACGGAAAATATGCCAGATAAGATATTGCAAAGATAATAAGACTAACAAAATCTGTCTAAAATGTAAAAAGTACGTATGTGGAAAATGTACAATCGAGAAGCCTATTTGTAAAAAATTCGGTGAAAACGAATAAAATGTACATTATATACTTCTGAATAAAAGAAACTATATTTGTATACTGTCAAATTGGCTATTATCTTCAATCTATATTAAAAAATAGAAGTTATGCTAAAGACCGGTCATTTGACCCGGTCGCTGTAGGTATACGTGAAGTGTCGGTAGGAATAGTGTTAACGTTCGCAATTAAACAAGTATTAACTAAGCCTGGATAATGCACCTGCAAGTAAAAAGTTTTTATGAAAATTAATTTACCAATTGTGCTAGTTCGTCCATTTTATAAAAGTGGACAAATTTTATTATCTCCACACGCAGTGTGTTACTAGAGGTATGTAACTTCTTATTTTAATGTTAGTTTGTTTGTTTCTTCCACTTTCTTGAGATCAAATTAATAATGTGAATTTAAACGATATCGGTAACTTTGATCAAGGTTTCAAAAAATACTCCTCGAAACCAGTGTCGCCAGATTGGTTAAATCGAGGGGAATACAGTTTACCCCCTCTTTGATGACCAGAGTTGCGCGGCACGTCACGTGACCAGTCTACGGTCTTAGTGGGGGACGTTGGAGTGTGCTCATGTAGTGGAATGGGATAGTGGAAGGGGAAAAGGAGGAGAGGAAAATCAACCCAGTTTTGGCGACACTGCTCCAAACTCGGATCAAAGAAATTGCAATTGATGTAGACAATTTTTATTTTGCACAAAGAGCCACAGTCTACATGCTAATATTCATCGGCTGTATTCTCGCGATTAGGTTCGCCAGAGTCAATATTGTAGAGGGTGTTCCAGCTAAGTAGATCATCTATATGTCTGCTTTATTTATTGCTTCATAAACAAATTTTTGATGACAAATTTATACAATTTTAAAACATGCATATAATAGTAGAAAAATCCTTTTTTTAAGGTCGCCATATTTACAATAATTTTAATAATAGATACCAAATTGTTACTACAACTAAATGGTAAACGTTGCCTTATAAAAATGACATCATTGGGTTTACTTAAATTTTTCTGCGATGTTTATTACAAATTTAAAATAGTACAAAAATCGTGAGATTTTAAAAATACTGTTATGTTACGATTTATTAAAATTGTTGAAAGAAGATATTAACGTATATAATCGTAATATAAAAAATAAACGTATATAATCCTCCAACCTAGTATGATATAAAAGTTCAGGCCACCAACGTCACAAAGAAAATCTTTCCTCCATTGTTCGTTTCATCAGATATTAACGATCAAAGAGCAAATTATTAAGTCGACTACAAGTATCTTTCTACAACTGTGAATTACATCTTAATGCGATTCGACTTCCCTCGCGACGGTGGCTCAGTAACAATTAAGGACTACGGAGAGGAAAGCTTTCGCGATCGAATCAATTATTACATCTTAATCGTTGCGAGAAATCGGATTAAATTCTACCCAACTCTGGACGAAACTATTACATCTTCCCGGTAAAGAAGTATCGAGCGGATAAATGAAGTTTTACTGGCTCGTTGAACTGGAAGAACTTGTCTTCGATGTATTAGTGGTTCGCAAAGACAGGAGTACGTTCGAACAATTTTTATTAAAAAAAAAGCGTACGGATCTTTTCTTACGAAAAAGTTATTCGCTCATGAGTAGTACGTATTCGAATAATTTTGACGATTTTATTATTTCAATTTAATTGGTTTTGAAGGAGATATAAAAATTGTTACGAAAGCTGTTTTCCAAAAGTGTTTTTTCAAATTTAAATCATAAAGTTTCGAAATTTTTAAATAATATATTGGACTTTTTGTGGTGGGCATTATTGGATCTTATGAAGAACATTTCCAATAAATCTTGATAATTTTATTATCTCAATATAATTAAATTTGAAGGAAATATAAAAGTTGTTACGAAAGCTGTTTTCTAAAAGTGTTCTTTCAAGTTTAATGCATGACGTTTCGAAATTTTTAAATAAAATATTCGACTTTTTTGTTGTGGGCATTATTGGATCTTATGAAGAACATTTTCAATAAATCTTGATAATTTTATTACCTGAATATAATTAAACTTGTAGGAGATATAAAATTTTTTATGGAAGCTGTTTCTCACGTATTTCTTCAATATATTGGATTTTTTCTTATGAATTTTATTGAATCTTATAAAGTAGGTATCCGATCAATTTTGACAATTTTATGACCGTTTTATAAACGTGTTTTTTCAAGTTTAAAACACGTAGTTTCGAAATGTTTTAATGATATATTTCATTATTCACAATTTTGGTTGATTTATGGTACACTGAATACATCAATGCAGAAATTCATCCTCAAATCTAAACGAATATTTTCGTCTGCAATTTCTCTAAAATTTTGATGTTTCCACTGATGTAGGTAAGCATTACTCGCTAAGTTTCTTGGTAATCCATCGATTATGCGAATCGCCGGGAGCAGTATTAGCTTCTCAGAGGAAAATTGAGCAATTACACATTGCGTGAGGCCGAGTTTCTTAGAAATGGAAATTTCCCCGGTTTTCCGCCGTTCGATTCCTCAAACTGCAAACATCTTTCGCGATCCTTGCACACGTGATGCATCGTATTATACATGGTGAGCCTTTAAACTATACTACCTCAATTTACACATAACTCACTCCGACTTGTACAAAAAAAAAATATATATATATCAAACAAGAATTGTTTAATCTCAATCGAGACATACAATGTAAGCATTAATTTTTTAGTGTTTCGTTATTTTACCAAATTATGAAAACACTTTGCTGTGTTTGCATCATACTTTGTAATGTTTAATCATACAATTCGAAAGAATATTAAATATTTTAATTTTAAGAGAGAATATTAAATATTTTAATTTTAAGAAAGAATATTGCATATTTTAAAGTCAATTTTAAGAAAGAATATTGAACATTCTAATTTTAATTTTACTTTTAATTTCAATTTTAGGGAACAATATTGAATATTTTAATTTTAATTTTAGGAAAGAATATTGAAAATTTTTATTTTAATTTTGAAAAAGAATATTGAATATTTAAATTTTAGGAAAGAATATTGAATATTCTAATTTCAATTTTAAGAAAGAATATTGCACATTTTAACTTTAATTTTAATTTTAGGAAAGAATATTGAATAATTTACTTTTAATTTTAGGGAAGAATATTGAAAACTTTAATTTCAATTTTCGGGAAGAATGTTGAATATTTTAATTTTAATGTTAAGAAAGAATATTGAATATTTTAGTTTTATTTTTAAGAAAGAATATTGGAGATTTTCGCCGACGAGTGTGCGCAGGAGTGTCTGCAAGATCGTGCGCGCGAGTGTGATGTGCGCATGAGCATTGGTTCCTTTTTTGCGCAAGACCATAGTGCAGTCCTCGAGTGTTGTTGAGTGTTGTCGCGTGTCGTAACATGTGTCATTTATTTATCGTTCATTATTATTATACCGTTATATATTCAATAATCTAACATTCTATATGCAAAAACAAGCCTATCCACTATAAACTACGCGGTTCTAGACAATTTTGCCGGGTTGGTGTATAAAAGTTCTGGCAACCTGCTATAAACCTAACCTACAATTAACACGTTAAGCGCGGCGAACCGAATTTGCAGAAGAATATATAATATAGATTTCATATAGTATTAAACATGTTCACAGTGTCTGATAGATTTAATTGATACAGATTAAACAGAAATGAGGTGAGCGAGTATTTGCACCTGCACAGTCGTATTTTTGTATTTAAACTTGAATAAAAAGTGACATGGGAAACGAGACAAAATTGCTCCGTGCTTAACGTGTTAATATCCAGCCTCTTTCTAAAAGAGGACAATACTTTTTATTAATTGATTTTAATTGGTTCCTAGTCGTGAGGCTGAATAAATAAGGATTGTTATTATTATTAATGTTTAAAAAGAAGTTGAGTGAAGAATTTACTAGAGGTCGCTTTTCACAACTTCTTCATCTAATTGTGAGTATTATATCAAAAACTTAAAAGGCTTCTGTGCATAAAATATTTTTTTTCTGTTTAAATAAAGGTTGTAGAAATTCATATATTTTTTAAAATATTAATCCTATTTGCTTGTTACAAATTTAAATGCTTCAAGGTGTCCGTATAAAAAGAAAGTGGAAACAATAAATATTTAATAATTAATATAGAATGAAATATGCGTGTGCTTATGACGATATCGAGTCGACAAGTTCGTTAACAATTTCAATGAAATAATTTGTTCATTCATTCGCTTTTGTATATCGATTCTAGTATTTGAAAACGGTTTTCTTTAGAAAGATTGTTTCCTTTGAATTTGTTTCGGATTTTACGAATCTATCCGAACGAATCGGTTTCAAAAACATCTTCTTAAAAACCGACGGAACTTACTTTGCACTTGCACATACATAGACGGCTTGGGAATTGCGCAGAATCGAGAAGCAGAGCATAGGATGTCTACTAGCGCCGTAGCAATCTTCTGTTCATGGTGTTTCTTTCTCCCAGTACGGTAGTCTGCCTATAAAACAGCCCCAATTGGTGGCAGTTTGCAGTTTCGCTTAAAGCTGCGCGGATCCCGCGGATTCGGCGAAATTACATTTCTAAGCGGAACGCGGTATCCAACGGAATAGTTTCCTATGGCAAAACAGAAACGCGGAAATTTACGAATATTAACGTTTATCCGCGACGCGACGCTCTGCATCCTGCGGTATCCGCTGCAACTTTGCCGAAAGTTTACGCTTTACGTCTTGTTATCGCGAAAAGATAAAACAGAGAGAAAGAGATTCATACTATCCCATTCAATAATATTTATTCGTAATATTATTGTTAAATATACGTAGACGATGTTACCGTTCATTATCAAGATTTTCTTCTTTTTATCATTATTGTTAAACTGCAGATTTTATATGTTCATGATAAAAATGAATAGGTACGATTTAACACCAGGATTACAATATTAATTCGTAATATTATTGTTAAATAGACGATGTCACCATTCATCATCAAGATTTTGTTCTTTTTAGCATTATTGTTAAACTGCAGATTTTATATGTTCATGATAAAAATGAGTAGGTGCGATTTAACACTAGGTTTACAATATTAATTCGTAATATTATCGTTAAATATACATAGATGTTGTCACTGTTCATCATCAAGATCCACCTGTTTTTTATCATTATTATTAAACTGAAGATTTTACATGTTTATGATAAAAATTAATAGGTACGATATAACACTAGGTTTACAATATTAATTCGTAATATTATTGTTAAATATACGTAGACGATGTCAGCGTTCATTATCAAGATTTTCTTCTTTTTATCATTACATATTATTAACCTGAAGATTTCATATGTTCATGATAAAAATGTGTAGGTGTGATGCTACACTAGGTTTACGGAGCACTAAAAGTGACTATTTTACATAATTTTATAAAAATAACAAGAATGTGTCTATTCAAATTTTTAGTCATTTCGTTTTATAACTGTATACCTAAATAACTTTTTTTAATAATACCTCACGGATGCATATTTACAATGTCAATGATCGTCAATTAAAAATGTTAAGACCTATGAACCTAGTGTCTAAAACAGCCGACAAATTAAAAGAATGTAGGAATATCAATTTGCCTAACATAGTATCGTTGTAGATAGAGATATTATTTATCATATTATTATTTTAGGTAGTGAATATTATGTTCATATTATTATTATTGATAGAGAATATTATTTTCAGTATATGAAAGTTATAATTATTCATTCAAGTAAAATTTTAAATTGAAGTTTGACTATGATTCATAGTTTCTGGTGAGTAAAATGAGATATTGTGTTTTAAGAAAATAATCAATAGTTTCTAATAAGAAATGTAAAATATTGTCTCCCAACAATGGTATCTATGGTTTTTAGGAATCAATAAAATATTGTGTTCTAACAACGCTCTTGACAATAACGAATTGCTTCAATTCTCTACTGTGCTGTAGCATGTAACAATGTAAAAATACACCTGAGGCAGGTAGAGGGGGAGAGGAAGAGAGAGAGCTAATAAAGAGAAGAAATAGATAGCAAAAAGTAGAGAGAGGTGCCGTAGAGAAAAGAGAGAGGGAGAGAGAGATCGAGGGGGTAGGATGGGGAAAGGAGGCAGAGGTGGGAAAAGAAGCTGAGGAACAATGCAATAAGCAGGTGTAGGTGGGGGTAGAAGAAAAAGGAGCGAGTGGATATGGAAGAGGGAGGAGCCTCGGTGCATGCATCGGCGCAATTTGCTCCCAGCTTCCAGATAATGATTTAATTTGCCACGGCCTGGCAGATTTATGACGGCAAGCCTAGACCACGTCCACCTGCAAACTGCGAGCGAAGAACTGCGAACACCGAACGCACACCGTCCTATATACCTACATATATAAATATACAGGGTGAGGCACTAACTATTGCCACCTAGAATAACTCCGAAATCATGATAGTAGTAGAAAAGTTGCATGGGATAATTGTTTAAATAAATAAATTTTTACAATGTATAGAAATTTGCTTCTATATTTATTATTTGAATTATTATGTTGATCATAATTTATTGTTAAAATAATTGTTTATATAAATAAATTTTTATAATCTATAAGAATGTGTTTTTATATGCATTATTTAAATACGTTTACATTGTTTAAACATTTATTTTAACACTACATTGTTATTGAAATAATACTTCAAATAATGAATGTAGAAACAAATTATACAAATTTGTTTATTTAAAAATTGCTTAAATTATAAATAACAAAAATTGCTTTAGCAGTATCGCCAACACAAGTTGGTGTTAAAGATTGTTTTCTTCTTTAAAATATGTATCATCACCATTGTGCTATAACTTATCCGATGATATTATTAACGATATGTTAATACATATAAATAATAAAAATGTAAGTTTATAAATTGTTAGTTTGTATATATATTGTTATTGTTCGATTCGAAAATAAAATCGCGTCTTAATTTTAAATTATCATGTTTACCTTTACCAGCGTAATACTGACAGCCAAAGTATATCGGTTTAAAATTGTAAGTCTCTAAATGCAATCAAAATTATATTGTACCGCGTACAATAAACTAAAAGTGCCTGCACGCTCTGTCCCGGGCTCTCGGTCGTGCGCTAGATGACTACACGCACACGACACACGAGCACGAGCCGCGCCATGAGCTCGCGCACACTGTGACAACTCAGTTATATAGATGGCGTTCGAACGACATTGTATCGCGTAATATAGAAAGAGACAGAGAAACCGAAAAATACCGGTATTTTATATCGGTTACCGGTATAGCTCTGTTTGCCCAATACCGGTATCGAGATTATACCGGTATGATGCCACACGGCGTATGCGTAATATCGGTATGAAAATTATACCGGTATTAAGTCCCTGCTTTTACCATCATATTTGTTGTTGGATATTAGAGGGGCTCTACCAATAACTTTGCCAGTGAACACTAACAACAACAACTGTTTATTAAGTAAACCTTTAACAACCAATACAACTTAGTCACACGCTTTCCAACCGTACACCCACTCACCCTCGCTCTCCAGCGACGCTTCGCTAGCCCCCGCGGTCCCAGCAACCGAACCGAACCGCCCCGAAGATTTCCGAACCTACCCGAGCAGCACACGGGGTACATGCAGTTGTACGGTGTTCTCTCCTCAACATTTGTAATATTTTTCTGATCAAAATTTTTCTGATTATACATGCATATCTATTTTTTTTAATTGACGTTGGAGTAAGTTTTGGTAAGAAATATGATCATCGAAGTCCCATAAAAAAATAATGATTAATAAAGAAGTTGGAAATTCGGATTAGGTATGTATACATTTCTCGGTGACCGAGGCCTTTCGAACTCGGCTGTCCTCTACGTTCGGCAAACCTCAAACAATGATATCCCTCGCGCATAATTGTCCCTCCGCAGACCCGTGTTGTGGACAATTATCGATGAAATACTGTAATTCTATATTCTATATATTCTCTTAATGAAATTCATTTTCGATGGAAGTAGTAAGATAAAGGACCGTGACTCGTTTAACAAAGAATAAGAATCAGTGAAATGAGTGTGTTCATAGTCAGACCACGCACGCGAACGGCAAACGAAGCAACAGAGTGAACATAGGGAACAGAACGAACAGAGTGAACATAGCGAGTAGAGCGAACAGAGTGAACATAGTTACCAAGACATTCTCTTTCTCTGTGCGGTTAGAAGGGAACACGCTATAAATTCCGTGGGAATAAATTTGCTTGGAGAAGGTACAATTAGTAATCATTTATAATTGCATGCTATCTGCGCGGCAACCTTATAAACACGATGTATCGTGCGCGATTCGTTTTAACGATCGCGTGTGTGTTTTCTTTGAAATTCGCCTGGCCGCCGCCGCCGCCGCATACGCTAACTTTAGCATACACACGTTATCTGGCACGTAACGCCATGAACAGCCGAAGATAAAGAGCGAGAAAGACGCGACGGAAGATCGAAAGTTTGCCGGAGGAAGACAGATAGCCACGCCTCGAGATTATTTTATTAAAATCGCAGTCGAACGCCCACTTCCGCTTAGTAATACTTTATTGGTACTAATGTGGATGTTGGAATAATTTAGAAAGTTCAAACGAGACTTATTTTATTTTTTATTGAATTAATCGATGCAATCCTGCATAATATTGTTACGATATAAATAGGAAATATTACTGAGAATGTTTCATTAATATCTGTGTAAGAGCCATTTCCGTTCCGTAATAGTTAATTAACGTTAATGTGGATGTTGGAATTATTTTATAAAATTCCATCGAATCTTATTTTATTTTTTATCGAAATAATTGATGCAATCCTGCATAATATTGTTACGATATAAATAGGAAATATTACTTAGAGTGTTTCATTAATATCTATGCAAGAGCCATTTCCGTTGCATAATAGTTAATTAACGTTAATGTGGATGTTGGAATTATTTTAGAAAATTCCATCGAGTCTTATTTTATTTTTTATCGAAATAATTGATGCAATCCCGATTATATTGTTACGATAAAAATAGGAAATATTACTGAGAGTGTTTCATTAATATCTATGCAAGAGCCATTTCCGTTGCGTAATAGTTAATTGATGTTAATGTGAATGTTGGAATTATTTTAGAAAATTCAAACGAGCCTTATTTTATTTTTTATCGAGTTAATTGATGCAATCCTACATAATATTGTTACGATGAATATAGGACATGTTACAGAGAATGTTTCGTTAATATCTATGCATTGTTTAATTGTTATTTAATTGATATTTGTTGTTTAATTAATATTTAATTGATATTTGTCGTTTAATTAACATTTAATTGACATTTGTTGTTGAAGTAATATTTAGTTGATATTTATGTGGAAATTGGAATGATTTTCAGACATCTTTTAAAATTGAATTTTCTTACGATCAATACAGAAGATTTTAATAAGAATATTTCATTAATATTGACAAAATCGCCACTTTTGCACGGTAATAGTTAATTGGTATTGTCGAGCCATATTTTCTTCGTAATTATAAATTTACAGGTAGAACTTCATATATTATTTAGATTTAATATTAGGTACGATGAGAATATAAGACTTGATTGATATTGACATGGAGATTGAAATAATTCTAGAAAATTAGAAGACCAATATTTATTTGCTTATTAGATATACTAATTAAAGGAGGGCAGCTATATTTTCAGTCTATGATAAATAAAATAATACTATATTAAAAATAAAAATGTTACGTATGTTGGAAATATTTAATTAATATTGTCACAGAAATTGAAATAATTCTAAAGCATTATTACAACATTTATTATACTTTTCTGCCCGTTACAAAACTAGCAGTATAAGAACGTAGATAAACATTGTGAACTAGTGTAAAGAATTGTAATTAGTTATAAATCATTAGAAATGTAATACTATAAAACAACCAGATGATTTAACTACAGCGTTTATATCTTCTTCGGTAATAGCCACAAGAATTAGCATACAAACAATAAGTAACATTTAACAAATAATGAGAGACGAATGCATAGAAACGTTACAGACTGATCTAAACAATTTTCAATAATTACAAACAATTGAAAACTTCAGTCGAAACCGATTATTCTAGCTGTGAGGAAAATTTAAGTAGAACATCCGCACGATTTGTCAGACGGTCCGCCAGTCTGGCGTCCTATTCTACTTGCGGGCACATACTAAACGAGAACTCCTTAAGTGGCTACATACTTTTGGTAAAACAAAAACAATCGATTTTTCAAAATGGTGTAGTTACTCGAATCCTTCGGGAACACTCTGCCAAAGTTTGATTTCGAAATTCGTAAAACTGCTGGATTTATAGCTGCGAAAGTGCAGTCGTTTTCCGAATCTTGAAACGCGTTTTCTTGAATTGAAGTTTCCAAAATCGGTGTCGGAAGCTTTTGACAGATTACTGGACCAATTTCGACAAAATTTTCAAAATTGTCTAATCTTTAACACACCTACACATTCACACGTTCCACAACTACATTCTTGCACAAAGTGGATTTTTCATTTGCACATTTGCCATCTTCTTAGAAACAACATTGAATATTTAGATCAAGAATTGTAGCAGTGACTTTCTCAAAATTTGGTTTCAATAAAAGAGTAGCTTGTTTTGTCTAATGTTTGATGCAAAATTTAAAACGAAATGTGTATTAAATGAAGCATTATAGTTTATGATATTCAGCTGAATTTTTTTACAAATGCTACTTAAATATCAAAGGTAAAAGATGTAAATTGATCTTCTCAAGAAACATAATTGGTCAAAATTCTCTTATGTTTCAATCGCAGAACGATTTCGAACTCGACGACGATTCTCATAAAATGAACTACATAGATTATAGTAAATTATAGTAAATATAATAGTAAATTTTTTTTCTAGTTTTCCTTGTATCCTTGTACCTATAAAATAATAAACTTTTTGGCCACCTCCGTTTCCGCTTAACTCTTTGCGACACAGGATTCCAGCCATGTTGCATAGAAATTTTATTGCGTTTTAAATGAAACAAAATTGGTATATTTTTATTAATAAAGGTATCACATGATGTAAAAACATAAAAAAAGAGTAATAGTTTAATTAAATTTGTTGTTATAGGGTGGGACTCAATTAGTCCCACCATGCCACATAGGTTCATGAATGGTACTTATTAAAGCACATCCTTTTCCCTAAGCACAGGAGCACTTTGCACACAGTACAAGACCATAGTGTTCGAACTTCCTTTTTTTGTACTACAAAGCGCACATCGTTTACGAGACGAACGTTCTGGTAGATGTTTTGAATCTTGTCTCTCTTATTTCTAATGAAACGTTACGCTTGCGTTTGCTTATTTGGATTGACAATGACTTATTGTTAGATTCAGTTGGTACGTTATTGTCTATTAATGTTTGACTAATAATTCCTTCGGCACATTGACCTTTAAGAATATTAAATCATAAACAATAAATAAAAATATATTTTTTTGTATTTCTCCCCAAGTTGCATGGTGCGACAAATAAAATCCCACCATACTTTCATCATTTACAAACAAATTTAAGCTTTAGTTTTTATTATAAAACTCTTCGCTTGCTTATATAGAACTAATTTTTATAATAATTAACTTACTCCTACGATTTTTCACATAAATCTAGGAAAAATGATTGTCACGATAAATCTTCCGCTTGCAACAATTGATGGACCTGTTATTGGCATGTTGAATGTTGCCAACACAAGTGAATGCATTTGTAACATTTGTTGAAGATATTACCAACTGCTTTACGTAAATAAGACGAAATATATACCAACGCGCATGCAGCTATTGTAATATTTCGAGGTCGGACTAAAAATGTCCCACCATGCATTACGGTGCATCAAAAAGGTGGGACACTTTTAATCCCAGCGTGCCCCAAAGAGTTTACGAACCTGAACTCACCCGCAAATATCGATACGCAGAAAAAGACACTCTACTAAGGCGTGCAATGGTTTAATTCGAGAAACGGTAAGAAAGAAAATGTGATAGAAGAAAACTCACCAAACCGTCGCAAGCAGACATGGCCACCCTGGAGTCCGGATGTCCATGAATGAAGCCTCGATAATGGCATTTGCTCGAGCGACTTTTCGGACGGTTGCGCACGTGGAACTCGCGTTTTCGTCTTTCGACGAGCATCCCAGGCCCAATGAAGTTGTCCACGGCGATCAGCTCGATATGGTACTCGTTGCCGGCGACTGACAGCCGATAGTGAACCACTGACCCATCCTCGTGATGGTGGTGGGTCACGTTGTGGGAGATAAGCTCGCCCCGGTGGCTCACTTTCCGCGGTATCACGACCTCGTGCGAGCGAACGTGCTCCTCCGTAGTGTATATGCCTGGAACAGAACGGTCATAGTGAATTTTGGCACTGTACTGTACCAACCGGCAACCATGACTATTCCTTCAAAGCAGTGTTGCCAGAAAGCACCGAAACGGATGCTTTTTCCTCTCCTCCTTTTCCCCATTCTACTACCATGAGCACACTCAATTGCGTTGGTTACGTTCCCGTCGCGCACGCGCAACGTGTCACGTATTACTCTTGTCATCGGAGAGGGAGTAAATTGTATTCCCCTCGATTTCCTCGATCTGGCGACACTGCTCCAAAGTCCCAACGGGACACCCCCGTTTGGATGCCATCCAATTGGACGCGTTCCTTTTGGACTCCGTGCCGATTGGACTCGTGTCGTTTGAACGCCGTGCCGTTTGGACTCCGTGCCGATTGGACTCCGTACCGGTTAGACCTAACCCAGACCTAACCCAGAACTAACCATATATTTCACAATAAAAAAGATCACCATATGTAGAATTCGAAAAGCAATGATTATAAAATTTACGGCACCCAAATGTCACGAATTCAAACGGCACGGCGCACAGAATGGTATTTGGGCTGAAAACTTGGCCAAAAATCAAAATTGTAAATATTTACATACAGGGTTGTGTTTGCGTCCCAGAATAGATACATAAACATGCAATCATGTGGTGCACCCCTTATCATTGATTACCCATGCAGTCATCCGTGCCTGCGCTTAGAACATAGCATTTGTTCGATAGGCATCTGTTTATTCGCAGCATTCCGTTCGTACGCATTTGTTTCTCGTTATAATATTTATTTTGTAAGTGATCTTTGTGGCGAAATTTGTGATGGATATTGTTACGCAAGGTATGTACATTATATTAATCATATTTTTGTCAATATTAAAATTTTTTTGTACGTGTTTTTACCGATCTGCAAGCTTCACTAAAAGTTCTTGGATTTTCATGACTTTTTTGCATATATTAGTGTTTTTAAACATATACCACTCATCGCCACAACATAAATGTTACTTGTTAAACTTCAGGATATCTAGAATTAGTATACCGCAAAAAAGTTTTCACAAGTCTTCACATTACAAAAAAATAATGCTCCAAATATAACCCCTTTTGGCTGAACTGGACTTAAGAGGACTAACAATTTTCAAGTTTTCGTATGCGATGCTATACGAATTTTGGTTACCGGAGTTCACTGGTTGAAAAGTTATACACATGTAAACATGAGCAATTTTAAGCGTTTTTTACAGGTTAGAGCGTTTCCAAATTGGATATTTGCAGGGTCTACTGTTGAGCGCATGCGCAGGATAGATGGTGGGTGTTCAGCGCATATGCTAAAAAAACATCCAATAGGCGGTGCGGTGTTCTAACCTGAAGGTTAGCCAAAAGGGGTTATATTTGGAGCATTATATTATATCCTGAAGTTTAACAACACGTAACATTTATGCTGTGGCGATGAGTGGTATATGTTTAAAAACACTAGTATATGCAAAAAAGTCATGAAAATCCAAGAACTTTTAGTGATCCGGATCGAAGAAGTTGGTGTCATTTAGCTAAAAAGTCAACTTATTCATATCGATTTCTAACAAATTTGTATTGCTTTCTAAATGTCAATCAATCTCGAAAATGAAAAATTTATGCAGTTTATCAAGAATTGTAATTAGGACGAATACTTAAAGTTAGACATTTAGAGTTAGTACTTTTCACCAAGAAAATTGCTTCTTTTCTTCGAGGTGCCCTGATGACACTACTTAATATTTCTCATTTTTTTTTTTTGGTTTACAATGAAGTGCACTCTTTTGTGTTACAAAATTAACGTCGACACTAAAAGTTATTGTTCACAATATGTTAAAAATTAATATTCAATGAGGCAAAAAAATTGGCAAAATTTTGTACATTTGACAAGGAATATATCTAGAATACCCTGAAAAATCCTATAATATGTGCTTTAATAAAATCACTTCCAGTGGAAGCATCTTTATAATTTCAATGATTGCACAATGAAAAGTCTGTGATGGATACGGTAGGATTAGCGTTAAAAAATGAGTAGTAATTTCCGGTGGATCAAATATCCCCGGCACGCATAACATTGCATCATTTGATTGCTAGTGCGGGGGTGGAGACGAGATCGCATAATTCACGCCGGTTGCCGCCGATATATTTCACCGGGTCGCTTTATAGTCGCGTCAAGATAGCTGTCCTAATGAAGCGGTAGCGAAACGTTCCCGTAATTATTTCTTTGAAATATCGTTTCGGCCAGTGGCGGGTGTCCGCAATCAATCACTCGTAGTCCTCCGCGATTCGCAATGCACCGAGAAACTGCAGTTGCATCGGCGTTCACTGGTCTGCCCACTATCGCGATAGTAATAATAATAAACGTTATCTTGAATGGCGCGAGTGGAAACCGCCGCCGATAAACAGCCAATAAATATACAGGGCGAGTCATTTAACCCTTTGCACTCGAAGCAATTTTAATTCCAAAGGCTTTTCTTTCAACCTATAACATTTTTATTCTGTATAATATTTTGCACATTATGTACATGAAATTGAACCTATCTTCTCATACAACATTTGAATTTTTAGGAATTTATAGAATACAGACGAATTTAATAATACAAAATCTGTTTTGAATAATGGTATGACAATTTTTACTGGTGACTCAGAGTCACCATTGTTACGTACAGAGAATTCTCTCTGCTTTATTTCAGAGTTTTCTTATCTCTTTCCTGAGAACGGAAAACGCTCTATTCCACTCCTTTGCTTATAGAAACGATGACTATGCTCCAGCTGGGTGCAGCCGGCACAAAGTATGATTCGGTACAGGGACATTTCCACAAGATTCCCTAATATGGAAATCTTGAGAGCATCCCCACTTAGATTTCACAGTATATAAACCCTCGAATTTTAACCCTCTGGGGCAGTGCTTAAAGTACAAACGGGCTATACACGTCGTTACGCTGAATCTCGTTTTGGAGTTGGTTGTATTTAGCGAGATCGGGCCTGGTCACCCTTTCGAATCAAGTAACCTTATAGATTCCGCGAGTACGGTATTAATCTATCTTGGCATAATTATTCAACCTCTCCGTGTTCCCCGCATCGCCAGTGCGTCATCCATCAGGCAATAGTACTTAGGTAACTACACAACATTGTTCATACACACTCAATTCTTACCGCGACGGTAACAGTTGTAACAGAGCCAGTTTCCTGTAATATACAATTTAGTTCAAGGTGATTTTGAGTAACAATTGATTTGAACCCACCATTCGGATCCAGTAATTCTTAGTTGACCGTTCCCACATGATACAATCTTACCGCTCGGGTTGTATCAATTAATTTATAATATTAAAGTTACGAGGCCGTTACTAACATATCCTAGGAGCTACCTGATCTTGTATCAGGAACCCAAAACTGTTATCCAACCTATGCGGCTCCCTGATTTCGCATCAGGTTCGTCCGTATCCTACAACCCCCCCGATTACGCATCGGGTTCGTATCCGAGCCGCCATTTTCTATTCGGATTCGATTGGAACCTAAACACCGCTCGGTTATTTTCACTATCTTCATTCGTTTATTAGTTAAGTGCAGCATTACAATAGATCTATTATGAAATTGTTGAGCACAGATAAAGGTACTGATTAAATAAAAGTCAGCTATTTATTGTACACTTCAAATGTCAACACGTGATTATATCTATAAGTGTCAGAGATACAAAAAAATATTTAAAATGAAAGTTGTATGGTATCACAGGGGACATAGCTTAATAATCATTGTTTGACCTTGAAATAGTGTTACTGCGTCCTGTGAAGGTTTCATTTAAATTTTTTATCGAAACCCTATATTATTATTGGAGTTTCTTGTAGCTAACATTGAGACGTTTTAAAAACTACCTGAACATGTATTTTGCGTAACACGTGATTATTTCTATAAGTGTCAGAGATACAAAAAAATGTTTAAAATGAAAGTTGTATGGTATCACATGGGACATAGCTTAATAATAATTGTTTGACCTTGAGATAGCGTTGCTGCGTCCTGTGAAGGTCACATTTAAATTTTTTATCGTAACCCCGTATTATTATTGGAGTTTCTCGTAGCTAACGTCTCAACGTTTTGTCACGTCTTAACCTAAACATGTACTTTGCGTAACACGTCGTCGAGTTATTAACTTTCAAAGTTTCCGTGCCACAGAGTCTTCTGTATCTTCTTGTAAACTACGCAACAGAAATATAATTTTCTTTCTTTATGGATTCTTGTAGCTAATGTCAAGACGTTTCCAAAACACTAACTGGACGTGTATTTCGCATAAATCATCCTCGAGTTATTAACTTCCAGCGTTTCCGTGCGGGCACGCCGAGACTTCTGAAACCTCTTGCAAACTGTGCGCAATATAAATATAAAATATAAAATATGAAACATTCTCTCTTGCCCATAGCAACTCATCATCCCAGAGATACTGTTATAGCCTTCTGTGCGGATACCTATCTAACTATAGATTGTACACACCGAGGAGATGAATATATCTCACAGACAGGTGCATTGTTGTCGATTTTTAAAACGTCATTCGCCATCATTAATTCTGCCATTTTACCAATAGAATTCCGACGATTCGTTCCAGGGAGGGAACTGAAATTTTCCCTCGTTCCCATACGTTGCAGGCCAGCACAGCCAACTGCATGCTGTACGCAACAGTATGCAGTTGGTGGAGCCCGCAAGATTCCGCGTTGTCGTGTCGTATTGTTGGAATACCGCGGCGGCACTAATCACATTAACATTTTCGCGTGAAATGTCGAATAATGATTACCGTTACTCGCCGGCCACAATCTCTCATTAATTCTCGTGTTCCGCTCAGCCAGAGACAGCCGAGACACTGTAATTTGTTTTTTTCTTCCGCCTCATAGACCTCGTTATGACGGGAACTCTTTCCATGGTCCGTTGTGAATAGAACGCGTGAGAGTGTGTGTGTGTGTGTGTGTGTGTGTGTGTGTGAGAGAGAGAGAGAGAGAGAGAGAGAGAGAGAGAGAGAGAGAGAGAACACTATTCACCGACGGTGTTGAATTCCTTTTTCCATTTTCAAGCGCGAGCAGCGCCGTTCCTTTCCGACTTTTCCTTCGTCATTGCTCCCGCGGCTACATTCAAAGCTACACCTTCGTTCTTTCTTTCTTCCCTATTTTTCGTGTGACTACGGCATCTTCTGTATTTTATTTTCATGTACCACCTCATTACGGGCTTGTTTCCGTATGGCACGCGAGCCGAGCAAAAAATTCGGTCAGAACCTCCCGGAAATGCACTGGAAATTTGTTAACACGCTGTCGACCAATCAGAGAGAGAGATAGAGACTCTTCGTACAATTTTGTCCGATGAACAAGAATACTACTGCCTAACCCAGATTTTTAGTCTTCTCTTACAGAATTTTTGATTCCCTAAAAGGAAAACTCCAGCAGAATTTTTCTCATGAATGTTCAGAAAGTTGGGATAACTTGAAAATAGTTGGTATCCTGCTGCGGATACAAATTGATAGACTCAGGATTCCATGAATGAAGATTATAAATTAAACCGGAAAACCATTAAAAGTACTTAAGGATGCATTATTTTTGACCTTTTACGATGTGTAGGCAATTAACCGTTTCAAAAACATGTAATAGTAAGACGAGCGCCGTAGTTGGAGATGGAGTAGGGATGAGCGTTACCGGAACCCGCGATGATTGCGTCAGTCGCTCCGAATCAATGAACAAAGAATGACACGTTCTGATTTGTATGTATTACTTATGTATTCTCCTAAATGTTAAATATATAATTATATGTACAATCAAATCAGTGCATACAACACAATGAATAAAAAAGAAAATTGAAACCCTTGTATGCATCTAGGTTAACAATGAAGACGTCGAGTATGAATTAAACTGAAAAACTATTAAAACAATTTAAGGATGCATTATTTTCGACTTTTTACGATGTGTAGGCAATTAACCGTTTCAAAAACATGTAATAGTAAGACGAGCGCCGTAGTTGGAGATGGAGTAGGGATGAGCGTTACCGGAACCCGCGATGATTGCGTCAGTCGCTCCGAATCAATCAGCAAAGAATGACACGTTTTAATTTGTTTTCATTACTTATGTATTCTCCTAAATGTTAAATATATAATTATATGTACAATCAAATCAGTGCATAGAACACGATGAATAAAAAAGAAAATTGAAACCTTTGTATGCGTCTATGTTAACAATGAAGACGTCGAGTTTAAATTAAACTGCAAAACCATTAAAAGAATTTTGGGATGCATTATTTTCGACCTTTTACGATGATTAAAACATGATGAGTAGAAGGCGTTGATGTAAAAAAAACTTTGGTAATTATTTACATTAAGGGCTTCCTTACCGATTTTGATGACATTGAAATATGTTGTCAAGGTCATAATTCTGAACAACTTTTTCCTATACATGTTACCGCCGCTCAGCTTTAGTTTCCGAGATATTCGCAAAAAAGTTTCAACATCTCAAAAAGTGATCGGAGTAGGTCTGGGTTAGGTCTGGGTTATTTATATATTATTTATATATTTATATACTGGGTGATTATATATTTTCTTGATTGTTGCAGATATCCAAGAATTCGTACAGTTACATGCTTAATACTCTGTATGCTAACGCAGCTGACAATGAAATGAGTTCGCGTTCGACACGATTCATTTCACGTTTCAGTTCGTAAACATAAACAGACAAGACAGTGGGTCTCAACTGATTGAAGTCGTTTTAACACTTTGACTGCCAAAGCAGCGACCTCAAAAATTTCATAAAATCGAAACAATATATTTAATAAAATAATGATTACAGAATTAAAATGTGTGACACTGAGTAACGTTTTAACCTTCTTGCATTTTCCAGATATTAATCAAATTTGATACAACGATTACATTAGCGTAATAATTAATTTTTAAATATGGACAAATAATTCCGTCACCCATATATGGGTGACACGGCAGTCAACGTGTTAAGTTGTGACCGTAGCCGCGTTATCGGCGGCCACAATTTCAAATCTAACCCAGACCTACTCCGATCACTTTTCGAGATGTTGAAACTTTTTTGCGAATATCTCAGAAACTAATGCTGAGCGGCGGTAACATGTATAGGAAAAAGTTGTTCAGAATGATGACCTTGACAACATATTTCAACGTCATCAAAATCGGCGAGGAAGCCCCTAATGTAAATATTTACCAAAACTTTAACAACAATTTTCTTTGTTATAAACAATTTTGCGGCAAGTTTCACTTACAAACGTCTACCGATCCAGAGGTGTAGATTCACCTCTAGGACGGATGACAATTACTTTTTATACACCCTGTGTACGTGTCTCCATCGAGATTGTCTAACTGAAAAGAATATAAAATTGTGCGATGTTGTAACAATAAATGATGAATGAACGATAGAGATAAAACAGAGGTAATATTTTAGACCGTAAAGTGTTTGCAATCAATCGGTATATCACGGTGCATTCAGGTCAAAAATGATGACGCTGTCGCAACGGTCAGCCAAGAGCAGAGCATGAAAAGCGGGTCTGTCGATTCCGCGACAAGCGACAAGCGGTAAACGCGACAAGCGACAAACGCGAGGGCGTCCGAGCGACAGTTACGCGAGCCCGTAAAACTGGTGTAATAATTTCCGATTGATTTAATGGCCGCGGGACCATTTCGAAGGTGACCGCCGCCGCTGATTCGATTAAACGCGCCCGTTTCAGGGCTGCCATCGGTTTTCACTTTTTTTTTTCAACCCTGCGCGCGCGTGCTCGAATCGCACTTTTTCTTTTCTGTTTCGCTAAACGCTATATGGCGACGCAATATCTTAACGCGTGTTGAGAGAACGTTTCTTGCGTGCAATTTGTCAAAGCGGCTGTCCCGGCCGACGATAAATCTCGATCGCAGATGTATGTGCAGATACGTGCGAGGTCGAAGGACGCTGAGGTGTCGCTGCAGTTTGAAAAGCGGTCTATATGTAATATGTAATATATAATATGTACTAATGCGTTCTGTAACATTCGCGGTGTCGTAAACTAGCCTCGCTGATAGATCACACCTTGTTCCGGACTCTGTGTTTGCTGAATCTGTCTTTGTCGCTCGACTTCCGGTCCAACCGTGTTCCGCCGTTTGTAAGTTTAACACCGATCTTTTTCTCCTTCGTCTTTATTGCATGCTAATGAATATATCTCTGTAGTGATCGATTATGAATTTTATGTATAGTTTCATTTTACATCGATGCCTTTTTTGAATGTACGAGATATAGAATTATTTTGAGCCAGAGGTTATTCAAGTCGTCGAACAATAGTATATTATATAATAAGTGTGTTCGATGGGTATTTTTGGTGCGTGTTGCATTGTTCGGAGTTTTTTGTTTGTTATATGTGTTGCGTCGATTGATTTTATTAAAATTATATATACAAATATATATATATATATATATATATATATATATATATATATATATATGTCTAAGTATCTAAAAAGTATCTAAAAAGTATCTAAAAAAAAATATATATATATATGTCTAAGTATCTAGAAAGTATCTAAAAAGTATCTAAAAAAAGTATATATATATATATAAGTATCTAAAAAGTATCTAAAAAGTATCTAAAAAAAGTATATATATATATATCTAAGTATCTAAAAAGTATCTAAAAAGTATCTAAAAAAAGTATATATATATATCTAAGTATCTAAAAAGTATCTAAAAAGTATCTAAAAAAAGTATATATATCTAAATATCTAAAAAGTATCTAAAAAAAGTATATATATATAAGTATCTAAAAAGTATCTAAAAAGTATCTAAAAAAAGTATATATATATCTAAGTATTTAAAAAGTATCTAAAACGTATCTAAAAAAAGTATATATATATCTAAGTATCTAAAAAGTATCTAAAAAAACTATATATATCTAAGTATCTAAAAAGTATCTAAAAAGTATCTAAAAAAAGCATTGACACACCCATTAAAAAGGAACAAGTTTTTAAACATTTGATCAAATGACGAATTTTTTTCTAAAAATTATAAGAATTCATTTACCAAAGAATATGCAAAGAAATGGTTTAAAAGTTGTTATGAACGGACGCAATTATGAAGAAGAAAATATATAGGTTAGAATTTTTAACTTTTTTATCTGTGACTAAAATGAACATTTAAAACATACGGTTTGTAGACCTAAGTATGTAATGTATATGCACACAGTTTCATCGAAATCGATTAACGTTGTTATTAACTACAAGTGATTAAAGATGGCGAAAGTCGTGAGAAACTTGTGCGATTTAGAAAAATCATAACCACAAAATTCAAAGATTCTTAGATATCTCAATGCTTATAGCTTTGTTACGCGTCATCCGATTTCGATGTAACTTTTTGCACATATATAACTTACTAACATTTACAAAATGCATGTTTTACATTTACATTGTAGTCTGAGATAAAAAAGTTAAAAATCATGATCTTCACTCTTTTTCTTCGTAATTCTGACCAATAGCAATTTAAAACAATTTTTGTTCCTATTAACTAGTAAACTAATTCTTTTCATATTAAAAAAAAATTCAAGTCGTTTCGTAAAATATTTAAAAAATTATCTCTTTTTAAAGGGTGTGCCAAAATTTTTTTTAGGCACTGTATATAAAATATATTTATATATAGGGTGTTTGGTTACTTGTGGTACATGCGAGAAAGGGGTGATATGAAAAAATAAGTCGAAAATATAGAAGAAAATTTTTTAAATATATGTACACAGTCAACCCTCCAATAACACGGTTAATTCGTTCCTCGCGTTGTATCGAAACCGTGTTCCGAGGATGCAATCACAATTCATCATGAAATTCCAAGATAATTACAAGAGAAAATTAAAGCAGTACAAATTCGGTTCATGGATCACGCAAATTCAAGCTGTCCACTTCTAAATCCGTAGAACTTTGTAATTTTTGTAATTTTAATTTTTTTACACGGTGTGTATAACAAAGAAGAAAGTTTACATTAAAACAATTCGTAAAAGTTCGCTTCATGGATGTCGCAGACGCAAGGAGGGTTAAATTCGCAGAACATTGCAGTTTCCGAGATGAATTTTAAATTTCAATTTTCCTAAACAGTAGTGGGATGTTTAACAAGCCAGTGTCGGCGGTGCAGGAACGAACGGTGGATCGTCGTCGGAAAAAATCTGGAACGGCATCGCGCCCGTTCCATTGAAGACGATATCCGATCTCGGCACGCAGATCGGATCGCAACGACGTTAACTGTCAGCCGTGTTCTTACATGAAGACATATTGCCACAGCTGAACCGTGGCTGCTGCATTCCCGACGCACATGCGCTGCTGTTGCCGTCGCTGTCCCTTTTTCCGTCTCTCCTCCCGGGCAGAGGCTAACCACAATTATTCTATTAGAGACGTTAGATCACCGTCGACAATAGTAAACGTCGCGAGGAGAGAAACGACGCGCGTACGAGACGCCGATCGATCAGCGGCTTTGACGAGCAACGATTTCCTGTGACGCGATCCCATACACCACCGGTAGCGATTGTTTACGATTGCTTTTACGGTCGCTAATTTCGGGGACGAATCGACGGAAATCGATAACGAGTTTCATTTAATGGCCGACGGCTCTTTTACGTTTTACTGCGTCGACGACGGTTTTTTACGGTCCTTTCTCTCTCTCTCTTTTCCCCCTCTCTCTATCTTACCCCCTTCCTCTCTCCCTCTCTGTCTTTATTTCGCTAGCTCGCCTGCATCGATTTTTCTCAGTATTTTCTATTTGCCTCGTTCGCGGACCGTTTAATTCCTTGTTTAGAGATTTTATTACCCGACGATCGTTGCTACGACACGAGCGAACGCGACGATTGCAGATTTTATTCTGTTGTTTATGCCGTGATTGAGTATCGGTAATGGTCGGGGGCTTTTCATGAACGGATATAGTTAGTCGGTATAATTGGATGGTTGACATAACTCGGGTCGGATAGAGAATTATTAATTTAGCATTTTGCAAAAATAACGATCGGAATATTGCATCATTGTGGTATCAGATGATTCGCCAAACATTTCACTTTGATACATTGAAAATGCCAAATATGACAGGAAAACATTTCTCCCTTGTGTAACTGCACAATTTTTTGGCCTGAAAATATTTTTTCCTATTCAAATGCAGATCGAGGAACATCTATATATTTCTGCATAGTCATCTTTTCATTCGTTGTATTAAAAAAATTTCCTAATGTTTTGATGTTAAAAGAAATTCAAGATTCTTCTACATTTGTTTTTGTATACCTTGCTCATGGAGTTCGAACTTATTCCCTTCCGAGAACTGTGAGGTCCCCACCATCGAACATCTCCCCACTACTACGTACAGCCGTAGAGTTAGCGAGTGCTGCGCGCGCCGCGTGGCTCTCTTGGTGGGAGCTTCCCACTACTATACATTATAACGATGAAGTCTAAGAGTGGGGGAAGAATCTAAGCAGGGAAGGCGCCTCGAATAGCTCCAGCGCTACTGGTTGGAACTGCCTGATCTACCTACATTGTTTTTGGGTTTAAAAATATTTTTATCCATTCAATTGAAGGTCTAGGAACATCTATATATTTTTTGCATAGTCATCTTTTCATTCGTTGTATTAAAAAAATTTCCTAATGTTTTGATGTTAAAAAAATTCAAGGTTCTTCTACATTTCTTTTTGTATACCTAGCTCAGGGAGTTCGAACTTATTCCCTTCCGAGAACTGTAAGGTCCCCACCATCGAACATCTTCCCACTACTACGTACAGCCGTAGAGTTAGTGAGTGCTGCTCGAATATCTCGAATACCCTGAAAAATCCTCTCATAAAATTCTATAATATGTGCTTCAATAAAATCACTTCCAGTGGAAGCATCTTTATAATTTCAATGATTGCACAATGAAAAGTCTGAGATGGATACGGTAGGATTAGCGTTAAAAAATGAGTAGTAATTTCCGGTGGATCAAATATCCCCGGCACGCTGAAAATATTTTTTCCTATTCAAATGCAGATAAAGGAACATCTATATATTTCTGCATAGTCATCTTTTCATTCGTTGTATTAAAAAAATTTCCTAATGTTTTGATGTTAAAAGAAATTCAAGGTCCTTCTACATTTCTTTTTGTATACCTAGCTCAGGGAGTTCGAACTTATTCCCTTCCGAGAACTGTGAGGTCCCCACCATCGAACATCTCCCCACTACTACGTACAGCCGTAGAGTTAGCGAGTGCTGCGCGCGCCGCGTGGCTCTCTTGGTGAGAGCTTCCCACTACTATACATTATAACGATGAAGTCTAAGAGTGGGGGAAGAATCTAAGCAGGGAAGGCGCCTCGAATAGCTCCAGCGCTACTGGTTGGAACTGCCTGATCTACCTACATTGTTTTTGGGTTTAAAAATATTTTTATCCATTCAATTGAAGGTCGAGGAACATCTATATACTTTTTGCATAGCGATCTTTTTATTCGTTGTGTTAAAAAAAATTCTTAATTTTTTTAATAACGTTAAAACAATTCCATGTTGTTCTACATTTTTAGTTTGTATATCTAGCTACACAGTTTTTCGGTCTAATAATATTTTAATCTATACAATTTAAGGTCGAGGAACATCTATATACCTTTTGCATAGCGATCTTTTTATTCGTTGTGTTAAAAAAAATTCTTAATTTTTTTAATGACATTAAAACAATTCAAGTTTGTTCTACATTTTTCGTTTGTATATCTAGCTACACAGTTTTTCGGTCTAATAATATTTTAATCTATACAATTTAAGGTCGAGGAACATCTATATACCTTTTGCATAGCGATCTCTTCATTCGTCGTGTTTAAACCAAATTCTGTTTGATGATATTAAAACAAGCCAAGGTTCCTGTTGTAAAAGGTTAAACTAAGATCCGGTGGATCGCCGAAAATACCAAGAAGCAAAGTTATTTAAAATAGGACTAATACATATATAATATATAGTTCGCGCTAGTCTTTTGTCGTAACAAAAGACGAACCATAAAGTTCCGTATCACAAACGCAACGCTTTAAAGTCGGGTTATACACATCCGTCCGATATCGGACGCGTTTTTAGGGTGTTTATACATTTCCGTCCGAACTTTGACGTAACGTGCGATGCGTTCGAGATGTTGTAAAGGAGAGCTACCGATAGTTTAGCTAAAGGAGTTGTGGAGCTCATATGGCCTCCCAGACTCAAAGAAAAAGAATCGTTGAGAAGTCGGACGCCGATTTCCGATTGCGAACATTCTCATTTAAACCTGGGTAACAATATTCGGTCTGATCCGAACTTCGGACATGTATAACCTGACCTTTATGCGGGGCTTACACAAAACGTAAAACCACATTTCCAACAGTTCCTCTACCAACCTTTTTTTTACGTAATTATAATTTCTATCGATTGTATTATGAGATATATCTAAATAATTTATTTAGACTTTTAAGGCACGACTAAAAATTGCTATACCATTATTCAAAATATTGTTTACATTATTAAATTGATATTCAATAAATTACGAATAATTATTTAGACTTTTTTTTACGATTTGATTCCACAATTTTTGGTGGAAAAAATATTTTCGCCTATAGTAAGGAAGCATGAGAGACGTTCCTGTATTTTTTTTTATAATGATCAAACTTCTCGCAATCGTGGAGGAACAAAGTCGATTAGATCTTCTAACAACGCAATGGCGAGACGGTCTCGCGCCGGGACACATGCATCGTAAGCGAGAACGGTGATAATTGAGTATCGGCCGATTTACACAGTTTATCGGTTAATTTCATCTGAACATTAATATCGGTGGATAATCGGGCTGTTGGGGTAGGCTCAAGCTATCTCTCTCTCTCTCTCTCTCTCTCTCTCTCTCTCTCTCTCTCGCTCTCTCTTTCTCGATGGCATCGATCTGCCGCGGTGTAGAGCCTCGAGGAGAATTATTCGTGCGCGGTACGCAGCTTATTACGAGCGAACCGGAAACAGGATCTAAAATATCCCCGAAATTCCGGCGGCCCTTCGCGCGTATAAATTCGCCGAAATGTATGCTGGTCGGCGAATGATTAATGCAAACGGCCGTAATTAATGACGCGCGGTAAAGACGTAGAATTATACGCGGCAACCGTGAACGGGATTATCGCGGGACAAACGTAGAACCGGACGTGACGCAGGCGCAGCTTGCTAAAGAATCGTTTCTATACCACGATCTTAACCCTTAGAACTTGAGAGGTGACTCTGAGGCACGACTAAAAATTGCTATACCATTATTCAAAATATTGTTTACATTATTAAATTGATATTCAATAAATTAGTTACCAAACATTTAAGTATTCTATGAGGTTCTACTGATATTCTATCAGTTTCATTTCTTCAAAATGAAAAAAATCATACAGAATGGAAATATTCTTGATCGAAGAAAAAAAGTTTGGTCATGGAGTTAAAATACTTCCGAGTGCAAAGGGTTAACATATTCTTCACCGGCGATTATTTCATCATTTTCTAACGTTTATGATTCGTCGATGGGGATTTTTTAACGGATCTTCCGATCAACAACTCACCCTCGGTAACATAATCTAATTATTTCTCGTTTGGGATTATAATGCAAAAGAAAATTTTCGAGGCTCCTTTCAGTACTGCGCAATTATTTAGAAGCATATTGATATAGGCTTCCAGTAGGTAAAGTGTCACTTGAAATTGAAATAATGAAATAATTTCGAAAAAATTATTTGCCTGTTCAGATAAACTAACATACGATGTCGTCGAATAGGATAATATTTTATCTTAATTCTGAAAAAAATTATTTGCCTGTTCAGATGAACTAACATACGATGTCGTCGAATAGGATAATATTTTATCTTAATTTTGAAAAAATTATTTGCCTGTTCAGATAAATTAACATACGATGTCATTGAACAGGATGATATTTTATCTTAATTTTGAAAAAATTATTTGCCTGTTCAGATAAACTAACATACGATGTCGTCGAATAGGATATTTTATCTTAATTTTGAAAAAATTATTTGCCTGTTCAGATGAACTAACATACGATGTCGTCGAACAGGATGATATTTTATCTTAACGATTTTCTTTCAAATAATTAATTTCTATAATCCCCAAGCCTGATACACACGTATCTTATTCTTCAAACAATTTCGTGTTATTTTTCAAAATCCTGTAAAAACAGAGTTGGATGTTCTTCACCAATCACACGCGTCACTTTACATTGTCTTAAAAGTAGTCGTGGTGCGTTGCAGAACGTCGCGCAACAGCTCGATCATTTTCCGGTCCGCTATCGCGATCGACAGGCTTCAGGTCTGAATGATCAGAGTATCGAGAATCCCGAAGTTCAATTATCCAGTACATCGAGGTAACGAGGATTAAGCGTGGGGCATGCGAATGGTTACAGAGGATAATCATGCCGATCATCGTCGAGGATCTATCCCATCGATCTCCTTTCCGTTATGGAATAAAACAGCGCGTCGGACTCCCGTGAAATCGCAGAGCTGTGGGATCGATTGTCGAACAGAGAGGAGCTCCTTGATCGAGATATCGATCCGGACGATGAGGAGAGATGGAAAAAAAAAGGGAACGCAAAAACGAATTTACCGGGGCTCCATTTCCATGGACGATGGTTAGGTTAGGTTGGAGTACGATAGAGGGAGGGGGAGAGAGAGAGAGAGAGAGAGAGAGAGAGAGAGAGAGAGAGAAGGGAAATAAAAAACGAATCTCGATCGATCGATCGATGGATCGACGACGGTGACGGCTGCGAACTGCCTCGCCGCTTTCCACGCTCGATACAGGTTTGCTGCGATGCGGATAAATGGCTGGAAAGAGCAAGAGAAAGAGAGAGGGAGAGACTAGCGCGTTCGGTGAACGGTATAATCATCATTATCCTATTATCATTAAAGACGGAAAAATGGCGGGCGGACCAATCAGCGTGCGCCTCGAGCGAGAGTCGGGGTTAACTGCAGGTGGGGACTCGGATGAATACACGGACCTCCCATACAGCCTCTACCTACTGCAACGATCGTGTTCGCGATTCAGGACATATGGGTGCCGATGCCGATCCTTCCCACACCACGCTATACTGTACGATGTAGCGTTGCATAGTATAGCTCGCCGTATCATGCCTGTGCACGCTCCTAGCCACGTAGACACACTCGACTCGCGTTTAATTGTACCGAAAAGGACGCCGCGGTGCACAGTGGTGCGAAGTTTTGTTTAAATGACCGAAATCAATTGTTTTACGTCTTTAGCAATATCCTAAAGTTTATGAAAAACAAGTAACATGAGTTAAAAGTTATTAAGTATAAGTTGATATTTATATTTAACCCTTAGCACTCGAGTGGTGACTCTGAGGCACCACTAAAAATTGCTATACTATTATTCAAAATATTGTTTACATTATTAAATTGATATTCAATAAATAAGATACTGAACGTTTAAGTATTCTATGAGGTATTATATCAATTTCATTTCTTCAAAATGAAAAAAAATCATATAGAATGGAAATATTCTTGATCGAAAAAAAAAAGTTAGGTTATGGAGTTAAAATACTTCCGAGTGTAAAAGGTTAAGTATTGTCGTGAATGCTCATCACTTTAATTTGATAATACTTTTGTCTGTTCAAACTCCTCGTACACAAACTGTTATTAACAAATATATATATATTTAAAAATAAATTGTGTTCACTACATAAAACATAAAATTAAATATTCCCGCATTAATATAAATTAAAAGAAAAGATAAAAATTTAAAACAAGAAAACAAGAAAAAACAAAAAAATTAAAAAATGCAAAAGACCTTTTCTTAGACTGGTACCTTGTCGCGGTGAAAAGGCTTATAATTGCATACATTTTCAAATATAATTAAAATAGAAATTTAACCAAATACAGACACTATTTAATCTAAAGATAATGTTCAATATATATATATATATATATATATATATATATATATATACTAGATTTACCATTGTTAACTTTACAATTTTAATTTGATATTCGAAATAAGCGACCCCAAAAACACACATTGGACTAACAATATTCAAATAATTTCATTCAGTATTCAATGAATTATCGATTTTTGTACACATTTTCCAAGTTCCGCCAGGTGTCATCAGCGATTTTGAATTCCATAATTTCGAATACGAATTCAAAATCAGCATCCCCAATAACTCATACATATATCAATTTTCAAAAAAATCCATTCAGTTTTGATTTTTCGGTCCACCATATTGAATCAACCATTTTGAATTTGATCATTTTGATTAAAAATTTGATATCAATAGATACCAATTTTCTAAAAATTTACTACAGAATTCACCGAGTTATCGAATTTTGTTTATTTCATCCGAATTTCGTCCACTGTACGGCGCTCCGCGCTGTTTCACGCGATTACACGCTACTTATAATACGCTCTTGGTTTTTAATTAACCGATTCCACGCGATGACGCTCGCTTTGTTCCCTCTTCGCCGACCGCCGACTTTTTTTTACCCGATCGATGGGAATCGTGATGGCGACAATGCTGCCGCGTATGATGCTGTCCAGAGCAATGCTATTTCTACTGGCCGCGCAAACGGTAGAATTCGATTTTATCAATACGGAAAATGTGAAGTTACTCTTGCGGAGAATTGTTGAATGGACTTGTTCACTTGTGCACGTATTGCAACGAGAGGCGTGTTAAACTCCATCGAGTGCGCTATTGCAATTTTTACGATGAATTGAAAATGTTTTGCTTTAATTGTCGGTACTGCCAGGGCGAATTAGTGGATATTTATTTAGGTGTATTTGTTGTTTGGATTGGAATATGGGTATATAGTAAACATTTTATTTCCGCACAATAGAGTTTAGTTGGCAGTACGGTAGATTTGTGTAAAATAGAATTATAGCGACAGTCACTGTAGCCGTCGAGATGGAAACAAGAAAAATCAATAAGAAACAATCTGACAATGGGTGCAAACAAGTAAAACCATGTAAAAAAAAAAGTCATGATCGATCTGTTGCGTTATGCCATGCTGCTCCTTTCACTGACTCGCCGTTTCGCGAATTCATTTCTGCTGTTGCTTTTCTATGAAATAGATTTTTCAAATTTGTTTGTTAGGCGTAGGAGAATAGAGAGATTGGCTGTTCTTTCTTTTGGAGGACCAGATGTTTTCAACTCTTTTTTATGTAATCCTGTAGATATCGATGAGAACATTACGAAGATGTAAGTATGATTATTAGGAATTTACTGGTTTATAAGTCATACGCGTGTAAACATGGGCAATTTTAAGCATTTTTTACAGGTTAAAGCGTCGCCATATTGGATATTCGTTGGGTGGTAGAGGTAGGACTGTCGAGCGCATGCGCTGGATAAATGGTGGGTGTTCAGCGCATAGGCTAAGAAAAATCAAGAAGAAATAATCTGACAATGGGTGCAAACAAGTAAAACCATGTAAAAAAAAGTCATAGTGACGGTCATTTGCAATCGTTGAGCTACAATCGAAATAAAAATGGTGTAAACATATTCTCGGTGTACCCCGGAACATAGACGAGTAAAAATCTACCTCGACACAGTGCAAGTAAAGGAGAATTGCGTAAATGGTATATTGTGTGACGGTCACCGGTGACCGCACACTATACACGACAGAAAACTGAACTAAATGATTAAATAGTGTGTACCAGCGATTACTATAGCGTTACATACAGAAAAAATTGTGCAAGCCAAAAATTTGGTGACGGTCACCGGTGACCGTCGGACCGAGGATAGGGAAAAATGCATTCTATCACTGTATAAGAATCGTAAAGTCGAGTTAACAGTAGATTCCGTGCCGGTCACCGGTGACCGTCGCTGTGAGAATAAAAAAATCTTGCAAATGTAAAACCCAAGAATGAAATTTGTTATTTATAGTCACGGTTTAAACAGAAGAAAATTCTGTTAACGAAGGTCTTGCTGACGGTCACTGGTGACCGTCACGGCGCTCAGCATACTAATCTTCTTGGATTTCATAGACTATATTAATTAATGTGCTGGTTTGTATTTATTAAATATACATTTGTTGATTGTATGATAACTGAATAAAGAGTAGAATTACGTTTGAAACATGCATTTTGATAACGAGCATACAGAAATACATATAAATTAATTTTTGAATAATACTTCAATAGCGACGGGTTATTTTCGGTGAAAGTTCCAATCTCCCGAGCATAATAGCACCGAATGCCGGAATTGCAGATCGATTCAAGATGCCCGAACGGATGCGTCTAATGCACTCCAGCATCCGTCAAATAATTCCAATTTCCCGAACCGAGCTCTGCCGGGAGTTGACGCGAATGGCGTCCCGTCGAGTTACATTGAAACCACCGACTGACTCTGTTTTGACCGACAGCAGTTGACGGAAACCAAGTTGGATCGACAACAATGACTTCTCGGTGGTTGCACTTTTGTCGTCCAAAGATTGAGAGATGCATCGTGGAGCAGATGGAACAACTGTTACCAGTCTAATTAATTAGTGCATTTATGTACCATATATTTCCAGCCAACGTTAACGTTAATCAATAACATTTATACATAACAAATATATATGTTTCCTTGAAGATGTTTTAAGCTGGTTAAAGTGATAGAACGATCTTGAGTTGGTTCTAAACTAAGAAGGAAGGAAAAAATCAAATAAAAGTGTTAAAATTTCACAAGGAAGAGTAGTCAAACAGGAATGAAGGAATTGGATAAAATTGTGAAAATTCCACAAGGAATAGTGGTCACCAAGGATATGTATATTCTAGTTAATTGTAAAAGTATATACTAGTAAATTGTAAAAGTATATTCTAGTAAATTGTAGAATATTCTAGTATGTTCCAGTATATTCTACTATATTCCACTATATTCCAGTGTATTCTACTATGTTCTAGTATATTCCAGTATATTCTAGTAAATTGAAGTGTATTCTAGTATATTCTAGTAAATTGAAGTGTATTCTAGTATATTCCAGTATATTCCAGTATATTCTAGTATATTCTATTGTATTCTAGAATATTCTAGTATATTCTAGTATATTATGGTATATTCCAGTATATTTTAGTATATTACAGCATATTCTAGTATATTCCAGTATATCCTAGTATATTGTAGTATATTCTAGTAAATTGAAGTATATTCTAGTATATTCTAGTATATTCCAGTATATTCTAGTATATTTTAGTATATTGAAGTATATTTTAGTATATTCTAGTGTATTCTTGTATATTCTAGTATATTGAAATATATTTTAGTATATTCTAGTTATTGAAGTATATTCTAGTATATTCTAGTAAATTGAAGTGTATTCTAGTATATTCAAGTATATTTTAGTATATTCTAGTATATTGAAATATATTTTAGTATATGCTAGTTATTGAAGTATATTTTAGTATATTCTAGTATATTCTAGTATATTCTAGTATATTCTAGTATATTCTAGTATATTCTAGTATATTCTAGTATATTCTAGTACATTCTAGTGTATTCTAGTATATTCTAGTGACGAAGGAAAGGAGAAATCAAATATGATTGTCAAGCCTAAAAATATAAAATTTCCGAGATTTCCATGAAAAAATAAATTGTCTGAGAATACTCGAGCGAACTATAGATTTCATACTTGAAAGTAGCAATGTCCATAGTTACAAAGCAATTTGTGTAGACGCGTATTTGCGAACACTGCCACCGGTGACAGAGGGTTCAGAAAAGGGCAGTCGTTCGCCGAAGTGTGAGAGACGAGTCTAGCTCTCGATCGGTGGATCGGAAGGATCCATGGAGGATCGTTGTATTCTGGTTCGGGTCGTGGTTGAGGGTTCGATTCCAGGAGTCAAAGTTATTAGGCGTCGCGTCGGGGCGATACTTTATCGTCTTCTACCTGGCATTACGGTAGAAACCAGTTCCCCGTCGCTTCGGATGACTCACTCGTGGGGCCCCATCGGTCAGGGCCAATCTCGGGCCCCGGAGCTCCGGGCACCGCAAAAATCCCTGGCCATTACCATATGCCTACTTATCGAATTCATTAAGGTTCCCGCGATAGCTGCGGAAACACGTTGTAGCCCCGATACCTTCGGCTCCGCCCCCTTCGATCAGAGCCTAACCGTTTTTAATAAGCGCCTGCTCGAACGGGAAACGCTCATTTTCAGACGCTAATTGAACTTTTATAGTTATCTCGTTAGTCACGATTACCCGGGCTGCTGCTCCTGCTCCTCGAAGCGAACCACAGCCAATTTCAAGTGGGTCGCGACGTTGTTTTTGCGAATTTCTGCTGTGCGATGGAAAAATTCGATGGCAATCGAAAATTGATCGATCTATTTATGAATATTTGTTTATGTGAAAAATTGATTTGTAAATGCGGTTTTCATTGAATAAGATAGTTTCACTAATTATTAGACTGCGGATCGTTATGCATTTATGGCTTATGAAAATTTTCAGTAAATGCGAAAATATAAAGTTTCACAGAATTTACCAATGAAATTAAGATTTTATTTGTATCACATTTTCTTAAAATTTGTCTACGAAAATTGACAACTGCATAAACGTTCGCAGATTACTGTAATATTAATGTATGTAATGTGTATAAAGACTGAAGTTAAGCGAAAGATTCTATCCTGCTCCACTGATTTTAATTCGTTAACATAGAACTGCGAGTAATATTAAATTACATCGAATTTTATATTTAATTGCATCCATTCTTAATATTCCTATTTAATATAAGAGCATCAAAAGCAGCGGTGCTTTTAGAATAATGAGGATCCACCGTCTAATTATAAATTATGAACAGGAAAGTCTTGATTATCGAGAACCAGTTTCCCATGAGGACGAGACCATGGATTATCGATAAATTATCGATACGTTATTGATACTTTACGATATATCGATAATATCGTTAAGATGTTGAGGCGCATGCAAGCGGCTGAGGTAAACTGTTAGGTATTTATTCCGATATTGTCGATACATCGAAATATCGATGACATTTCCATTGTTCATCGCATTGACGAAAATTCGATCATTTCGATATGTAGAAACATCGATAATTTAGAAATATTTTCGATACATCGATAAGTTAGGATACTGTCGAAGTATTGAATTATCTATAATACATTTAAACAGTGGCTAACAATAAGTTTCGATAATTTCGATATATCGAAACATCGATAACATTGGAATACTGTTGATGTATCGATACACCGATAGCTTTCGATATCTTCGATACATCGAATTATCGAGAACGTTTCAATACTATCAATATGTTGAGATGTCGGTAACAATATCACATAATCGATATATCTAAAGCTGATAATACTTCGATATATCAAAAGATCGATAATTTTTCAATACTGACGGTACATTGCCATAACAATAATAATTTAATATAATCGATGTATCGAAATATCAAACGTACATTAACATTACCGACATATTGAATTGTCGATAAAATTTTGATGCTATCAATATACCGAAATATCGAAAAATCGATGAATTCTCAGTACTGTCTATCTATCGACACATCGATAACAAATTTAATACGGTCGGGATATCGAAACATCGATAATATAATTAATCCAATAAACCGCATTATTGCAGACTCTAGCACTCTCTGTAATCGTATTGATTTTTTTAGTGGGTTGTTACAAACTCTTAAAAGACAATTACGTAGGATTATCGGATAATACCATACCCTTTGTACCATGAGTTTTTTGCATGTTCTTTCATTGTTATTTTATGTAGCTTGTTATTTTATGTTAGTATTTTGTTATTGTGTAAAGATATATGTAAGAGGGCATTGATCTGTTTATAGATAAATAAATAAATAGATAGCATTTTATCGTTATCGATATATCGAACAGTCAACAACATTTATATCCATGAATATATCGATATATCGAAAGATCGGTAACTGTTGAATACTGTGGATCGATCGGCTCATCGATAACAATTTAATACGGTCGGTGTATCGAAACATCGATAGCAATTTGTCGTTATCGATATATCGAATTGTCGACAGCATTTCGATACTATCAATATATCAAAATATGGAAAGATCGATCAATTTTGAATACTGTCGGTCGATCGGCACATCGATGATATCAATGTGTCGATATCTCGAAAATATTGAAATTTAATCAATGTATCGATATATCGAATTGTCGACCTCATTTCGATATTATCAATATATCGAAATATGGAAAGATCGATAAATTTTGAATACTGTCAATCTATCGGTACATCGATAACAATTTAATATGGTCGGTGTATCGAAACATCGATAGCAATTTATCGCTATCGATATATCGAATTGTCGACAGCATTTCGATACTATCAATATATCGAAATATGGAAAGGTCGATAAATTTTGAATACTGTCGATCGATCGGCACATCGATGATATCAATGTGTCGATATCTCGAAAATATTGAAATTTAATCAATGTATCGATATATCGAAGCGTCGACAACATTTAGACTCTTTTTTAGATGTATCGATGCACTGACTAAATTTCAATATTTTCGAGATATCGACACATCGATATCGCCGATTGAACATTCTCCATACATCGACAAATGAATAATTGCGAGTATTGTCGACGCATCGAGGCGTCCATAACAAGTCGATATAACGAGTATTTATCGGAACTACATCCATAGTCGTATCACCGTCGTTTAATTGGCAATTCCGCGACCAGGTAATACAATTCAGTCGCCCATTTCGTACACAGAATACAGAAATGAAATAGATAGTCGCCGGGGCTAATACGGCGGTCTTTTGTTCGGCCGGACAAACAGTATAATTTCGCGCAAATGTTTTCGTAATACATACCGCGCGGCACACGTTGATCCCGGCGCGGCGATAGTCCGATTACTCGGGGGTTGTGTGCGCTGAAATTATCGTGGCGGTGGACGAAGAGGGTGGTTGATCCGCACCGGTGTTGCTACCACCATGGTAGCAGTGTAAAGTTCACATTGTACGTAATAGTCAGCGTAACGGATACTGCTATACTCGTGGCTCAGTTTCTCGGCAGGAATCTGTTTGTATGTACTCGGACACGTGTTCATTTACAAACGGCCTATGACGCATGGCGGATGGCGCATGCCGTGGCCGTGGAATGGCGTCGCTTGTTCCAGAGTTAGTTTAACACGTATTCAATTTAATCCGTCGATGCTTGAAATTTTCACCCGTCATTTGCGTTCACGCCGAATGGCAGCTCGCATTATTCCACCCCGTGCTTGAAACACTATACATCTGTGTTAACGCGCGCAACAATGTCCGGCTATGATCGATCTGATGCCATGCTGCTCCTTTGACTGACTCGCCGTTTCGCGAATTCATTTCTGCTCTTGCTTTTCTAACGATAGATTTTTCAAATTTGTTTGTTAGGCGTAGGAGAATAGTGAGATTGCCTGTTCTTTCTTTTGGAGGACCTGATGTTTTTAACTTTTTTTTATGTGATCCTGTAGATATCGATGAGCACATTACGAAAATGTAAGTATTATTGTTAGGAATTTGCTGGTTTATAAGTCATACGCGTGTAAAGATGAGCAGTTTTAAGCGTTTTTGACAGGTTAGAGCGTCGCCATATAGGATATTCATTGGATGTTCAACGCATCGGCTAAGTAATACTAAGCGGTATAGTCCAAGTTAGTTTAAGGTTAGTTAAAAGTGTTCAACTTTACACGCGTATAACTTCTGAACCAGTGAACTCCTGGCAATAAGACTTTCATTTTTTGTACTTTCTCGTCGAAATCTATAGGACTGCATAAAAAAAGTTTTAAAAAATTGGTCCTCCAAAAAAAGGTTTAACCGAGATATTTTCGTTGACAGGGAGAATCTTGACACTAGGATTACCAGATTAGACATTTTGGAATATTCTAAATTTTTTATTTTGAAATTATTAAATTTATGATGGTATTTCGAATGGAACATCGTTCAAATAAATTTATTTCTCCGAAATAAAATTGTCAAGATTCACGAGGAGAATGAAAATTAATTTGCCATGAACTACGTGGGATGAAATGAAATAAATTTTATCAGAACCGCCAGAGTAGACATTTTGGAATATTGTAGATTTTTTAATTTGGTATTGTTATTTTTAGTACGGCGTTCCAGTGAAACATCGCCCATGTAAATTTTCCTCTACGTGTAAAATAAAATTGCTAGGATTTACAAGAGGAAGAAAAACTAATTGTTCCCCGAACTACGTTAAAAAATAAATCAGATTTTATTCGGATGACAAGCATTTCGTAACATTCTAGATCTTTTATTTTGGAATTATTAAATATACGATCGTATTTCCATGGAACATTCAAATAAATTTGTTATTCGTACGAAATCAAATTTGTCAAGATTCACAATGGGAAATACAATTAATTTGTCATGAACTGAGTAAACAAACTAAAATAAAATTAGAACCACCAGACTATTCATTTTTTAATATTCTATTGTAGATTTGTTTAGATTAAATACCATTCTATATTTGCAGGAAAAATTAAAACTAATGGGTTTCGCAAGGAAAAATAATCGCCAGGAAAACGTAAAATTGCTAGGTTGAGAAAGATTGAGTGAGGTGGATTAAAATAGTCGCAAGAAAAAAATGGAACAATTTGTAATGAAAATTAGGGGGTGTTAAAATGAATTTTTAATTGAGTTTGGTAGCAGATGTTTCGAGGTTGATGACTTGTGTGAAACACGGTTTAACATGCTAGCGATATTTCTCCGTAAAACGCGAAATTACTAGGCGTGTAATGCTCTCGTGATTTTCATAAATTCACAGAGAACGGGACGGCGCGCTGAGTTTGGTGTGTGCTTCGCACGCAGAACCATGCAATCATTTGTAGAATAGTAAGTAATTATTCCCTGCCTCCTATTTAAACCGTGTGTATAATTCGTTTGCACCTCTTGTATCTGTTTCACTGCTGTATTGTTGGACCAACAATTGTTTTCTATTTTCCTACGTTCTGACACTTGGTCCACTGGTAAAACGAGTAATCAATATTTTGTTAGAACTTCATGAATTTCATTTCTGTATTTCTGGGATTTGTCCAACTCGTGGAACAATTAATCAGAAAGAGACACAAGAAGTAAAATCGTTTTCGACAAGGGCAAACATTGTCGTTCATATTCACAGGAAATAATAAAATTGTTAATAATGAAGGAAGATGTATAATCAAATTGTCAGTAATGAAACAAGAAATCAATTAAAATTGTTAGTAATGGAGGAAGAAATAGAATAAAATCGTCGATAGTGAAACAAGAAGTCGATTAAAATTGTGTATAATGAAAGAAAAAATCAAATAAAGTTGTCAATAATGAAAGAAGAAATAAAATAAAATTGTCAGTAGTGAAACAAGAAATCATTTAAAATTGTTAATAATCGAGGAAGAAATAAAATAAAATGGTCAGTAATGAAACAAGCAATCAATTAAAATTGTTAGTAATGGAGGAACAAATAGAATGAAATTGTCAATAGTGAAACAAGAAATCAATAAAATTGATAGTAATGGAGGAAGAAGTAAAATAAAATCATTAGTAAGGAAACAAGAAATTAATTAAGATTGTTAGTAATGGAGGACGAAGTAGAATAAAATTGTCAATAATGAAAAAAGAAATCAATTAAAATTGTTAGTAATGGAGGAAGAAATAAAATAAAATCGTCAATAGTGAAACCAGAAATTGATTAAAATTGTGTATAATGAAACAAAAAATCAAATAATGTTGTCAATAATGAATGAAGAAATAAAATAAAATTGTAAATAATAAAAGAAAAAAGTAAAATAAAATTGTCAATAATGACAAAAGAAATAAAATAAAATTATTGGTAATGAAGGAAGAAATCAAATAAAATTGCCAAGTTTTCCAAGACAAAATAAAATCATTAATGAAGGAAGAACAAATAGAATCGTTCATACAAAAATTGAAAAATGCAATCATTCGTAAAAGCAGAAGAAGAAGAAGACAAAATAAAATTGTAGCTAAAGAAAGGAGAAATAAAATGAAACGGTCGTCATTCATAAGATATAATAAAAATAGGAAAATAAAATGAATGTTTAAGAAACGAGAAATATATGTATAGTCGTCCGTAAAAAAACTGAGAGATATAATCGTCGGTACAAAATAAATTATAAAATAATCAGTAAGGAGATATAAAATAAAGTGCACAGATAATCGACAAAGACTGCATCAACTATGCAATTACTTCTCATTTAATTAATGGAACGAGTGCACAAGGAGTAAGAGGCGTTTGCGCATCCTCCGGATGAAGCATTTCTTTGTCGAGCAGAACGAAGCAACAGAAAACCGGCCACTCGTTTCCCGTGTGCAACAGATGGCTCTGGTTTTACGGAGAATTAGACGATTTCGATTGAACAAATCACGACTCAAGGTTCCGTTACAGTTGCAGCAGCGGCTGGGGTCGAACTGCATCGCTGCGCTGCGCTGTTCAAACGTGATGGTGTCCATACTCGTGCTCTGTTGCTGCGATCCGAGAAACTTCGCGGAACTTCGGCTCGATTCTGCGAGCCGTCGAAGACTGCCGTCTTCGGCATGTGGAATTCCCTTTGTCGGATCGATTATTAAAATTGTCGAGTGCCATTAGAACTTTGCAGACGGTTCGAATTTGAGAACTTGAGAACTTGAACGATTCGCTGTGTACAAACTCTTGTCCCTTCACTTGTTGAACGTGTTGAAAATCGTGCCCTTTAACCTTTCAGATTTTCCAGAAATTGAGGTTGTCAGAAGAGTATCGTGAGATCAAAATTATAAATTTTATAAAATTATAAATGCAATATGAATGATGTCTTTGATGATTATAGGAGGATTAGAAATGGTTTTCATATTATTATTTTATGATTGTGATTATGAGAATGTATTTATGAAAACGTTGTTTTTTAATGAAAAAGATGAGGTTCAAACGGGGTTACATTTTGTGGATTTCTTTTTTTTGGAAATTGAGTATTGAAATAGTTTACATGACACTTTAATTAGTGACTCAAGTTTAATTCTTATTTTATTCTTTGAATTTTAAGTCACATTGTAATCTCATTACTAGACTGCGGATCTTTATGCAAAATAAAAATTATTTTTATTAATTACGAGACACGGGGGCCACATAACATAAATCTTTAACAATTTTAAGGAGTTGAGACTCGTACTATGTGCTTAAATTCTTTTAATTCCTTCACTGTTTTCAAATTCTTCTATACATTATTGTCGTAAATGTATAAAATCCACAGTCTACCCATTAAATTTTAAGTCAAGTTTTAATCTCATTTCATTCGGTCAATTTCAAGCCAAATATGTGCATCTCATTCCATTCTTTCAATATTAAGACAAATTTTAATCTCATTTGGTTCTATCAATTTTACATAAATTGCAATCTTATCGATTCTATAAATTTTATTCTTTCAACTCCGTTTAATTTTTAAAATCTCACTTAAATTGTAATCTCACTTCATTCTTCAAATTGCAGTTGAATTTTGATATCATTTCGTTCCTTAAATTTCACATAAATTGTAATCTTATCGATTCTATAAATTTTATTCTTTCAACTTCGTTTAATTTTTAAAATCTCAAATAAATTAATCTCATTTCGTTCTTTCAATTTCACATAAATTTCAATCATACTGATTCTTTCAATTTCACGTAAATTGTAATCTCATTTTATTCGTCCAATTGCAGTTGAATTTTAATCTCACTTGATTCTTTCAATTTCACATAAATTGTAATCTTATCGATTCTATAAATTTTATTCTTTCAACTTCGTTTAATTTTTTGAAATCTCGCATAAATTGTAATCTCACTTTTTTCTTCAAAATGCAGTTGAAGTTTTATCTCATTTCGTTCCTTAAATTTTATATAAATTGTGATCTTATCGATTCTATAAATTTTATTCTTTCAACTTCGTTTAATTTTTAAAATCTCAAATAAATTAATCTCATTTCGTTCTTTCAATTTCACATAAATTTCAATCATACTGATTCTTTCAATTTCACGTAAATTGTAATCTCATTTTATTCGTCCAATTGCAGTTGAATTTTAATCTCACTTGATTCTTTCAATTTCACATAAATTGTAATCTTATCGATTCTATAAATTTTATTCTTTCAACTTCGTTTAATTTTTTGAAATCTCGCATAAATTGTAATCTCACTTTTTTCTTCAAAATGCAGTTGAAGTTTTATCTCATTTCGTTCCTTAAATTTTATATAAATTGTGATCTTATCGATTCTATAAATTTTATTCTTTCAACTTCGTTTAATTTTTTAAAATCTCGCATAAATTGTAATCTCACTTCTTTCATCAAATTGCAGTTGAAGTTTAATCTCATTTCGTTCCTTAAATTTTATATAAATTGTGATCTTATCGATTCTATAAATTTTATTCTTTCAACTTCGTTTAATTTTTTAAAATCTCGCATAAATTGTAATCTCACTTCTTTCATCAAATTGCAGTTGAATTTTAATCTCATTCCGTTCTCTAACTTTTACTTTTTCAACTTTGCTTAATTGTTAAAATTTTATTCTAATTGCAATCTTATTACTACTTCCTCAAGTGATCTACAGAAAAATATATCAAACACGATACGTGATGCCATCGATGCGTAAATTTTTCTATTTTGACGGACAAATGCGAATATATAACATAATACATATAGAACATAAATTATGCATTTATGGCTTCTATAAATTTTCGAAAAAAATACTACAGTATAATTACGATATTTATTTATTTCAGACTCGCAAAGGCTACTACCGCTGAAAATAAGATTTTATTTGATTCCACTTTTTTAAAATTCGTCTACAAGAATTGTATAAATATCAGCGTAGTTTTAATTGCAAAAGATAATGAAAAAAAATCGTTCCGATCGACACAGACAAATTTGTTGGCGGAAGATTGAAGGATCGTCGGGAATAGAGCACGTTGGATAATATTCAGTAGTAGAAGAGCTAATTTCAGCGGACGGCGGCTCACTATGAATACCGTGAACGTTCACGTGAACGGAACGCAGTTCACCGAGCAATTTTCCGGGTATTCATAGCAGCTCCGGCCGGAATAGGGCTGGGTCAACCAGAGACGGCGATTAATCATAGCGATACAACTGGATTATTGTCCACGCCTTCTTTTAAAGCGATGCAGACTGACTGTGAGTTCCACTGACTGTCGGAACATTGTGTCTTCGCCAAGCACGACATGGTCGTACAGAAAAATTCCTTGTTAATAGAACACTCGCACAATACAACCACCCAACTTAATTAAAAGCTACAATTTTTCTTTTCACCGAACAATGATCAATAGCCTGCAGATTATTGTTCAGCAAATTCATATTTTTACATACCATTTTATAAACTGCGGAACGCGTACAAAATTTTTGTTTCGTTCACTAGAAAATTGTTTGAGATTAAAATAAAATAGAAATTGTATTAATTTTTGTACAGGCGTTTTATTATATTTTACAAATTATCACATGTTATAAATGTATATAGATCCATAATTCAGTGATCAGTACATGATGTACGATTTAAAACTAAAAAATACAGATTTCGAGATTTAGATTTAGTGCAGGGAGTTTCAATGTATTCCCCTTCGAGAACTGCAAGGTCCCCCCACCATCGAACCTCTCCCCACTACTACGCACGGCCGTAGAGTCAGTGAGTGCTGCGCGCGCTGCGTGGCTCTCGTGGTGGCAGCTTCCCACTACTATACATTATAACGATGAAGTCTAAGAGTGGGGGAAGAACCTAAGTGGGGGAGGTGCCTCGAATAGGATGGAACTGCCTGATCTAGTGCTTCTACTTTTAATTATATTATCTTATTATCGTTACCAGTCAGCGGATATTAATGCAAAATAAAAATTTTCTACCTGAATTGCAACAAACTGGAGTGACATAGAAAATGTATCAATTTCTTGATGGTATGATAAAATGGACGAAAAATGGACGTCTTTAAAATGTCGTGTGCTATCTGGGATTTTAGACGACGAACATCAATTTCGAATTTGTTCTTATATGAACAAACATTATATTCGTATAACCAAAATCATTTGTACTTTTTGGATCTATTACTGAATTAATCCAGTGATGTGAATGTTGGCGCTTTTCACGCGCATGCGCGGCGATTTTAGCCTCAGTCAAGCACGAAAATCGGGTACCTTGGTCGCCCCGCTAATTTCGCAAAATGTATCATGATTTGATTTTGAAAAATGAATGTACAACATGTGTATACATATTTATATATATATATATATATATGTATACATATACATACATATATATATATACACATATATATACATATACATATATATATATATATGTATACATATATATATATACATATACATATACATATACATATACATATACATATACATATATATATATATATATATATATATATATATATATACGTACATAGAATATAGAATATAGAATATATAAATATATAATATTTATGTATCTATGTACAATATAATATAACTTACTCTTCTTCATCATCTTGGGAATAAGGAAGGGAAGTGTACTAAAATAACTTTAAACGAAATATATAATAACAAACCCACTACTTTCGCCCCAATAGTACCTCACAAACTTCGGACGTAGCTTCGGTGCTGCCGAAACTCGCGCATGCGCGTGAAGAGCGCCAACATTCCCATCACAGAATTAATCTCTGATTTCTTGATTTCTGCAAATTCAATATTTGCCCGATTAAAATCAACGTCGCGGATCATTATAGCAGCGTCGGAAAATGGCCACAGAGATTTCGAGAGTATACCAGCGCTCCCATAAATCCATCATGCCGAAACTTTCCAGTTTTTCGCGTGACAAAGTTGCCGGGCGGCGCGCGAGATCCTATCTGCGGAGCTGCCTAAGATAATTAATGAAAAACGAACGAGCCAAGACAGCTCTCGAGGTTGTGTGCTCGGTTTGTGTGTATAGCCGCCCACACAGGTACACACTACGGAAAAAATCATTCCGGATTGGTCTCGGTTCGATCGAGCGAAAATTTCCGATAACGTTTTGGAAATACCAGATTTTATACGGTTTCAGTAAAATGAATTCAGTTCTGCGAGGACCACGCCTCCGTTACCAGTCTCTTTATACACTTATACAGGGTGTCCCGGGTTTTTTTTCCGGCCAAACTACGGGAGCGTATTCTACAAGAAGAAATAAGAAAAAAATGTTATTTGAAGTTCGGTTACTAAATTCAATTTTATTTGTTTATAATTATGTAATTAAGCGTTTCTAACCGAACTTCAAATCACACTTTTCTCTTATTTCTAATTGTAGAATATGCTCCTGTAGTTTGACCGGAACAATCCGGGACACCCTGTATATAGTGACGAGTTTCTTCACTTTTAAAGCCAATTTTTATCTTATTTTATAATTTATTTTCTATACTTTAAATTCTATATACATTGCGATATTATTTTTTCCTTTTTGTTGTAGTCGATTTTTAATCTAGTTTCATCTTTACTAAATTTTAATCTCACATTATATTATTTAAATTTTATTCCTGAAATTCAATACAATAAATTGTGATCTTATTTAATTCTTTAAATCCTATATAAATTGTAACCTCATTTCTTTCATTATGTGGTAATCGATTTTTAATCTTGTTTTACCTTGATTGAATTTTAATCTTATTCCATACTTTAAGTTCTATTCAATAAACTGTAATCTCATTTCGTTCTTGAATTTCTGAAGAAACCGTCATCTTATTTCATTCTGTGTGTTTCCATCGATTTTTAATCTTGTTTTACCTTTTTTGACTTTTAATCTTTAAATTTAGAATTTAAATTTTAAGTCAAATTTTGCTTTTATTTAATTATTTAAATTTTGAATAAATTGTAATCTTATGTCAGTATGCATGTTCTTGTCGATTTTTAATTTTCTTTCACCTTAATTGAATTTTAATCGTATTTATACCATTTTCGTTTTAATAAACAGGAGGTTCCGCTGAAAAGTAGGCTGAAATAGACTGAAAAATGAGGCGATAGTGGAGAGTGGACAATGTGGAAGAAAGGAGAGAATGGTGAAAAGGTACCTATCGTACCCTTTACGTTTTAAGTTAAATATTAATACATTAATAAAGTAATTGGATCAAATGAGCTGACCTAAGTCTGTTCAACTTCTGTCAATTTATATATGAACGAATGTGTAAGTTTCGAGTATTCAATATACTTAAAATCGTCACACAGAACGGCAGATGTTTTCATTTTACGCGATCGAGTCGGCAATTATAGTAACGAACAGCTCAGTCAGAGCGGCCAATACAATTTACATGATGTGTGCATCGTATCGATTACTTTCCGACTAATTTCCATTAATTTTAGTGTTTAATTTTACTTTTCGACTAATTTCGATTAATTTTAGTGTTTAATTTTACTTTCCAACTAATTTGGGTTAATTGTAGTGTTTAATTTTACTTTCCAACTAATTTCCATTAATTTGAGTGTTCAATTTTACTTTCCGACCAATTCCCATTAATTTGAGTGTTTAATTTTACTTTCCCACTATTTTCCATTAATTTTAGTGTTTAATTTTACTTTCGGACTAATTTTCATTAATTTTAGTGTTCAATTTTACTTTCCGACTAATTTCCATTAATTTTAGTGTTTAATTTTACTTTCCGACTAATTTCCATTGATTTTAGTATTTAATTTTACTTTCCCACTAATTTCCATTTATTTTAGTGTTTAATTTTACTTTTCGACTAATTTCCATTAATTCTAGTGTTTAATTTTACTTTCCGACTAATTTTCATTAATTTTAGTGTATAATTCGCATCCCTTTTTGTATTATACTTTGTTCAATAAAAAGAAGAATTTTTCGCGTTTTTGTGACTCCGCCCCGTTCTAAACTTTTCCCTCGTCGAAGCTTAAAGTACCATCAATTACAGTGCTCTCCCCGTTCCGTACGTCCAATCACCGAGTTTTCCAATAAACCGACTTGATGATTGAATAATCTCCGACTTGAGTGCACGCCGGTGCATTCGGAATACAACCACAGCCGCATCCATTCCGCGACGCTCCGGCGCTCTGCAGTTCCGAGCTGCATAACTGTGTTTCCTGTTCCTGCGAGTCGCTCTTCGCAGATTGTTGTGTCGCTGAATCTTTGATCACATTATTATTGGCACACTGTTTATCTTCTTGTTCAACATTCTTACCATAGTTCCTCAATTTAGAATCTTTATTGAAAAACGAGTATCAATAAGAGATATGCACTTTATTTTTTGATGTCTGGGAATTGTTGAAAGTACAAGTTTGTGGAACTTTTTATGTGTATTGTAATTTGTGCTGCTTGAAATCGAGAAATTTTATATGATACTCCATGAAGAAATAATTATTGTATACCTTATATAAAACCTTTTATTTTGTTACTCTTTTTGGGACGAAGATACTAGTAGCAATTTCGGTATTAATATGAAATTGTGTACTACAGAAATAGGCATTTTTGTCTCAGTTGAGACAAAACGTGACCATTTATTGTTAACATGACTTTTTCTTAACAATTTCAACGGGTTGAAAATAATATAACAGTTTCATCAAAGTCTATAAACCTTATCCTTATATTGCGTTATACAGTATTTCATCGATAATTGTCGCCACCACGGATCCGGCCGGCGACTATTAACGTTCAGATGATACTATTCTTTGACTTGTGCCGAACGTAGAAAAGCAATGAACCCAAGCAACAATTAACCCAGTGACAAAACTTCTTTATTTTTTATTATCTTTCTATGGAACTTTCGCCAACATATTCGTAGCATTTTTCTAATAAAAATGATACTAAATAAGATATAATTCCGATGATATTTACTTGAGTAATGGACGATGACAGTTTCAGAAAATTATTGTAAATATGATCCGAATTATATCGTGTTTGGTTTTATTTTAATCAGAAAAATGCCACGAATATGTTGGTGAAAGTTCCATAAAAAATAATGAAAAATAAAGAAGTTTTTTCATTGGATTAGTAGTGGTCTCACACCGACATACTCGACCCGTATTATATTATACTTCTCGGCGACCGAGGCCTCTCGAGCTTCGTGGCCCCTCACGGGGTATACCCCGCGGTAGTGGGGATAGTTCTGGGACAATTATCGTTCAGAAGTTCAGGACAATTAACGATGAAATACTGTACATGTTTACTCAGTTTTCTATGCTCGATAAAAATTGTCTGCATTATTTGCAACAAGTAAGAGCTTTGTAGCCATTTATTCCTTATCTTAACAATTTCAACGTATTGAAAATAATACAACAGCGTCTTGAAAGTCTATAAACATAGTTCCTATTCTACGTTGAATTTACTCATTCTGTCGTCCTCAATAAAAATTGTCCAAGTCAATTGTAAAAAACAGAAGCTAACTGAAACTGCATTTTTGTATTTCTGGAGCAAATGTCCGTGTTCCAGGTTACGATATTAACACTAGCTTTACGGCACCCGTCAAAATGACGGATTCAAAAATTTTTAATTTACAATTATTAAGAGTGTAAGGAGGCATTCGTGAGGAATTATTAAATAGATTTATTTTTTTTGTGTACATATTACAATAAAAATCGCTGAAGATCTACGAAAATACAATGTCATTATTTTTATAAAGCAATGTAAAATAATCAATTTTAGTGCTCCGTAATCCTAGTATTAATAAATCTGGTTGTCATGTATTATAATTGCTTTGCTATAAACCTAGTAGATGCAACAAACTGTTGTAGGAATGTGTGATTTAACTATGTTGAATAACTCACTCGCTGTTGTAAATAAACAACTATATATTTAATAAAATATGTAATACAATTTTCTCCATGTACTTCTCTTTATGCACTCACGCTTAGACTCACTCACACACAGACACACACCTCTCCCCACTCATACCAACCTCAATCTCGTTACCCTCGTAATGCCAACCTCACTAAAATATAATAAAAATAACCCTACACAAACGACACCATTAGCAGCAAAACGCCTCTCCGCAGCGACATGAAAAATCGCAAGATGGCTACATTATTATACACCTCCGCCATTAATTTTGTCAATGATGCCACTCTGTTAAGACCTTACGCGAGACCCTTTTAGGAGGACACCATAGCTGTTTAAAACTCGAAGCACGCTCCTTTGTCCTCGGGCTCGTCCTTTCACCAGGTACGTTATCGTGAATCTTGCTTATCAGCGGTTAAGCAGGCTGAATTATGATGACCGGCTGACGAATTGTTATCGCGAGGGCGGCGTTGTCTTTGCGAAATGCTGCGAAATACATTCGTCTTTCTCCCAGCCAATAAATCGCGCGTGTTAACCGTCCATTTACGCGGCCGCACTTATGCGGGCAGCAACAAGCTGTAACGAACTGCAGCGGCCGGCTGCAGACAGACCTGCGTCTTATCTTGGTAACCATTTCGGTACAAGAGCAATTCCAGGGATATTCTTCACCGGGAATCGCCTCTGAAATCCTGGTTTACAGAATTTGCTATATTTTCTCGAAATCCTGTACGGGAACGATCGCGATAACTGCTACCTTGTTGATGTTACTGTGAACCGGACCTAAAATGCTAGAAATTTACGGTGTAGGTACTATGGTGATTGCACTATGGGGATTACACCGTCAGGGATATCGGTGTCGATCGGTGGAACTGTGGAGAATGTACTATGGTATATGTGTCAAAATGTGTTGGACAACCCAGTATATGTTGGTTTCCATAGAACTGATATGTTCGTAATATTTGAATGATGAATGTACACGTCTTCGGTTCACTGCATGTTCTAGTTCTTGTAATTTGTATCTATTTAATGTAAATATGTTATATATAATTATTCCACATATTTCATTGTGCAAATATCTGCCACAGGAACAATGCTACAGAACGAGGGTTAGTTTGATATTTGTAACATGATTATTTTGGCTTGATTTTATTAGTAGACTGGGTATTTTGATGCATTCGTGGAGAAATTGGCTGAGCGAAATATGAAACAGTTAAAGATTAGATAAATCTAAGAAAGTTATTAGATTGTTTTCGATGTACAAAAACTACCGAACGATGAAATAAATTTGTATGCGTCACCTGGTTCCCGCAATCGATGCACAACATTTTTATTTTGCATAAAGAGCCACTGTTTATTTATTAGGTGGACGTTGGCTGAATGACAGTAATCGTGCAGCTTTGAGATTTTATGCGTTCAAATGGGCTGTGAATATTAAGTAATATATGAGTGAGTAATACAAAAATCAAAACAACTTATTCAGTACTATGACGTTAGAAACGACAAAGTTTATTATAACAATAATTTTGGTAACATTCGTAATTTGTAAATTAAGAATTCATTGATTTAGTGTGAAATCGTGCGCTTATCGCGGGTACACTAATAAATTGAGAACCCACTGTATTTATCCTAGTTTATCACCTTGGTGTCTTTCAACTTTAACATCTTCGTAGAGTGGTAGCGCATTCGAATTTTTTAATGCGAAATTAATGAACATATCGATTTGAAACTTTAAGGATGTGTTTTATCAATCTTTGAAGAAAACAATACGATTTTTTAGTGCCCTAATAAATTGAGAAAGCACTGTATTCATCCCAGTTTATCACCTCGGTGTCTTTCAACTCTAACGTCGTCGTAGAATGGTCGGGCATTCTAATTTTTTAATGCGAAATTAATGAACATATCGATTTGAAGCTTTAAAACTACGTTTACGAGACCCGTCAAAATGACGCGTTCTAATATTTTGAATTTACGATTATTGAGATTGTAGAGTTGCGACCATGAGGAATTAGTCAACAAATTTATTTCTGTACTTATATATTATAAAAGAAATGGCTAAAAATTTGGATTAACACATTCTCGTTATTTTTATAAAGTAATGTAAAATAGTCACGTTTAATGCTCCGTAAACCTAGTGTTAAGGATGTGTTTTATTAATATTTGAAGAAAACAATACGATTTTTTGGTGCCCTAATAAATTGAGAAAGCACTGTATTTATCCCAGCTATCACCTCGGTGTCTTTCAACTTCAACGTCGCCGTAGAATGGTCGCGCATTCTAATTTTTTAATACGAAATTAATAAACATATCGGTTTGAAGCTTTAACACTAGGTTTACGAGACCCGTCAAAATGACGCGTTCTAAATTTTTTAATTTACGATTATTGAGATTGTAGAGATGCGACCATGAGGAACTAGTCAAGAAATTTATTTCTGTACTTATATATTATAAAAGAAATGGCTAAAAATTTGGATTAACACATTCTCGTTATTTGTATAAAGTAATGTAAAATACTCACGTTTAATGTTCCGTAAACCTAGTGTTAAGGATGTGTTTTATTAATATTTGAAGAAAACAATACGATTTTTTGGTGCCCTAATAAATTGAAAACCCACTGTATTTATCCCAGCTATCACCTCGGTGTCTTTCAACTTCAACGTCGCCGTAGAATGGTCGCGCATTCGCGTTCCAGATACGCTGTGTCCATAAATCCTCTCGTTGCAACTTTATCGCGCACCGTCGCGCGACTGCAACGAAGCGCGTCTCTTCGCGAAACACCCGCAAGGTCTGAAACGGCGTCCGTCACACGGAGCTTCACGGCACGGTCTCGATCTATCGATGTATGCCGGTGATTTATTAACACCGAACACCAAAATCCATATAAATCAGCATAAATGTGCAACTCGACGACAGAAAATAGTGAGGCACAACAAGCTAACGAACTAATTCGACGATAAACCGTTTTCTAAAGACAAACGGAATTTATTAGACAGGCAATGATATTTGGTCCCCTCAGAGTTTCAAATCCATTTTTACCACTCTCTCCTTCTTCCACTCTACCCCTTTTTTCACTCTTCTCTAATTTTTCAGCCTATTTCAGCCTACTTTTCTGCGGGACCTACTGTTTATTAACACTAGGGTTACGGGACCCGTCAATTTGACGGATTTCAAATTTTGAAATGAAATACCCCAGAAACCATAGCATTAATTTGAACCATTTTGCATCGTAAATTAATCCATTTTTACCACTCTCTCCTTCTTCCACTCTACCCCTTTTTTCACTCTTCTCTAATTTTTCAGCCTATTTCAGCCTACTTTTCTGCGGGACCTACTGTTTATTAACACTAGGTTTACGGGACCCGTCAATTTGACGGATTTCAAATTTTGAAATGAAATACCCCAAAAACCATAGCATTAATTTGAACCATTTTGCATCGTAAATTAATCACTTCATCCAAAGAATTTATACACACAATTATTTTTTCCTAAAGCTTTCTAATCTTTCAAATTTCTATGTAGTATACCTATCTCTACGAAACCCATCAAATTGACGGGCTAGCTTATATCATGAACAATCCTTATAGGTATTTATCAACTGAAGCGGTAGCCTTAGCATTTTTTGATAAAACCGTGGAGAAGAATACAAAATTACGAATGGTGGAGGCACTTACCACTGAAGTCAACGAATCTGATAACATTGAAACCGACGAATCATGTAAGAAATATGAAATAACTCGTGAAGACTTAAAAAACTATGTTGGCAAAGGAATTGAACATTTTATTTCCCACAAAACACTACGATCTTTTGACAGATTTTCAATTCCTATAGAATTTTTAAAAAAAGATCCCGATTCATGGGAAGATGACGAGGATTTCAAATTTGGACTAAACATTGTACAAAACTTAAAAGTTGTTAATGATAACTGCTGACCGCGGTATTAAGCTTATTCAAGACTATAATCAGTTATTATCAAAAAATTGAAGAGGAGAAACAATATATTTTACAAATTATTTCCGAAAATAGGAAACAATATCCAGATGTATCAAAAAAGTCATTACGAGATAAATAAATTATTTCAACGAAATTTTCTAAAATAATTTTAGTTTTTTGTATAATGTACTGTATTATATGTATAATGTATATTGTATATATATTAATAATGTATTATGTATAACCATATGTGTAATGTCTAAATATTTTCGCTATTTACAAAAATATAAAAAAATTTCTTAGACAAAAGTTGTATTGTTTATTAAATTAAATATAATGCAAAAAAAAATTCTTTTTCAAAAGTCAATTTTTCAGATTCCAAGGTCACGAATTTTTTCTTTTTAAATTAATGCTACATTTTGTTTCTACATTATTATAGTGCATAAAAAGACAAATTCAACGATATATAAAAATGTATACTAATGATATACTACAGTGGAGAAAATCGAGTTACAGAATTAAAAAATTTTCAAAATCGATGCACTTCCCGTTATCCGATCGATTTCAAATTTTGCACACATTATTTTTGCGTCGTGTCACAATTCTAGGGGGTGTCCCGAAAAAAATTCGACAAAATAATTCTCACCAAGTATAACTAAGGTCCACCCCAATGTACACACTTTTGTATTAAATATTGCTCGTACTATTTGTACCGTCTGTAATCCCGATTAATACGTTATCGCGCTCAAAATAAAGTCTCGAAGTCTGATAATAACCTAATCTGTGCCAGTATTCTGGAAACAGCTCGAATCTGACTAATACATCACATTCGAGTCTTCACATTTATCAAGCAGGAGACGTTTTGATCTCCAATGAGAAAATTAATGTCGCTCCCTTTGTTGTCCCGTGAGGTACGAGTTTATCGTTCGCCAAAAGTGGGAGAGGGAGAGAGAGAAAGATATCGTAGCCAGACGACCCACGGGAAATCGTGAAATCCGTTATTTCGATGTCTCCGCGTGGAAACACGGTTGGCAGCTAGTTTACACGTTCGGTAAGTGACAGTGGAGGAAACGCGAGGAAATTTCTTGCGCATCAATGACACCTGCGATCCTACGGGGCACCAAAACTTTGCTACTTGCGACACCCAACCCGGACCTTGATCCGAGACACCTTCTCCTTCGGCTTTGTTAGTCGAGTGTCGAATTAATCGACGGCTCTGTTACCAGAGAATCTCTCGAAGCCTGAATTCGACTCGATAGATACAATAACTCTCATTAACATTCAGACACTCTTAACACTAGAAAGACTGAAACTTAGTATATACCTATATTGCCCAAAATCAGTCAAAATGACTGCATTGTGAAAGAATAACTAATGTGTAAAGAAATTTGTTTAAAATTAATTTTTAATATTTTTTATATTATTTACAGTTATATAACAAGTTATTAGTAAAGATTAACAAGAAAAAAAATTTACTTCACTTGGAAAAAAAAATGCTGTTTCGGTCTCCTGAAAGGTGTTTTCAGTTTCTTCATCAGAGTCTGAACTACTTAGCACCCTACACCTTTTCCTGGGCATATTGATGACACTTTCATATTCATCATTGGTGATCGACTCTTCATCGCTATCTTCAGTGTCAGATGTTTCACTTTGAATATAATCCGCTTCATCTTCAGATGATAGTTCAGAATTTGTTGCATCTGATTCTATATCGGAGCACTCTTCACTTATGTTCGTTAGCTTTTCCAATAACTCACTTCTATTCGACATTTCTTTCATGAATTTAGGGCGCAAAAAAAATAGAATAAACAACTTCGAATAACAAGTACTACTTTAGCTTATTGAGTAACTGCAACTTATCAAGTATACGCCCAAATCGACAATTTATCATATACTTGTATGTTATCATGTGACGATAATCGAAAAAAAAAAATGAAAACTGTTATTTCAATACAGAGCCGAACAGGTGATATAAGAAATTTACTCGATTCAATAATACGAGTCATTTGATTATTTAAAATTTCCCAAGCAATCAAAATGACTGCTTTTGTGCAATATAGGTATAACACATATATATATATATATATATATATATATATATATATATATATATACCGGAAATGAAGGAGGGGGGAGGTAACTACAATTATTAATAAACGCATTTATATATTGTACAAAAAGTCACAAAATTCTAAGAAATTGTGTCATTATATACATAATTGTTTTTCTAATTGAAATTAAAAATCAGTCAGAATGACTTCCTTGGGCAATCTCACTAGGTTTACGGGACCCGTCAAAATGACGGGTTCTAATATTTTGAATTTACGATTGTTTAGATTGTAAAGATGCATCAATGAGAAATTAGTTAACAAATTTATTTCTTTGGGTATATATTCTTTAAAGAATGGCTAAAAATTTCGATAGACTTATTCTTGTTATTTTTAGATAGCTATGTAAAATATCATTTTTAATGCTCCGTAAACCTAGTGTTAAAAAGATTTAAAAAGATAGAAGTTAGAACAATTAATTTACTACATGACGCAAAAAAAGGAAATTTTGAAAAAATTGTAATTGGTCGGAATTGCAAAGATTCACTTTGAAATATCACAATATATGTCCGCAATAATGAATAATTGTAATATGTGTCTTGGAAATACATTTTTTCTCCGTGTTTCTCAAGTTGCTTTATCTTCTTAAAAATCTCATTTTGTAGAGGAAGGTTCAAAGAATCGCCTGATATTTTTTGTAAACCAATTAGTTGATAACAACATTGTCAAATTTAATATTAAATCTGAAAGATGGAGATTGTGCGTGTCACAAGCAAATTTTCAAAAAGACCAAGTATATCGAAATGTTAATTAAATTGAAAAAAACAAAATAAGTATCTTCAAGACAGAAAAATGCGCATTCTATTGCTTTTTCGCACAAGATTCTACGATTGCGCTTTCTAGAGCCAATCAAACTGAAAAGGACAACGTTTATTTCAATATTGAACAAATCGAATGAAAGAATCGCACAATAATCAACAACCACAAATTTTCCACAGGAATGCAGGCGCTTCCAAATACTGTTAACGCGATTTATAAAAAAAAAAAATTGTCTCACCCCGTGTGACGTCAGGAAGTTAAATAAAATTTTTAGTAACTTGCAAAGTTTTCTTTACAACGCTGGAACTGTGTTGAAAAATTACATAGCTGAATATTTAAAAATTTATCTGTAAGTAGAAACCTCACGCTTCGAAATTAATGATAACACACTTTTTCAAATTGAACAACATTTTTAGTAATTGTAAAGTTTTCCTTACAACGCTGTAACTGTGTTAAAAATTAACATAGGTGAATATTTGAAAATGTATCTGTAAGTAGAAACCTCACGTTTCGAAATTAATATTTAACGATCTCGATAAAACACTTTTTGAAATTGAACAACATTTTTAGTAACTTTCAAAGTTTTCTTTAAAACGCTGTAACTGTGTTAAATATTAACATAGCTGAATATTTGAAAATGTATCTGTAAGTATAGAAACCTCACGCTTCGAAATTAATGATAACACACTTTTTGAAATTGAACAACATTTTTAGTAACTTTCAAAGTTTTCTTTAAAACGCTGTAACTGTGTTAAAAATGAACATAGCTGAATATTTGAAAATGTATCTGTAAGTAGAAACCTCACGCTTCGAAATTAATATTTAACGATACAGATTAAACACTTTTTAACGTTGAATTTGCCTGAATTTTTCAGGTTCGTAGAAGTGATCCCTTAATTCTTTGGAGATGTGCATCATTTTTTTACAACCTGTACAGAAGAGTGAACAGTCGAAGATATGGAAGGTTAGTTCCACTCTCGGAAGCGAGTTTCAACAACGGAATCGGACGAGCCGAACACACTAACAATAAGGAGTAGGGCGTCTGCGAGATATTTCTGCCGATAAAGGCAGGAAATCCTGTTCAAAAATAGAAGGGCCCGGCGCTACGGGACGGCGTTGCGCGACACAGACGCAGAAAGTGGAAGCCACAAAGCCGATATCGTGGGATTCGTGGGTGAGGGCCACAAACACGGTATCTCTCGAAAAGGATCACGGCTCCTGCCAAGACTCGTTCGCGTGGGTTTTATTCGTTATTGCCGATCGAGCGAGTCCTGCCCACGCGCTAGAGACCCGTCTTCCTCTTCTTCTTCTTCCTCCTTCTCCTTCATTTTCACCTTCGTCTTCGTCCTGTCTGCCCCCGCAGGTGCGAAACCGCTCGAGAGCCCTCCTCCAGTCGTCATACTCGCGCAATCGGTTGCGTGTCCTTCCCCGCGAATCTTGAATCGATCGAAGGAGATCGAGGATCCAGGGAACAATCGACTTTTGCGACGCCATTGTTTCCGAACTGCGAAACCAAATCGCGTGGAATTTGCTGTGCAGGCTGTTCGCGCGGGTAAATTGGACCAGCGTTTTTCTCGTAAAGAATAAGTATTTAAAAAAAAAATGGAAGATGAAGAACTTATAGTATGTTGTACTAGCAACGCGATAAACTTTCTCAAGTTTTTATATTTACATTGTTTTTCGGGGATCGAAGGTGACCTTTAATTTGTTGAACGGAATATTATATGTTTTTTCATGTCACGTGAAGGCGTCGGTCAAGACAAACTCATTTGTGTGTAACGCTATGACGTCCAAGGTCGTACAAGGTCAGAAATGAGAGAAATATGCAGATCGAACATTTCGTAATATTACACGCGCATATGATGGTATCTCAAAGTGAATGTTTAATATTAAATTTGACATTGTTCCCATAAACTAATTTCGTTAGAAAAAATATCAATCGATTCGTTGAAGCTTCCTCCACAAAATGAGATTTTTGAAAAGGTGAAGCGACTTTAGGATCCTGGAGAAAGAAATATAATTCTAGACACATATTACAATTTTTCATTATTGCAGACGTATATTATATCTCGAAATAAATGTTTGATATGAAGTTTGACATTGTTCCCATAAACTAATTTCGTTAGAAAAAATATCAATCGATTCGTTGAAGCTTCCTCCACAAAATGAGATTTTTGAAAAGGTGAAGCGACTTTAGGATCCTGGAGAAAGAAATATAATTCTAGACACATATTACAATTTTTCATTATTGCGGACGTATATTATATCTCGAAATAAATGTTTGATATGAAATTTGACATTGTTCCCATAAACTAATTTCGTTAGAAAAAATATCAGTCGATTCGTTGAAGCTTCCTCTACAAAATGAGATTTTTGAAAAGGTGAAGCGACTTTAACATCCTGGAGAAAAAAATATAATTCTAGACACATATTACAATTTTCATTATTGCGTACGTATATTATGACATCTAAAAAAAATGTTTAATATTAAATTTGATATTGTTACCATCAACTAATTTGTTTAGAAAAAATATTAATCGATTCTTTGAAGCTTCCCCTAAAAAATGAGCGGTTTAAAAATATGAAGCGTTTTGAGGAACCTAGAGAAAAAAATTGTTCCCTATACGATTATTAAAATTTTTCATTTTTGCGGACGTATATTATGATATCTCGAAGTGAATGTTTAATATTAAATTTGACATTGTTCCCATAAACTAATTTCGTTAGAAAAAATATCAGTCGATTCGTTGAAGCTTCCTCTACAAAATGAGATTTTCAAAAAGGTGAAGCGACTTCAGGACCCTAGAGAAAAAAATATAATTCTAGTCACATATTACAATTTTTCATTATTGCGTACGTATATTATGACATCTAAAAGAAAATGTTTAATATTAATTTTGATATTGTTGCCATCAACTAATTTGTTTAGAAAAAATATTAGTCGATTCTTTGAAGCTTCCCCTAAAAAATGTGCGGTTTAAAAATATTATGCGTTTTGAGTAACCTAGAGAAACAAATTTTTGCCTATACGAGTATTACAATTTTTCTTTATTACGGACGTACATTATGATATCTCGAAATAAATGTATAATATTTCATTTGACAGTGTTCCTATCAACCAATCTGAGTGTAAAAAATATAAATCGATTCGTTAAAGCTTCCTCTACAAAATTTCAAAATAATGGAGCAATTTCTGGAACCGAGAGAAAATTGATGCACAAATTGATGGAAGCGCGGGAAGTAGAAAAGTGGCTGAAATTGAACGAAAAATAGCATTGTTGGGCAAACGAAAGTTGAGGAGGAGGTGGAATTGTGTATAGCGAAGGATTCCAAAGTTGATTTGAAAATTTCAATTGCTGGTAGTGTTAATTTCCACTAGATCGACATGAATATGCAGAGAATTGCGCGCGTCACGGCCGCCAGGGGAAGAACAATGTTTAAAGACCCGAAATAGAGTGATATTCAAATAAGGCCGGTACTACGTCGTCGGAATCTCGATTCTGTATCCAAGGAGGTGGGTAAACGTTAACTAGGGATTGTGCGAGTATTCGGGTAAATATTAGCACCGTGTATTTGCTCATAACGCGTGCGAATATTTGGTTATATCCCGATAACGCGGGTAGTAGTCGTCGTCTTCCCTGTCGTATTATTCCAGAGTCGTTAAGCGGGAGATTATTTGACTTGCGGATAGCTCTGATTCCGCCCAGAACTCGCCTAATATTAATTTCAAACTAGATTTCACCGGCGCAAGATTTGCAACGTCTGTACAACACTTTCGTACACTTTCGCGACCCTTTGCGTGCCGTTTTCGGAAATTTAATTTTTATTTTATAGTTTCCTGAAATCAGACCACGTTTTTTCAAACCACTATTTTCTAAAGAGAGTTTTCAAAAATCGTCTGATATGTTTTACTAGCAGATTAGTTGTAGGGAACGCTGGAGCATTGAATACGAAACGTCCATTTTGAACTATCACCACGTACATCCAAATGTTCATACATGTGTGGGAAGAATATCTTTGTTCTGAGTTTCCAAAATCGCTGCACCATTTTTAAGCACTTATATTGCGAGGAAATCTTCAAAAGCTCGACTAATATTTTTTCTAACCGGATTGATCGGTGGGGACATTGTTAAGTTTAATGTTAAAAAGTTACTTCGAAATTTCATCTTAATCTCTATTTTATTACGGGTGTGGAAAAGATTTTTTTTTCTCCAAATTCTCAAAGTTGATCCACCTTTGCAAAACGCTTCTTTTTGTAGAGGAAGTTTCGAAGACTCGACTGATATTTTTTCTAATCAAATTAGTTGATGGAGACATTTTTAAATTTAATATTAAACATTCACTCCGAGATATCAGAATATACGTCCGCAATAATGAAAAACTTTAATACTCGTGTAGGTAACAATTTTTTTCTCTAGGTTTCTCAAAACGCATAATATTTTTAAACCGCTCATTTTTTAGGGGAAGCTTCAAAGAATCGATTAATATTTTTTCTAATCAAATTAGTTGTTTGGGACATTTTTAAATTAATTAAACATTCTCTTCGAAATGTCCTCACATATGTCCTTAACCAAATATACGTAATAATAGTTACGGTAGAAACATCTTACAAAATAAATGTTTTATCTCAATTATCATGTACTAGACATTTACAATTCCCCTTCCTCTACATCCAACCGAGAAATGCATTATTGTTTTCAGAAAATCGGCAATAAACAATCAAGTCAGAGGAAAACACATTTCCAAGCACCGAAAGTGTTTTGCCAAATGTTGATTCAAACTGAGGATCCATCAAAGTATTAAGCTCGTTACACGGACAGGTACTTTGCAATTCGAGGGCGGTGGGGGAGGGTTGCGGGAGAGAGAAAGGTTCCATTTCCTCGGCTTACAGGAAAAGTTTGTTCCCCCGGTCGGTGTATTAGGCCGCGCGCGAATGATTTTTAAAGCCCCCGAAGCGGCCGGAACAAACAGAATCCCGAAATCTTCGATCCTTCTTGGGAAAAGTTGCGAGTCCCCGCGGAACTGTGTAATTCATGGACTTAAGATTTTCTATCGGCTTAGGAAGTTCGCAGTCCCCGCGAATCCCGAAAACCTGCGAGTTTCTTGCACAACGTAGAACCACCTCGGCGCGCTCGAGTACTTCGAAAATTGAAAGTTCCGCGATCCCGGGGACACTTTTGAAATTTTCAACAGTTCATTTGTTTCGGGTAGCAACGGCGCAAAGCGTTTTATCAACTTCGGCCAGCCTAGAATCTAATTAGGCCCCGTAGAGAAGTTACTATACCAACCATTGACCGCAGAGATTCTCCGAGGAATTTGTGGAAGTTCGGTTTAGTAATCACACTTTGGATTACCGCTTCTTAAGTGGAAATACAGTGCTAAATTCGAACAGTTCTGTCGTTCGAATTTTTGAAAAAAATTCTACGAGTTTTGTTTCGACTTGCAAAATAATTACGTCGAATAGGAGCACAATTTATTTGACGACACTGAAAACTCGAGAAGCTAGATAAATCATAGCTCGCACCATTTTTATCTTCTCGCGTGTGAGATTTTTATAATTTTACTATTGAAAAGCGGTGTGGTTTGAGAATTTTTTCAAACATTTGTAATAGAGTGCTAAATTCGAACAGTTCTGTCGTTCGAATTTTTGGAAAAATTCTACGAGTTCTGTTTCGACTTGCAAAATAATTTCGTCGAATAGGAGCACAATTTATTTAACGACATTGAAAACTCGGGAGACTAGATAAATCATAGTTCGCACCATTTTTATCTTCTCGCGTGTGAGATTTTTATAATTTTACTATTGAAAAGCGGTGTGGTTTGAGAATTTTTTCAAACATTTGCAATACAGTGCTAAATTCGAACAGTTTTAAGTCGTTCGAATTTTTGGAAAAATTCTACCGGTTCTGTTTCGACTTGCAAAATAATTTCATCGAATAGGAGCACAATTTATTTAACGACACTGAAAACTCGAGAGGCTAGATACATCATAGTTCGCACCATTTTTATCTTCTCGCGTGTGAGATTTTTATAATTTTACTATTGAAAAGCGACGTGATGTTTGAGAATTTTTTTGAACAATTCTAAGAGAGATGTCAATGTGAAACTCTATGGGGACATTTGTCAATCATCAGAGAGCTTAAGGGAATTTTTTACGTGAAAAATCATAGCCCCATTCGAAGTTATAGTAAATCAAAGAAGAAGCTTGCAGTGGCTTTTGACATTTTCCAAATTTTAAAGCCGAAAAGTGATGCGTTATTTGTGAATTTTTTCCAAATATACTAATAGATATATTAGTTTGAAACTTTATGGATGTGTTTGCCAATCTTTGAAGAATATAACATGATTTTTATATGCGAAAATACTGATTGTAACCAAAGTTATGGTCGATCTACCAAAAGTATTGTGTCCCAAAAATGATACATTCCTTGTGAATTTTATTACACAATGTTAATAAATATTTCAATTTGGAACTTTGTGGGTGAATTTGTAAATCTTTATAGAATACAACACGATTTTCTCTAAAGAAAAATAATTATTTTGAGCAAAGTGACAATCGATCAAACCAAAATCATTGTGATGGTTCCAGAAATCTTTCTAATTTTGCATTCGAATTTAAAAATGTTTTAAAAGAAATTGAATAAATATATGAATTACAAACTTTGTGGACGTATGTATTAGTCCCAAGGGAATACTCTGTTATTTTTCTAAAAATGCTAGGCTTTATCGTTCCTCAATATCATCGAGTATCCTGCACTTGCTTCAAACCGTTGAAACAGCTCGTCCATGAACAGACAACGATCGCAATCGTCCTAACACAGATCCAGCACATATCCGAGCTCTAATTCACATTCGAACGTTTCCTTTTGGCCTCGATATTAATAGACTTCCGGCAGTCGAAGCGTCGAAACGCGGCAAAAAATTCAAAGCTGGAGTAAATTTCGCTCGGAGCAAAATTCGTCCGGGAAGCGTATCAAATCGGCGAGTTGTACGCAGCGTTTGGCGCGGCTTGCGTTACGCAACGATTATTCGAATCACTCGGAGAATCAAGAATGGGAGAAGCCCGAACGAACGAGGCGGCGGCTGTTCGGTCCGGCACAGGGCACACGGCACACGGAGCGGTGTTGAATGAAAATAAAGATAACGCTTCGTCATCGAGAGTGCCTACGCGAATCGACTACGGCTACGGGCTGCGACTACGGTCACGAGGCCTGCGACGACTATACACACTGCGTTCTACACACAGAGTTGCGGAGAATACACGGAGGGAGAGAGAGAGAGAGAGAGAGAGAGAGAGAGAGAGAGAGAGAGAGAGAGAGAGAGAAAGAGAGAGAGAGAGAGAGAGAAGTGGTCTCTCGGTGTGTGACGTCGCGGAGCGGCGGCAGTCGCGTTTCAGCGTTTTCGGATTTGCACGGGGCCGCCCACGCGCCTCGCGCCTTTTATTTCCTGCCGCTTTCCATCCCATCAGAGCGGTGCGGAGCGGTGCGGAGCTGGTGCGAGAAGGAGAGACAAAAAGCGAGCGTGTACCGTCTATTGACGGCGCTGCCCACGCGCTCGCCCGCGCGCCTGCATTCATCGAACATCAACCGAGCACCGGCACAGGTGCGCGTCTCTCCTGGTCCCTGTTTGTTACGGGACAACTTCCCGTCTCGGCACCCAGCTCTCAGCTCTCAGCTCTCGGCTCCTGGCCTTCTAATTCCGAAGCCGCGACCATACAACTTTTCTCCATCCCGAAATATTTAGAACGGTCACCCATTTTTGCATGGAGGTTCTAGAGGAGCAGCTGGGATCGTGTGACGATGCTGGGCAACGATTTCATCGGCGAGTAACAATATTGAGTTTGATCGTTAATACATGTTGATCGGCCACTCGACAATCACAAAAATTACATAAAATCAGAGCAATTTATTTATAAAACAAGTTTGGTTTAGTGTTAACATCCGCTAACATTTATCAACATTCACCAACATCCGTCAACATTCATCAACATCCGTCAACATTCATCAACATCCGTCAACATCCGTCAACATTTATCAACATCCGTCAACATTCATCAACATTCATCAACATCCGTCAACATTTATCAACATTCATTAACATCCGTCAACAACCATCAACATTTCTCAACATCTATCAACAAGCATCAACGTGGATCAATATTCGCAAATATCTATTAATATCTATCAACATTCATCGATTAACAGGACACCGGTGACCACCATGGCAGTCAACGTGTTATTATCTATCAACATTTATTGATTGATATCTATCAACGTACAAATACATCCACAACATCCATCAACATCTATCAACATTTATTAACATCCGTCAACAACTATGAACATTTATCAACATCCATCAACATGTATCAATATTCCCAACTATCTATTAATATCTACCAACATTCATCGATTAATATCTATCAACATACAAATACATCCACAAAGTTTCAAATCGCTGTGCCGACTAGCTTCGTTTATAAAAATTTGCGAATCAACTGGTTCAAAGTTGCATCATGGCCCGAAGACATCGAACTCGGTCTGTGCTACAGGTTATACATGTCAACAATTGTTATAAATCATTGTACGGGATACATTGAACGGTGGTCTGTCTTTCTATCGTTTTCCAAGTGTTTCTCATCTTGCTAGCACACCGTCAAGAGGGAAAGTCAAGAGAGAAATTCGCTATGGTCGTGCACGGTGTCTCCGTTCTCGGAGAGTTATTCAGCGAACGAAGGAGCGATTTTTCAACGGGTTCGAACCATGAATGGGCGGTCGGCGTAACAGACGAGCCTCTTTTTTTTCTCTTTGGTTTTGTGGACGCTTGGCGCCATCCCAGGGCCGCCACGGCTCTCGATTCTCGATTCTCGGCTCTCGACTCGCGCTGGTTTTTCTCCTCGAACAAAAAGCCGAAAGACGTTCGAAACGGGATTCGACTTCGCGCGAACGGATCGCACAGTTTATCTCTCTCTTCCGCCCTCTCTCTCTCTCTCTCTCTCTCTCTCTCTCTCTGTCCGTCCTCGCGCTGTATCGATCTACACCTCGATTCCCAGGAAACGGCCCAAGATCGTATCCTCGATAACGACCAGCTACATTCTTTCGCCTTGAATCGAAGCAAAAAACGTTTCTTTCTTGCGTTGTTTAACGAGACATCGATAAAGGTGTTCGATACAGCTCTTCGTGACTCTTCGAGAACTTTGCCGGCAAATAATTGAAGAAATCCGAGGATCGAGGGCGTTTCTCGAGATACCACCTTTCGTTTTATTATCCCGATTTTGTGATCTGCGAATCGTAGCGCACTATTTTATCGAAATTATTAATACTGTGCCGCGATAAATTAGCTCGGTACAATTTCACGATCGGAAATGATACGATGTTTGAGAATTTTTTTTAAACGTTATCAGTGGATGTATCAATTTTAAACTTTGCGGGCGTATTTGTTAATCTTTGCGGAATATAACATGCTGTTTTATATTGTGAAAATAATGGTGTTGACCGAAATTATGGTCAGTTAGAATGATTGCAGTATCGTAGATTGTCCTTCTAATTCTAATGGCATGATAAACGAATAATGCATACTTTGTGAATTTTTTAAAATGATGTTAGTGGATGTAACAATTTGGAACTTTGTGAGTGTATTAGTCATTCTTTTCGGAATATATCACGATCTTTTAAAAAAGAAAATAGTGATTTCGACCAAACTTATGGCTGATCAATCGAAACCTTGCAGGTACTTACTACTTTCATGATTGAATAATGCTGCAATATTTGCGAATTTTTTAATACGAAACCAATAAATATATCGATTTGAAAATTTATGGATGTATTTTGTCTATCTTTAAAGAAAACTGCACGATTTTTTTAAGCATGAAAATAATGATGTCCACCAAAGTTACGACTGACCAATCAAACTACTTTCATCATTGAAAAATTCTGCGATATTTCCGATTTTTGAAACAACAAGATTTTGAACAATGATTATTTACAAAGTTATAATGAATCAACCATAGTGCTTCGGAAAGAAACATGTCATCAATATTTCCCGCCATAACGTTTATAAGATTTTCAAAAAAGCGTTCTAAACGTTTGAGCAGAACTATTCTGTAGCACGGAGGACCGATAGTAACATCCCGTCGAAATTCCTAACAATGAACAAATAATTGTTGTACCTAAAATTATCCAGCCCGGATCGGTCTAAACTCGAGCCTAACTTCCGGCGCGAAGAGCACATCGAGGCTTTCGAAGCTGCACAGGGCTCGAGTTGCCTGCGTTAAATTTCACATTGGGGGGAAGCACAAGCGGAACGAGCCGAGACGAGGCGGGACGAGCCGGGACGAGGTGTAAACCCTACTAATGCCTCGTCATTACGATACTCTCGGCGAGTTAATAACTCCGTGGCGAGCCGATGCGATGGACGCTGCTAGCTTGTCCGTAGCAGAGGGGTTACACGTGTTACACCATCTCGCTACTTTGATGGTTACGATGAATCAACGCCCCCCCAAACTTTTACTACCATGGAACGAAATCCTGCAATGTCCGTAGAGCTTAGACTTGGTACGGCTATTACTACGGGAAACGTAGGAGAGACGCCACATTTGTTATACAGTGACTCCCATAAATATTCGGACACTATTAATCAGTTGGCTGTGTAGCTCGAGTTTATACGTGGGTGTTAAGAATTTTTAAATACTTTATTTAGCACATTGGCGTGTCTTTAATTATTTTGTTACTTTACTTCGTCTTTGACTCGAAATATTCTAAAATGTCGACAAATTCCTAATGTGTTTTAACTTTCACAACAATTTTATCATAAATAGAGTATATTCATTAAAAATAGGTAAGTGGCGAAAAAGACGATAACATTTTTCATATCGTTTACCACATGACGTGAAAAAGAAATTTATAAAAATTCGTGAAGAATGCATCGCTTTTCAATTATAAAATTAGAAGGTTCTATACCTCAAGGGTTCCCATTGACCAACCATAACTTTGGTCAGAATCATAATTCTTGCAAACAAAAAATCACGCTCCACTCTCCAAAGAATGACAAATCTACCCACCAAGTTTCACATTTGTATGTTTATTAGTTTCGCGGTAAAAAATTCACAAACATTGTAGTATTTTTCAATTATGAAAGCAATAAGTACCTGAAGGGTTTCGCTCGATCAGCCATAATTTCAGTCGATATCGTTATTTTCGCGTATAAAAAATCTTGTTGTTTTCTTCAAAGATAAACAAAATGCATCCTTAAATTTTCAAATCGATATAGTTATTGGTTTCGCATTAAAAAATTCGGAGATTTTTCTGCATCTTTCAATTATGAAATTAGTAATTACCCGAAGGGTTTCGATTGATGAGCCATAAGTTTGGTCAAAATCACTATTTTCGAATTTAAAAAATCACGTTATACTCTCAAAAGATTGACAAACAGACCCACCAAGTTTCAGGTCGTTATATCTCCAAGTTCCGTTTAAAAAAATTCGTAAATATCGCAGAATTTTTTAATGATAAAAGTAGTTCGATTGTTCAGTCGTAACTTTGGTGGACATCATTATTTTCATGCTCAAAAAATCGCGTAGTTTTCTTCAAAGATAAACGAAATGCATCCTTAAATTTTCAAATCGATATAGTTATTGGTTTCGCATTAAAAAATTCAGAGATTTTTCTGCATCTTTCAATTATGAAATTAGTAATCACCCGAAGGGTTTCGATTGATGAGCCATAAATTTGGTCAAAATCACTATTTTCGAATTTAAAAAATCACATTATACTCTCAAAAGATTGACAAACAGACCCACCAAGTTTCAGGTCGTTATATCTCCAAGTTCCGTTTAAAAAAATTCGCAAATATCGCCTAATTTTCCCACCGTCAGCAACGACGCGGCGGCGGCGGCGTCCCACGAGCTGCACCCCGAAGAATGATTGCGGTGTAAAGTGTCGAGTCGCTAATTATGTGAAATAAAATTGAAGTTTCGAGGGAGAGAGATCCACGCGGTTCTCGACACGCCGCGTAAACGCGTCTCCGCCGTTGTCTATAATTTTCCTGCTCGATCATGGTAATTGCGGGCCGACGACAAGCTAATTTCGAAACGCGGCTCCGTTTCGCGCCGCTAATTCGACCCGGCTCGCATTGTCTTCGCGCCCACAAAACGAATAAATATTTACGAGCCGGCTTGTTCGCTCGGTTCCGTGCCGGCGAGTTATCTACATTGAAAAGGCACCGTGGGGAGTTCTATTCTTCTTTCGGTAAGAATGCCGTCAGTTGACGCTGCGGTTCCAGTTTGCTCCAGGCTTCGCTTTGCTCCACCATGCTCTCTCTCTCTCTCTTTTAACACCGTTCGAATCCCATGGGACTGTTCGAGGGCAAACCATGGTGGCCACCGAGTATACAGGGTGGCTCACATAACTCTGAACAGCCCAATATCTCGAAAACTATGCCATCGATTTTAAAGTTCTTAGTCTTAAATTGCATGGAACTGAAGGGCCTTTCTGACTACATAAACGTGAAGTGGCCTCCCTTCCCCTTTAACGGGGGAGGGGAGGTACCTTTGTAATTTTAAATGGAACCCCCTATAAAATGTTACATATTTAGATTCTACCGGAAAAAACAAGTCAATTTTGTCTGAAACATTTTTTTGTCAGATACTTCCATGATGAGATATAACAGTTTGAAGTTTCGAGTTGTAGGTACTTGAAGCGCTCGGAAATAGCGTTATGGAATTATACGCGCTTGAGTCCTTTGCTTATTCGTGAAGAAATAGAATGTACTTTAAATTAAATGTTCAAAATGTCCACCAGGGGCTTGTAAACATTTATTTACTCGAAACATCAAAGTTGTTCTAACATTTTTTAACATTTCGGGAGTCACTGAAGCGCAAGCGTCACGTATTCTTTGTTTCATATCCTCTTTTGTCGTCGGTGGTTCAAACATAACTTTGTCCTTTACATATCCCCATAAGAAAAAATCTAATGGTGTTAGATCGGGGGATCGAGGAGGCCATTGACGAGGTCCCCCACGACCTATCCATTTGTTCCCAAATTTTTCGTTAAAAAATTGCCTGGTGATGATTGCAAAATGTGGAGGAGCGCCGTCTTGTTGGAACCACATTTCTCTTCTAACGTGCAGTGGCGCATCTTCCAAAAGCGCGGGCAAATGATTTTTTAATAAATCACAATAACTTGCAGATGTTACAGTTTCTTGAAAAAAATAAGGTCCAATCACAAAATCTCCTATTAGGCCACACCAAACATTTAAAGACCATCGATGTTGAAAGGGAACGCATCGCATCCAATTTGGGTTTTCCACGGCCCGATAATGCAGATTATGTCTATTTACATGCCCTGAATTCATAAAAGTGGCCTCATCGGAAAAAAGTATTTTGCAGAAAAAGTCATTTTCCACAACACCCTGCAGCCACTCACAAAATCTTACGCGGTGATCGTAATCTGCTATCGAAAGCTCTTACGATAAAGCCATGTGATATGGATGATACTTTTGCCGTTTCAAAATTCGTTGAATCGATGAACGACTAATATGTGATGTTTGTGCAAGTGTACGTTGACTAATATGAGGATTTAATGTAATTGCAGCAAGAATACTGGCACTATTATTTTCATTAGTGACAGCTTTAGGTTTATTGCGAGTTTTTTTACACAATTCACCGTGCTCGCGAAGCCGCTTTTCTAAATTATGAAAAACTATTATTTTCACACGAAAAATATACTCGCATACTTTGCAAAGATTGCTGACACTATTCACGAAATTTAAAATTGATACGATCGTCAGTTCCATTTACAAAAATTCCGAAACATCCGACAGCTCTTCAACCATCGCAACAAGAACTCTACCTCAAGCAGAACTACCGCGAGAAAGATTGTACTAAGAAAATGAAAATGAAATGACAAATCATTAACGAAAGAAACATTTGGGGGTTGTAACCCGGTACAACTCGTTCCAGAATTCTCAAATTTCTCGACGTCAACGGAAACTCCATTCAAGACGAAGTCGACACGACGGCGAGACAAATTCGAAACGAAATCACTGTGTCGAGGGACAAGACAGCGCGGCTCGGCGAAGTTCTCCGAAAACTTTGCCCGAAACTCCATCGTCGCTTTATTCAAACTAATGGCGGAAAGTGCGTTCCGTTGGTCGAACGTGTCTCGACGGGAATGGGATATTCCCTGGAGGATCCTAGTGGCCGGTATCTGTAAATTGCCCGATAAAGTGACGTCCGGCGTCGTCGTCGGCGTCGGGGTCGCGTCGGGAACAGGTGAAAAATGACAAAAGCGAAGGGAACGATTCGATCGGTTCTCCGTCGCTTTCTCTGTTTCTCTATCTGTTCCCCATCCGAGTTACTTTTGTTCACGGTGGTTGTCACCGACAGTGCTCGAACCTGAAGTCTCATTCTCTTCCTAAGTGCACAAACGGTGTCAACTTGCCATCCAGAATCGCAACCAAAAAGATATTGAGTAGATATACATTTCTTGCACATTTTTTAAAACTTCCGATCAACACTTATCAACATCTGTCAACATCTATCAACACGTTCCAACATCCGAAACCATATATCATTTATCAATATTCGGCGATATCTATTAATATGTATCAACATTCATCAATATTTATTAATATCTATCAACATTCATCAATCTGTCCTAATGCCTATCAGTATTCAACAATATTTAACAATGTCTATCACTGTCCATCAGTGTGCTCATCATTGTCTATCAACGTGTATCAATATTCGCCAGTATCTATTAATATTTACCAACATTCATCAACATCTATGAATATCTATCAACATTCATCAATCTCTCCCAATACCTATCAATATTCATCAATATTTAACAATGTCTATCACTGTTCATCATTGCCCTATCAACATCTATCAATATTCCCCAATATCTATTACTATCTACCATCATTCATCAATATCTATTAATATCTATCAACATTCATCAATCTTTCCCAATGCCTATCAATATTCATCAATCTCTCCCAATGCCTATCAATATTCATCAATCTCTCCCAATACCTATCAATATTCATCAATATTTAACAACTTCGATCACTGCCCATCATTGTGTTCATCATTGCCCTATCAACATCTATCAATGCCCATCAATGTTTAACATTGTCCATCGATATCAATCATCGTCTGTCAACATATTTCTATCCGCTGTGTAGTAAGAATAGAATTAGACAATAAAAGTTGTCTGCACAAATTGCATGAAACAGTTTACAAACAGACGGTTTTTTCTCAACAATTGTGCTCAATCGTTTAAATTTTCTACAATTATAAATTTCATCTATTTTTAGTAATAAATGTACAGAGAATCAACAGTATTGCAATTCCCAAAGCCATCGGTCAAACAAGACGAGAATGTTTAACACGTGACCGTAAGAATCAAGTTGGCAATTAATTATATTCGATGCAACCTCTCTGACGGGAACCAACGGTCTCTCTCTCTCTCTCTGTGTCGAACAAGCGAACGGTTAGATCGGTGTAAATCTCATCGAAAAATTCTGTCAATTGACGTATCGCCAGCAGGCATAAGGCATTCGGACAGAAGGCAGCAAGACAGCGATGCAGCAAAGCAACGGGGCAGCTTCCAGCAGCGCGGATATTCCGATAAGATCAGCGGAATCCCTCGATGTTAGATAAGACGCATCAAAACTGGCATTTACGCCGGTGGCCGGCCACCGCGGGATGACAATCAATTACACCGCGGTGCCGCCTCTCTTGGACATACAGGAAATATTTATCGACATAATTAAAAATCAACTGTTGGCTCCGTAACAGCCGTTAAGGCATCTCGGGAGGCATAAATAAACGCGATTACCATTTTATGACGATCGCGATCAAGAATCGCCCCCGGTACGCTTTTTTCACCAATGAGAAACCTGGACAAAATTCGTATCTCTATTAACTATGCATTATTAATTACGATAAGTATTTTTGCCTTGTGCCATCGAATCTTTTTCAATTAATTTGGAATGTGATTTTAAGCAAATAATGTCTTGTGAACATGTAATTAGTTGATGATGATGATGATAGGTAACTTACATCGAAACATTGATAAATTGATATCTATCAATATCTATTTTTAAATATTTTTTTTAACGAATCTTTCCGAATGGCATATCTCTAAAATTATAATGTGACTTGTTCGATTAATAACTGCAACAATGTAACGTGAATTACATATGCAGTGAATACTCGAGACGATATAAAAGAATTATTGAATTAATAATTTATCGCATACGCGGAATTAGCGATTCAACAGTCTGTTGGACAAATAAATCATTTGATAAATAATCGAATGAAAATTAACTCATTTGAACGGAGCACAGCAATAAATATTAAAGCGGACAGGAGATAACACGAGCTTGTTTCTGTCAATAAAATCGTATCATCAAAAATAGAAGTATGTATTTGAAATCGCGTGACGTTAAATCCGGCGATGTACAAGATAATACATACTCCCGATAATACACGGGAGAGCGGAGTCCACTAAATAACGTTGATGATGTTTTATCGTAATCCGGATTTTGTCGAGGGACGATTTTCCAAAACTAAAACTCACCTCTGACGTTCGCTCGATGGAGACGGGCTTCGGGGACGATGCTCACGACAACGATCAACGTTTGAAGCATCAGCGTGCAGAGCATGATGGCTAAACCGGAAGTGAACCTTGCAGTATTATGTACGCGGACAGCCAACAACAGGTCGACGAGCTTCCGCCCCTCAAGCTGTCGCTCTTTTTTCCTGCAAAATACAGAGGAACATTTTTTCAGGTAATCTTACCGACGATTTGTCAGCCATCTTGCGATTTTTATGGTGTCTGTGTGCTCGCAATAACTGGGCACGCAGATTTTCAATTTATCTTATTAAACAATATTTTTTGGTACCTCGCATGTATTGGATAATTTAACCCCTCGCCCTACGATTTATTTTACGGTTTCTGTGATTAGAGCTTCTTTGTAGTTTAGAATTGTTGTAGGAATGGGTGGTTTAACTATGTTCAATAACTCACTCGCTGTTGTAAATAAACAACTGTATATTTCATAAAATATTCTCTCCTCGTACTTCTCTTTATGCACTCACGCTTGGACTCACACACACACACACACACACACACACACACCTTTCCCCTCTCATACCAACCTCAATCTCGTTACCCTCATAATGCCAATGTATATCTAATATCGTAATGCCGATTGTATATCTATTGTATAGAACAGGGAGTTCCAACGTATTCCACTCCACTGCAAAGTCCCCACCATCGAACCTCTTCCCACTACTATGTGCAGCCGTAGAGTTAGTGAGTGCTGCGCGCGCCGCGAGGCCTCGTGGTGGGAGCTTCCCACTACTATACATTATAATGATGAAGTCTAAGAGTGGGGGAAGAACCTAAGCGGGGGATGTGTCTCAAGTAGCACCGGAGCTACTGGTTGGAACTGTCTGGTATAGAACAACATTTGTGCTCGCAGAATAATTTATAATTTCATTGAAGCGTTTCGCACTCTTCAAATATTGTTTAAAAATAATCAAACGGACATAATGCTATAAAGAAATACACTATTGTGTTTGGAAGAGTTTATAGAATAATTCGTCTAGTTCTTATTATTAAAGCAGGAAGGGATCATTTTATAAATTGTTTAAAAATATTCAAACGAATGTAATTTTGTGAAAAATACATTGTTGTGTTTGGAAGAGTCTACAGAATGATTCTACGTAAAAATCATTCGTGTAGCTCTTGTAGTTACAGCAGAACAAATTTTCAAATCTGAAAAGCGCAGCTATTGACTGTGCAGCTACTGAATCACCCTCGTAAAAGGGACCACTTTATAAATTGTTTAAAAATATTCAACCGTATGTAATTTTGTAAAAAATACATTGTTGTGTTTGGAAGAGTTTACAGAATGATTCTACGTAAAAATCATTCATGTAGCTCTTGTAGTTACAGCAGAACAAATTTTCAAATCTGAAAAGCGCAGCTATTGACTGTGTAGCTATTGAGCCACCCTTTTAAATGGAATCACTTTATAAATTGTTTAAAAATATTCAAATGTATGTAATGTTATAAAAAATACACTGTTCTGTTTAGAAGGGTCTAAAGAATGATTCTACGTAAAAATCACGTTTGTCGTTTTAGTAGTTGAAGCAGAAAAAATTCTCAAACTCAAAAATTTAACTGTTTCTTCAAACTTTCTTGTCTACGATAAAAGAAAATTAATTTGAATCGGTTCGCTAATGATGAAAGTATAATAACTGAGATAGTCGCGTTAGGTGGTTCGCCCTGTAGATGTACGCATACTATCGTCCATTTTCATTCAGAGTCGCGTTTCATTCGACGGCGACCGGCGAAAACACGCGAGACTAAATGGTTCTCGAACACGATATTTTCGTATTGTCAGATACGGTGTGGCTTGTTACGGGAGGTTTTCATGGTCGGGTAAGTAACGGTCGGTAGTTATGGTAATCGGATTTGGTCGGACCACGGCGCAGCCCCATGATTGCAGGTGACAACCGTACTGACCCTTTCTCATAGTTTCTCGCCGAATGCACGGATTTACCGTCTTCTATGATTCACACGTGCTTCTCGAAATTATTATTCTTGGGGCTGTCGCGCTGCTGAAATTCAACGTTAACGAAACCACCTTCGCCTATCGGAAACCCGCTATACTACTGCAGCCTGCCAAAATACTCGCTCATTCTCGCCGCTTCGGTTCCTTGAAACTATCTGCAGACCTTTATGCGAAACAAAGCGTCTCCAAGTAAACTGTAAAAAAACAAGCATAAAAATATTTTACTAGTAATAATAACTATTTATTTATCGTTTCGAACTCTGAAAATTGTTTTATTCAATCGCCATCTGTTTTTGAGAAATTTAACCCTTCGCGTTCGAAGCAATTATATTATTATTATTAATTAATTAGATATTATTAATTCCAATATCAAGACATTTCATTAATTATACAAATGAGGGTACACCTCACCGATTTCAACGACCTTGAAATATGTCGTCAAGGTTATCATTTTGAACAACTGTTCCCTATCAGTGTCGCCAGAAACGGATCCTTCTTCCGCTCCTCCTTTTCCCCTTCCACTACACCATTCCACTACCATTAGCACACTCCAACGTCCCCCACTAAGACCGTAGACTGGTCACGTGACGTGACTCCACTGGCAATAGCCCGGGCTGAACTCTACTTTAGAGGACCAAAAATGTTTTGTGATAAATGCATAAAATCCGCAGTCTAGTAATTAAAAAACAAACGAGACTTTGAAATGCCATTTTAAATAATAGAAATTACTATATTAGATCGTGTTACTTAGAACGAACTGTAGTACCTTGGTTGAGATTTATAATCAAATCTAAATCTCGTGTCTAAGCATGTTAAGGACTCGTTCAATGTTTAATTGGGCTGAACTGTACTTTAGAGGACCAAAAATTGTCCAGTTTTCTGTATGTGGTGCTACAAATTTTGACGAGAAAATGATAGACGTGTAAGTTTTAGTACACGAAATTCAAGGTTTGGTTACCAGAGTTCACTGGTTGAAAAGTTATACACGTGTAAACATGAGCAAGTTTAAGTATTTTTGACAGGTTAGGGCGTCGCCATATTGGATATTCGTTGGATGGTAGAGGTAGGACTGTTGAGCGCATGCGCTGGATAGATGATGGCTGTTCAGCGCATCGGCTACATAGTACTAAGCGGTATAGTCCAAGTTGTTTTGGGGTTAGTTAAAAGTGCTCAACTTTACACGCGTATAACTTCTGAACCAGTGAACTCCTAGCAATAAGACTTCCATTTTCGGTGTTCTCTCATCGAAATCTACAGGACTGTATAAAAAAAGTTTAAAAAAAATTGGTCCTCCAAAGTATAGTTTAACCATAATTCGTGCCTCCCAGGTTAAAAACCGCTGTGATAAGAGGGTAGCTCCCTGATCACACTAATTCCCATTTTTATCAATTTCTACCAAGCGTAAGATTGAATACAAATTGAATTTTCCATAACGTCGAGTCAATTTTCGAATAGAAGGGAATTTCGAAAGAACTATAAGGGATAGAAGCTTGACTTTGGTGCCATACGATTCCCAATGAATGCAGCGAGCAAAGCGTGGCGCGGTTTCCCAGAACAGCGATCGAAATCGTCCTGTTGAAACCCGTTTGCCGGCGAGTCCGTGGCGTTTTGCCTCGCTCGAGTAAGTCCTTGTTTAATGAACAAACGTCGCCCGTATCTGATGCGGCCACTTAGGGACGCGACACCGGGCCCTGGAATATTTATAAGAGAGGCGCGGGTTTTAAAGGCTCGGCTGTCGTCCGGATTGAGTTGTCGCGCGTGTAATATGCCACACAGGACGAGGACATCGCCGGAGATTAACGACACGAGCACCGCGCGCTCCGCTCGCCAAGAGCTGATCAAGCGAACGCGCGCGCGCGGGGCGCGGACGCGCGTCCCGGGATCTCGCGTGCAAGCCGCAAATCGCCAACAATCGCTATCTCTCGCCCCGATGTTTCGCCGTTCATTAATAATTTACACCGGGCAGCTTCGTACGATCCGGAGAAACATTCCGCGCGTTCCTTTTTTTTCTTTCAGACCGGTCGTCCCGCGACGATACGTGACGCGAAATACTGTTTCGTTTGCTTCCATTTGTTGCTCCGACCAGTCCGAAATTACTCGGTGTACTCCGCACTCGTTTCGCAACACGGCACGGTCGAAACTGTGATCTTTCGTCTTCGAACTTGCCGCACAGTGCACAGTGGTTCACACGCGGAGAAAGAGTCAATTCTTTTTTTAATGCTAATTACACTATTTCTTTTTTCATTAGAATTACATAGTAGGATAGTTGAAATGTTGCAAATAATTAAAAAGTTTTCTGAAAAGACTATTAACACTAGAACTACGTATATCATAATTTTTATGATTTCGGCGGACGGTTCGATCAAATTTAGAAACAGCAAATTTGCAATTATTTAAACATTATTCTCAACGTTCCGATCCCCTATATGGATCATTTTCAAGAGAGACATTTTTGCGTCTGAAAAATAATATACAGGGTGTCCCACATAAATGGGAACACCTAAATATCTGTCGTATTTACAGTCCTATCAGAAAACTTCAGTGGACAAAGTGACACTATTGCAGGGGGCAAATGTAATGGTAAAGAAAAAAATTTTTTATGTCGTGTTTTTTTAATGAAATTTCAAGGTCACCGATGTTTTTTTTTAAATGGAATAGTATATTTTTTTACGATAGCATGATAGACAATAAAAAACTGAATTTAGTGGATACCACCTTTTTGACCTTGAAATGACCTTGAGCAAGAATAATCATGTTGGAGCGGATAAAATGTGGAAGTTTAAAACTTACGTGTTTCAGCAAAGATTACGCGTTGTTTACGTCGGAATGACCTTTACAAACCCCAATAGTTGTTTGAAATATTTTTCATAGTTAACAGCGTATGTTTATGTTAGAGTATGTATCATTGAGATCGTTAACGGAAGGTTAATCGGTTAGAATAAGTACGTTGTTCCTTCTGCATTATTCGAAACGTGAAAGTGATAACAATGCGTTATACTGTACACGAACGGATCAATATGGTTTTCACTTATGGCGAAAGCCACCAATCTTTGAGGCAAGCAGTACATTTGTGTCGTGAAAAATTTGTGAATCGTATTTATCCTTCGTTACACACATTTTCTGTTGTGGTAAAACAATTTAAAAATACCAGTAGTGTAAGTTCTAAAACTCGTAATAATTACTGCATCATGTGCTTCAATTACGTCTCAGGAAATCGGCAATGCCTACAGATCATTTAATGCAAGATTGCAATATTGCATAAATGAGGATTGGTCAACATTTCGAACATTTATTATGATATTTAAAGGTCAACCCGCCGTAAACAACGCGTAATCTTTGCTGAAACACGTAAGTTTTAAACTTCCACATTTTATCCGCTCCAACATGATTATTCTTGCTCAAGGTCATATCAAGGTCAAAAAGGTGGTATCCACTAAATTCAGTTTTTTATTGTCTATCATGCATAAAAAAACATCGGTGACCGTGAAATTTCATTAAAAAAACACGACATAAAAAATTTTTTTCTTTACCATTATATTTGCCCCCTGCAATAGTGTCACTTTGTCCTCTGAAGTTTTCTGATAGGACTGTAAATACGACAGATATTTAGGTGTTCCCATTTATGTGGAACACCCTGTATAATATCATTTTTGTTTGTAACATTATGAATTTTTCATTATATTTAAAGAATTTTTTATACGAGCGGTTTTACCGAGTGTGGTTTAGTGATTGTAGCGGCATTGCCAACATTAACAATTTTCTTGCGATTCAACCGTGAAAGCTAAACAATCTCAGGATAGCTCAAGCCGTTTTGTCCAATTTTAAAAAACGTATTTGGATGAACAAACCTTAATGAACAATAGAATCCGGAAAAGCGACGTTATTTGTTCGATTCGGAGAGGAGATTTGGGCAAAGAGGAGGTCGGCTGATGTATTGCATCGGTAAATGGAACACACAGCGGGAATCTAATGAAAATCGAGGCTCGACTCCGTGCGCGAGCCCTGGCATTATATTCGCGAATTACGATACAATTCCAGGTGAAACGTTTGTTTTGGAATGGCAGAGGGTCCAATTGGATACTGCCCACGGCGAAACCGATAATGTATCGATAATTGCGCGGGAAACCTGAGAAATAGAAATGGCCCGTGGACGTTGTTCGCAACCGAGGACCCGGGCGACGGGTTTTCTAGTTTACAATCGTGTGCTCGTGCAATCCCAACAGCCAACAGCCGTCGCACCGCCGGGCCGCGTCGCCGGTCGCAAATGCGATTATACAGTGTGTTCTACCAACTCTGTGCGTCTGAAATATCTTTGTTGGGTTTGTTAGTTTCCGATTGCTTTTGTTGCGTCGATGCACGTAGTTGATTGTTCGAACGTGTCTCGTGGGCAGAATAATTCAATTAACACGTGTTCTGTGCCGAGCCATTTTTACTCGAATTTTCGTTCAGGACCATTTAATGTGTCGATTACAGAATTATACCTTATTATTAGACTGTGGATTTTATGCATTTGTGACAAAAATATATAAGTGCAATAGAAAGCATTGAACAGATTAAAATAATTTAAAAATGTCAATGTGCTGATTTCGGCTGCTAGAAATCATTAAGGAAGAATGAGAGCTTTATTTGGCTTCTGTTTTTTATAATTTATACAGACAATTTTTATTTTGCATAAACTTCAGCAGGCTAGTTATTATACACTGTTTTGCTAAGAAGAAAGTTTGTACAGGTTGTATAAAAAGTAATTATGTATATTATATATAAATATATATATATTATTATATAATAATAATGGTATCATGTTTCTCCATTTTGGTAGAAACGGTTATGGTCCCAGGTTATTTTACCCAACAATGCTTTCAACAAACAAACGAGCAGAACCTAATCGTGTACCAAGATTGATGAAGCAATTAGAAAGCACCTATCGATTGGTTAAACGTTTAACTGTACAGGACACGGAAAGAATCGAGGTAATAGGAAATGGAAGGTGGCAGGATCAATTGGAAAAATGACGACACGTGGGAAGTCGACGATCTAACGAAGATGGTGGCGGCGTATGGTAATTTAACATGCAATTCTGTCTGGGAGAATAATTATTTTGAAAAATCATTTGTACTCATTTATAAATACTGTCTACTTGTATCTACTGTATTTCTGTGCAAGAAAAATTGAGTTGCACGAAAATTAATTAATAGTTTATGATTCGTCTTCCAAATGTTTGGAAACTGCCCGAAGAATATATTGAGGATCAAGAATTAGGGTGATGTATCAAGGATATTATTAAAATATATATTAGAGAAATATATTCCGAATTATATTGAGAAATATATTGAGGATCATATTGAGAAATATATTGAGAAATATATTGAGAAATATATTGAGAAATATATTGAGAAATATATTGAGAAATATATTGAGAAATATATTGAGAAATATATTGAGAAATATATTGAGAAATATATTGAGAAATATATTGAGAAATATATTGAGGATCATATTGAGGATCGTCATAAGAAATATATTGAGGATTATATTGGGAAATATATCAAGGATTATATTGAGAAATATATGGGGAAATATATTGGGAAATATATGCAGAAATATATTGGGAAATATATTGAAAAATATATAGAGAAATACGTTGAGAAATATATGGAGAAATATATTTTGGAAATATATGGAGAAATATATTTTGGAAATATATGAAGAAATATATTCAGTATTGTATTGAGAAATATATTGTACATTATATTGAGAAATATATAGGGAAATATATAGGGAAATATATGGAGAAATATATTGGGAAATATGTGGAGATATATATTGGGAAATATATGGAGAAATATATTTTGGAAATATATGGAGAAATATATTTTGGAAATATATGGAGAAATATATTTTGGAAATATATGGAGAAATATATTCAGTATTGTATTGAGAAATATATTGTACATTATATTGAGAAATATATTGTACATTATATTGAGAAATGTATTGGGAAATATATGGAGAAATATATTCAGGATTGTATTGAGAAATATATTGTAGATTATATTGAGAAGTATATTGAGAAAGATATTGAGGTTTGTATTGGGAAATAAATTGAATATTACATTGTGAAATATATGGAGGATTATATTAAGATCATCAGAATCAAAATTACTTCCCATTTAAGAAAACGTTGGGGGCTCCCTTTATCCCCCAGTAGTTACCCTCCGAAAAAAGAAACCTAAAAAAAGAACAAAGTCGATATCTCCATTAGATTCTACGAAAACAGTTTGTAACACTTTACTTGGTACACCCTGTATATAAACATGTGAATCCTGATGGAGCTAGGTTGAAACGTTTGCGAAAGCGAGACGATTAAAATAGATCATTTTCTGAAAAAAGGTTGATTTTTAAATTTGTGCTCAGGTAAAACCGCATTTTAAAGCAAACGCGACGCTGAGAGGAAGCAGTCCGGCGAGTGAGCGGCACCGGAAACGCGTTCATATGCGAAACGCGAATAAATGGTGCAGCGCGTGGGTAAGCGCGTGCGAAAACGCGTATTATGCCTGTACTATATATATGTACATAGGTATAGGCTTCTCTCGAGGGAGAAGGTGCGAACGCGAAATGACCAACGAACTCGTTCGAACGGGATCGACTCCTACGAATACCGTATCCGTTTCCGAGGCTCGCCTCCGACTAATTCACCGATGTTAATGGCAGTTAATTGACAGGCTACCGAGACACCGTCGCGTTACACCAGACCGAAACCGTGTTGTGCAATTAGGATATACAGTGCCGAACAAAAGTATCGGGCGCGTCCGACAAAAAGCAATAATTATTTAAAAATTCGATCAAACCACTTGGATCTGTTTTAAATATTCAAACAATTAGTTTACTAGCCAATGCAAAGAAAAAACATTTTTTAAATTGCTGTTGTTCAAAATTGCGAAAAGGAAAATAAAGATTACGATTTTTAACTTTTTCCTTCAAGCTTGCAATGTAAATTTAAAATACGCTGTTTGTAGATCTAAGCAAATTATATAAGTGCAAAAATTTCCATCGAAATTGGTTGACGCATAAAAAAGCTAGATGCTTTGAAAGATGTAAAAATATTTGAATTTTTTGAATGATTTATAGCTCACAACAACGTTAATCGATTTCGATGCAACTTTGTGCATGTACCTAATTTACTTAGGTCCACGAACAGTGTGTTTTAAATTTTCATTTTAGTTATAGATAAAAAAGTTGAAAATTATAACCTGAATTTTTTTCATCACGATTTCGACCAGAACAGTTTTCTAACAATTTTATTTACACGTTATCTAGTAAATTATTCTTTCCGGCAGCTCGAAAAATCTCGAGTCATTTCGTCCAATTTTTAACACGTTCAGCGTCATGTCACCCATATCTGGGTGACGGAATTATTTATACAGAATTGAAAATTAATTTTCACGTTGGTAGATTGAGTGTACAAAATTTCCTTACGATCTGAGGAATAGAAGAGGTTTGATACAGTAATTAATATCACAAAAATAAATCTTCTTAGTTTTTGTTTTATTAAATATATTGCTTTGATTTTGTGTAATTTTTATGATTGTGGAGTGAACGCTGAACGTGTTAAGAAATTATTCCTTTTTAAATGGTGTGCCAGTACCATTTTTAGACACTGTATGTGGAACGTCGGTCGAAAAGTGAACCACTCCCTCCTCCAACAATGTCTACAAATCTTACGTTTTAAAGAAACAATAAATTTGAAGTTAGAAGTTAGGTTAGGTTGAAGAATAGAAATGAAGTACATTGCTTTAGAAAATAAATAAATAGAGAAAAAACTGATTGATGGATTGAAATATTATTACACTACTAGTACATTGACAAATTTGTACAATTTTTCAATTTATCTGATATACAAAAATCAATAAACAAGCAAAAGAGTGAAATAATTAAAATCTGTACATTTCATCAATTTATCTGATATTTACGGATGAACTGCGAAATTTTATCCATTTATGACAGTAATGAGTATATTAAATGCAAAACAGAAAAAGTATATAAAGAATTGACAGATGTTGTTATATTATTTTCACTAAAATTATTAAGAAAAGAAATAAACGTCCTCGAACAAGCTTCTGTGGCTGGCAATGAATGCAAGGAATTTTTAGTTTGCACAGAAAACCTGCATTCTACTTGCGGGACTACAAGAGTATAACAAAATTAAGCTATAACATATAGTATATGAAATATATCTAATATATAAAATTAAGTATAACAAAATAAGCAAACGAATGAAATAACTAACTGATCACTAAACTTCGATCTTTGCACAAGAACGACGATAACAAAAAAATCTTGAAAATCGTGAGAACCGATGACGCACCGTAAACTGTATGCAGAATACAGGATGCATCTCGCAGTGAGAGCATCCCTCGCGTGTGTCGGACGGTAAAAGACGCGAGCAACCTAATCATTTTCATTCAGGGCCGTCCGGGGATCGTTTCTTCGGTGCATTAATAAAGATGTCCGGCGAAGATGAACGCGGGACTTTAATTAATATCGATGAAACGCAAGAAGAGGACGCGGTCACGGGGCTGCTGCACCGCTACACCGTTGCAGCGAGACGCGGTGCACACAACTGTGCACGGAACGGTGCACAACGGTGCAACGATGCATCGGTGCTCGGAGCGATGATAATGAAGCCACTCCGCGTCGGACTACAATCGCGATACCGCACTTTATAATCCTCCTTTCAACGGGCTCGATCAAATTCTTCGCATGCTTGCGATCCTTCCCAGCAATTTTTCTCTCCCCCTTACTCCTCCGCCATACCCATCACTCCCCCTTTCTTTTTCTCTTTCTCTCTCTCTCTCTCTCTCTCTCTCTCTCTGTTTTTCTATCTATCCATTTATCATTTTTTTCTTTCTCTCTTGGTTTTAATCCCCGCGTCGAGCACGGTCGTTCTTCACCAGCGATTTCCCAGTTTTGCCACCGTTGTCACGAGATTTCCTCTCCTTTACCCTCTCTGTCCCCACTTCAACCCTTTCGGCTACACGTACTTCGCTGGAAACGGACTTCAAATTAATTTACACTTCGGAGGAATTTACATCGCGGCCTGGAGACACGGGGCACTGTGGTTAATTTTACCGGAAGTGTTTGTAAAATTCGTGGCTTGGTTTTATGTGCTGTTCGCTTGAAGTAGACTAGTGGTTGAGGTTTTTATTTTTTGAAATGTTACTACTGTTATTGTTAAATAGGAATATAATAGGAGGTGCGGAGTGGTAGGAAAGTCATCGGAGACAACAGTAAAACGAGAAGTGTATATTATAACAATTGCATTAGTGCATCCGTGCGACACGATGTCTCGGCTAGAACGACTGTCGAGAGACTAAAATGAAAAGACGCTCGGCCGGTCGACTCCTCGAAGCAACGATCGGCCGCTTGTGATCCAACGATCAAAGGATCCCGCATCGCGATATCGCACAGTGTCGGTCTCCGTTTACAACAACTGTTTTAACCCTTTGCACACGAATGGTGACTCGGAGGCACCAGTAAAAGTTGCCATTATACAAAACAGTTTATATATTTTTCAATTCGTTTGTATTCTATAAATTGCTAACCGTTCAAGTGTTGCAGAAGAAAACAGATTCAGTTTGATTTGCACGATATAAGAGAGGTTATGTTAATGGAAATGTTCTAGGTTGAAAGAAATGTCTTGACTTTGGAATTAAAATTGCTTCGAGTGCAAAGGGTTAAATTGCAACTACTCTTTTTTATCATAAAAGCATAAAATCTGTATTCTAATGACGAACGTTACAAGTTCTAGGAAATGACTGAATTTCTAATCACTGATAAGAACTGATAAGAAATGACTGAATTGACTTAAGCACATATTGTAATGGAAACGGTACAAAGTTTAAAGAAATTCAATATTTTCACTTCTTCAAGGCGTTTTATTTTTTTTAATGTTTTGTGATTGGTAGGTTTAGCGTTAAGATATTTGAATAAGTGATACAAAGTGGCATTAAGGTTACATGTAGACATAATTCATTACAATGTAACTTAATAGATTTTTTTCACAGAAGACATAATAATATTCTCAGATTTTTCTAATCTTTTACTGTTTAATATTTTACCCAGCCAATTTCTTCATGAATTCATAAACATCTAAATCGTTTAGACACATCTAAACAAGATTACAACTTTCGCCTTGGATAATGACTTCACCAAACATAATAGACCTATTTGAAAATTGCTCCAAATCGAATACAGATCCACTATATTTTAAATCTGTCTTCTTAGAAAAAATCGATAACTAAACTGATTATATCAAAATATGTATATATATATATATATATATATATATATATATATATATAAGACAATTAGTACTTGGGATGATAAAGCAAACAAGAATATGTTTCTCTGTAAACAAAGTAAATTCTGTTTTTATTCATTATTTAACAACAATTATTTACACTATTTACAACCTTACCTGTAAACAAAGAAACGACAATTAAAGTTTACTACTATCACTTCTCTATTTACTAGTTAACTTTTGTTTTCCGTTAAGTGTTGGTTAAGTCTTGTTAGTCTGTTAAGTTTTGTTTCTTGTATTTTACACGTGTGCTCTATTGCGTAATGACTGTCTCTCCTCAATTCTTTTTCCAATCGCCGCCCCATCTATCGGTAATTAAAATAAGAGGCGCGCGGAGCATGAGAAGCGCGACAAATTCAAACTAGAGAAGGTATACTTTCTTTACATATATATATATATATATATATATATATATATATATATATATATATATGTATATATATATATATATACATACACATGTTGTACATTCATTTTTCAAAATCAAATCATAATAAATTTTGCGAAATTAGCGGGGCGACCAAGGTACCCGATTTTCGTGCTTGACTGAGGCTAAAATCGCCGCGCATGCGCGTGAAAAGCGCCAACGTTCCCATCACTGCACGGAAATCGTAATCGTGCCTCAAAATTTATTACAATCGCTGCTTTTTTAACTTTCTTACAATTCTTAGGTTCAAACAAAATTTTGATTCACTCCGTCTGCCACCCTATGAAATAACGTTGAAATCTAGTAAAAAAAATTGTGTCAGTCACGTATGACTGACGCGTGTCGGTGAAACGTGTTAACGGGCAGAGTAATCGAGACAAGTATTACCCTGGTCGTGCTCGCACGACGCGGTATCTTTTTTGTCCGAGAAAGAAGAGGCGCGGCACATCCCCGACGAAAAGGGGCGTCGCAACATTCCGGGTACGGGTACGGACAAGACAGCGAGTGGTCGTGATTAATTTGAAAACGTAAATAACAACTCTGTTCCATTTCGATCCATCACGCGAGAAACAATGAGTCGTAGCTGGCAGCGGCGCCTCGGCCGTCGCGCGTCAACCTTCGAACGCTAAGCGTCGCCCAGCGGTGCTTCGGGCCCGCATACCTCGCATAAATCACACCTGAATATTTACCTGACAACACGGCCGCCCCCGTACAACGCTATCGAGATGCACACCTCGGGACCATGGGCAAACGCTATACCTCCACCCCTCTAAACATAATACTCTCGACAGAGCACCGTAACGAGAATCGTCAAAATTTCTGGACGTATCATTGTAGGTGTTTAATAAAGGGTGGTTCCATTTAAAAAAAGTCAAGGTGATCTTAATATCTCTGAAAAAAACAAAATTTTTTTTTTGCATTGTGTCAGCCCCATTGTACCATTCAACTTTGTCCTTACCATATTTTACGTATCTTTAGAAACAACAAAGATATTTCAGGTACAAACGTTAGGTGACTCACCCTGTATATATATATATATATATATATATATATATATATATATATATATATATATAAAATATTGCACATTCGGCTCCAATATAAATTTATAAATAAATTATGAGTATCTATTTCCCGCATGATTGCATTGCAAATTCGCGCAACTAGTATTTAAAGTTGCCTATAGATAGCATTGGGATATAGTGCAAGAGCGCATGCGCGGCCAAAACAGTAATGTATCTATATCATGATGACAGAGGTAGTGGAGCCCTGAGACAGTTATATTGTCGGGAATGTCTCGAAACAATCTATTCCGGACAAAAAGACTTCACGACGTGTCCTACGAGCTTCAAAATATACACAAATACACATGTTATACACTCATTTTTCAGAATCAAATCATACCAATTTTTTAAAATTCTGCTGGGTGCTCAAGGTACCCCGTTTTATCGAGAATCTTACTGTACTGAGACTGTAATCGCCGCGCATGCGCGTGAAATCTTGCACCAGATCCCAACACTGCCTATAGAGCGTACCGCAGTGTTTGCCATCCAAGATGGCCGACAAGTTGATACCCCTCCCGTAAGAAATTGTTTCCCTGTAAACAAAGTATTTTCTTTATTTATTATACTACAATACAATTACCTACACTATGTACAATCTTACCTGTAAACAAGGAAACGACATTTAAAGTTTATTCTATATCACTTCTTTATTTGTGCTCTCTAACGTAATCGTCTATCTATCTATCTCTTTCTATTAGTCGTTCTCTCTAACAGTAGACACTATACAACCACTCTACCCTCTACAACACGCAAGGCGCGGTAACATTTGAATTTAAGAAATATCATTTCTTTACATGCATCAAATCCGCCGTCTGTTTATAATGCGAGAAACAGTGTTCTCGTCATCCAGATTTACGAAAATGAACAATGCATCTTCTATGATTTCGTTTTCTGTACACTGCGGTGCAATTTTCCGTGGAATGTTAAAGAGAGTGGGAGAGGGGGGGGGGGTGGAGGGGAGGAGACAGAGCAGAGCAAGGAAAACATAGAAAGAGAGGGTTTTGCAAATGCGAGAGCAGCGAATTTCACGGTCCAAAATTATTTTCGGAACGGAAGCGTTATTCTCGTCGGTAAGTGGTTCGTTCTCGCGTTCGAGCTCGATCATCCATTAAGATATACCGCACGAAATTCGCATGTATAATTTATGCGATGTTTATCGCGCTTACGTAGACAATTATTTCAAGCAGTGAGCGCGTTAGCCGGAAACGCGACGAAACGAATTTTCTGCGCCGTGTTTACTGCTTGCCGGCCGCTTCAACGCCTCTCCCCCACTCCTCCTCCCCATCCTCCTGGGGAACGATAATTAATCAATATATACCGGTGCACTCCTTTTCTCTATTAACACGTCATGCATTTTAAATGGACTCCGTTCGCGGCGGTGCGTGCCTCGGGCTCCGTGCCATTTTTTTCCCGCGGAACCGTTTAAACGCAGTTGCTTTTGCAACGGATCCCGATGCCACTCGCGAAACAAATGTCCCCGCGCATCATTTAAATGCGGACGAGGAGCTCGCTGGATTTTCCTCCGCGAAGAAAGCTAATTTCTCCGGTGGTGGACACGGTCAACGTGCCGTGACGTATTTTATACGTTATTTACTTCGCACTCGTAGCTCATTCGATTTCAACAATATTATTATCAGACTGCAAACAAATTTATCGAGTCCGCGTGGAACGGGAGGTGAATGGATACTTATTTGTACCGTGTTTAATTAGAGTCGGAGACAATAATAAGTGGACACCCTTTAACACTAAACCTACCAAGCATTAAAAGTATCGGTAGATGTTGCCATTTTAAAATCGGAACACTATATGTATTTATTGAAAATTTGCGTAATTTTCAATATAAATGATGCTTACATCAGGAAATTTATTCCATTGTTTTTCATAAATGAATTTTTACAATTTCAATAATTACAAAATATGAGACCGGTCATTTGACCGTGGTAGGTTTAGTGTTAAGAACTAATAACTATTTTAACATTGGATCAAACGACTTTAGTATTTTTAACACGGCAGAGTTATTTAGTTTACTAAATAACAGATAAACAAAATTTTGAGAAAAGTGCTGTTGGTCAGAATTGTGAAGAAAACAATAAAATTCAGTTTTTTTCTACTTTTTTATCTGAGCCTGTAACGAAATTTTAATCAATACCTTTTGTAGACCCGTGCCAATTATACAGCGTGTCCCAAAAATGTTGTAAATCCTTGAAATGGGCGTTTCCTGAGGTTATTTCAGGTAACTTTTTCCTTTGCAGAAATGGCCGCCTCGGCTTTGTTAACACGTTGGCTGCCATGTCAGCCATATATGGCTGACGGAATTATTTATACAGCTTCCAAAATAAATTTTTACGTTACTACATTCATTGCACGAAATTTTATTAATATCCAGAAAATGCAAGAAGGTTGACGGACCACTCAGTGTCATACATTTAACATTTTCAACTTTTATTTCATTAAATAAATGACTTCGATTTTATGGAATTTTTAAAGCTGCTGGATTGGCATTCAACGTGTTAAGGAGTTATTAAAGAAAAACACGGACCAATCATAACACCGTTACAGCGGACGGATTCCGGTTAGGCGACATGTCCCGTTGATCGTGACGTTATCATTGGCCGAACCGGAATCCGCCCGCTGTAACAGCGTTCTGATTGGTGCGTGTGTTTCTTTAATAACTCCGTAACAAAGCCGAGGCGGCCATTTTTGCAAAGGAAAAAGATGCTTCAAATATCCTCGGCAAAACGTTCGTTTCAAGGATTTACAACATTTTTGGGACAGCCTGTATACATGGTAAAAATTTCATCGAAATCGGTGAACGTTGCAACGAGGTACAAACATTTAACACTAAACCTACCCACTGCCGGTCAAAATGACAGGTTTCAAATTTTTATTTTTACATTTACTGCAATTATAAAAATGCATTCATGGGAACTAAACACATAAATTCTCTTCCTGAAGCTCACATTGTCAGAAAAATTGTACACAAGCTAAATACAGTATTTCATCGGTAATTGTCCGAAATGTCTCCGACATAATTGTCCCTGAGATATCCCCACTAGTGCGGGGTGTACCCCCTTGAAGGGGCCGTGAGCTCGAGAGGCCTCGGTCGCCGAGAAATATGACACCATGCGGCTCGGGTATATCGGTGAGACCACACTAATCCGAATTTCCAACTTCTTTATTATTCATTATTTTTTTATGCGACTTCGATGACCATATTTGTGGCAGTTTTCTAATAAAAATGATACCAAATATGATATAATTCCGATGATATTTACTTGTGTAAGAGACGATTAAAGTTTCGGGCGCAAGGAAGGATAGCGTATGGGAAAGAAAGAGACGCGGAGAGTCGCAGTCGGCGGCACAGTTCAAAGGCTCGCGCGTCCTCACAATGTATTACCAAGGAATAACTTTTTTATTATTACTTATTTTTTTATGAGACTTTTTCTAATAGATTTGTGACATTGTTCTGATTAAAATGATACGTGGCAACAGTAATGCAATGACGACACTTTTTCATTTTTAATTAATCTTTTAGGAGACTTTTACCATCATATTTGTAATATTTCTCTGATCAAAATTTTTCTGATTATACATACATATCTATTTTTTTCATTGACGATGGAGTAAGTTTTGGTGACAGACAAACAGAGGAAACTTTAATCGCCGATTACACAAGTAAATATCATCAGAATTATATCATATTTGGTATCATTTTTATTAGAAAACTGCCACAAATATGGTCATCGAAGTCCCATAAAAAAATAATGATTAATAAAGAATTTGGAAATTCGGATTAGGTATGTTTACATTTCTCGGTGACCGAAGCCTCTCGAGCTCGGCTGCCCTTCTCTACGTTCGGCAAACCTCAAACAATAATATCCCTCGCGCATAATTGTCCCTCCGCGGAACCGTGTTGTGGACAATTATCGATGAAATACTGTAAACACAATCTTGCCATTTTTATAAGGCAACATCACGTTCTAATCACTTTTAGTAGATTTCGTGTTAAAGGGGATCGCATAATGGCGAAATTCCTTGACAAGACTTTCACGCTTAAGCTCTAACCTTTAAGCGAGTCTGATCGATCCCGTTTGAGTCTCAATTAGAACATTATTGGCTTTAGAAAAAAGGACATTTTAACGAGAACCCTGCTCGCTTTAATACGCAAGTTAAATCGACGGTTGGTAGTCGCAGTCGCGCTGCGCACCGCGCCGCGTGGAGAACGTTTAAAACTTCAGGGAGCAGAGAGAGACTCGGGGGTCACTTGAAAATCCATCCCGTAAATGTTTAATGCGTTGTAAAAGTCTAGAAGAAAGTTCGTATGGCTAATTAGAAGAGCCGATAGCGATCGAGGGCAGGAGAGAAAATTGTCGGAGGGATGGCATCGCGCGTTACAACGATAATTTCGAAACAAGTGGACGGAAATGTTCCGAGGTATTACGGGATGTCCAAACGTCCCATCTTAACGATGAAATAATTGGTTAAGGTCCCCGCTCTTATATTCGGATCGGGCTCCGCTCGTTAACTGCGCCCCGTGATTCGTTCCACACGGATTTGATATGCAACTCGACTCGCGGTTGACGAGGACCGCCCTGTCCGACTCGCTTTCACGTTGTTATTACCGTGTAACAGCGCAACGACGCGAGGAAAGCGTTCTGTTCGCGTCGATTAGTCTCACGGGGATACCATAATTAACGGATTCTTCCGACGAACATGACATTAACCTATTTAACGGACCAAATCAGCTCGGGGAGCGTGCGAAGATTTATCTCGGCGACGGACACCCGTGACCGTGACCTGTACACAATAGATTGCAAAAATGAGTAACTGTAAATTTTTCTGACCGTCACCCGGTGAAATCACAGAGATTTCCATTGGTGACCGACGAACTGCAAACAGTAGATAAACTGTGCATTAAAGAACGGCCGTGACGGTCATCGGTGACCGACGCCATGAATTACAGGAAAATACTGCAAATGAAATTACAATGATCGAAATTGGTGGCCGACAACGCGCAAACGTGAGGGAATTCTTGCAGTAATACTTTCCTGTGACGGTCACTGGTGACCGTCAATATAAACAGCAGGGAATTCGAGCAAACGAAATCACAGTGATTTCCATTGGTGACCGACGAACTGCAAACAGTAGATAAACTGTGCATTAAAGAACGGCCGTGACGGTCACCGGTGACCGTTGGCATGAATTACAGGAAAATAATGCAAATAAAATTAGAATGATCGTAATTGGTGGCCGACAACGTGCAAACGGGAGGGAATTCTTGCAGTAATACTTTCCTGTGACAGTCACTGGTGACCGTCAATATAAACAGCAGGGAATTCGAGCAAACGAAATCACAGTGATTTCCATTGGTGACCGACGAACTGCAAACAGTAGATAAACTGTGCATTAAAGAACGACCGTAGCGGTCACCGGTGACCGTCGGCATGAATTACAGGAAGATAATGCAAATGAAATTACAATGATCGTAATTGGTGGCTGACAACGCGCAAACGGGAGGGAATTTTTGCAGTAATACTTTCCTGTGACGGTCACTGGTGACCGTCAATATAAACAGCAGAGAATTCAAGCAAATGAAATCACAGCAAGAGAAAAATTGTGGAATAAAGAACTTTCGCAAATCGTCGGTAAATCATGCAATCAAAAACCTTTTAAGTACGTCCACTCATAATTGCCAAGGATAAACAGTACATAGATCAAACAAAGAAAATGTTACTGACGGTCACCGGTGACCACGATTGCACAAGTAACGGGAAGATCGTACAATCGAACATAAAATTGATCTCAGCGACGTGAACAGCGGAAATTTTCAGTATAAACAAGAATATCACTGACGGCCACCGGTGGCCGCTGCTATACAAACAACAGGTGCTGATAAACAAGAATCATACACTCAACGATCACATTGTTGTCAGTGTCATGAACACCAGACATCTCGTTTCAACAGGTATGTCGATGACGGTCACCGGTGACCGCTGCTATACAAACAACAGGGGCTGTTATTCAAGAATCATACACTCAACGAACACATTGTAGTCAGTGTCATGAACACCAGACAGCTCATTTGAACAGGTATGTCGATGACGGTCACCGGTGACCGCTGCTATACAAACAACAGGTGTTCTTATACAAGAATCATACACTCAACGATCACATTGTTGTCATTGTCATGAGCACCAGACAGCTCATTTAAACAGATATGTCGATGACGGTCACCGGTGACCGCTCCTGCCAAAACAATACAATAATAACACAATCGAAAATCGTATTGATGTCAATAATATAAACACCAGAAATTCTCGTCGCTCAACATTATATTAATGTCGGTCACCGGTGACCGCCGCAACAATGGATCCAATCCAAAACCCACGAAGAAAGAATAATTTCTGGCAGAGAAAAAAATGTAGAACCGCGCAAGAACACTGTAGGATCATGCACGAATAGTTCGCCGCACGTTCCGTCGTCGTTCCGTTGCATCTGCTCGTCGACCCGAAGATTTATGGAAGTCCGACGAGCCAGAACAAACTCCGTGAGTGCTTTAACTTTTGCGCGAAACTTCGTTCGAGGGCGTCCGTATTCCAATTAACGCTCAGGGTTTGGAGTTGAACAGTCTTACGAACGCATACAGCCTTTGTCGAAGAATTCCAGGCAGTTCCGACTTTGCGATACACCGACGCCAGCCGAGTAAGTATCGTTTTCTAGTAATAATTTCGCCGATGTTTAAGCGTGCGCCACCGGACGTGAAAGACCAACGGTAATTGCTCTGTGGGCCATCGGTGTGGCTCCGGTGAGAGCAATGAAACAACGGCTTGATAATCTCCGCGTTGATTATGTGTTTATTGCGCGCTTGCGCTTCACACTTCTTTCGTGGGATTAGAACTGATCTTTTTTAATCTTGATTAATGCCACTTTGTATCACTTATTCAAATATCTTAATAAACTTTGCAGTCTCATTCGTAGAATTATTTACACCTTTGGAACATTAAACTGGACCATATAAGAGGATTATATTATACACGGCATATATATTATATACGCCTCCGTAATATCGCGGTGCAGCGTTCGCTTTAAATAATTCTAATTCAGTCAATTTTAAAGCGCCTGCCTTTTAAAAAATAAGTCCGTAAAGAGGAGACTTGAAGCTGTCATCACGTTTTTTTTCGAATTTTTAAAACAGTCCCGGCTATAGGAAAATTGGATTTGTTTAAAACATTTGCAAAATAAATGGTGAAAAAACCATTTATTCCAAATCGAAATATTTTCAATAGATACTCTTACGTGTTCACTACAAGCTCCTCAAAACTCATTTTCCTCGGTACGTTAGTTCTAGTGTTATAATTTAATGAAAAAAAATTCTTTACGCGTCTGTAAAACCAACATTTTTTAAGATTTAGAAAAATCCTTCGAGATTCCTTCATAGGCTACTAAAGACTACAACATATTCAAATTTGAACTATCCGACATAGGACTCGAAAAATTTTCTTCTCTTGTTTGTTCCTTGCTTTCGACCGCGGTGTATCACCATCGCTCGACTTCTGTCGCGCGCGGCCGTCTCTGCCAACACGCCTCTAGGTCGCGCTCTGATTGGTCCGTGTTTTTCGTTAATAACTCCTTAACAAAGCCGAAACGGCCATTTTTGCAAAGGAAAATGTCGCTTCAAATGGCCTCAGGAACCTCCCCTTTAAAGGAACTCAGACATTTTTGGGACACCCTGTATAGTATGCTTTATATTCTATTAAGGGATGAAATGAATTTTTATCTAACTTCTGTTGCCCGTAATCGTCGCAAAACATTTTTATTTTGCAAAAAGGTCAGTGCAGGCTAATAATAAATTTCATTGTCGAACTTTTGCATACAGCTGACAAAATAAAATTGAATTCTTAGGACCTAGTCACATTTATCGAAGTTGGTCTACGAGATGTACTCTGTGCATAATATTTTAACAGTTTCAACACTCATATTTCTCGATAAAGGTAAAATTCCTCGTGATCAAAAATGAAATATATAATAAATTTTGTGGTTTCGGCGCACAGATCGATCAATTGATCGATCTGTGCGCCGAAACGACAAAATTTATTATATACTCATATTTCTCCTCCGATTCGCGTCTATTATTCATTCGGCCGAGGCTCGTCGATATAACCGCGCAAAATGGCGTCTAGAACAGCGCGTCGAACCTCGCAAAACGGCGCCTAGAACAACTTAGAGGCTATAAATGTAACAATGTTATTTCGGTTATCGATCGTAAATTTGTTAAAACAAAGAATAAATGATATTTTTGGCGCAAAGGTTCGATCTAATTTAAAAATAAAAAAAATTTTAATTTAAAAATAAAATTCTTTCAGACGCAGTTCTCATTTTTCTTTCTTGAGAAAGATCCATATTAGGATCGAAACGTAGAAAGTTTTTTCAACAAACTAGGAAGATTGCTTTAATATTCTGTAAAATTAGATCGAACCTTTGCGCCAAAAACATCATTTATTCTTTGTTCTATAAATGTAACATTTTGTTTTTAGATTTGTTCGATTATTTTATGGAGGATTTTATGAACCTTTTCGGTCATTTCCAACTAGATTAATATATGTGAAGACCTCGGGGCCCTTTGCTATCCGGGGCCCTACGCGGCCGCTTAATCCGCTCCTGCGCGGAATTAATTCGCAGCCGTTCGTCGTTCGAAGAGGGGAGGGGACACGGATTGCGTCGGCGATTTCAAATAGATCTATAAAAGCGTAAACGTTTGATGTTTAATCGTAATGGCGGATATCGGAGGGGAACGGGCGAGAGAGTACGACCGTCGGATGGGTGCGCGTCGCTCGTTAAACACGGAGCACGATGATTATTGGGCGTGCACGTCTTGTCATAAGCCATCCTTTTCCCGCGGCACGATTCGAAAAGAACAGAATTGAAGAGAAGCGAAGCGAAGAGACAAGAAACGATTTCCGAGCGATCAGAAAGCAAGTCGAGAGAGTCACTCTCTGTCGGAGGTCCGTCCCTCCCGGTGTTCTCGCGTTACAGCTTCGAAGAATGTCATTAACTTCGCGTTCTGGAAACCGATCGGAACACCGGGGACTTACCGAGCAGATCAGGAACACGTGTCGCAGTCGTCGTTGTCGTTGTCGTGGACAAAGCTCGCCACTATTTCTGCGTTTCGCGACCGTCGTAAATTCGTTCAAGAGTTTAAGGCAGGGTTTGACTTTATTTGCTCGCGAGGACCGTTTTCCGAGGGCTACGCCTCCTCGACCCGGCCCACAGTGGTTCCGATCCAGAAATATGGGGACATTTTGCCAAAAAATCAACTATCTCGCATAGATGTCTGTTGAATATGTTTTGCTTTCTCAATTTCCGGCAATCTCGAAAATGAAAAAAGTAATAAACTGCAATAAAAATTGTTACTGTTATCGACAGTTAAAGTTGGATGTTTTGAAGATAGCATTTTTCATGGAAGAAATTGGTTCCTTTCTTTAACATGTCCTGAAGACTCTTTTCAATATTTTTCCACCACTTTTTTTTAAATGAAAAGTATATCTTTAAATTACAAATGATCACTGACAATTAAGCATTACTGTTTGTTATTTAAAAGAAATTTAATGCTGACTCCATTGGGGAAAATCCTAAAAATTCTTAGTAATTCACATGGAATATCTTTTGACTCTCGAATATTCCCAGAATTTTACAAAGCGGACTATTCTCAGCATATTTTCTTTTATATAATCCTGCAAGAATCGGAATCACCTTCTTCCATTTTTACAAATTATCATTGTTTAAAGCTGCACGCTTCGCTGTGCGTATAGGTGCTATGGGCGCATTCATCGTCGAGACGATGCTACACTAAAATTCCTTTGGCCACACGAAGTGAGGTTTTCAGGACATAGAGCGACATCATAGGGAATTCTTCAGAAGATATACACTTTCAAATGTTTATGCTATAATATATATAAACCTTCAACAATGATATTCACTGCCATTCTGCATTCAGTTGATACAAAGCCATACGAGAGTGAATCGTGCAACTGTTTGAGCGTTACATTGTAATTTGAATGCAATTATAAACGTATGAAAGCTAATTTAAGTAGTTCTATGCATAAAAGAGAAATGTTATCAGCAGAGAAAGCTCTTTGTACGTTTATAACAGCAGACCTGTCCAAATTTCAGTATACGTCCATTAGAAATGACGCTATACTGTACAAAACCAATCAATGGCCGTCGTATGCGGCATTATTAAAAGAAACAAAAATTGTTATCCACCAAAGGAAGCTATAGATGTAACCGAAAAATATGCAAAAGTTGAGTTACAAAGTTTGTTAGATGACGCGGCTAAACGAATTTTAAAAAGCGTAGGTGATTTACAAAATAAGTCAATTGTCTGAAGAGGCCTTAGAGAGGAGACATAAAGATTTTCAAAATTATAGAAGTAATAAAAGCCGAAAATTTTCACGCACTGCTACAAATGAAGATATATTTCATAGATTATTACTAACTTCTGATCCATATATATCTTCCTTGCGTATAAAGTCCAACAATAATAAACCTAAAACCCTGGACTCAGAGGCTGAGGTACTAACAATTAAATAAAAACTTTTAACAGAGAAGGTAAGAATAATTAATTTAATTCTGTGTCACATAATTCTCAATTGATCACGAATTAAACTTATTGTATTTATTATTGCTTATATTTTAATTTGTGCTTTATACAGGTACCATAGACTTTGTGAATTTTTAAATCTTACCTGGAGATTCTGGAAAATACAGAAACAAGTTTACTCAACTAGCGATTCGTTAAACAAGCAGAAGAGTATTATTAACTAATTAATTAATTTGGACCTGTTTATTTAAAAAAAAAAGTGCTAAAATTTGTTATACTTGTACACATATTTAAAAATTGCAAGAAAGGCTATTAAATAAACATAAAGTTTATTCCATTTTACAATATTAAAAATGAATTCTTGTTAATATTCTTCACTACAAATTTCACTTCGATATCTTTAATAGTTTGAAAGTTATACCAAAATGTCCCCGTATTTCTCGATCGGGACCACTGTGCGGCCGCGCGTCTCGCTCCCCGTGGTCGCCTACGTGCTCGGACGGGCTCAGGCGCGATCATAACAGACAGATGAACGTGGCGCATAAGGGGCGACACTCGTTTCAATAGGTTTCCACATTACCATCGAGGTACTATTGTCAATGCGTTTTTTTTATTAGTGGTATCCCCTGTAGGTCTATCCCACTATGTCACACAATAGTTTCGGACAATAGCTGTAGAAAATTAATTAAAAAAATAAATTCATAAGATAAATTTTAAAAATAGTTTTTAATTCTATTGTTTAAATTTTAATACGGTCCGGAACAACTTGATCTTCGTGCACGTTTAGACGTGCTTGGCAAAATGTTAAGGTCTATAGAAAGTTTGGACGTGGATATTCGCATCGCCGACGCAAGCGAAGAATCATTTAAACGTGTACGGTGATCCGATTTAATATAGCGCATTGTTGAAAATGAGCTTTCGCACAAATAAGTTGAGAATATTCATATATTCATTCTCAATACATTGAGAATATTCGAGTCGCAAAATTTCGAAGAATAGGGTACTTTGATTCTTCCAGCGTTTTGAAGAATTCGGCTCGTTTTCCTTCCCTCGTTTTCAGAGAGATGTCGCGCTGAAAATCGCACAGTTCTCGTTGAAACTCGAGGGCTTGATCTGCAATTTTGACAGTGAGGGGATTCTCGAAGAGAATTAGATCATTTCTAAACGAGTCGAAGTCGCTGAAACGAGTGCAAAGAGTAATAATTGAAACGTAACAATTTTACGAGTGCAAAGAGTAATAATTGAAACGTCTATCCGTAACGGATCAATTACTTTCTCCCCCTGAATGGCGAGCTCGTTAACCCCTTGTCCACCCGTAGCCGGTCCCACGGTCCTTTGCGTAATTCTCGTGTAACGAGGCAATTTTGTCCTCTAATTACTAAATAAGCAACCAGGCAACAGAGAGGCGAGAGTCGACGCGACGGCAGGTGCTCCCCGACGAGATTAATCCGGCGCACGCGGCGCGCCGGAGACTTTTCCGCCTTCTACAAAAGAATACTCGTGATCTTTCATCTATCGATCATTTTCCGATTTCTTAGAGTCATTTATACAGCTATTTCTCAATTTCTCTTAGGCCTTAAAAATGTCATTTAGAGTCACTTTGAAGTATTAAAATGTGAATTGGATTTGATGGTTTTTCAGCATGGGTGTTTTAATACAATTTTATAGATTTTATCTTTAGGTAATCATTTATACAGACATTCATTATGGCAGACTATGATCTCCTCGAAACAATCTGTTTGTTAAGTGAACCATTTTCGGTGGACATTTCCCATTCACGGTGATCAATGAATAATTCTACATTAAAATTGGACACACTATATATTTTATAAAGAAATTAATATTCTAGAAGCATTAAAACATTAATAGTATTATTATGTAAAGCAATCTTCCCTTGTGCTAAATATATTGTACACATAAATGTATAAATTACTAAGTGTGGTGTGTAGACTAACAATAGGAATAATTTATATTACATGGTGCATCAGAATATAGGTAAAATTACATTGTACTACGTGGTGTGGAATTTATTTAATTTATGTATTGTCTAAAAATTTAGAAATTAGTACATTCTGTTGTACAGGTTGGACGGTATTTATGTCACATATTGCATTTTAGAAATTGACACAATATGGTTTATAAAAAACATCAATCTATTATACATACATGGTCAAAGAATTTCAGTCAACTTATTTTATATATTGTCTAAAATTTTGAATATAGTATGCTGCGTATTATTTTATATATTGTCTAAAAATTTGAATATAGTATGCTGCGTATTATTTTATACATTGTCTAAAAATTTGAATATAGTATGCTGCATAGGGAAAATCAAATTATTTTATACATGGTTTAAAAATTTAGAAATTAATACATTGTGTTGTACAGATTGAACGGCATTTATGATACATATTGCATAGAAATTTAGAAATTGATACAGTGTGGTTTATAGGAAAATTCAATTTATTATACAGGGTGTCTCATTTAACTTGAGATTGTAAATAATCTCGAGGACATATGATTTAAAAAAAATATACTGACACATGTCTTTTAGTGTTTCGAGTGGGGAGTCAAATGGCACTACTAGTTTTCTAATTCGCGGGCGTCTTCAAGGTTATTTCAAGGTCATTTTGTCTTTTTTATCATAAACATATATTTTTTATTTCGGAATCATATTCTACGTAAAAAAATACACAACTTCTGTTTGAAACATTTTTTTCTAAGTTTGTAAGAACTTTATTATGTGTTCATGAGTCTTTTATTAAACGAGTTACTAAGTGTCCAGAAGTTGAGGGTAAAAATTTCCTGCATTTATTATAATATATCTTAAATGAAATAATAAATCTTCCAGAAGAAAGTAACGTTGTTATTTTAATAGAAAAACAACATTATCCTTGATAAAAGCATGAAAAATCAGCTAAATATCTTAAGAAACATTGAACATACAAAAAGATGTTTCAAACAAAAGTTGTGCATTTTTTTACGTAGAATATGATTCCGAAATCAAAAATATGGGTTTATAATAAAAAAAAAACAAAATGACCTTGAAATAACCTTGAAAACGCATTACTCCCTACTCGAAACACTAAAGGACATGAGTCAGTTTGTTTGTTTCAAATCTCAACTTAAATGGGACACCCTGTACATACGTGGTCAAAGAATTTTAATCAACTTATTTTATATATTGTCTAAAAATTTGAATATAGTATGCTTCATAGGGAAAAGTAAATTATTTTATATATGGTCTACAAATTTAGAAATGAATGATGTGTGCCATACAGAATAAACGTTATTTACGTTGTTCACTGCATTGCAAAATTTGTTAATTCATCGTGCTGCATACAGTAAACATCAGTTATGTTGTACATGTAATGCATACAAATGTAACATTACTGTACGAAAAATAAATTCATATATTGTGATTATACGTAGAGTAAATTTCATTTAATTTGAGGATCGTATAAATATTTAGAAATTACTACAGTTGTGACTACATAGAGCAAGCTTCAAATGACTATACAATTATATAATAATGTTGAAATTACTACGATTTGCTGCTATGAAGTATCTACACGAACTACTGTGTGAAAATTTAGAAATTAATTCGTTACGCTACACAGTATAAACTTTGTTTATATTGCACATCGTGTTAATGTATTCTACGGTACACACCGTAATCTCCATTTACGTAGAGCATGCTACAAAATTTCGAAATTAATGCAGTCTGCCGCATCGCATTATCCTTGGCTGGTCCACCGTCACCGGAATAGCAATGCTTGCGACTTTTCCGATTAATTGTTTCGCTGCATTCAACAACCGAATTTAAACTAATACCTATGGCCCGGCCACAAACATAGCTGAAACGGTCGAATTAGGTAATTTCGAGTCGTCGAAACACTGTGTCAACCAGAGGGAGACATTATTATTAACGTGACGAGGTTTGTCAAGCGAGTAATATTATAATCGAGAGAAGTTCGTTTACGAGAAGCGAATCCTCGTGTGTTCGTATACAGGGTGTACGCGTTCAGTTATGTCACCATTTTTTTTAGGCATTTCCGGTGGTGCAATTAAAGAGTGTTTTAAACAAAAGTTCATCAGTACTTGGTTAGCAACATGTTCGCACATTCTTAAATCTGGAAAAATGCTTTTTAAGTAAAGGTCACCTTGACTCTTTTAAATGGCGCCGCATGTTTTGGACGTCGTAGGATTGTTGCTGACGTCGAGACGAATTCAACAGTCTATACCGGTGAAATTCCTCTCGATCGAAAATGAAGAATATGTGAACTAATTTTCTCCATTTGGATTTAAACACCCAGTATATGGAAACAGAGATAGAGATTTCAAGTTATTGATAAAATAATAGCGAATCATTCCTTCACGACATGCGATATTGATTTATTAGGATAGCGTATTCCTCACTCTTCTGATAAACTCCGTTCTGTTAAGATGTACATTATATTTTCCATACAATTGTATTTTAAATAAATTGTTCTTTGTTCAATGATCTCTGGGTTGCTTGATCTTCTACCGCAATAGTGTATTTAAACCTCTCACAGTATAGAGGGTGCGGCGCCAATTAGTCCCCACGTTTTATCAGCCCCTTCGGATGGTCGGACAGAAAAATGTTACCTACCAAAGTTAATCAGCATTTAACCGACAAGAAATTGCAATTTTTAAAATTTAAAAAAAATCGATTTTCAACAAAAAAGTCAAGGTCATATCTTTTGATGGAACTGGGTATTTTTAACTTCATAATATTGTAGGCAACGTCGAAACAAATTCAACGACCTTCTATACAATGACTTTCAGATGACCTTGAAAGATAATATCGCCATGAATCAATTGCGAGAATATTTGACATATTTCGACGGTACGTAATAGTAACGCCTCGCGTTTAGAGGTAAACAAATGAACGTAAACATTGCTTCAGAACTCAACTCACAAAAAACCAAATTTATACGGAGCCACATTGAAAACACAAATGTTAAACGTGTACATGTAATTAATTAATAATTAAATTAAATTTTCGAACTGCATCCCATCTTGTGTAACGCAATGTTCTGCTCTATGTAACAAAGTCTTATGTGTAGCTTCCATGAGAGAACTTCTTTTTACATTTCTACACGCTTGAATTATGCGTTCTTTAAGATTTTCCATATTATCCACAGGTCTTTCGTACACAATCGATTATAAATATCCCCGAAGATAAAAAATGTAAAGGGGTCATATCCGGCGAGCGAGCTGGCCATCGAATTGGACCATATGTTCCGATCCACTGATCCCCAAAAACTGTAGTTAAGTATGTTTTTACAATTGCAGCATTATGAGCTGGGTCGAAATATTTCAAATATTCCGGCAATTGATTCATGGCGATATTATCTTTCAAGGTCATCTGAAAGTCATTGTATGGCAGGTCGTTGAATTCGTTTCGACGTTGCCTACAGTATTATGAAGTTAAAAATACCCAGTTCCATAAAAAGATATGATAGCGACCTTGATTTTTTTTAAATTTAAAAAATTGCAATTTCTTGTCGGTTAAATACTGATTAACTTTGGTAGGAAACATTTTTCTGTCCGACCATCCGAACGGGCTGATAAAACGTGGGGACTAATTGGCGCCGCACCCTGTATAATAAATTTTATTATATATTTAAGGTTCGATCATATTTAGAAACAGCAAATTTGCAATTAATTAACCATTATTCTCGACGTTTCGATCCTGATGTGGATCATTTTCAAAGAGACGTTTTTGCGTCTGAAAAATAATATATATATATATATATATATATATATATATATATATAATACAGTTGAACAAAAAATAATATTCCGACACAGCCGTGTAGAGAAAACAGAAAACGGAAAAGAAAAAACACACATACTTGCTGTGACAACTGGTAAAACAATAAAAAGAATATTAGGAGTTACGAAAAGTTGTGGCCATGTGTGGAGGGGAGTTCTGTATCACAGAAGATGGATCGCAGTTTCAACATCCGATGTAACCCAATTTATTTTGTAAGAAATAATTTTTCATTAAAATTACGTTAGCACAAAATTTTCGAGTTTGAGGTCATTTCAAGGTCATAGTATAATACATTGTTGAATTCGTCCCGACGTCAGCAACAATCCTATCACATCCAAAACATGTGGTGCCATTTAAAAAACTCAAGGTGACCTTTACTTCTTTACGTAAAAAGCATTTTTCCAGATTTAAGAATATGCGAACATGTAGCTCACCAAGCTCTGATGAATTTTTGTTTAAATCATTTTTTAATTGCACTACCGGAAATGCCTAGAAAATGTTGACATAACTTACGGCGTACACCATGTATATGCAATAATTTCGCGCTATCCGACGGTTGAGTATGAGTTAAATAAAAATGTGCTTCCCAGTTGGTATAATAGCCGATCATTTTGTGAATCTGCATCCCACAGAATCTGAGTAATAATATTTTGTACGCGTTGCAAGCCCCTAACAAGGGCAATTACGCTGGAGTGCTGTTTAATTGGGGTTGAAGATCACTATGATTTATTCTCGGTAAAATTCCGGTAAATACGATTTACGAGGCGAACTTCCGTCCAGTTTACAACAGGACAATTCAATCCGCTCTCGATGCCTGCTTGCCCGTTACAGATGATATTTTGGGACGAAGGATCTTTGAATGACCCTTCGAAATCAGGGTAAAAAATTAGGACACTTTACTGCGAGGAACGAGAATGTTATTGCATGCTTTGAAATTTTCTTCTAATGTTTCCAGCTAATTCTGTATTTTTAAAAGATAATTTTTTAACGATTGTTAAGGACATGTTCTTGAATTTCATTCAAAGAGTTTTTAGCTAATTCTGCATTTTTTTATGATACCTTTATTTAGTAATAATTTTGTACGATCATTAAGTAAATTACTGCATATTTCGTTTGGGAATTTTGTTGAAAGAACTTCCATCCGATTTTTAATGGAAACTTCTAAATGATCATTTTTCAATATTAACTTGTATGCTGCCCGACAAAGTTCCATTAATCTCTGCATTTTCCAATCACAGTTTCCATCATAATTTTCAGTAATTATCGCAGAAATTGTTGTATGTGTTGCTTTGAAATTTGATTTGAATGGTTCCTCGCTACTGTTACATTTTCTAATTATGTTTTCAATTACAGTTTTCATTAAATATTTCAATTCACGCAGATTATTTTTATTTTGAATGAAAATCTGCAGTTTACTAATAATATGTTAATACCATTAATTTTTATATAATGTCGATCCAGTCTCGTGACGAACATTAAAATAATAATTCTAATGAACCTAAAAATTGACTAATATATGCTGTTTTGTAAGATTGGCAATATTGAATTAACATTTATATTTTGCTATAATTTATTCAATCATTTTGTACGAAAATGTTTTACCCAATTCCCAATTTAAATTCATTGACATAACTATTGAAGATTTTTGTGATATTACATCTCAACATATATCTACGATATGTGTATTTTATGATATGGAATAAAAATAGGTAAACAAAAGCGATATCTGGTTCAAATTACAAAATTTAAAATTTACTGAGAAATTTCATTTTTGGAAGAGTTGTCTCAATATGGGCTACTTTTAAAATAATCTAACTGAGAAGTAAAAAACTGCATATTTTCAGGTCGAAATATTTAATAATGTGTTCAAAAACTGTTAACTAGACTGCGCATCTTTATTCAAAATAAAAATTCTCTACCTTAATTGCAATAAACTGGAGCAAAATAAAAATTGATTTCATTTCTTAACAGGATTAGTAGATTGGAAATAATATAACAATAGCAACACCATTTTCTGTCCTTAACTTTTTAAAATTTCTAAATTGTAGTTTTACACTATTTCCACTACAGTACCACCACTTCTACAAATAAAATATTTTATATGAGAAAAAATTTTTTTAAATTAGTATCTTATCCGAAGGATTCTCAAAATAGTGTGAACTTTAATTGAGGGGATGATTCTACATGAGAAAATAAATCGAAAATATGGAAAAACTTTTTTTCATTTGACGCCACGTTTTCGAGAAAACCGACTTCGAAAATGTCAAGAAATATTCTAAATACTATTCAACGCAAAATAAAAACATTTTATTGCACGTTTTACATTACCAAAATAAAAATATTTTATCGTATGTTTCAGATTATCAAAATAAAAATATTCTACCCGCAGAATTTCACTGCCCATTTTAAATAATATTTTATTTGCTTTGTAGAACAATCATTACTTAACACTAAACCTACCACGGTCAAAATGACCGGTATTCTATTTTACAATTATTTAAATTTCAAAAACGATTTCATTGGAAATGACTGAATTGACTTCACGATTTAAGCACATATTGTAATGGAAACGGTACAAAGTTTAAATAAATTCAATATTTTCATTTCTTTAAGGCGTTATATTTTTGACTGTTTTGTGCTTGGTAGGTTTAGTGTTAAGATATTTGAATAAGTGATACAAAGTGGCATTAAGGTTCTATATAAACATTATTCATTACTATGTAACTCAATAGATTTTTTGCAAAGAAGACATAATAATATTCTCAGATTTTTCCAATCTTTTACTGTTTAATATTTTACCCAGCCAATTTCTGCATGAATCCATAAACATCTAAATCGTTTAGACACATCTAAACAAGACTAAAACTTTAACACTAAACCTACCACGGTCAAAATGAGCGGTATTCTATTTTACAATTATTTAAAATTGAAAAACGATTTCATATTAAGTGACTGAATTGACTTCACGATTTAAGCACATATTATAATTTAAACGGTACAAAGTTTAAATAAATTCAATATTTTCACTTCTTTAAGTCGTTTTATTTTTGACTGTTTTGTGCTTGATAGATTTACTATTAAACCAGTAGTTAGAATATTGGTTTTCCAAAAAATTTTCCCAGCTAAACCCTGAACAGCCACCAAATAGGAACAAGTACACCAATACATACCCATGAATCGCGTGGTCCAGATGATCAACACGTGGTCCTCCACAGCTTGTGCCGTCGCGTTTCACAACAATAACCCCGAAATCACCTGCGCGCGCGTTTTCCAGAGAAACGGTCCCGTGGATGCAACACCGGCGGAGTACAACAAACAACAGGCTCGCACACGCGTGTCCCGGTGGGTCCGTTCGACACTCCTCTCCTCTCCCCAACACTCACACACACCCTCTCTCTCTCTCTCTCTCTCTTTGAATCTCAGTCTCTAGTGTCCGCGGTACGTGTGTCGAGACCGCGCGGGTTCATCGCCGAAACGGTCTCAGCTCTTTCGCCGGAAGCATCCCGGCTTCCCTCTGGATCTGGATCTGGCCACACGAAACCGAACGGGGTCGGGGAGGGGGCCCGTTCCCGGGGCCCGTTTTCACTCGTGGGGGAGGGTCCTACTCCCTCGGGAGTGGGGTAGCCGCGCTCTAGGCCCACCGCGACGTCCACCGGTGCGGTGGTGGGCAGAGAGTTGCTCGAGTGGGGGAATCGCGCACGGTTAGCCGTCAAAGGTTCGCAGGGTGGGAAACTCGAAAGCGCGCTGGTCTAGGGGAAAACCGTCGATTCGGGGAAAAAAGAGGGGGGGGTGGTCGCGGAACCGTGGAGGGGCGGAGAAGGTCCCGCGAAGAGGATCTTCGGTGGAGAGGGCCGGGCCGGGGAGTGGGGGAAGTGAGAAACGACGGAACATGGATGACGAGAGGGCCGCCGGAGAAGAAGTCGTGGGCACGATCGCCGTCACGACACTAGCCGTCCGGCACGGTCGCGCATGATCCTCCTCTCCGACTTTTGTTCCCTCTTGTCTGGCCCGAGGCTTGCCCTCTCCTCTCCGTCCGTCCGTCCAACGAGAATCAGAGCGAGATCAGCGAGAGCTCCTTTGCTAGCACTCCGGAGAATTGTAACTTATCGATTCCCGTGCGAAACTCGCGATCCTCGACCGAGCGCATTTGTTTACTGACTCTACTGATTCGTTTGACTATAGTTGTCCCTCTCTTTCTCTCTCTGTCCAGTTCACACTGGCGATGACTCGAGCTCTTCGACGCGCGCGAGGGTACACTACTTATGGACTCTGTTCGCCTCTCTTTTACGCCTTCTCTACGCTACAGCGATCTCGGTGATTCCCTCCTACCTTGCACGAACGCAAAAGCACGGCCGGAGAACCGAGACAGGGCAATCTACTAGGTAAGACTAGTTCCTACAGCCAGTCGTGGACCCGTTTTCTGTGCGGCCACTCTCCCTCCAGCCGTTCTGCGGTCTTTTTCACTCGTCTCGCCCCTGAAGAAACCGAGAAGGACACAGAGGAAGAGAGAGAGAGAGAGAGAGAGAGAGAGAGAGAGAGAGAGAGATGGCGGAGGGGGGAGAGGCTGATCTTTAATAGCTGGTGTGAGTCGCTGCGGGCTCTGTTCGACGAAGCGATCTTTGGATGTGTTGCACAGACGCCTCCTCGATCATTCCTGCTTTTGCCTCGCTCTCTCAACGTGGCGCCTCCTGCGAAAGGAGCTGCCTCGTCTTTGTCGGCGGCTTTTCGGGAGCAGAGACTGCCTCGCTTTTTGGAGGTTGTCAGGACATTTAGGATAATAAAAACAATGCTTTATTATCACACTTTAATTATGATATATTAAACTATACAGGGTGCGGCGCCAATTAGTCCCCACGTTTTTTCAGCCCCTTCGGATGGTCGGACAGAAAAATGTTTCCTACCAAAGTTAATCAGCGTTTAACCGACAAGAAATTGCAATTCTGGCAATTGATTCATGGCGATATTATCTTTCAAGGTCATCTGAAAGTCATTGTATAGCAGGTTGTTGAATTCGTTTCGACGTTGCCTACAGTATTATGAAGTTAAAAATACCCAGTTCCATTAAAAGATATGACAGCGACCTTGATTTTTCAGTTGAAAATCGATTTTTTTTAAATTTAAAAAATTGCAATTTCTTGTCGGTTAAATACTGATTAACTTTGGTAGGAAACATTTTTCTGTCCGACCATCCGAACGGGCTGATAAAACGTGGGGACTAATTGGCGCCGCACCCTGTATACAATATGTATCAAACGCGTGCGTTTCACATGACTGCGTGGAGGAGACTGCAACTTCTCGATGCAAACAAACAAAAGACGCTACTATCGAACGACACGCCACCAACAATTAACTATATATTTATACATGCCGATAATCCAGATCCCGTGTATAGCACTTATCGATTTACACTTTCTTACAGAGGGGAATATATTGTGGTTTGAGAGATGAGAGTTTGCGATGAGAATTTAATTTTTTTGAGTTTGATGGTGGTTCAGGAGTCGTATTTTTAGTCGTTCGAAGCTGTTTTAACCGTTTTGCGCTCATTTTTCGGATGATTGTGCACTTTGGTCCTGGAAAATGGTATTTTGTTAGTATGCTTGTTTGATCCATGTATATTTCTCTTTATTTTATATTTATTTCGATTGTACGTGCGATGTGTTCTGTTTTGGAGAATGGCGCACTGTGGTTTTGGGAAATGGTAGCTTGTGGTGTTTATTTTTTTGAATATTATGATATAGCCTTTTTGTGTACAGCATTCATTCATATTTTTATTTGTGAGGTATGATATTTATTTTTTAGTGCATGGTGCACGGTGATCTGGAATATGGTACTTTGTTAAAATTGTTGTTCGAGCAATTTCCAATTTGATTAATTTAATACCGCTTCGATTGTGTGCGCACTGGGCCGAGGCAAAAATAAAATTCTCGACTTTAACGCTGTTGCGCTGCTTTTTCTCTCTCGGGATTATTGAACAAATTCACAATTTTATTTGTTTATTTGTTTTATTTGTTTAATACTATTGGTTTTGGAAAATGTTAGCTTGTGGTAGGAGTTCAAATATTTTACTTTGACGCTGCTGTGTTTTTCAAGAATATTATAGGGTTACTGCCAAAACAAGCTAACTCCACTTTTACTCAATTCGAAGTTAATTACTCCATTAGATTAAAAAATGTTCGAAAAACATACTGACAAAACTGGAATTTTTCTTTTGTTTTGTTACTTACTTTGATTTTTTTCAATCAATAAATCATTTTGAAGCTGTGACGATTTTTCATTTCAATTTCAATTTTCAAACGACGATTTCTCAAAAGTTCAAATTATGGAGTTACCTTGGTTTGGCAGTAACCCGACGATATAACCCATTCGTACTTTTATTTCTTTAATGTTATTTCGATCATATAACGTTTACTTTTTAACACTAAATCTACCGACCATTAAATGCGAATAGTTTGTGCTCCCTTATAGAAATGGCACGATCGAAATTCTTTAGATTTAATGCCATTTTTATTAAAATATATACTTCAATAAAAAAGTATGTACAATTATTTTCAGTGGAAGCACCTAACCTCAATAATTGTGAAATAAAAAATCTGAAAGCGATCATTTGAACTGGCGGTGGTAGGTTTAGTGTTAAAGCATGGCCCGCAATTTAAAAATAATAATTTGTTAAAATGGTTATGTGAGTCATTCATACGTTCATCTATTTAATGATATTTCGATTAGATACCATTTATTTTATGGACTGTTGGACATACTAGTCTAGAAAACGGTAGTTCGTGTCAGAAATTGGTTTTTGTGACTTTGATAGTGCTCGAGAAACAATTAATATTTTTGTTCATCTCTGAAGCAACAGTGAAATTAACCATACCACGATTCGAAACAATATTTGTCTCATTAAATTTAATTATATTTAACAGATTGCCAAAACTTCGAGTGTAGTATGAAAATATTTTTAGTCGGATGAAATGTTCAGGTTCTGAATCTAAAATAGCTTCGAGTGCAGAAGGCTAATACTGGTTCGATCGTATAGCACGTTCTGATTTAATCAAATCTTCGTATTGTTTCACATTGGTCCCGATTTTAGAAGAATGTTAGAAAACTGTCTCTAATATATCTGTTCCCATTTTTCCAATAGAATCCCAATGTACCTTTTCTCAATTACATAAAGTTTATAATTAACAATAGGTCCACGGAGCAATATAAATATATTTTGATAAAATAACAACAGTGTGTTTATCCAAATTTTTAGTTAATTCTTAAAGAATATACTCTCGAAGAAATAAACTTGTTTAATAATTGCTCATGTGTGCATTGTGCATGTTTCCTATCTCAAGAATTGTAAACTCAAAATATTAGAAGACGTAAAATCAGATAAAGACAATTAAAGATCATGACCTTATCTTTCTTCGTCACAACTCCGACCAATAACAATTTTAAAAAATTTATTGTTTGTACATTATCTAGTGAACTAATCCTTCTAGCATCTCGAAAACAAGAATTGTCGTTTCGACCAAATTTAACAAAATTTTTAAAATGTGATTTCTAACTTTTGTTTACTACTGTGTAGTTGAATCGAGGATTACAGTAGAATTCAGTCTTGTTATAAGAATATTTTAATTGACCTACGAAGAGTGCAAATTTCACGACACTTCGATTACGACACTTACGATCTTCGATAAGCTATACAGGGTGAGTCACCTAACGTTTGTACCTCAAATATCTTTGTTGTTTCTAAAGATACGTAAAATATGGTAAGGAAAAAGTTGAATGGTACAATGGGGCTGACACGATGCCAAAAAAAAAAAAATTTTGTTTTTATGTCATTTTTTTAGAGATATCAAGGTCACCTTGACTTTTTTAAATGGAACCACCCTTTATTGAACACCTACAATGATAGTCCCTTTCATTGGGAATTCAGTGACTATAATTAGTCCAAGGTTATTCAAGGTCAAGGACAGAGAAAACATATAAGATTTAACATCGATACATGCTTGTAAACGGGCTTTGAAGGAATGTTGCACTCTGTCCGCGAACTTGAATGACCTTGAGTAATTATAGTCACTGAATTCGTAATGAAAGGGGCTCTCATTGTAGGGTGAGGCAGTAACTATTGCCACCTGAAATATCTTTGTTGTCTTTAAAGATACGTCAAATGTCTGAAGGACAAAGTTGGATGGTTCAGTGGAACTCACACGATACCAAAAGAATATTTGTTTTTATGTCATTTTTTAGAGATTTTCAAGGTCACCTTCACTTTTTTAAATGGGACCACCCTTTTTTAAACACCTACAATGATAGTCCCTTTCATTACAAATTCAGTGACTATAATTACTCAAAGTCATTCAAGGTCGAGGACAGAGATAACGTATAAGATTTAACACCGATACATGCCTGTAAACGGGCTTTGAAGGAATGTTGCACTCTGTCCGTGACCTTGAATGACCTTGAGTAATTATAGTCACTGAATTCGTAATGAAAGGGACTATCATTGTAGGTGTTTAAAAAAGGGTGGTTCCATTTAAAAAAGTCAAGGTGACCTTGATATCTCTAAAAAAATGACATAAAAACAAAATTTTTTTTTTGCATCGTGTCAGCCCAATTGTACCATTCAACTTTGTCCTTACCATATTTTACGTATCTATAGAAACAACAAACATATTTGAGGTACAAACGTTAGGTGACTCACCCTGTATAAAACAACGATTTTTGCAAGCCACAAATTCGCAAAGATGGGCAGTTTAATCGCTAGTACAAAATAATGAATAATGGCTCCAAAGAAGCTCGATACGTTTCTCTCTCTCTTTCTCTCTCTCTCTCTCTATTGATAAAATCCTGCGAGGTTGGAATTCAATGGAGATGCGATAAGAACCGAGGAGTTTTTGGCGGACTAACTTTTCGGAGCGCTAGATAACTCATTATCTAGAAAGGATCAAATGAGCCTTGGTGACAGGGGCGAAATAAGAAGGGCATTAAAGTGGTATTGGGAACTCGGTGACAAAATCTTTCGCGGGAGAATGGTCTCTGGTTCCGAATGGTTTTTTGATCATCGTATTTCTCTCCCATGATTCACAGCGAAACACAGTCCTTGGAGAGTTGGATAACGTTTTAAAGAGAAAATATTTAAAATATTATATCAAATAACTATTGTTCTTTAATTCAAATAAAATACTATTTGGTAATATTGATGTATCTGAATTCGGCGCTAGGTTCGATCTTATTGAAAGTTACTTACTATTTGGTAATTATATACAAGTTGGTCCTCTTCACCAATTTTGATGACCTTGAAATATGTTGTCAAGGTCATCATTCTGAACAACTTTTCCCTATACATGTTACCACCGCCCGGTTTTAGTTTTCGAGGTATTCGCAAAGAACTATTGCTAATACTGTATTGAATTTTCTCTCTTTGATTTTCGTATATCAGCATAGGCGATCGCTTAAAGGCGTTCGTAACGTATTCTGCTTCTTACAAATGTTATGTTGACGGTCGGCCCTCTCCGCCCCCTCCACGACCTAACCACAACTCATTCTATTCACATGATTTTTCCATTACTAGATCAAATTCTGGATGACTGCTACAATGCAAAGATTGTGCGAATAGAATGAGTTGTGGTTAGGTCGTGGAGGGGGCAGAGCGGGCCAGCCGTTAGGCCGGCCCGACCACGCATACGACGATCGAAGAGTAGTCTTTCAAAATTGAAAGCTCGCCTCATATATGTATGACCAGAGTGAGACCCTGTTTTCTCTCTCATCTCCACAGCGTGTTTACAAAAAAAAAGTAAACAGACGCGGCGCCGGAACAGGCTTACGTTGCCACGGAGCTTGCAAGAATACGGAAAATTCAATACAGTATTAGCAATAGATTTTTAGTATAGGGGAAAGTTGTTCAGAATGATGACCTTGACAACATATTTCAAGGTCATCGAAATCGGTGATGAGGACCAACTTGTATATAATTACCCACTATTTTTATACTTTGGTCGGCGAAACAGGAAGTTGAAAAATTCTATAAAATCAAAGCGATTTATTTAACGAAATACAAATTGAAAGGTTAAGATGTATAATACCGGGTATTATAATATAGTAAATTTGGTACAGTGAACACATTAGTGAACAAAATTATTTTTCAATTTGTACTAATAATTCCGCCGCCGCGCCCATGAGGGTGACGTGGCTGTTAACATATTCGATAAACAGTAAAATTTCTGTAAATGAAATGTGTTAATCTTGATAATCATGAAAACATGCCATAAAATATTTGGAAAAGCCTGTTCGGGCTTTTATATAGAAGGAGAAATCCATAACAAATAGTTATTTTATGTAAACAGAAAAGTCCACAATTGTTGAACTCTTGAGGTTCATTATCTCACAATTTTAATCCAACGTAAAAAATGCCTATTATTTAAAAAGAAAAATGGACAGAAAACATTAAATAGGTTCATAAAGGCATTCAGAAGAAAAACAATTTTGTTCGCTGAAAAAATGGTACCCAAGAAATGCTCGGCTTGAACAGTATTGTTCTAATTGCAATTTTTCTGAAATATTATTATGTTTTAAAGCAATGGACGTTTGAATACTGTATAAATTCAACGAATATGAGAAAATTGATTTTTTTTATTAACGATATCAAATGAATGAGCTAATTGTGAGTTTCAGTTCCGGACCACAGTGCAGTATTCTCAAGAATTCTCATGCGCGGCTCGCAGCGTTTACACCGTCGCGACAAGTTTGCAAAAAGAGCTTCTAAAACGTATAATCGCACGGCTACAATTAATTCTGTCGCAACAAACATTTTTCTCGAGCAGCTCGGGCGCGAAGAAAATTGCTTTACATCGTTTCCATCGAGCGACGACGACGACGCTTCTGTGATCGCAGCGGCGTGACATATGAGATTCCTGAAATACGTGATTATGCTATCGAGCAACATTCCGATCAGCGATCACGATAGTGATCTGGGATTCGTGCAAATTTGTATCGAAAATGGCGAAATAATTAGATCTTTCATTCGCGTTACTGGTTGCACTTGGTTCGTTCGTAGCTTTTGTTCAATAAACTTCTTTTGTTTACATGTTTGTACAATGAACTGACGTGCTTCGATCCTGATGGAATGATTGAAATCGATAGTGACAGTACTCGAATTTGATTATGACAAATAAAAATGGAAACTCGTATAATGATGGGTCTGCGAGAGCAAATACAGAGTTATCGAAGATCGTTAAGTATCACAATTTTTGTAAATTTTTATGCGATTAAAAAAATATTTATATCAACTGTATGGTAGGGGTAAGGTGTCTGTAAGAGGAAAAGTTTCTACTTTGTCTAGTTTTCTCAGAATTAATTCCAGAAAATTTGTTCAACGAACCTTTTCTGACCATCTGAAAATGTGTCCGTGAAGATCGCAGTGCACCGCCATTTTAAAAATGTTTCTATGACTATACAAAAATTTTATACTATTTATATGCTTGCTATGTGAGCTATGTGAAAAGAAGGAAAAGTCTGCAATTTGCTTCGTTTCCCTAGAATAAAATCTAGAAGACAAACTTCGTGAACTAGAAAATCGTACATATAGAGTACGATCCCTACCGCGTCTGTGATTGAAAATTGCAGTGCGCCGCCATCTTGTAAGAAAAAAGACTTCAGGACGTGTCCTACGACTTACAAAATATACAACATATACACATGTTATACATTCATTTTTCAGAATCAAATCATACCAATTTTTTAAAATTCTGCTGGGTGCTCAAGGTACCCCATTTTATCGAGAATCTCACTTTACTGAGGCTGAAATCGCCGCGCATGCGCGTGAAAAGCGCCAGTATTCCCATCACTGGTCTGAGCGGTACAAATTAGTCCCCACGATTTTTCAGCCCCTTCGGATGGTCGGACAGAAAAGTGTTTCGTACCAAAGTTAATCAGGATTTAACCGACAAGAAATTACAATTTTTTAAATTTAAAAAAAAAACAATTTTCAACAAAAAATTAAGGTCGCGGTCATATCTTTAAATGGAACTGGGTATTTTTAACTTCATAATATTGTAGGCGACGTCGAAACAAATTCAACGATATGCTTACGATGACTTTCAAATGACCTTCAAAGAAAATATCGCTATAAATCAATTGCCAGAATATTTGAAATATTTCGACGGTACGTAATAGCAACGCCTCGCATCTAGTGGTAAACAAATGAACGTAAACATTGTTTCAGAACTTAACTCGTAAAAAACCAAATTTATACGGAGCCAAATTGAAAACAATTTCATGTAACGAACTAACAGATCTTGCGACACAAACGGACAACAGTTGACGAACTGAGTATTCCCAATGTTTACGTTCATTTGTTTACCTCTAAATGCGAGGCGTTGCTATTACGTACCGTCGAAATATTTCAAATATTCTGGCAATTGATTCACGGCGATATTTTCTTTCAAGGTCATCTGAAAGTCATCGTATAGCAGGTCGTTGAATCCGTTTCGACGTCGCCTACAATATTATGAAGTTAACAATACCCAGTTCCATTTAAAGATATGACAGCGACCTTGATTTTTTGTTGAAAATTCGTTTTTGTTTTTAATTTAAAAAATCGCAATGTCTTGTCGGTTAAATACTGATTATCTTTGGTACGAAACACTTTTCTGTCCGACCATCCGAAGGGGCTGAAAAATCGTGGGGACTAAGTGCCGCACCCTGTATAGACATTTCCTCTTGCGTACAGCTCACAGGAACCATACAGTTAGTACACAAATTTTCTTCAAGCATTCGAACGTATACAAGACGGCAGTGCAATATTCGATCACAGTCGCGCGTCGAATAAGACATTCGCGAGAAGCCATTTCCTCAACGCAATAGTGTGATCATTTGATTTTTCGCAAGGCAAAATCAAGGAACGGAATTCCCTCTTTTATCAGGAAATTTCAGTTTCTCAATGTCGGCGGCGAACAACGGTATAAAAGCAAAATGGGCGCACCGAGACCACCCACACCACATCGAGATCGACGTCGTTTCCGTTCGAATCAAATCGACTCGACGAAACGCCCCGCCGCCGCAGCACACGGTAAGATTCATTTTCCCTTGTATGACAAACGATCGGCCATAACGTTGAATTAACTTCCAACCGGTCGGTGTACGTTTGATTGAGTCCGCCGGACCGTATCCGCTAGGATGCATTCAGCCCTCGATCCAATGCTCGATAGTAATCAATCGACTGTAAAATACTTTCGAGCACGGTAACAAGAGCCAGACGGTTAGTCTTATTTTTTTCACGCAACGCCATCTGTCCGATCCATTTGCAAACGTCGCGTTCGGTCGCGTCGGATCGCGTTGGATCAATCTTTTTTCGAAGGAGGACCTTCCTTTTTCAGACCAAACTACCGTCCGTTCATCAGGAGATGGCAGTGATTTTCCACAGTGGGGTGCAGGGGGACTGCCAGACCCCACTCTTGACGCCAGGCTGCGGGCCCCACTCTTACGCTTACGTTCTGGCGGTAACGGTCGACATCACGGACCTAAAGGACTGAGCCTAATTCTGCGGGGGTGAGCCAAAAGACGGAAGGGGTATCAACCACGGACTTAAAAGACTGAGCATAAAGTGGGTTTATGGGTGAGGGGGGTCGTGCCGCGAGCGGGGAGGGATGGTAGACTGTGGCCATGTTGATTGGCAAAACTAGTGTTGCCATCTATATAACGTTGCGGGAACATTGATATGACTTGATTCTGAAAAATGAATGCATAACAAGTGTATTTGTATATATGTATATCTGTATATATGTACAAAATATTGCACATTCGGCGCCAATATAAATTTATAAATAAATTATGTGTATCTATTTCCCGCACGATTGCATTGCAAATTCGCGCAATTAGTATTTAAAGTTGCCTACAGATAACGTTGGGATATGGTGCAAGATTTCACGCGCATGCACGGCCAAAACAGTAATGTATCAATATCACGATGACAGAGGTAGTGGAACCCTGAGGCAATTATATTGGCGGGAATGTCTCGAAACAATCTGTTCCGGACAAAAAGACTTCAGGACGTGTCCTACGAGCTACAAAATATACACAAATACACATGTTATACACTCATTTAGAAAATATATCCCCTCCACTTTAGTAATCCGATCTCGGCTCGGGTATATCGGTGTGAAACACTATTAATGCGATGCGGAGAGTCGCAGTCGTCGGCACAATCCAAAGGCCCATGCGTCATGACAATGTAACACCAATATTTCATTTTTTTTATTATTACTTATTTTTTTATGAAACTTCCATCGATATATTCGTGGCATTTTTCTGATTAAGAAAAGACCAAACACGATATGATTTCAACTGTGTAAATACTGTTGTAGTATTTAATGGTTTAAATGACGATGAACGTTTCGGGCGCAAGGAAGGATAGCGTATGGGAAAGAGAAAGAGACGCGGAGAGTCGCAGTCGGCGGCACAGTTCAAAGGCTCGCGCGTCCTCACAATGTATTACCAAGGAATAGCTTTTTTATTATTACTTATTTTTTTATGAGACTTCCTCTAATAGATTTGTGACATTGTTCTGATTAAAATGATACGTGGCAACAGTAATGCAATGACGACACTTTTTCATTTTTAATTAATCTTTCAGGAGACTTTTACCATCATATTTGTAATATTTCTCTGATCAAAATTTTTCTGATTATACATACATATCTATTTTTTTCATTGACGATGGAGTAAGTTTTGGTGACAGACAAACAGAGGAAACTTTAATCGCCGATTACACAAGTAAATATCATCAGAATTATATCATATTTGGTATCATTTTTATTAGAAAACAGCCACAAATATGGTCATCGAAGTCCCATAAAAAAATAATGATTAATAAAGAATTTGGAAATTCGGATTAGGTATGTTTACATTTCTCGGTGACCGAAGCCTCTCGAGCTCGGCTGTCCTTCTCTACGCTCGACAAACCTCAAACAATGATATCCCTCGCGCATAATTGTCCCTGCGCAGACCCGTGTTGTGGACAATTATCGATGAAATACTGTAATTTGAAAGGATCCTCGATCAAAGAGAAGGGGATCTAAGCAAATCGCTTCACCGACATAAAATCGTTACCGTCGCGGCCGAGACGGTTTCACGCGAATTTCACGAGAAGCTGCGAGCTACGAAACGTTAATTAACCGCGGAAGATGAACGGCAACGGACAGACTCGTTGGTTTCGTGATAACGAGCGCCTGGTAGCTATTCAGACGGCCCACGAGCTCGTTCGCGTGGGTCGGGCATCCGTGGATTTTCGAATCGGTTCGCTACGACCTTCGGCTGCCGTAGCAACTATAGCAGCTGTGCAAGATCGACTGGGAGCACCGTTTATTATGCGCTCGTATGCTTCAAATCGCGCGATGACAGTCAACCTTCGATTCCTATACAATGTATTCAGATTCGTTCGAGCCTCTTGTCAAACAACGCTAATCCTCCAACCATATTTTCAATTTCTTCACCTGCTGTTCATGCACAAATTTCGTACCTAGGTTCATGCAAATTTTCTTTATGTATTTCTCGTTGGAAAAAATCTCAAAAAATTCTTGGATACTCCTCCGTGTTCTTAGAATATCATACAATTATTTATGTTGCTTTGCTTGTTGTTATCTTATCCATTTCAATTCTAGCAACGACTGTAGTCAACATCCATGAGACGATCTGGACGAATTGCTGTTGGCAACTGCGTTGTTTGGAATGAATTCTGTGGTAACAGAACAATCAACAGGCTTTTCCTTGTGTACGAAGCTTACTGCAGCCATGTAGTTAGTATAAACAATTTGTTTATCCCTAGAGATATTTATATGATGGCGACATACAGCGATGTTTTATGATACGTTCGTTAACCATATCTACGATTCTCTAGTTCAGAATGTATGTCTTCTGAAATTAATTCTGAGGAAGCAGAGCAATTTGCAGACTTTTCCTTTTAAATATACAGTGCCTGAAAATAATATTGGCACACCCTTTATAAGGGGATAATTTTTTAAACATTTTACCAAACTACATGAATTTTTTTTTTAATATTAGAAGAATTAGTTTACTAGCTAATGTGAACAAAAATTGTTTTAAATTGCTATTGGTCAGAGTTACGGAGGAAAAATGTGGAGATCAGGATTTTTAACTTTTTTTTCTCAGCCTACAATGTAAATGTAAAACATGTATTTTGTAAATTTTAGTAAGTTATATACGTGTAGAAAGTTACATCGCGATCAGATGACGCGTAATAAAGTTTTGAGATATTTGAGAATCTTCGAATTTTGAGGTTATGATTGATCTAAATCGCAGTTTCTTACGATTTTCGCCATTTTTAATCACTTGTAGCTGATAACAACGATGATCGATTTCGATGAAACTTTGTGCATATACATAGCATACTTAGGTCTACAAACAGTATGTTTTAAATGTTCATTTTAGTCACAGATAAAAAGTTAACAATTCTAACCTATATTCTTTTTTTTACAATTGCGTCTTGCAACAGTTCTCAAATCATTTCTTTGCATATTCTTTGGTAAATTAATTCTTCTAATATTTACAAAAAAATTCAAGATCAAATCTTTAGAATCTTATTCCTTTTTAAAGGGTGTGCCAATAATTTTTTTATATACTGCAGCTCACAGCAACCATGGAGATAGTATAAACAGTTTGTTTAGGCATGACAACATTTATAAAATCGCGATATTTTCAGTGGTACGTTTGTTAAGCAAATATAAGATTCTCTAGTTCGCAAAGTGTGTCTTCCGGAATAAATTCTACGAAAACGAAGAAAACTACAGACTTTTCCTCTTGCATATAGCTTACTGGAACCTCGAAGTCGATATACAAAATTTGATTAGACCAGGAAATATTTGAAAAATGCACTGCAATTTTCTATAAAAATGATTACAAAGAAGCTATGAACTGTGAATGAGAAATGTTGGGATTTACGGCGCTACGGTTCGATCGTTTGTTAATTAATGTTACCAAGCAATTTTGCTAATAATCAAAAAATCGACGTTTCGATCCACCTTTGGATCATTATCAAGATTAATTTTGAAAAGCGTCTGTAAGAATGAATATGTTATACAATTTTCAAAAAGCTTTTTTTACGGTAAATTGATTGATGTAGAGAAAACATTGTTGGTAGAAGATTGTTTATAAAATCAACTGTGAATTCTCCACGCAAATGATACAAACGAGTAAGATTGAGAATATCGATGTAACTGTAAGAATTACAATTTATTTATTGTTTCGACCGTCATGCAAGAGCGATTACAAAATTGTTACGACGCGCGTTCGAAAAATTACAGATAGCACACGTGTTCTCCAGTCCTGCAGGCTCTCCTGGCCTCTCCGCTGGTCCTTGTTCGTGCAACTTTGCTGGACAATTTATTTATAGGCCAGCGTCACTGTCACCCATTGCGAAATTTCCTCCCTTTCTCCGCTGTTCGTTTTTCTCTACGGTCTTCGTTTTGTTCCCCTTCGTTCCGATGCGGCGCACGGCACTGCACACGTTTCCGTCGTGTATCCAGCTCTCCTTATTCTGCTCCTTACTTGTCCCTTTATCTCTCCGTTTAGTTCTCTCTTTATCTCTCTACTTAGCCCTTTCTTTATTCCCCTATTTATTTTTACATTTATTTCTCTATTTATTTGCCTCTTCGTTTCTCGATTTATACGTGTCTTTATTCCTTTATTTATTTCTCCTTTATTTCTCTATTTATTCCTCTCTTCATTTTTCTCCCCATTTCTCTGTTAACGTCGCTCTATATCATTCTTTTTATCCCTCACTTTATTTCTGTTTTTACTACTCTATTTAGTCCTCCCTTTATGTCTCCATTTATTTCGCCATATAGTTCTCTCTTAATTACTATTTTTATTTCTGTCTTTATATCTCTATTTATTCCTCTATTTATCACTCACAAACTATTTCTCCCTTTTATTTCTCTATTTATTTCTGTCTTTATTTTTTGATTTATCCCTTCCTTGATTTTTATCTGTGATTCTCAATGAAATTCTTTCCATATTTTTCTTTTCATCTCTCTCTTCATTTCTGTATTTATTTAATCCTCCCTTTATTTCTCCCTTTATTTCTCCATGTTTCTCTAACCTTATTTCTCCCCTTTTTATTTCATTTTAAGATGAAATGTTATTGAATATTATTGCTCTCATTATTCTCATTATGCTCTCATTATTCTGTTCGAGTCGAATTTTGGAGTCTTCTTGTTTCAGTGGAATCTGAAAGATTTTCCATTTGTTCTGTTCCGTATTGTTCTCTTTTTCTTTTCATTCTTCTCCTTACCTCTCCGTGTGTTTCTCTTTCCTCCTGTCTCACTTATTTCTATTTGTTTCTTTCCACCCTTTCTTATTCTTCTCTTCTTCCTCCGACTCACTTCTTCCTTTTCTTTGTCTTTCATCTTTGGTGTCGGCCGGTTTCCCCCGACCCCATCGAATTTTGTTCCCATTCGTTTCGCTCGTTAAGCGTTGCGCGCTCGCGAAATCTCTCTCCTTCCCCCTGCTGCCTCTCCTGCCCCTCCTGCTCGTGTTTATACGCGCGTTGACGTATGTACAAGTTCACGCGAATAAACTCGCGAAGATTCGCGAGCCACTCCGCCCCGAATAAACGATAAATAGTCTCCTCCGCGCTGGCGGATACTTACACACTCTCGCGTTTCCATCCATCCATCCATCCAGAGAGAGAGAAAGAGAGAGAGAGAGAGAGAGAGAGAGAGAGAGGGGGAGAGAGAGAGAGAGATCCCGGAGAGTCACTCCCTCGACGAGTTCATAAACTTCACCGAACGATCAATTGTCCGTCGATCTTGAGTCGAGCCGCGGCCGTTTTACGGATTAACATAAATTTTGCAACGGGCCGTTATTGTCGGCTGCGAGATCGTCTATCATGTTTATCATCCGCGATTTTATCCTGTTCGACTCGACGGAGAACAATGGCTGATCGAAACGCACTTAAAAGAAATATGAGTTCCAAACCTATGGAAGAAAATCAATTTTTTTAATGCACTTCCGAAAGTGGAGAAACCAAATTGTTTTATCGCAGATGCTGTACTTATGAAAGAAAATTGTAAATTGGGATCTGACATGGGGGCGTGAACAATATATATGTGTGATTGTCAAGAAAAACGCCGCATGTCACATACTTTCACTTTCGAGATATTGTCGTTTAAAGTTTTGATCACTAATGCTTTGACAGAGGACATCGGTTAAATTGCATTATTTTTTGAGCCTTTCGAGTTTGTTTTCAGGACTTTTTTCTGGTAGTTACGTGAATACACTGATCGGCTGTGAGTGCGATAGACACAGATAGAACGAACGCGTGACATTCGCGGATGTTTACCTAAACCGCGGTTTACCTATTTCATAGATCAGATTAAGCGCGAAATATGAATTGCTTATTTCAACAGACAGTAATTACGGAAGAGGATTAATAGAATATAGTTCATCTACTATTTTATTTTTATTTTGTTCATCATTAATTATATTGGCACGAGTACGATTTCCGTGAGCCCTCGTTTTGAGTCCGCCCCCTCCACGACCTAACCACAACTCATTCTATTCACATGATTTTTCCATTACTAGTTCAAATTCTGGATGACAGGCTAAACCAGGCCAATTTGAAACCATGTTATATATACATTTTTCTTGACATAACCCCAAGAACACAAATATAACCTCAAAACGAGGGGCCACGGAAATCGTACTCTCCCCGAAAAATATGTATTTCCATTTAAAAAATATAATGCAATTGTTGAATACATATACACTGTTGCATTATTAAAAACAAACATGGTCCCGCTGATTTAGTATTGTTTGGACCATTAATTTTTCTCCTATAGTATTTTTCTATAACTGGACTGGTAACGGAATTACAACATGAAAGAATTGCCGTCGACAAGCTCCTGTATACAATGCAAAGATTATGCGAATAAAATTTCATTTTCTACAAAAAAGGTCTCTTGATATTTTGCCATATTTCGTATAGTTACCGAGATATTTGCAAATTTATAAAAAACAGGAAATCTACTTTACCGGCTAAACCAGGCCAATTTGAAACCATGTTATATATACATTTTTCTTGACATAACCCCAAGAACACGAATATAACCTCAAAACGAGGGGCCACGGAACTCGTACTCTGCCCAATATCTTCAACAAAAGTTGATCAGTTTTCGATTGGCTATAAATTGCAATAAAAAAGTTTGAAGAACATTTTTTTATAGTATTGTCAAAATCACCCGGTATTGTATATTTTCGTTAGAGCAGCAGAAAATGTAACAATTGCTTACGCGTGCACATTTAAGAGCAGCGCAAAATAAAAATATAACTAGCAAACTAAACAATATACAATAAAATTTGTTCATGCGTCTCGCAATAAAATATTTTTTCGGTAGGCAAATAATTTATTATATTCTACAAAAAGCATAGGGTTCAATTTTGCTCCTCATTATATTTATGCAGAATTGAACTTTAAATTCGTGTTTGTGTCCCATGATTCTGTATAATTTCGCGTATATATAATATCAAACAAGTACTTCCGTCTTTGAAATGTTTCACGGTCCGAACACAGACTGCAGGTAATAATTATTATAAAACGTTATAGCGGTCCCGCGACTCCATGTCGTTTACTATAGAAGCGAGCATCGAACGGCACGGCGCGGCGAGGAGTCATTAGGTTGTTAGACAAACGAGACTACAAGCTGCCATTCGCAAACGGAATTATACGACGAATTGAAGGCGTTATTAACAGCGGACAGCGAGCCGTAAAGGATAATTAATTCTTTCGTCGACTGCATTGCTTCTTAATCGACCGCTCAATTATCGTAACGATACTATCAACTTTCATAATTGTTCTCACCGTTTGCCCTAGAAAATTGTGTCAGGCTAATAAAAAGTCTATCATGTACAATAGAAATATTCTAGATCAGTAGAAATGTCTTGGGTTTCGGAGTTGAAACCAGGGACTGAAACGGTTCTGGCAATAACTGTTTCAAACTGCTATATATCGGTTCTTATCGAAACAGTTATGAAGAACCGAAATGATGTTATAACTGTTACGAGAATATCGGTTCTGGCTTACATATCGGTTACGGTTACGGTTCTAGAGAACCGATATTATTTCGGTTCTGTAACAGTTATTTTTCGATTCTGGTTTTCGGTTCCAGTTTCGGTTCTGTCTTCTGTCATTCTGTACTCTATTGTGTACTGTGTTCGGCCTTCTATATTTATTATGTAAGTAGTTATATATTGTTATTTATAATTTGAACAATTTTTAAATAAATAAATTTTTATAATTTTTTTTCTATATTCATTATTTGAATTGTTATTTCAATAATTTATTGTTAAAATAATTGCTTAAATAAATAAATTTTCATAATTTGTTTCTATACTTATTATTTGAAGTATTTCAATAAATTGTTGTTAAATTAACAACCATACAAATAATGAATATGGAAACAAATTATGAAAATTTAACTTTTTAAACAATTATTTTAACATTAAATTATCGAAATAATAATTCAAATAATAAATATGTTAGTTTAACAACAAATTATTGAAATACTTCAAATAATAAGTATAGAAACAAATTATGAAAATTTATTTATTTATACAATTATTTTAACAATAAATTATTGAAATAACAATTCAAATAATGAATATAGAAAAAAAAATTATGAGAATTTATTTATTTAAAAATTGTTAAATATTATATAATATGGTGCTTCTAATCGTTTCTCACCAAGACCTCATTTAACAATAATAAAAAAAATTAAAATTAATCTAGTTCCACAAGATTCCCTAATATGGAAATCTTGAGAGCATCCCCACTTAGATTTCACAGTATATAAACCCTCGAATTTTAACCCTCCGGGGCAGTGCTTAAAGTACAAACGGGCTATGCACATCGTTACGCTGAACCTCCTTTTGGAGTTGGTTGTATTTAGCGAGATCGGGCCTAGTCACCCTTTCGAATCAGATAACCTTATAGATTCCGCGAGTACGGTATTAATCTATCTTGGCATAATTATTCAACCTCTCCATGTTCCCCGCATCGCCAGTGCGTCATCCATCAGGCAGTAGTACTTAGGCAACTACACAACATTGTTCATACACACTCAATTCTCACCGCGACGGTAATAGTTGTAACAGAGCCAGTTTCCTGTAATATACAATTTAGTTGAATGTAATTTTGAGTAACAATTGATTTGAACCCACCATTCGGATCCAGTAATTCTTAGTTGATCGTTCCCACATGATACGATCTTACCGCTCGGGTTGTATCAATTAATTTATAATATTAAAGTTACGAGGCCGTTACTAACATATCCTAGGAGCTACCTGATTTTGCATCAGGAACCCAAAACTGTTATCCAACCTATGCGGCTCCCTGATTTCGCATCAGGTTCGTCCGTATCCTACAACTCCCCGATTTCGCATCGGGTTCGAGCCGCCATTTTCTATTCGGATTATATTGGAACCTAAACACCGCTCGGTTATTTTCACTATCTTTATTCGTTTATTAGTTAAGTGCAGCATTACAATAGATCTATTATGAAATTGTTGAGCACAGATAAAAGTACTGATTAAATAAAACTTTATTATATTCACTTATTTATTGTATTCTTGTGCTTTTATTCAATCTCCTTGGGGATCCTTCGAAAATTGAATTTCGGCCAGCTTTTCGAAAACAAATGTAGTGGTCGGAAGCGTGCGAGGATACGCGAGCATTACCGACGACAAGCAAAAATGTCACCGTTACATCAAATTAACCGGAGCTCTCGCTTTCACGTCCCCGCCATTCGAGCTCGCGATGGTCGTCGTGATTTATTACAAACAAAAAGAGTGCCCCCCCTCGCTCTCTCTCCATCTCTCTCTCTCGGCGCATCCCATTTACGTAATCCGGTAACAGAGCAGCATAAAACCTGCTCCGGTTTTACTTGCTCGTCTTTATCGTTGTCCTGAAAACCCGCTGCCAAAGAGAAACAGAGAGAAACAGTGTGAAACAGAGTGAAACTGTCAATAAGACAGAGCGAAACAGAGTGCTAAACAGTGAAGACGCGGAAAGGAGAGAAGAAGAAGAAGAAGAAGAACGCTTCAGGTAAAAGCAGCAGGGTGGTCCGCTCGCGCTCGTCACCGAGACTGTCGATGACAACCGGTCGTTGGATCGACCGGGAAATAATTAGGGTTGTAAGCTGATCGAAAGCAAAAATTACCCGGGAAAAATCGGGACGCCGCAAGGATCGTCGGATGCGAAAGCCTGGACGCTGCCACTCTGCAAAACAACGATCATTTTCGTGAGCAATAAAATGACATCTCGTTTCGTTCGTTTAACACTAACCGTAACGAGCACAGAATGTCACTGGTTTAAGTTGTTCTATAAAAATTACAAAATTGAATTTATTTAAACTTCTTACGGTTTTTATAACAGTTTGTGAATGAATGAAGAAACTTATTTCATCATTATTATATATTTAATCGTAACGGAAACATCTTTGTAATTTCAATAATTATGGAATAATAAAATCCAATAAAAATCTCATTAATTTTCATTCATCATATCTGTACGAAACAAAATTTTGATCGATCCAATAAAAATCTGAATAATTTTCATTCTGTAAGAAACAAAATTTTGATCGATCCACTAACAATTTCATTAATTTTCATTCTGTAAGAAACAAAATTTTAATCCATCTACTTATTATAACATTTTCATGTATTTCATTCTTCAAGAAACAAACGTTTGGTCGATCCACTAACAATTTCATTAATTTTCATTCTGTAAGAAACAAAATTTTAATCGATCTACTTACTATAACATTTTCATGTATTATATTCTTTAAGAAACAAACGTTTGGTCGATCCACTAAAAATTTGATTAATTTTCATTCTGTAAGAAACAAAATTTTAATCCATCTACTTATTATAACATTTTCATGTATTTCATTCTTCAAGAAACAAACGTCTGGTCGATCCTCTAACAATTTCATTAATTTTCATTCTGTAAGAAACAAAATTTTAATCGATCTACTTACTATAACATTTTCATGTATTTTATTCTTTAAGAAACAAACGTTTGGTCGATCCACTAAAAATTTGATTAATTTTCATTCTGTAAGAAACAAAATTTTAATCCATCTACTTATTATAACATTTTCATGTATTTCATTCTTTAAGAAACAAACGTTTGGTCGATCCACTAAAAATTTCATTAATTTTCATTCTATAAGAAAGAATATTTTGATGGATCTACTAACAATATCATGTATTTCATTATTTAAGAAAAGAAATTTTTATCGATGCACTAACAACGCAACTAATATACCTGCATCACATGATTTACAGATTACAATTTGTTAAAGTACAAATAGCATGTATATTAATTTGCAACTGTTTAAAGTTAATATTGGATCTTGGATGAAAGACAATAAAATATGTTTATAATAAATTATATATGTCGATGGTTTTAAAGAAGAGGAGGACGTTCTTGATGTTATCTTCGTTTAGATTTGACTTGTATGTACTTACGTGTGTAATAATTCCGCAATCATTCGTAAGAACTGCTGAAACCCTAATTTTATTCAAACATTGAAGGCAGACTTGAGACAAATAGGTTCGCAATGCATGCTCGCACTTCGTAGGTTACGGGCATAGTATGTGGGTCGATTAGTATCCGAGAACGTGTCCGCGGTCTCATAATGAAATATCCCGGCACTGTAAAATCAGCAATGAAATTCCTTTGGCTCGTGCACTTGTCGTTGCGGGTTCGATTCGAACTAAACGCAACAAGTGCGCTCGAAATGATTGCCGTGCGCGAGCAGCGACTCAGTCGCCAGCGTAAAATTGAACGAGCATCGATGTCGATAATGCGAATGGTAATATCACCGGTGCATTTCTCTCTCCCCCCCCCCTCTCTCTCTCTCTCTTTCTCTCTCTCTCTCACTGTTTCTTTCTCTATGTGCGTGTCACTCTTAGCTATGTTTCTGGCGCGGTGAGCCGTGAAACTGCAAACGGTGGACCATGCTTTTCCCCAGTCCTGTTTCGATTTATATTTACTTTGATAGCCGCGGCACTTTTAAAGCCTTTGCCATCGGGTATCCGCTTCGGTCAAATTTGTACGCCGATTGTCGCGCCGCGATTCGCAGGACTACTCTTCTCCTGCACAGAGGAAAGGAGTTGGAATTTGGGAAAGGGTAGAAATACAGGCGAGGGAAAAATTCAATGATCATCCTTTCAAACTAATACACTACTGCCGCTTAGAAAGCGACGAGGCTGTACACGATAAGTGCAAAAAATTATCCCCACTACTGCGGGGTATACCCCTCGCAGTGCCGCGATTCGCAGGACTAATGTTCTCCTGTACAGGGGAGAGGGGTTGGAATTTGGGATAGGGTAGAAATACAGGCGGGGGAGAAATTCAATGATCACCCTTCGAAAACTAATACACTACTGCCGCGAAGAAAGCGACGAGGCTGTACACGATAAGTGCAAAAAATTATCCCCACTACTGCGGGGTATACCCCTCGCAGTACCGCGGAAGCTCGACCGCTCGAATCTGCCGAGAAATTGTAACATGACACGGATCAGGTATATCAATGAGCCAATACCAATGCAATAACAAAACTTTTTTCTTTTTTATTATTTTTTCATGTATCTTTCACCGACACATTCGTGACATTTTTCTTATTATCACTTTCGCCTACAATGGCGTGTGAGAGACGTGATGAAGATTCTGAACAGAGTCAAATAAACATGTATGTTATTAATTTCTTTTAAACCGAAATAAAATTCTATTTTGTTGTTGTTAATGTACAGCGATAGGAGAACATATAGACACACATTAGATGTACATTTTCTCCTTTTTCTAGGAAATTATGAACTACAAAGAAATTCTAATTATTGAAACCGTAAAATAAATATTATGGCAGGGGGTTAAGCGGCGATAACATGTATAGAAAAACGTTGTTTAGAACGATGACCTTGACGACATATTTCAAGGTCATTGAAATCGGTGTGGTGTACCTTCTTCTGTATATTTACCACCAAAGGTTGCATCAAGTGAATCGCCGAATAAAAATTCAATCGAGCAGGTCCGCGAACTTGAAAGTCGCGTACCTCGTTTGCCGTGGGATCTCCTATCCGTTATTCCGTCCAATTATCATGACAATGAACATATCAAAGAAATTCCGTCCCGTTAGAACGTTCGGACTCTTTAAACGGCGAGATCAAAGGCGGACTGCCGTGCACGGGCCGGGACAGTAATTTTTACACGCGGTGCAACGCAATCACGCCAAAAACAGCTGAGTGAAAAGGGTCCCGGTGTGTTCGAATCCGGGGCGCAAAAAGTCGACCAAAATTGACCTATCAGGATCGATCCGCAGGCCTGATTGAGCCCATATTTGGATCGATCCGCTCGTAACGCAACCGTAGAATGTAGAAAGAGAGGAGGCTGCACGCGCGAATCCGATCTACCGGGTGGCACGCGATGTATACAGGGTGAGTCATTTAACTGTGTCATCTAAATTTACTCCGTGAACCATTTGTTGTGTCGAAAACATTTTCAAACGACAATTGTTTGGTATCAACCTGGCTATATTATATAATAAATAGTTTTTTTTTTACTAATGCGCCTTTTTATCGAGATACGAAGGTCACCTTGAATTTTTGTACCACGACGTGTAATGTTTGACTCTGTGGTCCGAGAGGGTGTGTATACAGGGTGTATGCGTTAAGTTATGTCACCATTTTTTAGGCATTTCCGGTAGTGCAGTTAAAGAGAGTTTTAAACAAAAGTTCATCAGTACTCGATGAGCTACATGTTCGCATATTCTTAAATTTGGAAAAATGCTTTTTACGTAAAAAAGTAAAGGTCACCTTGACTTTCTGAAATGGCACCACATGTTTTGGACGTCATAGGATTCTTGCTGACGTCGAGACGAATTCAACAGTGTATTACACTATGACCTTGAAATGACCTCAAACTCGAAAATTTTGTGCAAACGTAATTTTAATGAAAAATTATTTCTTACAAAATAAATCAGGTTACATCAGATGTTCGAACTGCGATCCATCTTCTGTGATACAGAACTCCGCTCTTTGTATTAGATTTCTCGTTGTCGCCATGTGTGGAGCGGAGTTCCGTATCATAGATGATGGATCGCAGTTCGAACATCTAACGTAACCTGACTTAATCTCAAGATCGAACCTTGCGCCAATATCATTTTCCTTAATTTAACTCAAAATTCGATCGATAGAAATCATAAGTGTAACCTGATTTATTTTGTAAGAAATAATTTTTCATTAAAATTACGTTCGCACAAAATTTTCGAGTTTGAGGTCATTTCAAGGTCATAGTATAATACACTGTTGAGTTCGTCTCGACGTCAGCGACAATCCTACGACATCCAAAACATGTGGTGCCATTTAAAAAAGTCAAGGTGACCTTTACTGTTTTACGTAAAAAGCATTTTTCCAGATTTAAGAATATGCAATCATGTAGCTCACCAAGTACTGATGAACTTTTGTTTAAAACATTTTTTAATTGCACTACCGGAAATGTTTAAAAAATGGTGACATAACTTACCGCGTACACCCTGTATACGATTAGAAACTAATAATTACCGAGATTTTTTTCAGTGAAAGATGATGAAAATCATTAATCTTCTACATAGTAATTTTTTTATTCGATGTAATGGACAGCATTTTAAGAATTACTTACATTAAAGATTAAGGAAGGATCATCTCGGTAATTATTAGTTTTTAATCGCATATACCTTATAGTTTTTTATTCATCATTCTGTATTCTTTCGTACCACAAGGTCAAATGTTTCACATCACGATACAAAAGTTCAAGGTGACCTTCACATCTCGATAAAGAAAACGGACCTTCAAGAAACTAATTATTACATTGCATAGTCCGCTTTATATCAAATAACTATCGATTGAAATGTTTTTTGATTAAACATATAGTTCACGAGTAAATTTTACAGGCGTAATTGAATGATTCATCCTGTATAAATATTTACAGAAATATCGCCGACAGGTTCTCGCGAGACAGCCTGTATATTCCAGTTCGTTATAGTTTATTCAAATCGGATTAGTTCCTCCGCCGGAGTATGCCGACTAAATATTCCGCGAACTTTCCGTTTCGCGTGAAATTGCGATCTCTTTGCGCCGCGCGCCGGGACCCTCGCTTGAATTTCTATCTGGACGATGTATCGAATAGTTGCACGGAACACGGGGCGGAGAAAATTGTTATTAAAATAGTAGAGACAAATATTGGAAAAATGTGGTTAAATTCGTGTACACTAAACGGCTGAACTGTCCGGTTTCCGATACGTTGCAGAAATTGCGATGGTTCGCAAAAAATGTAATACCTTCTATATATTAGCTTTGAAATAAAAACATAACGACTGCTGAACTGTACTTTAGAGGACCAAAAATTTTCAAGTTTTCTGTATGTGATGCTACAAATTTTGACGAGAAAATGATAGACGTGTAAGTTTTAGTACACGAAATTCAAATTTCGGTTACCGGAGTTCAGTGGTGGAGAAGTTATACACGTGTAAAAATGAGCAATTTTAAGCGTTTTTGACAGGTTAGAGCGTCGCCATATTGGATATTCGTTGGAAGGTAGAGATAGGACTGTTGAGCGCATGCGCTGGATAGAAGGTAGGCGTTCAGCGCACCGGCCAAGTAGTACTGAGCGGTGTAGTCCAAGTTGGTTTGTGGTAAATTAAAAGTGCTCCACTTTACACGCGTATCACCTCTGAACCGGTGAGCTCCTGGCAATAAGACTTCCATTTTTGGCGTACACTCATCGAAATGTACAGGACTGCATAAAAAAAAGTTAAAAGAAATTGGTCCTCCAAAGTACAGTTTAACCTTTATACGGATTTCACGCATTGAAATTTTATAGATCAGATAATCTCTGGGCCTAGTTTTCTTGCAACTAGTGGCGCATAATTAACCGCTTGGCTACCACCGACGAGATACCTCATCGATCACCGGTAATCCTTTCAGGGAGACCAAATCTCGATGCGAAAAGTAAATTCGCAATGACGAACGATGAAACGTGCCGCGTCCAGACCAGTCATGTCATATACCCGACAATTTGAAATAACCGGTCCGCCGCGCTGCGGTGCACACGATGCAACATTAGAGAGCATAATCGTATTCCCGGTGCATCGCCGACCGAGTATGAACACCGAGTTGCATGTAAAACCACATTGTCATAATACATCATCATTACCGTTCAAGGTTACGTTTAAATGCTGCTCCGTTGAATGTGCTCTTTAGCTCGCTTCTATCGTCATATGTAGTTCTTATTATAGTGCATTTACATAATTTATTTTCGAAAAGGACAACAAAATATTGTGTGTCTAACTCTAGCACTAGGTCTAAGTAATATTCACGTAAAATTAATTTAAATAAGTCGATTTAAATTAGTCGATGCCACATTTGAAAAGGAAAGAAAACATTAGAGGTAGGAATATGAGATATTTCATATTGTTTGAGAACAACGTTGAATTTGATATTGTTTCAACCAGTTTGAAGTGGACACTGAATTTGATATTTTTTGAGGATGACCTTGAAATTTGATATTGTTTGAACAAAACACCAGTATTGATATTGTTCGATACTATTTGAGGATAATATTGCATTGGATATTGTTTGCGGACAACATTGATTTTAATATTGTTTGATATCGTTTGAGGACAACATGATTATTAATAATGTTTGATAATGTTTGAGGACAACATTGATTTTAATATTGTTTGATATTGTTTGAGGACAACATGATTATTAATAGTGTTTGATATTGTTTGAGGGCAACATGATTATTAATAGTGTTTGATATTGTTTGAGGGCAACATGATTATTAATAGTGTTTGATATTGTTTGAGGACAACATGACTGTTAATATTGTTTAATATTGTTTGAGGACAACATGATTATTAATAGTGTTTGATATTGTTTGAGGACAACATGATTATTAATATTGTTTGATATGGTTTGAGGATAATATGATTATTAATATTGTTTGATACTATTTGTTGGTTATATTGACTTTGATATTGTTTGAAATTGTTTGAGAATGACGACATTGAATTTTATAATGTTTCAATGACAAGGTATGGAACCAAATAAAAGTTTGTTTCTTCCTTTAATACTGTGAGCAGAACAAAATGAATGTGTCCCGATACCCTTAGATTCTTTTAATGTTTCCACTGTTTCAAATTGCATATATCCATTTTTATAATAAATGCAATAAATTCGCAATCTAGTTATTAGGTTTTTGATAAATAAAATATTAAGAGAATCGTCACGAGTGCCGTTGATGGGCAATAGCGATCTCACGTGGAAACAATTGCCTTCGAATTTCGTTGTTCGGAGAATGTCGGCCGACTTCAGGAGGCGACGCACGAAAAACTAGTCTGTCATGAACGGATTCCAAGCACTTCTGACGTTCTTCTGCGTTCTCGTGATCACCGACGGGGACCTGATCGAGAAATATCGCGGCGCCGGAAACGTATACCATGGTAGGTAAGTGCATTCGCGGGCTGATGCAGTTGCGGGTTTATTTTCTCGCGAAATCCCTCGATTTTCGACACGTCCTTCGTCGGAGCATCTTGCATTTTCGTTTCGACCGTGCCTTGATCTTACACCGTTCTTGAAGAACTCTCCGTTATCGTTGTCCAGCATCTTTGGAATATTGTTCACAAATATATCTTGATATTTGTCGAAGAATTAATTCGCTTCTTCATCTTTTTGTTGTTCCGTTCTTCATCCTTTCGTTTTTCGGATCTCGAATAGCTATATATAAGTAAACGACAAATGCTTAATACGTTGTTTGCCACATCGATCACATGTGCGTGTGTGTGTGTGCGCGTGTGATACAATTTTTGTAATTTTAAACATTAATTTTTCTGATAATATTATTGCTTGAATCGAGTTTGATCAGGACTTCAGACTAGAAAGCGGATTTTATGCATTTATGACGAAATTTAGTGGACGAAATTGAAAACAGTGAAAATATTCCAGGAATTGAAAAATATTTTTGTAATATACTATTTGAGGATAATATTGTATTGGGTATTGTTTGAGGACCACATTGATTTTAATATTGTTTGATATCGTTTGAGGACTACATGATTATTAATATTGTTTGATATTGTTTGAGGACAACATGATTATTAATAGTATTTGGTATTGTTTGAGGACAACATGTTTATTAATATTGTTTGATATTGTTTCAGGACAACATGATTATTAATATTGTTTGATATTGTTTGAGGACAACATGATTATTAATAGTATTTGGTATTGTTTGAGGACTAAATGATTATTAATATTGTTTGAGGACAACATGATTATTAATAGTGTTTGGTATTGTTTGAGGACAACATGATTATTAATAATGTTTGATATTGTTTGAGGACAACATTGATTTTAATATTGTTTGAAATCGTTTGAGGACTACATGATTATTAATAGTGTTTGATATTGTTTGAGAACAACATGATTATTAATATTGTTTGATACTATTTGAAAAATATTGTTGTAATATTTCCGACTCGTTAATATGATTAAGAAAAAAAATAAATGTATATGTAGCTCCAGTGTTTTAAGTTCCAAAGGGGTTCAAAAAAGAATCACTATAAGAAGCTTAAACTTTGCAGTTTTAACTACGTCATCAATCATTGACTAGTCAACTACGTCAATGTGCACAGATATAGGCGACGGTATTATTTGTCCATATTTAAAAATTAATAATTACGTCAATACAATCACTGTACCAAATTTGGTTAATGTCTGGAAAATGCAAATAGGTTAAGGGGACTACTCGGTGTCTCGCGTTCTAATTTTCCAACAGTTATTTTACTAAATCAATTACTTTGATTTTATGCCATAGTCGAGGTTGTTGCCATGGCAATCAAAATGTTAATTAAAGTGACCAAATTGTACTTTAATTTTGTGGGATTTCTGAGACTGTTCGGCATGTGAATGTAGAAGTATAATTTTATAAAAAATCAAACAGAGCAACAGGGGACCTGGCCAGAAAATTGTGTTTCATGATTCGAGGATTATTCTTTTTATCATAATTTGGTAAAAGCGATTTGTCGTCGCATTTAGCACGATTATCCCGGCAGCGAATTTACGGGATCTCTGTCTCCACGAGGATCTCTCGAATTCGCGGTAATAGATAGATCGCGGGATTTATGCCTCGTCAGAATTTAAGAGAGCTGCTAGCAGTCCGGCCCCGTTCGGAGAACACTATAAATTCAATTAAATAGTAACGGTAATATATTTCGTGATCCGGCCGAGCCCCGGGGCAGTATTTCACTGGAAGGAACGGGTCGGGTCGCTCGAGATAGCCGTGTTCGAAACTTTATTAAATTTTTCCTGGGGCCGCAAGACGCGGGCGCGCGCGCGCCTCGCCGCGCCGGTTAATTCGAGTGAAAATCGGCGAGTTACTTGATCGCGGGCGTGCCTTGATTAACGCGCTCTTAACGAGTTCGGCAAATTTATCGACGCTTCATTTACCCGCGGCTCGTAGTAAACGCTGCTCGCTATCGGTCCCGCGTTCGTTAGCCGCGAATAGAATTAATCTCTTTTAAAGATTCGCGCCCGGGTGCCTTCCAACTTCGTTTTTTATTTCGAGACTGATCTCTATTATAGTAGGCGGTTTTACGAGGCGGAATATATTAGTCAAGAATTTTACTAATCAGCGAATATAATTCTAGATTGATAGTCTTTCATTCTTTGGCGTCAGACATATCTTAGGGTCACAGCGGACTCGAATTGTAATATTAGAACCCTCGCGAGGAGGATGCTTTTGACCAAGGATTTGATCTGGATTGTGGAAAATTTGTTAAAATTTGTGTTTGGAAATTTATGTAAAATTTGTGTTTTATGTTATAAAATGTTAAAGAATAGTCATCTAAATAGCATTGATTACACTGCAATAACAAAAAACCGAGAGAAATCGTATAAAATGATGACATTGCAGATTTTATGCATTTATGACAAAAATAGAATTTGATATTGTATGACATTGTTTGAGGACGACATTGAATTTCATATTGTTTGAGCAGAACATTAAATTTGGTATTGTTTGAGGACAACATCATTATTGATATTATTTGATACGATTTGAGGGTAATATTGAGTTTGATATTGTTTGAAGACGACATTGATATTTGACATTGTTTGAAGACGACATTGATATTTGACGTTGTTTGAGGTCGACATTTAATTTGATATTGTTCGATACGATTTGAGGGTAATATTGAGTTTGATATTGTTTGAAGACGACATTGATATTTGACATTGTTTGAGCACGACGTTGATATTTGACATTGTTTGAGGACGATATCTAATTTGATATTGTTCGATACGGTTTGAGGGTAATATTGAATTTGATATTGTTTGAAGACGACATTGATATTTGACATTGTTTGAAGACGACATTGATATTTGACATTGCTTGAGGTCGACAATTAATTTGATATTGTTCGATACGATTTGAGGGTAATATTGAGTTTGATATTGTTTGAAGACGACATTGATATTTGACATTGTTTGAGCACGACGTTGATATTTGACATTGTTTGAGGACGATATCTAATTTGATATTGTTCGATACGGTTTGAGGGTAATATTGAATTTGATATTGTTTGAAGACGACATTGATATTTGACATTGTTTGAAGACGACATTGATATTTGACATTGCTTGAGGTCGACAATTAATTTGATATTGTTCGATACGATTTGAGGGTAATATTGAGTTTGATATTGTTTGAAGACGACATTGATATTTGACATTGTTTGAGCACGACGTTGATATTTGACATTGTTTGAGGACGATATCTAATTTGATATTGTTCGATACGGTTTGAGGGTAATATTGAATTTGATATTGTTTGAAGACGACATTGATATTTGACATTGTTTGAAGACGACATTGATATTTGACATTGCTTGAGGTCGACAATTAATTTGATATTGTTCGATACGATTTGAGGGTAATATTGAATTTAATATTGTTTGAGCACGAAATTGAAATTTGAATATTATACGAAATTTGATAGTGTTTGATATGTTCAGTTCCCAAATCGATTAACCCAGAGACTTATGTCTCCCTCAAAATACGATAACATTTTCCCCAAACTTTTTTTCCTATCTGTATAAAAGACAAAGTTATAAGGGGTGGACGAGTTAATCGAGACAGCCTGTATACCCAAAGACATAAATATGTTAAATAATTTCTCATGGGTACATCGTCACAATCTCAATACTTGTAAATTATAAATATTAGAAACTTAATCTAGTAAACCTAGTATTAATCAAAACAAGCTAGAGACACAGACTAACTAAGAACAAGTCATCGGACGACCGATACATTCCCCAAAACACAATCTCAACCCTCGCGTATAGTTCCCTCCTCATCAACCACCTAGACACCTCGACAACCAACCATCTCCTCGAAATATCACGCCCTGTTCGAAATTCTCCTCAGTTCCCGGACCAAGTTCTCCGATTCTTTAATCAAAGTTTCTGTTTCTCCCGGTGTCCATCGCAGGTACACGAGAGACATCCACGAGCCGGAGTTCCTGATACCGAAAAAAGTCTTCGAGGATGGCAGCTTCTCCACGTACTCGCTGCCGAATTTCTACGACCGGCGCGAGCTCACCGAAAGAAAGAAAAGATCGGTTGACGAGGGAAGGGAGGATTCTGGGACAGATAAGTTGCACCTGGTGCTACCTTTCAACGGGAAAGAGCATCACGTGGAGTTGGATCCGTACCACGATTTCATCTCGCCGGACATGGTGTTCGAGACGAGAGGAGCTGGCCTCAATACGAACCTAAACGAGGCGATTCGGTTTAAACGAGCCCCGGATCAGCAGTGCCATTATAGAGGATTCGTCAGGGGACATAAGAGATCCAAGGCGGCTCTTTCATTGTGCGATGGCGTGGTTCGTACCCCTGATTCAATAGAATTTTTGTCAGAATTATTGCTATGTTTCGAGGTTTGTTTCGTGTCGATGCTGGTTTTAAGAGAAATTGATGATCGGAGTTGGTTAGAGTAGTTTGAAACCAATATTGAAGCTGATAGTGTTTGAGGATAAAACTGAATTTGATACTGTTTGATATGGTTTGACGACAACAGATTTATTGATATTGTTTGATACTATTTGAGGGTCATATTGAATTTGATATTGTTTGAGGACAACATTGGAATCTGGCATTGTTTGATATTGTTTAAGAACAACAATGGTTTTGATATTGTTTCATACTGTTTGAGGAGAACATTGAATATTATACTGTTTGGGAATTACATTGAATATGATATTATTTGAGCACAATATTAAAATTTGTTATTGTTGGATATTGTTTCAGGGCAATATTGAAATTTGATATTGTTGAATATTGTTTGAGGGCAACAATGGTCTTGATGTTGTTTGATACTGTCTGAGGAGACCATTGAATATTATACTGTTTGGGAATTACAATGAATTTGATATTATATGAGCACAATATTGAAATTTGATATTGTTGGATATTGTTTGAGGGCAACATTGAAATTTGATATTGTTGAATATTGTTTGAGGGCAACAATGGTTTTGATATTGTTTGATACTATTTGAGGAGAACATTGAATATCATACTTTTTGGGAATTACATTGAATTTGATATTATTGGAGCACTATATTGACATTTGTTATTGTTGTATATTGTTTGTGGGCAACAATGGTTTTGATATTGTTTGATACTATTTGAGGAGAACATGGAATATCATACTTTTTGGGAATTACATAGAATTTGATATTATTGGTGCACTATATTGAAATTTGTTATTGTTGGATATTGTTTGAGGGCAACATTGAAATTTGATATTGTTGAATATTGTTTGAGGGCAACATTTAAATTTGATATTGTTTGTTATTGTTTGAGGGCAGCATTGAAATTTGATATTGTTTGTTATTGTTTGAGGGCAACATTGAAATTTGATATTGTTTGAGGGCAACAATGGTTTTAATACTGTTTGATACTGTTTGAGGAGAACATTGAATATCATACTTTTTGGGAATTACAGTGAATTTGATATTATTGGAGCACTATATTGAAATCTGTTATTGTTGGATATTGTTTGAGGGCAACATTGAAATTTGATATTGTTGAATATTGTTTAAGGGTAACAATGATTTTAATATTGTATGATGGTATTTGAAGATAACATTGAATATCATACTTCTTGGGAATTAAATTGAATTTGATATTATTTGAGCACAATATTAAATTTAATATTGTTTGTTATTGTTCGAGGGCAACGTTGAAATTTGATATTGTTTGTTATTGTTTGAGGGCAACATTGAAATTTGATATTGTTGGATATTATTTAAGGGCAACATTAAAATTTGATATTGCTTAAGAATGACATTGATTTTGTTATTGTTTGATATCGTTTGATATTGTCTGAGGACAACATTGAAATTTTTATATTATCTGAGGACAACGTAGAATTTGCTATTGTTTGACAGGATTCTATAATGACCTTCCTTCCTACATCAACAGGGACATAATATACGTCCCCAAAGGGTAGGGAATCACAATCTCGAAAACCCTGCACAGTTGATTGCGAGTTCTCGAAGCACCACTAGCATAAACCGCAAAATAAGAGGCCCTAAAACGCATCGTTTCGATACGTCAGGTAGATCTAGTGTTAACTGTATCGCCGATTGAAACAGTAACGCGACCCGGCGAACGTCTCCGCGTTCCATAACCATAACGGATCGAATTGCACTCTATCACGTTATCGAATCGGTACATTTTCCGTCGAATATCATCGCTGCTGTCCTGTGTGCACAGATCTGCGTATTGTATAACGCTCGTCGAGCTAGTGGACCACCACCATAGTTTCCTGGAAATTACCGTAGGCTCGGCTTGTTTGTGCTCGATGCGAGGAGAGTAGACGCCCCGCGGACTCGTTTTGAATTATGCTGTTCGTTCTAGCCCGGATAAATGTTGCGCAGGCTACCCGTCTCAGTAATTGGGATCGTTCAATTGTAATTTTACCGGCCCTACGCCGTAATCCCGTGATTCCATGATTCCACGGGATTTTTGGCAGGGTTTCGCCCCTAAACTCGCAACGACGTGTTTAACTTGTACGGTCGATCGAAGAAATTAGTATAACTTTCAAACTACGAGGAACATCGAACTGAAATTTTCACTGAAAAATAACTGAAAATGTCCTCTCTCTGATCATGTACTATATAATATATTTTCTACTCTTGAAACAATTATTTTCTTAATTTTTTTTTCAATTCTGAACCGCACAGTAGATCGAGTCAAACATATTAGTATAACTTTCGAACTAGAAAGGATATCGACATGAAACTTTCACTGAAAAATAACTGAAAATGTCTTCTCTCTGACCATGTACTATTTAATATATTTTCTACTCGTGAAACAATTATTTTCTTAATATTTTTTCAATTCTGAACCGCACAGTGGATCGAGTCAAAGAAATTAGTATAACTTTCGAACTAGAAAGGATATTGACATGATATTTTCACTGAAAAATAACTGAAAATGTCTTCTCTCTGATCATATACTATATAATATATTTTCTACTCGTGAAACAATTATTTTCTTAATATTGTTTCTTAATCTTGCGCCGCACAGTAGATTGGATCGAAGAAATTGTCATAATTTTTGAATTAAGAGTGATATCGAAGCTAAATCTTCGTTGAAAAATAGTTCAAACACGGCTAAGTTAATTGTAGTTCTATGGAAATAATTGATGTCTTCACCTAACGTTTCCTCGCGTTGCTCTCGCGATCGCTCTAAATCGTTTATCACAGGTCCAACATAAATATACATATATCAAAGCGTGCGGAGCAAGTAGAGTGCTGGCTCGATGATTGCGTTTTTTCGCCAGCCGCTTCCGCGATATCTTCTTTACAATAACGTTGATTAACGAGAAGCAGAAGGTAAATGCATGTGCATCGCGTGCAGGCCGGCTACGTGCAAACCGATCACGGCCGGTACTTCATCGAGCCTGTGAACGAAGCTGAACCGGAAGCTGATGGTCGTCATGTTCACATCGTCTACGAACGCAGCGTGCTCCACGGAGCCCACGCGAAAGATGGACAGAAGCCGAAGACAGTTTGCGGAGTCAGTGGTTAGAGAAATCACCATATTTATCTTAGTCTTATACGAAGTTCTTTTATTATTCTTATTAACCCCTTGTCCTACCCGCTAACTACCGATTGCTCGGGCCATAATAAACAAGAAGGTCGGTCACGCGTCGAGCCATTTAGCTGTTTAGTCGTGTGCTCGAATTTGCGCAAAATGCATGCGTCCTTTGACATGTATATTTCGGCGCAAACGAAAGGAATTGTCAAATAATAAACACATTTGGGCACAACTAATACTCTTAAGATGTCTGGGAAGTAATTATGATCAATTCATCGGTGTGCAAAAATGATTTATAATTTGAAAGTGGATAATGCATCGGTAACAATTTGTAAATTAATACTTAATTTAAATTAATAATGTTTTGAGAAAACTCGTAGAAAATTAGTAACCTTCGTGTTAGTGTTGTTTACGTTTGTCACGAATGAAGTACCGCGAGCCAGGCTCGCGTTGTTTACGTTTCGTCCGAACGAAGTACTACGAGTAAGCACCGATATATATATATACTATATATATATATATATATATATATATATATATATATATATATATACACACACACTCACTATGGATACGGTATTGCCATAAGCCAGCTACACAGCTTTTTGTTCTGAATTGAACGTAGATTTGGATGCCAGCGCCGCTATCGTTCGACCGGTGTACTGTACCCCTCGTACTCCTCTTCACCTCCGTGATCCTCTATGCTTCGCCATGTGTTTGCGTCCCTCTAGATGGCGCTGCTTTCAATCGAGTTGATTGGACGTCATTGGCACACTACGAAATAAAAAGTGTCGATGACGTCCAATTAACTCGATTGAAAGCAGTGCCATCTAGAGGGACGCAAACACATGGCGAAGTATAGAGGATCACGGAGGTGAAGAGGAGTACGAGGGGTACAGTACACCGGTCGAACGATAGCGGCGCTGGCATCCAAATCTACGTTCAATTCGGGACATTTTCAGAATCCGAATCCCGTATCCATGGTATAGAGATCAGTGCGAGTAAAGCTCGTCCTTATTGTTTTTGCCTCAAATTAATTACCACGAGTCTCACTCGTTGTTGTAGGACAAGGAGTTAATAGACTGCAGATTTTCTGTATTTCCGACAGAAAAGGTTATGTCCGATTTCAAACAGCGTTGCATCGATTGTATTGGGCTGTTCGGAAAGTAATTTAATTATTTTATATATTATTCGGTGATGTCGGGACCATTTTGTTCTATTTCCGTCAGAAATTAGATTCGATATTGCAGGATAAGAGTCTAACGAATTATTATTATTATTATATCATTTTCTTTATTTCAATTTTTCTTCTTCTTCTTCTTCTTCTTCTTCTTCCTCTTCTCCTTCTTCTTCTATAGGCAAAATGGAAACTAGAATTGATTCCTTGTGAAGTTAGTTCCCCTTAAGAATGCTCTAACCTTTCACAACCATTGAACTCGGGAGTAAATGCCTCGGCCAATCGATTGAAATAATTAGAACAGTTTGCAATTAGTCGTTTCCATCATTCGCGATGGCATAGACTATAGACAAACTGGAGCAAACGCGAGTAGAGATTGCCCTGTGGGGCACTGCTATTTTAGTAGTGTTTTTTAATTAAAAATAAATAAAAATCATATTACGTTTAATAACACCAATGTTAGGGAACTATCCTCCAGATTTTGACGGAGCCAGCTCCGAGTCAGGTTGGTGCCCCACGGGGCAATTTCTGCTCGCACCTGCACAAAGAACAACAATTGAAAACCATGGGGAGATATTGTGCAAGTTAGAAGAGATCTAGTTGAGCCAAGATCGCGTGACAACGTTATATTCGTATTGGCGTTGCAGTTCCTTCTTTACGGGCGACTATGGTACATGATTATGGCACCTGAGGAGCACGATTCATTCTTATGTCAGTAATATACTGAAACTTGCAAGAGCTAGTCGACGTATTTGACGCGGGGAATGAAAGCACCTAACTTCGAGAGAATTATACAGTATACATGAAACAGGTTTAGAGGAAAACGCATTTTAAGACAGGACATGTTTCCCCAATATCATTTTTATTATTTGAAACAGAGACCTGAAAATTTATAATTGCAAATTGCAAGTATGAAGAATTGTTTAGATGTATTAAATTTAGAAATACTAAATTTGGTCCAAAGTTCAATTCACACAAGTTTATTTGGACTCTTTACGAATACTATTATTTTATACGAAGATCCGCAGTCAAAATGAAGATTCTATGTATTTTTGAATCATTTTAATAAGTTGAAAACAATGCATAGATATTTTGAAATTATATTAATCTGGCGATCTGCTTTAAATAGCACCTACTCAATTCTATCAAGTTAATTGTATAAAATCTGCAGTCTAATGATTCGCAGTTGAAATAAAAATTATCTACATCACTTGCAAGAAGCAGGTGCAAAATACAAGTATTCTTTACTTTTTAGTCATTTTAATAAGTTGAAAACAACGCATGGATATTCTGAAATTATATTAACCTGGCGATCTGCTTTAAATTGCCCCTACTCAATTTTATCAAGAAAATTGTATAAAATCTGCAGTCTAATAATTCACAGTTGAAATAAAAATTGTCTGCATCAATTGCAAGCAGCAGGAGTCAAATACAAGTATTCTTCATTTTTTAGCCATATTAATAAGTTGAAAACAATGAATGGATATTCTGAAATTATATATTAACCTGGCAATCTGCTTTCAATTGCACCTACCCAATTTTATCAAGTAAATTGTATAAAATCTGCAGTCCAATAATTCATAGTTTCAATAAAAATTGTCTGCACCAATTGCAAGAAGCAGGAGTCAAATACAAGTATTCTTCATATTTTAGTCATTTTAATAAGTTGAAAACAATGCACGGATATTCTGAAATTATATATTAACCTGGCAATCTGATTTAAATTGCACCTACTCAATTTTATCAAGTAAATTGTATAAAATCTGCAGTCTAATAATTCGCAGTTTCAATAAAAATTGTCTGCACCAATTGCAAGAAGCAGGAGTCAAATACAAGTATTCTTCATTTTTTAGTCATTTTAATAAGTGAAAAACAATGCATGGATATTTTGAAATTATATATTAACCTGCTGATCTGATTTAAATTGCACCTACCGAATTTTATCAAGTAAATGCATAAAAGTTTTCTGCAGTTTAATTACGACAATGGATAGGTGACTGGGAGGCAGCGTGGGCGGAAGCTTTGGCAGATCGCGAGAAACAACGTTTGGCAGAGGAACGTTCGGGGCTGGGGAAGAGGGCAGCAACCCCGTCTAGCCTAACACACAGCATACATCGGTACCTCACTGTCGGGCTGGTCGCCGACAAAATGTTCCTTGATTTTCACAAAAACACCAATTACGAACAGTACTTGTTGACGATCATGAACATGGCGTCGGACTATTACCACGACGTGACCACCGGCAATCAAATAGACGTGATCCTTGTCCGGGTGATATATTTGGAGAAGGAGAAGGAAGAGGTAATGCGGGAACAGGAAAATCTGCCAATTCACACATTGTTGTCTATTATTCCATATTCCCGTTATTCCCTATCATATTTTATCATTTTCAAATAATTTCTAATATTTAAATAACTCGTATCGAATAGAATGTTATTTTTATTGGCAGCAGTCTTTCTTGGTTAAAAATAAATAAAAATAATATTACATTTAATAACACCAATGTTTAGAGGTTGATATTGAATTGATTAAAAATGTATCTTATCCTGTTTTTATACCGGGTATTTCACCTAATTTGACCACCTTAAGTAATATCTCTTATTTTGTACAATAGAAAAAATGTCAGGTGGAGAAAATATTCGGTTCGAAAGCGCCAATACGGTGATGGACCGAATTTTCTTTCTCAAGGTCATTTTTTCGAGATCTCAAGGTCATCATATTTTTTTTTTAAATGGGACTGCATATATTCACTACAATAGTCTCATAGCTTATAAAAAGACGAATTCAACGAGGTCCAATATGTTGACCTTCACGTGACCTTCAGATATCTTCTGCTAAGAATATCGCTTTGATAATAATGCTTGTAAACATACTTCAACCGATGAAAGAATACGAAAGTCTGTTTACAAGCACCAGGGACAATTACACGGTACACTGTTTCAATGAAATTGAAATTCCTTCATTTACCGTCCGCGAACGCGTACTGAAGTTACTGACAAACATTTCATAATTTCCTCGCTAAAGGTCACGTGAAGGTCAACACGTTGCTCCTCGTTGGATTCGTTTTTTTTTATAAGCTATAAGACTGTTGTAGTGAAAATATGCAGTCCCATTAAAAAAATAATACGATGACCTTGAGATCTCGAAAAAATGACCTTGAGAAAAAAATTCGTCTCATCACCGTATTGGCGCCCTCGAACACAATATTTTCTCCAGCTGACAATTTTTCTATTATACAAAATAAGCGATATATTTAAGTTAGGTGAAATACCCGGTATTTAAGGGAGTGAAACCAATATGAATGTTATTTTCAGTGATAAATAGATACAAATTTTATTTTGTTTCGGTAAAGTTAACGTTGAGGTGTTGAAATTCTATCGAAATTTGTATTCTTGTATTTTTCGATGATTCTGTTAGCGTTTAATTATTAGCCACGTTGTGGAGAGAGTAAAAGACCGGCCTAGAATTAAACCTAATCAAATTCAATACAATCCCCAATCAGATTGGAAAGAAAATTTTACAAACAGTAGAATTATTAATGCATATCATCGTTGAGTATTTTACAAACACGTTCTTCCAGTAGATAGATTTGAAAATCAGTCCCCAGGCCGAAGAGGCGCTGTTAAGTTTCACGACATGGGTGGAGAAGTTGAAGCCACCAGATGAGAATCACCCTAATCACTTCGACGCGGCCGTCCTGGTGACCAGGTTACAATAACCTTCATTTCCGGGATCCGTTGCATTTATCGCTGCTTTTCTTCCTAGTTCGCTTATTTCCAGAGAGTCGCTCATTAAAAATTTTTTTCTGAGAAACTATCGAAGCTGTTGCATTGGAATTTGGCACACATATTCATTCATAATTCATATTCATTCTACAACACTTGTACTTAGAGAGGATGCGGTAAAAGAGAAATTGATGATTGAAGATTATTTTTATTTAAGGCACTCTAAAAATATATATAAATAAAATAACTAAAAATTAAAACAATTTTACAAACATTTTACGAATATTTTAATTTATTTTAATTTACCATACTGGTATGGTAACAATTACTATACCAGTATTTTAAACAGTTTTCATATTATTAAATTCGTCACTATTCTTTAAATTGCTAAAAATTTAATTGTTGAATGAGAAAACATAGGTTTAATTTCAGGTGCACAATGTAGAAATGATGCATAGAATAAAAATGTTCTAGGTTCGAAGAATTACCTTGATTTTATAATTAAAATTCCTTGGGGTGCAAAGGGTTTATCGGCTTTTCAATAGTGGTGCTAAAAATCCATTTTTGGAGATTAAAAATCAAAACTTGAAACCTGGGGTTGTTCCAAGAGGCTTTTTCTTTTGAGAAAATGTCGTATGAGGCTCCGTTTTCCTCGAATCGGGAGCAATACAATCTGCCCAGGTGCAGATATTATTATTGTTCGGTATTAGATAAAAATAATTCGATTATGCCGTATAAGGGAATTCAAAAGGTTAAGTGCATTTACGGCTGAACGTGCGAGTTTTATCCCAATAAATTGTTACTCCTTTTCTTGTTCACGATTCGAGCACGGCACGGCGACAACGCCACCAGTCAGTAGAATCGGCCGCCGTGTCGCGCCGAGCCGATTGGCCCGTGTTTTTCGTTACTAACTCGAAAACGAAGCCACGTACGACATTTTCGCAAAGGAAAAATCCTCTCAGAACAACCCCAGGAATCACTTCTTTCAAAGAACTTGAACATTTTTGGGACACCCTGTATTATATCTCAGGTACGACATTTGCTCCGAGGGTACAGAGTGCGGTCTGCTTGGCCTGGCGTATGTGAGTGCCGTCTGTAAGAAAGAAAGAGCAGGATGTATCAACGAAGACACAGGGCTAACTCTTGGAATCACGGTCGCTCACGAACTTGGCCACACGTACGTTCTCATTGACAAATAACTAAACTGGAGACTTTGTGCAAAATCAAAATTATCTGCATCAATTGACGCATTATGCATTTTCACTGATTTCACTCGACTGTAAGGTAGACTTGGCAATATTCACGAATAAGAAATAATAGATAAAGAATAATACGTTATTCGCGAGTTACAGTTAGTTTTTAATTCGTGCATCGCACATAAATTTTATTCGAATAAAATATTAATCTGATATTGCGAATAAATGTTGTATTTGAATGCAACTTTATTTGGATAACTAATTTAAGTGAAAATCTACAACATCGAGGGCTGCTTTCACCTTTTCAACATAGATGATCTCCGAAAAAAAATATATGTCGAATATTTTTCCGAAGAGAAAGTCCCATAAAAAAATAATGAAAAATAAAAAAGTTTTGTTATTACATTAGTAATCTTCTGGTTTCACACCGACATTCCCAGCCTCTTGGCCCCTAACGTGGTACACCACGCGGTAGTGGGGGTAGTTCAGGGACAATTACGGGCCAGATATTTGGGACACTTATCGAGAAGTCACTGCACACGCGTAAGAAAATAAGAAGGAAGAAGGTGGCGCTGGTGACCCACCGTTTCCTAATTGCCGCGAAATTATGAACGTCTTAACATTTCATTGATCAAGATTGAATCCATTTTGGACGATTTTTCAGGTTAGGTTGCGGACACGACTCGGGAGGTCCAGAAGCATGCGAGCCGCAGGACAAGGACCAAAGTTATTTCGTCATGGGTCCGTACCTCGATTTTTTTACCATCCGATGGTCGAGTTGCAGCACGAAATTCATGACCGAACTATTCAGGTTAATCTGATTTGTAAAATTTCATTCTTAAAAATTTTATTCTCATTATGAAAAGAATGACTAACGATTTTCCTAGACACATTCTCGTTATTTCGTTAAGTAATGTAGAATACAGTTGTGTCTGTTGAGGCTTTCGGGTGTAAGCCGTGTCCTAAAGGAAGAGATTTCCCAACGTTTCGCCAGCATTGCAGCTAGCTTCATCAGGGGGTCAGAAGACACACTGATACTGAAGTGTGTCGCATTACGTTCCACTTATATAGTGGGTTCACTCATGGGCGGCCGAACAATTAAAAAGTCAACTTTGATTGGTGCTCACCGAACCGGAACAATGAGTGATCCCACTATACAGGGTGAGTCACCTAACGTTTGCACCTTAAATATGTTGTTTCTAAAGATACGTAAAATATGGTAAGGACAAAGTTGAATGGTACAATGGGGCTGACACGATGCCAAAAAAGAAATTTTGTTTTTATGTCATTTTTTTTAGAGATTTTCAAGGTCAACTTCATTTTCTTAAGTGGAACGACCCGTTTTTAAACACCTACAATGATAGTCCCTTTCATTACGAATTCAGTGACTATAATTACTCAAGGTCATTCAAGGTCACGGACAGAGATAACGTATAAGATTTAACATCGATACATGCCTGTAAACGGACTTTGAAGGAATGTTGCACTCTGTCCGTGACCTTGAATGACCTTGAGTAATTATAGTCACTGAATTTGTAATGAAAGGGACTATCATTGTAGGTGTTTAAAAAAGGGTGGTTCCATCTAAAAAAAGTCAAGGTGACCTTGAAAATCTAAAATATGACATAAAAACAAATATTTTTTTGGTGTCGTGTGAGTCCCACTGTGTCAGCGACATTGTACCATTCAACTTTGTCCTTCAGACATTTGACGTATCTTTAAATACAACAAAGATATTTGAGGTGGCAATAGTTACTGCCTCACCCTACAATGAGAGCCCCTTTTATTACGAATTCAGTGACTATAATTACTCAAGGCCATTCAAGGTCGCGGACAGAGTGCAACATTCCTTCAAAGCCCGTTTACAGGCATGTATCAATGTTAAATGTTATACGTTATCTCTGTCCGTGACCTTGAATGACCTTGGACTAATTATAGTCACAGAATTCCTAATGAAAGGGACTATCATTGTAGGTGTTTAATAAAGGGTGGTTCCATTTAAAAAAGTCAAGGTGACCTTGATATCTCTAAAAAAATGACATAAAAACAAAATGTTTTTTTGCATCGTGTCAGCCCCATTGTACCATTCAACTTTGTCCTTACCATATTTTACGTATCTTTAGAAACAACAAAGATATTTGAGGTACAAACGTTAGCTGACTCAGCGTGTCTTCTGACCCATTTGGTTTGATGAAGAGATGATTCTGGTAAAAAAGAGATTCTGATGAAACTAGCTGCAATGCTGGCGAAACGTTGGGAAATCTCTTCCTTTAGGACACGGCTTACACCCGAAAGCCTCAACAGACACAACTGTATGATGCCGGGCCGTGAAAGTCTCAAATCTCTAATGTAGAATAGTCACGTTTAGTATTCCGTGAATCGATTGTTAAATCTGTGCGCAAGTTGGGAGTTTACACTATTTGTATGGATATTTTTCAGTTCGGGATTAGGCGACTGTCTGACCAACAGCCCGAGAAACCCGCCAGATGATTTCAAATTCCCAAACATGCTGCCCGGTGCTATGTACGGCGGTGACTTCCAATGCCAAAGGGAGTTCCCTGGCTCGAAGCAATGCGCAATCACCGGAGTATGGTTGAACTCTGTTTTTTAATCTAATTTTAGTCCTAAGTGGTTGTTGCAGGGGTTGAAAACAGTTATGATATCAATTCCGGTTTTTGAAACAGTTACGAGAACCGAAAAAATGTTATAACTGTTATGAGAATATAGGTTCTCGCTTATATCGGTTACGGTTACGGTTCTTGAGAACCGATATTATAACGGTTCTATAACTGTTATTTTCAGATTCTAGATTTCGGTTTCGGTTTCGGTTCTTCACACTTCAAAAGGTATAATATGTCCCGTATCAGTCTCATATCGGTTTTGCAGTTCTGCAACTGATATTTTTTGGTTCTGTATCGGCTATACAGGGTGTCTCAAAATTCTTTGAATATCCGGAAATGGGATGTTCCTGAGATCATTTGAAACGACATTTTCCTTTGCAAAAATGGCGTCCACTGCTTTGTTTAAGAGTTATTAACGAAAAACACGGACCAATCAGAGCGCGGCTACAGCGGGTTGATTCTGGCTCGGCCAATGGCGACGCCACGCTAAGCGGGACATGTCGCCGAGTCGGACTCCGTTCGCTGTAGCCGCGCTCTGATTGGTCCGTGTTTTTCGTTAATAACTCCTTAACGAAAGGGAAATCTTGTTTCAGCTAGGCCAATGCGAGAAGCTATGGTGCACCGCGAACGACACATGCAAAACACGAAAGCAACCGCTGGCGGATGGAACTAAATGCGGGGAGAACAAGGTTCGTTACAAAAATGTTCGAGTTTGTTGAATGGTTCCTGGGGTTATTCTAAGAAGCCCTATCATTTGCGAACATGTCGTACGTGGCTTCGTTTTCGAGTTCTTAACGGAAAACATGGGCCAACCAGAGCGAAGCTACAGCTGACTGATTTCGGCTTGGCGAGGCGCGGCGACCGATTCTACTGTAGCGGTAGCGTTGTCATCGCGCCGTGCTCGAATCGCGAGCAAGAAAAGGAGTAACAATTTAACCAAATAAAACTCGCATATTCAGCCGTAAATGCACTTGCCGTTTCGATTTTTATTTATTATATTTTACTATATATATATTTTATATAAAAATATGATATACTATATATATATATTTTATATAAAAATATAATATACTATATATATATATATATTTTGTATAAAAATATAATATACTATATATATATATATTTTATATAAAAATATAATATACTATATATATATATTTTATATAAAAATATAATATACTGTATATATATATATTTTATATAAAAATATAATATACTATATCTATATTTTACGATTATTATTTATTATTTATTATATTTGACAAAACGTATTTTTAAGAATTTTCAATATTTAAATTCCGACCAATTGCAACTTTTTTCAAAATTCCTTCTGACCGTCATGTAGTACATTAATTGTTCTAACTTCTCAAAAAAAAAAAAAGAAATCCAAGCTACAGTGTCCGATATTAAAAATGTTACGGTCTGTTTAAGAGTGTCCGAATATTTATCAGAGCCGACATATCGCAGAGACCGAATAATGCTAGCAAAGAATGCTTTTATGCTTGTGTATTCAGTGGTGCATCCACAAGGTATGCGTGGAAATGGGGACCCGGCCAAAGGCGGTGCACGGTGGCTGGGGTGGATGGTCTCCCATGAGCAGTTGCAGCCGAACCTGCGGCGGCGGCCTCAAATATGCCGAGCGGGAATGCAACAAACCACCACCGGCGAACGGTGGCAGATACTGCCTCGGAGAAAGAAAGAAGATGGCCATTTGTAACACTCAGGTGCGAACATCCTGCGTTCTGTTCATTCTTTACTTTCTTCATCCCTTTCTTCCTCCCTTGTTGATTTATATTATATTATTTTGTTTGCCTGTAAACCGTTTGTTTCATTGGTGTATGTGTTAGGTGGTTGTATATGGAATGCCTGATTTTTAACAATGACATTTAACCAGCACAATTGTATTCTAAATACAGTGAATTCTCGATAAGTGTCCGAAATATCTAGTCCGTAATTGTTACCTGAACTATCCCCACTACCGCGGGGTATACCCCGTGGGAGTACACTATTCCCATTGTTCCTCATAATGGAAAATTAGATTCTATTATGGTAGAAAATTGCGTTTCGATACTATAGCTTGCTATGTCTCCAAGGTACGCAATTTCGCGGAAGAATTTTAGTTGTTTCCTTCGTGGAAAGGGCTTCGTGGCCAGAAGGAATTCCGTTTGGAATTAATTACAGAATACAATGGTCTTTTTCCTCGTTTGTCGGTTGGTTTAATAGTTTCCGTGTAATTTCGTGGATTTGGTGGTTTCGTAGGCCTGCGACCCGAAGAAACCACCCCTCCGAGCGGTCCAGTGCTCGATGTACGACAACAGAAAAGTGTTCGTGGACAATGATTTTCACACTTGGAAGCCGGTGATAGAGAAGAACACCCCTTGCCACTTGGTCTGTGTCAACGAGAAGAACGTGAAAGCGGTGTTAATACGATCCGTGAACGACACAACACCTTGCAGACCTGGAACGAACGACATGTGCATCAATGGCGTCTGTAGGGTGAGCGAACCTCTCAAACGTGATGCGCATACAGTCTGTCTCGCGAGAACGCGTTGTCGATATCTCTGGAAAAGTTGATATGTACAATTCGAAAAAATGTAATATGAATCGAAAGTACAGGCTGTACAAAAAAACAAGTGTAAAGCCGGTCGTAGCGTAATTTTACATCTCTGGATCGATGGAGATTTGTTACAAGTCCAAATCTTGATTCTCAAGGTCAAAATTTTGTTTTCAAGGTCGACCTAGCCCAGACCTTGATTCTCAAGGTCAATCTTTTTGTTTTCAAGATCGACATAACCCAGATCTTGATTCTCAAGGTCAATATTTTGTTTTCAAGGTCGACAGAACACAGACCTTGATTTTCAAGGTCAATATTTTTTTTTCAAGGTCGACCTAATCTAGACTTTAATTCTCAAGGTCGACCTAACCCAGACCTTTATTGTCAAGGTCAATATATTGTTTTCAAGGTCAACCTAACCCAGACCTTGATTCTCAAGGTCAATATTTTGTTTTCAAGATCGACCTAACCCTGACCTTGATTCTCAAGGTCAATATTTTGTTTTAAAGATCGACCTAACCCAGGTCTTGATTCTCAAGGTCAATATTTTGTTTTCAAGGTCGACAGAACCCAGACCTTGATTGTCAAGGTCAATATTTTGTTTTCAAGGTCGACAGAACCCAGACCTTGATTGTCAATATTTTGTTTATATTGTACATAGAGAACTATTTTGTTTCGCACCGTTTCGGATATTATTTGGAAACTTTTGTTTGATTGTTCATGTAGAAATCAGAGGTTAGTTAACAATATTTCAGACCGGAATCTACGATGTTCCAGAAAGTGAGTTGCGATTGGCTCCTGGACGGCACCGCGGTGGATGACAAATGCGGCATCTGCAAAGGAGACGGCACCAAATGCAAGAAAATCGAAGGCAGCTTCGATAGCCCCACTAGCAAGACTGAATGTATGTTGCGCTTTTCCACCTATCAATTTATAATAATTAGACTGCGGATTTTATGCGTTTATTATTACAAAAATGGGCAGGAACAATTTAAAACGGTGAACAGTCTCAAAGAATGTCAATGTAATTAAAATTATTAATGTGGTAAAGAAATGTTTGCCTGCGCAATTGACGCACAAAAATATAAGTTTCCATACAGATCCGCAGTCTAATGATTAGACTAAAAATGAGTAACATGGAAGGAAACGTAATTGTATTATTGTTTATTTGTTAAAATTATTAAGAGAATTTTAGAGGCAATTTCTGTTTTGCTTATTGCAAAAATAGATGCATAGGAAACCAAACTGTAAGAAAAATTTAGGATTGATATTAGTTTATATTCGGCTTGGTAAAATTATTCAAAGTATTGATATAAGAAATTTTCTAAAATTTTCCATTTCTTACAAATGACTGAAACAGTTTTTATTTTGTTTATTGCAAAAATGGATGTGTAGGAACCCAAAATGTGAAGGCATTAGATGAATTCGAGAATACTGTTAATTTATATTTAATTTGTTACAATTGTTCGAAATATCCAAATAAGAAATACATTTTTATCCGACTTCCATTTCTGACAACTGAACGAGACAATTTTTGTTTTGAATAAAGATCTGCAGTTTCACAATGCATAAATAAATAATATCGATGTTTACAGCTCGCAACCAGATCGTGACGGTTCCGAAAGGCGCCCGCAGCATCACCGTTGCGGAAACAGTTCCGCACGCGAACATCCTATCGGTGATACCTGTGAAAGGGGGCAAACACTGTCTCAACACTAAAAAGTAGTTATTCTCGTGATTACGGTTCAGATCGTAAAAGAATGTTGCGCAATGAAACGGTTACCTGCGACGTTAAAGTTTACATTGCGTTCAGATGATACGCATTACGCCTTTTCATGATTCTTTTATCGCAGTCGCGAATTTGCGAGCGGCGATTATGAGTGCGCCGGCTCGATACTGATTTATACGCATCCCGAACCCCAAAAGGAGCAATTTGACATTAAGGGTCCGATTACGGAAGACATTCTGGTCGAAGTAAGTGTATACATACTATTTACAGTGTTGTCGCGATGAAAGTTACAAGGCTGTACACGATAAGTGCAAACAGATTATCCCCACTACCGCGAGGTATACCCCTTGAGGGACCGAGAAGCTCGACCGCTCGACTCAGCCGAGAATTTGTAACATGACACGGATTACGTATATGGGTGAGCCAACACAAATGCAACGATAGAACTTTTTTGTTTTAAATTATTTTTCCATGAAACTTTCACTAACACATTCGTTACATTTTCCTGATTAAAATGATACATAAAGACAGCGAATGAAACAGAAAGAGAGACTAGAAGTCGTGTAGTCGGCAAACATCAAAACCGTTGATCGTTGAAACAGATAAGTGCAATTGTAAAATTTTTTTATTTTTCAATATTTTGTTGTGAAACTCTGCCAACATATTTGTGACATTTTTCTGATTAAAATGAGACCAAACATGGTATAATTCGGTGCACATTTGCCTATGTAAATTTGTACTTTAAAAACGTATTGTCGTTAATTAAACATGTAAATATTCACCGAATTATGTCTTGTTTGTACTCCATTTAATCAGAATAATATCACGAATGTGTTGATTCAAATTTTATGAAAAAATAATGAAAAACAAAAAAGTTTTGTCATTACATTAGTATTGTCTCACCGACACACTTGCGCCGTATGGGGTACGATAGCTCGGCTCGACGCAGACGGCAAAAGATAAAGGAACCTGGAGGAATCGTGTCCCGCTCGTAAAACGCAATGTTTCGGACTCGAAGTCGTTGCACTCTTCGCGGCATTAGTTTACTAGGTTTATTTTAGGAGAGTTCTTTAAAGTGTAGACTACTCACTCATGAACAGGGCTGCAGAAAAATAAATATTTAGAATAGTTAAATAGAAATGAACAATTTTATTATTTTAAGCGATAGAAGATTTGGCAAATAAATATGTTTTGCAATAGTAATTACATAAAGAAATAGTTATTCTAATTATATATTTTAATCCTGTGATATACAAAATATATTTAAAAAATACGGTACAGTTTCCTGAAGACGTTTAATATACCATTATTAAATTGAGTAGTTTGAAATGATTGATAAGTGGAGTGCGGATTTTTTTACAAAATAAAATTTGTTGCAGTAGTACAGTACATAGATATAAGTCTAAAATAATATAATAGCATTGTTAAAGTTGTTCTAAATTTTCACGGTCGTGAATTTGACCTACTCATTTTTATCATAAATGCATAAAATCCGCGGTCTAATGTCAAGAAATGAATTTCTAGAATAACGCGATAGTTTTCATAAAAATGGCTTACTGCATGAGATTAAATGGTCTTTAGGTTGAAATTAACTTTTAAAAATAGAGGAAAGCCGAAATTAATTTTAAAATATAGAGTGAAGTTTTCTGTTCTTGTGCTGACAGTAATAAAATGTATTAGAAACATTCAATTTCATTTCGACCGGGCCCGAGTCAGTAGCACACAGAGTCGTAAAATTTTGTAGTTTTATTTCAGCTTAATTTCGACCAACTGACAAGGATGTCGTGCAAGTACTAAGAACGATCGTTGCGATTCCAGTACGAGTTTCACGGGACCACGCCGTATCGTAACTTTGCGGTGACTTGGTCGTATTATGTGATGTCGTCGAACCCCTCGTACACACCGAAATACCTGTGGGACTTCACGGAGTGGACGAACTGCGACGCGAAATGCGACGGCGGCACAATGGTAAATCGCACTATTATCCAACTAATATCGCCATTATCCCCCAAATCCGCTGAATCAACCATCTCCCCACAGAAACACACCCCTAAATCCTTCGGACACAAAATCGAGCCTTTCTGTAATTACAGTCTATCACACAAGTGCGCGTCGGCGATATTTCTCTAAATATTTACGTATTTGTAAAAATTGAATTTTTTTTATCGGATTACCTTATATTTTTTCTTCGATATCCTTATAGAGCATAAAAAGACAAATCCAACGACTATCATGACCATACCATTACGATCATTAAATCTCGAGATATTTGTGTCTGGAAAGTAATATAGTTGATGCGTTCAGATACAAATATCTGGAGACTGAATGATCAGAATGATATGGTGATGGTACTCGTTGGATTGGTCTTTTCATGCTCTATAACAACATCAAGAAATATGTATAAGGTGTCTATTAAAAATATACTGATGACCCTAAAATTGCGTTAAAAAATGATTTTAAGGAAATATCCCATTCACGATTCCATCTACTACTAGAAATGGTATAACTTTGTTCTGAAGAGTTTCTTGTTTGTGTCTGAGCAGTCTAATCGGTAGATGTTTATGCAAAATAAAAATCTTCCACCTGAATTGCAAAGTAATTTGTTTAATACACTGACACTAATATAACAGTATTTTTAAATTCTTCTAATGCTTTTACTGTTTCAAATTCAGCCTAATAATATTTCATTATAAATGCATAAGAATCCGCAGCGTAGTTAGAGGTTAGAAAACAGATGACACATTGACACTTCACGATTCCAGTGGAGCTAACTCACGTTCCAGTTCATAGCCCACCAATCAAAAACAAAGACTTTTCGATTGGTAAACTGAACAATTGAAAGAACAGCAACAAGTAGTTTCTTCGTCGCGTTTATTCGTGTTTCCGGTTCGGTGCGTCGTCGGCCATAAATCATCCGGCTCAATTAGATGTTTGTCCGAGGATTTATTTCTCTTTGACACTTTCGGGCTGTGGGTTTCCGTTCGCGTGCGTCCAGGACACTAAATCAGAGGACAAGCGACGGAGAGACACAAACGCGAGGAAACGCGTGTTACCAATCGCCGAGAAATATTTCTCGGTGCTAAATAAAGTCGAGTTTGCAAACGACGGATGGCAGGAAGCGGGACGGTATAAATAAGCGTAATCAGAGGGTTCTCTTCGATGACTATAGATGTCGGAACCGACGTGCATCGAGCAGAACGCTGGCAAAGTCACGCCGAATTTTTGCGACAGCACGACCAAACCGGAACCGAAGAGCAGAGTGTGCAATGCGCAGCCTTGTCCTGCTAGGTAAGCAAAATTATTCTGACATTTCTTTTTCACAATTATTTCCAACTATTGGGTTCTGTAATAAATTCCCGCGATTTTTGTATTTTATTCCGCAATTTTGTGGGATAATTAGAAATGTGTAGGCATCGTTTCAAACAGTAAAGAGATTGTGAGAATGTAGGAACGTCAACGTGTTATTTTTAAATTGTTAGAACTACTGGAGAAAGAAAGAAATTTTTATCTAACGGCTGGTTTTTTAAATGGCTATATTGGAATGATCATTTAATTGGTACAGCAGCTTCTCCGACTATATCAGGCACTGACAATATGAAAAATTGATATGTGAAATATGATGATTAGTCAACGGATTTTAGATTTCAGTCAAATAAAAAAATTTGAAGATATTTAAAAAATTGAGCTGATTAAAATGAGTAGAAAAAGGAAATAAACTTTTTACAATTGACTTGGACACAGTTGGAATAATTGTTCCTGTTTATCGGCTTTCTATTTCAATATTCTTGAAGCGCACATTTTAACCCTTTGCACTCGGAGTGATTTTAATTAAAAAACCAAACATTTCTTTCAACCTAGAATATTTCCATTCCTCATGATTTTTCTCCGTGTTCGGCATATGGAACTGCATATAATACCTCGTACAATACGTGAATATTTAATAATTTACAAAATAAGAACAAATTTAATAATGTAAACAATATTTTGAATAATGGTATAGCAATTTTTAATGAAATTTAATCATGTGAACAATATTTTGAATAATGGTATAGCAGTTTTTAATGAAATTAATAATGTAAACAATATTTTGAATAATGGTATAGCAATTTTTAATGAAATTTAATAATGTAAACAATATTTTGAATAATGGTATAGCAATGTTTAATGAAATTTAATAATGAAAACAATATTTTGAATAATGGTATATCAATTTTTAATGAAATTTAATAATGTAAACAATATTTTGAATAATGGTATAGCAATTTTTAATGAAATTTAATAATGTAAACAATATTTTGAATAATGGTATAGCAATTTTTAATGAAATTTAATAATGTAAACAATATTTTGAATAATGGTATAGCCATTTTTAGTGGCGCCTCAGAGTCGCCATTCGAGTGCTAAGGGTTAATTTCCGATATGAAATTTCACAAAGTATAATGCGCTTTAAAGCAACGAATGACTGTTAAGCTTTCTACGAACATTCATAATTCACTGGGGGAGGGGGGGGGGGGAGTAATATCGAAGTCTGTTTGACAAAAGCGTCTGTGCATTGATTCGAACCGTCTCGAGTTTCCTTAATCCCGAGATGAATCGGTTTCCGACACGCGTAACTGTCTGCGCATTGTGCATACGAAGGTGGCGAGTGAGTCAATGGAGCAGGTGCAGCGCCTGCGACGGCAAGTCGGGCTTGAAGCATCGCAAAGTGCAGTGTGTAAAGCCGGCATCCCGTGCCGGCGAGGACGATGTACAGGCAAACTTTGACGCGTGCAAGGGACGCGTGCCAAAGCAAAAAGTGGAGTGCGTCGGTGAGAATATCAGAATATTGTTTCCCTCCTCGCTTTTACCTTCCGGCTACACGCTTTGTATTCCCCTGTCTATTAACACCTGTATTCGCAGCATTTAACGATAGAACGCGCCAGCAATGTCTAATTGACTTCGCTGAAACAATTGTTATCCTCTAGAACTACCGTTTTCCAATTACCGTTTTCTGATCGTCCTTAATTGTTTATACAGGGTGAGTCAATAACTATTATCACCTGAAATAACTCATTATACAGGGTGAGTCACCTAACGCTTGCACCTCAAATATCTTTATTGTTTCTAAAGAATCGTAAAATATGGCAAGGACAAAGTTGAATGGTACAATGGGGCTGACACGATGCCAAAAAAATTTTGTTTTTATGAGATTTTTTTTAGAGATTCTCAAGGTCACCTTGACTTTTTTAAATGGAACCACCCTTTTTTAAACGCGTACAATGATAGTCCCTTTCATTACGAATTCAGTAACCATAATTACTCAAGGTCATTTAAGGTCACTGATAGAAAAAATCTTAAAAATCGAAAATCTTTTTTGAAATTTTTTCTCGGACCAATCTCATAGTCGCTATTGTGTATTTCTTCAGTATTGAGACAAATTCAGAATGATTAGAACACTTTCTGTCTTTAACGCGTTAAACGAGAAGCAATTTTGTCTAGCTTCACATTTCACTTTTTTTTTTTAAAAATACGACAATGCATAAGCGAAAGACTTGATATATACTGACATAGCATTTAACAGTCACTTATAATACAAGAACACTGTTGCACTATTTGCAACTCACTCAAATTATTAAGGAAAGAAATAAATGTCTATGTAGCTTCTGTATCTGGCAATTGAGTATACAGTCTACTAACAATTCAATTAATTACCCATTCAAAGGCGACAGACCGTGCAGGAAAACCTGTCCCAAGAGGGCTCGCAACGTCCAGAAATCCCTCGCGAAACGCCAAAGACCGATCCCAGTGGAAAAACGTGCCAAGATGATCGACAAGGTGGTAGATCTTAATCTGGCACGCTACCTTGAAAAATCGTACGGCGTTCCTAGCGGATCTGAAGAGATGAGCAAGATCAGCGACACCTCGGACTATCGTCAAGTTCTTCGCGACTGGTCAGCCGCGGTGGTAGATAAAGCGAAGAGGACTTGTCAAGAAAAGAACATAACCACACCGAAACCGGGTTCGGTCATCGTAGACACCGTTCCGGTAGAGTCCTACGTCCTGGTCGAAGCTCCGTTTTTGGATGAGAATTTGCAACAGAATCTGTCTGACAAAGCGTATCAGGAAGGAGGGGATAGGGTGGGTGTTAGCTTAGATACTTCGCGAGAGAAGGTTTACCACGGGCTGCAGGCTATTAAGAAGTTACAGGAAATGACTGCGCGCAATGACACGGCGTCGCCTTCGAAGGAGCAGGGTTTGACTTACGATCGATTGGCCAGGCTCGTGGATCCCGAGAATCAGTGATAGAAACGCTTTGATAGTTGATTTTCGGATTTTTGCGAATTTAAAGATTGTGGATGGGGAGTCAATTCTCTCTGTCGCAAGGTTTGACTTACGATCGATTGGCCAGACTCGTGGATCCCGAGAATCCATGATAGAAACGCTTTGGTAGTTGATTTTAGGATTTTTGCGAATTTAAAGATTGTGGATGGGGAGTCGATTCTCTCTGTCGCAAGGTTTGACTTACGATCGACTAGCCAGGCTCGTGGATCCCGAGAATCAGTGATAGAAACGCTTTGGTAGTTGATTTTAGGATTTTTGCGAATTTAAAGATTGTGGATGGAGAGCCGACTCTCCCTGCTGCAAGGTTTGACTTACGATCGATTGGCCAGGCTCGTGGATCCCGAGAATCAGTGATAGAAATTCTTTGGTAGTTGATTTTAGGATTTTTGCGAATTTAAAGATTGTGGATGGAGAGTCGATTCTCTCTGTCGCAAGGTTTTGAGGAGTTTAAAGTTGTCTGCGAGTAGGCTGGGTATTTTACGTTTTTTAGATTGCGTTTAGACTGTGTCCAGATTGTGTACAGAAAACTTGATGAAGAACGGCTTAGATTGTATTTAGACTGTATCTGAAGAAATTGATAATAATATTGTTTAGCTTAGCGAAAGAGATTCGAAGAAATATTTAGATTCCAGTTAGACGATAGCTTAAAAATTTGACACAAAATGGTTTAGATTGTGTTTAGACTGTATTTGAAGAAATTGATAATAAAATTGTTTAGCTTGGAGAAAGAGTTTTGAAGAAATTTTGAAATTGTAGCTAGACCACAGGTTGAAAACTTCATTCAAAATTGTTTAGATTGAAGAAAGAAATTCGATGAAATGTTTCGATTACAGTTAGGCCATAGCTTAAAAATTTGGTACAAAATTTTTTAAATCGCAGCTGGAATAAAATGATAAAAAATTGTTAAGTCTCTTTCGAGGCTCTATCTAGAAAAATAGCTTTACACATAATTTTGTAAATGTTTCTGCTTGCATGAAACTCGAGGATGTTCAAATTAGAAGAGCTGCAGTATGAACAATAAATTTGTTAACAATTTATGAGTATTTGCTAAAATGCTGCACTCTTGTAAAGTGCATCTAAAACGATAGTTAAACGTTTGTGAAAAAAGAATTATTCAGAAAAATTTCTTGTGTTCAAGGTCACGCAGAGATTATAAACAGATCAATGTACAATAATGTTAGTTATAATTTCTGCTTGATTTGCGCTGTTAAACCATGTAAATTGTACAAGGAACACCTTTTTTTACAATACATGTCCTCGCAATAACGTCGACAGTGTACGTACGTTCCGACCACGCGACGTTTCGCAATGTTTATTATTTAGTCTGCGAATGTGTACACCGAATAAACGTGCACGTTTTTTATTACAATAAAATTCTGTTTGATTCACGCGTTTTGCTAGCAACGCTTCGTTCTTGGAAAAAATGATATGCTGTAATGTTTGTGCATTTCAAGCTTTATTGTGCTTCTCTGTTCTCATTCTCTCTTTTTAAAATTCTTTCCGTACCCTCATTCACTATTTCTGTCAGTCTTTCCCTTTCTTATTCTCTATTTTTCTCATGCTATCCACCTCTCTTTTTGTTATTCTCTGTTTTTCTCATTTTCTCTTTTTATAATTCGCTCCCTTCACCATTCATTATTGTTGTCATTCTCTTCCTTTCTTATTCTCTATTTTTCTCATGCTAACCACCTCTCTCTTTTTGTTATTCTCTGTTTTTCTCGTTTTCTCTTTCTATAATTCTCTCTCTTCACCATTCACTATTGTTGTGATTCTCTTCCTTTCTTATTCTCTATTTTCCTCATGCTCCCCTCTCTCTCTTTTCGTTAATATTTGTTTTTCTCATTCTTTCTCTTCCCCATTCACTATTTTTGTCAGTCTCTTCCTTTCTTATTCTCTATTTTTCTCATGCTATCCACCTCTCTCTTTTTGTTATTCTCTGTTTTTCTCATTTTCTCTTTTTATAATTCTCTCTCTTCACCATTCATTATTGTTGTCATTCTCTTCCTTTCTTATTCTCTATTTTTCTCATGCTAACCACCTCTCTCTTTTTGTTATTCTTTGTTTTTCTCGTTTTCTCTTTCTATAATTCTCTCTCTTCACCATTCACTATTGTTGTGATTCTCTTCCTTTCTTATTCTCTATTTTCCTCATGCTCCCCTCTCTCTCTTTTCGTTAATATTTGTTTTTCTCATTCTTTCTCTTCCCCATTCACTATTTTTGTCAGTCTCTTCCTTTCTTATTCTCTATTTTTCTCATGCTATCCACCTCTCTCTTTTTGTTATTCTCTGTTTTTCTCATTTTCTCTTTTTATAATTCTCTCTCTTCACCATTCATTATTGTTGTCATTCTCTTCCTTTCTTATTCTCTATTTTTCTCATGCTCCACCCTCTCTCTTTTTGTTAATCTCCGTTTTTCTCATTCTTTCTTTTCGTCACTATTTTGCTCATTTTTCTGTCTGTGTTTCATTCTGTATTTTTCCTCTTTCTTTCTTTTTCTCATTTGCTATTTTACTCATTCTCTCTCTCTCTCTCTCTCTCTCTCTCTCTCTCTCTCTCTCCCCCTCTCTGTCTATTTTTCTCTGCTACTTTATTCGAGGATATTGAAATGCAGCAAGAACCGGAAGTTCTCCTAGAGTCTCGCGTTTCCACGCGCAAGCGGTACTCGCCAGCTTTTAATTGACGCGTGTCGGTACTTGAGCAGCAATTTATTACGAAATTATGATACCGGTCGACAGTGTTGCCGATTTAACATTGCGATCGATCATTCCGCGAAAGTCATCGAGTCCCCAATGGATCCTGGCGGTGTCCTCGAGCACCGGCAGGTGTGTGCAGAATATATTGTATATATATACAATACGCAGAATAACAACGTATAGTATGTATACGGTTCTTGCGAAGTAAGATCCGGATTTGAGTTTGTCTGGCTGGAAATCGCACCGGGCCGGTATCGCAGCTAACAACCATCAACTCGATCTCGATCAGCACGCGATCACACGCAGCCAGCTCGCGTTCAGTGTCCAATCAGACGGCTAATTCTATTTGTCTGCCTAGCGAGATTAGAAAAATACGGATCGACTTTTGCACGATTGCATATTCCACTGGGAAATTGATAGCTTTGATTTTATCTCGTCGTAGCAATATTTTAAGATCGTTTCTTGTCCGTGGATTTTTAAAATTCACGGGATATTTTTTAAACGTTGATATTTTTCTATTTATCCACGAATGTCGAAACAGTTAATCATTGGACAACGAGGAATTCAGTGAAAATTCTATGAAACACAATAATATCGAGGAATGTTACGTTTGTCTTATGAAAACTACGCTAAAATTACATTGTAATTATTTTATTTATTGACGATTGAACCTTTCTGAAAGCAAACAAATATCCACACCATTTTTAAACGTCTCGTATTCAGGGTGTACGCGTTAAGTTATATCACCTTCTTTTAGGCATTTCCGGTAGTGCAATTAAAGAATGTTTTAAACAAAAGTTCATCAGTACTTGGTGAGCTACATGTTCGCATATTCTTAAATCTGGAAAAATGCTTTTTACGTAAAACAGTAAAGGTCACCTTGACTTTTTTAAATGGCACCACATGTTTTGGAGGTCGTAGGATTGTTGCTGACGTCGAGACGAATTCAACAGTGTATTATACTATGACCTTGAAATGACCTCAAACTCGAAAATTTTGTGCAAACTTAATTTTATTGAAAAATTATTTCTTACAAAATAAATCAGGTTACACTTATGATTTCTATCGATCGAATTTTGAGTTAAATTAAGGAAAATGATATTGGCGCAAGGTTCGATCTTGAAATGAAATCAGGTTACGTTAGATGTTCGAACTGCGATCCATCTTCTATGATACAGAACTCCGCTCCACACATGGCGACGACGAGAAATCTAATACAAAGAGCGGAGTTCTGTACCACAGAAGATGGATCGCAGTTCGAACATCTGATGTAACCTGATTTATTTTGTAAGAAATAATTTTTCATTAAAATTAAGTTTGCATAAAATTTTCGATTTTGAGGTCATTTCAAGGTCATAGTATAATACACTGTTGAATTCGTCTCGACGTCAGCAACAATCCTATGACGTCCAAAACATGTAGTGCCATTTAAAAAAGTCAAGGTGACCTTTACCGTCTTACGTAAAAAGCATTTTTCCAGATTTAAGAATATGCGAACATGTAGCTCAACAAGTACTGATGAACTTTTGTTTAAAACATTCTTTAATTGCACTACCGGAAATGCCTAAAAAATGGTGACATAACTTAAAAAGAGAATTAACTATCTATGCGGATCCTACAGTTTGCAATTATTGACGCCTTTGGTGTGTTCGCCCGAACATAACCTCACTAATATATTGCGCATCGATAGAGGTCGACATATTTATTCTCAGTGTTATTATGTCATACACATTGTTTAGTCAAAATATATTGTTACGAATGTGGCACAGTAGTGTTACCTGTTGTATCTTCGTTGCCCAAACGATGACATAACAAGGTCAACGGCCGAGTCGCTTAACAGACGTTGAACTAGTTGGACGTGGAAAGATAAGTGCTCTTCCTCCCCGAATAAGGAGTATGCAGTGTTCTATAACAATCTCCTTTATTGTATTTGAAAATGTCAAAATTACATATTGTTAACTATTATAGTACGAGCAGTGCCTCTTATCATCAACAGACCCAGACAATGAATCCAAACAATTTTTATTGAAGTGAAACTTCTTTAGGCGCATTAAGGTCGGATTATACGTGTCCGAAGTTCGGATCAGACCGAATATTGTTACCCAGGTTTTAATGAGAGTGTTCGCAATCGGAAATCGGCGTCCGACTTCTCAACGATTCTTTTTCTTCGAGTCTGGGAGGCCATATGGGCTCCACAACTCCTTTAGCTAAACTGTCGGTAGCTCTCCTTTACAATATCTCGAACGCATCACAAGTTACGTCGAAGTTCGGACGGAAATGTATAAACACCCTAAAAACGCGTCCGATATCGGACGGATGTGTATAACCCGACCTTTAGGCGTAAAACCGATCTGGCGATGAAACGAAATTCTATTCTATTAGCATATACGGTTGAGGGTTCGTAATTGCTTAATAAAGATTATGATAAAATTCCGACGATACTAAGTGGAGATTTCAACGTGAACCTTGCATCGGAACAATCAAAATTATTAATAGAATTTTTTAGAAGTAAATTAAGATTGGAAATGGTAAATAACCTTAATGAAGCGACAACAAGATCACGAACAACTCTCGATGCAGTATTTCCATACATTTAGACAAAATTGAATCAAGAATATTTATATCATATTTTATCTATCACAAGTCAATTGTTCCAATAATAGAATCATAGAAAATTAAATGTCATAAAGTGTTAATAAAAATTCGAAATAAAATTAAAGAAAGAAGTTTCACTTCAGCAATGTGGTCTAAGCGCACAACAATTTTTTTACATAAAAATCGGCAGTCTGTGGAACAGTTTTCTGAGTCAAAGCAGACCCAATCACAGGACCACCGTAGGGTCAACACATTGCCCCTCGCCAACGCGTTAATCCCTCCCCGGCTGAAACAGGAGGGGAGACAAACTGAACTCGGCGAGTTCCTTGGCGACTAATCCGAGATTAGGCTCGTGAGACACCTCGTTGGCGTTGAGCAGAGAGCTTTCGATAAGGAAGAGAGAATCAGGGGAGAATCAAAGCACCCACTTCCGTCTCTTCTTCCCAGTTGTTCCTTTCAGCATCTTGTCCCATCTTCTACAACCGACGCAGGACTCCTGATCCTTCGGGTCCTGACAGTATCTGCGATAACATCTACATCCTGCGTGCGCGAGGATGTCGACGGGTTCGTCTTTCCCCGCTGTTGAAGATGCAGAGTGTGCGCTGGCTTGTCAGTCGGCGATCATCCATCTACGATCATGGTGATTAACCCATCGACGAATTAGATGGATGCACCAGATGGATCAGCCGTCCAACAGCTTTGCAGCTGACGAGGACGTCCAACGGTGAAGCTATTCGCCGTTGAGCGGCTCGATCGAACAAATGGAGAGCTTTTAACGTAAATTATCCACTGTGAAATGTTAACTGACCGGTACACCGACCTGTCCGTAACTTTTTGCTCGGGTTTTTTTTAAAGCGATTTTGTTGTTTTGTTCACTCTCGTTTGTTCGTTTTGCTCACTCAACGAAAATTCGAGATCAATTTCTCATTTGATGTTATTTGTAGGTTATGTAATACTATCCATAAACTGGATAGTATTACATAACCTACAAATAACATCAAATATGGGAATATTTGCGGATTCTTCTGCAAAATAAACATTGTTTTTACCAGTTGTAACAAACAGGAACTAAATAGATATTTCTTTCTTGATTTATTGATTTGATTAAGGTAAAACTAATACATTGATATTTTTAAACCTTTTTAATCTACATGGTGAGGCATTTAAAACAGGACACCTGAATAACTGGCTCGTTTTTGGAGATAGAAGAAAACTTATTTGGTATCGAAGGATTCATAATTTGGTGCTCCAATTTTTTCGGTAGGTGGAGGCGTCAAGGAGATATGAAGGTCAACTCTGCTTTTCTAAATGGAACAGTATGTTTCTTTACTTACATTCTGATAGAGTATCACAAACTGTGGCCACTAATAACCTGAGAAGAGGCGTGTGACCTATACAGTGTGTCCCACATAAATAGGAACACCTAAATATCGGTCGTATTTACAATCCTATCAGAAAACTTCAGAGGACAAAGTGACACTATTGCATGGGGAAAATATAATGGTAAAGAAAAAAGTTTTTTACGTCGTGTATTTTAATGAAATTTCAAGGTCACCGATGTTTTTTTTGAATGGAATACTATATTTTTTTTGCGATAGCATGATAGACAATAAAAAACTGAATTTTATGGATACCAACTTTTTGACCTTGAAATGACCTTGAGCAAGAATAATTATGTGGGAGTGGATAAAATTTGGAAGTTTAAAACTTACGGGTTTCAGCATAGATTACGCGTTGTTTACGGCGGGTTGACCTTTACATATCATAATAAATATTCGAAATGTTAACCATCCTCATTTATACAATATTGTAATCTTGCATTAAATGATCTGTAAGCATTGTCGATTTACTGAGACGTAATTGAACGTCGAACGAATTTATACAAGGAACTCTTACTGGTATAAAGTATGCTGCATTTTTACGCCAGGATTTGTCGGGTCTTTTAGAAGAAATCACATTATTCGATCGGGAGCGCATGTGGTTTCAACATGATGGTTGTCCAGCGCATTATTCTAAAGTTGCTAGAACGGTGCTAAATACGAAATATCCTGGACGCTGGATTTGGCGACGAGGAACAATTCCATGGCCAGCCCGTTCTCCGGATCTGACACCATTGGACTTTTATCTATGGGGCAAGATAAAATGTATTGTGTACAAATGTAAACCCACAACGCCAGAGGATATGCGGCAAAGGATTACTGCAGCATGCGCTTCAATTACGTCTCAGGAAATCGACAATGCCTACAGATCATTTAATGCAAGATTGCAATATTGCATAATTGAGGATGGTCAACATTTCGAACATTTATTATGATATGTAAAGGTCAACCCGCCGTAAACAACGCGTAATCTGTGCTGAAACCCGTAAGTTTTAAATTTCCACATTTTATCCGCTCCAACATGATTATTCTTGCTCAAGGTCATTTCAAGGTCAAAAAGTTGGTATCCATAAAATTCAGTTTTTTACTGTCTATCATGCTATCGTAAAAAAAATATACTATTCCATTTAAAAAAACATCGGTGACCTTGAAATTTCATTAAAATACACGACATAAAAAATTGTTTTCTTTACCATTATATTTGCCCCCTGCAATAGTGTCATTTTGTCCTCTGAAGTTTTCTGATAGGACTGTAAATACGATAGATATTTAGGTATTCCTATTTATGTGGGACACCCTGTATAATTTAATAAAAAATATAAATTCAAAAACAAACATTTCTCTCTTCCAACAGAACATCGCTCTGATAAATAATTAACACGCTCTCCACCACCGTCCCACATATATGTGATATTCACGATTTTATAATTTGTTTGAATCTAGTCAAATTCATTTTATACACTTTGCTATTTAAAGTCGCAGTACGCAGCATAATATTCAAATACTTCGTGACCTCCCTCTGTCAAATTGTCTCAACATTTCTCGTAGAAGTGGTGCGCTGTATTTGATAAAACAATTTAACGAGAAAGATAAGCAGCGAAGCAAATGGAGGTGGTGTGCTTGTTAATCAAGAAATTCCACGAAGCTTGCACCGTCAGCAATCATTCCAAAACATTCCTGCAGCCTCCACTACAAACACAAATTCTTCGACTTCTCGAGACTCATTTGCGGCGTCTCCATTTTGTCAAATACCCTGGCGCTGACAAGCTAACCAAAAAGGAAGACAACAATTTTTCAAAGCCAAGAACTTGTCGCATGAATACGCAACCTGAGGATTGAGTGCTCCATGTCGCGAATTGATCACTCTCAACGCGACACTGTCCGCCATTCTGTGGATTTTCTGCTTCATTAAACAAATATTGCAGACGACCTTATTTTTCCAGCAACAGAAATCTGTTCACAGGGCCCGCAACTCGTACTGAGAAAATTATTTTTTCCACGAGGCTCGCGAGGGCTCTTCTGTTTTAGATTCAGCGAACACTTCATCGTCGCGTTCCCATTCGGCAGCATCTATTCGACGTATGGCGGCTGGAAAGTGTGTGAGAGGAGGAAAAAGTAGAAGGAAGCGTTTCGTCCTAGGCCCGCTAGAGGACTCGTCGGTAAGGCTATCTAGCGGACCCGTGCCTTAGACGCGGGATGTCGTAAGGACAGTTTAGGACGGTATATATACAAACAGAGGAAGATTCAGGTAGTAGCGGGAAAGGTGTTGTCGTAATGTCCCTCTGTTGACGAGTATAGGAAGTAGCCGCCACAGACGAAATAACTCCTTCTTGTTTAATCTAGTTTACGGTTTCCAATTATTCATATAAATTAAATTGGACTCCATTCAACCATCGACTATCGTCACTAGACTGTGGATGTGTATACAATTTTCAATTTTTGTAGACCTTAACTCTTTGGGACACGCTGGGATTAAAAGTGTCCCACCTTTTTGATGCACCGTAATGCATGGTGGGACAGGTTTATATTTCGTTTTGTTTACGTAAAGCAGTTGGTAATATCTTCAACAAATGTTACAAATGTATTCACTTGTGTTGGCAACATTCAACATGCCAATACCGGTTCATCAATTGTTGCAAGCGGAAGATTTATTGCGACCATCTTTTTTTCCTGGTTTTATGTGAAAAATTCGAAGCAACTGAAGAGCTTTATAATAAAAACTAAAGCTTAAATCTGTGGTGGTGGACTATTTGAGTCCCACCCTATAACAACAAATTTAATTAAACTATTAGTATTTTTTTATGTTTTTACATTATGTGATACCTTTATTAATAATTTGGTTTCATTTAAAATGCAATAAAATTTCTATGCATCATGTGTCTATTTTATTATCTGAAATCCTGTGCCGCAAAGAGTTAAGAAAGTGGTACCAAATAATAAATAAATAATATTAATTTAATTCAGCTTAACAATTGGAGTTGGCTTCACATAAAATCTAACTGAAACTAAGGCTGAACTGTACTTTAGAGGACCAACAATTTTCAAGTTTTCTGTATGCGATGCTACACATTTTGACGAGATTACGGACGGTACCGGAACTGAACCGGAAGCTGATGGTCGTCATGTTCACATCGTCTACGAGCGCAGCGTGCTCCAAGGAGCCCAAGCGAAAGATGGACAGAAGCCGAAGAAAGTTTGCGGAGTCATTGGTTAGAGAAATCACCATATTTATCTTAGTCTTATACGAAGCTCTTTTATTATTGTTATTAACCCCTTGTCCTCCCCGCTGACTACCGATTGCTCGGGCAATAATAAACAAGAAGGTCGGTCACGCGTCGAGCAATTTAACTGTTTAGCCGTGTGCTCGAACTTTCGCAAAATGTATGCGTCTTATGACATGTATATTTCGGCGCAACGAAAGGAATTGTGAAATAATAAACACGTTTGGGCACAACTGATACTTTCAAGATGTCTGGGAAGGAATTATGATCAATTCATCGGTGTACAAAAATGATTTATAATTTGAAAGTGGATAATGTATCGGTAACAATTTTTAAATTCATACTTAATTTAAATTAATAATGTTCTGAGAAAACTCGTAGAAAATTAGTAATCTTCGTGTTAGTGTTGTTTACGTTCGTCACGAATGAAGTACCGCGAGCCAGGCTCGCGTTGTTTACGTCTGGTCCGAACGAAGTACCACGAGTCGGGCTCGTGTTGTTTACGTTTGGTTGTAAAAGTAGGTACTTTTGTTTTAAAATGAGTATAAGTACTATCGTTTAGCGGAGGATACCTTAGCACAAATAGTAATGAAAGTAAACTGACTATCTTGCAGAAGAGCACAGTAATAAATAAATACGTTTGTTTTCATTTCATTAATAATAACTTTCATGTTGTCCTGAGTAATGCTGATATTGAACTCATGTTATTGTTTTCCTGTGCAAGTTCGAAGGCACGAACTAAAGTACAAATAAAACGATCTCACCTTTTCTGCATTTCTCTGCAAGTTTGACCTTGAATGACCTTGAGTCATAGATAATTCAACTCATCTGAAAACGCACTAATTGACGGTGGATAAAAAAAACATATCCTTCCATTTAAAAAAAGAAAGTTGACCTTCATCTCACCTTGGGGTGTCCACCGGGAAAAATAAGAGTTCCACCACACAATGTCCCCCTCGGTACTGAAAACATTTTTGCTTATAATCAATATTTTTGTTATCACGCCGATAACGCGAGGGATAACTATCCTAACCGATTAACCTCTTGTCGTACCCGCTAACTCCCGATTGCTCGGACCATAATAAACAAAGAAGGTTTAGTCGTGTGCTCGAACTTGCGCAAAATGTATGCGTCTTATGACATGTATATTTCGGCGCAACGAAAGGAATTGTGAAATAATAAACACGTTTGGTCACAACTGATACTTTTAAGATGTCTGGGAAGGAATTATGATCAATTCATCGGTGAACAAAAATGATTTATAATTTTAATGTGGATAATGTATCGGTAACAATTTTTAAATTAATACTTAATTTAAATTAATAATGTTCTGAGAAAACTCGTAGAAAATTAGTAATCTTCGTGTTAGTGTTGTTTACGTTTGTCACGAATGAAGTACCACGATCCAGGCTCGCGTTGTTTACGTTTGGTCCGAACGAAGTACCACGAGCCGGGCTCGCGTTGTTTACATTTGGTCCGAACGAAGTACCACGTGTCAGGCTCGTCCTAATTGTTTTTGGCCCAAATTTCTTACCACGAGTCTCACTCGTTGTTGTAGGACAAGGGGTTAAGTAATTGAAATGGTTAACGAAAACATCAGTTTGACTCGTGTTGTAATGAAGCGCTAAGAAAAGTGCACTATATTAACGGTGCTTCTTTGTCACTGGAATTCATATTGGAAAAGCACGGTGTACGAACGCTTTTTGATCCTATATACGAACTATGGGGATAGTCAATCTCGTCCGCGTGCGTTCTATTCTCCCGCGCTTTTATTTATCTAGAAATTCTGCCGATTCTTTTACGATTCTGCCCTTTTGTCCCTGGGGCTTTATGAGACCTCCCGTGGGATCAGTGCTCGAAAGCCCGATATTTATTGTAAAGAATCAAAACTATACGATGTCCGGATAGAGAGCAGCGAAGGAACAATGTGTCAATTAACTTTCTACGACGCCGTGTAATTTTGGCGTCACCTGTGAGTTGTGAGTTTTCGATTTTACTTTTTTCGTTCTCGGGGACTATTTTTGTCGTATGTGCTGCTTCTACCAGGGGAATAATTCTGCTCTTTTATGGTCTTTTTTAAGCGCTATTTTTATGGTGTACGGGAGATTTTATCGTACTTTATATTAACCGATATCCACAATAATGACTCAATTTTTAAAAGTGGATTTGTTACTTGTAACTGTTGTAATAGTGGGGGAAAAAAATTATGTAAAATATAAGGCTCGTTCCGATGGACGATAATATTTTTTTTATTGTTTGGCATTTGTTTATTATAGTGTATAGCAAACAAGAAAAACACAGCGAGGCACTGCAAATTCTTTGAAAATTGAAATTATTGTAACTTTCCGGAAAAAAATATTGTACAAAAATCTACATGAGTTCATTTTAAAGCGTGAAACTTCTACTTTATTCACACTATCTCGATTATTTTTTCAAACAGAAATTTACATTGTACACTCGGATAAAATTGTTAAAAATCGCGATTTCCACTATTTTCTTTGCAATTTCGTATATTAGCTCTTTCAAAAAACTTGTTGGTTCACATTGGCTGGTAAAATAATTCTTCTAATATTTAAGAATGTTCTAGTAGTCTGGTAAATTTTTTAAAAAATTATTCCTTTTTCAAAGAGCTTGCCAATCATTTTTTTAGGCACTGTATATCTCTCGTAAAAAGATATAATCCTCGCACTGGAGTTTTAATAAATTGATTGACTGTGTTTTAGAGAATGCAAGAAAAAAGAAATTTATGTATTAAAATGTAGGTTATGGTCGCACTATGATATCGTTCATTTAGTTTGATCGATTGATTGATTTTATTGTTTTTTAACGTCGCATCAACTGCTCGTTTAGTTTGAAAAAGGAGTCGATTTGTGCAGAAGGCCGAGAAAATGGGTTTTCAAATTCCAAATAAATTTGTAGACACAGGCGACAGCGATTAAACCCCTAGGACCGCAAGACTATAATTCCGGAGGACGTCGGAGGACGTCGGACGTCATCACGAAACGACCGTTTAGAATGAAACGCGCTCAGAGAGAAATCTAATTAGATTTGAGTAACGTCCCCCCTGGCTCACAATCAACCCTATATACAATGGACAACCTTACGCAGACAGAGGTAAAGACAGTAACGTGTATTACTACTGAAAATTATGCGGACAATCGTAATACCTTGCAAATCCATCATATAAATTAATATCAAAAGATGAAAGTCAAATCTCCCAGGCAACATGAAAACCATATTCAATTCGAAAGACAATATTTCGAACCTTACTCAATTTTTAAATTCAACGACTAGACACATTAATGCAACGTTAAACCCTACATAAAAAAAAGAAAAATTAACATAATGAAACAATGTCTGTCACTACATTCTCTGGTGAATATACAGGGTGTATTCAATACCTTGCAAATCCATCATATAAATTAATATCAAAAGACTAAAGTCAAATCTCCCAGGCAACATGAAAAACATATTAAATTCGGAAGACAATATTTCGAACCTTACTCAATTTTGAAATTCAACAACTAGACACATTAATGCAACGTTAAACCCTACATAAAAAAAAAGAAAAATTAACATAATGAAACAATGTCTACCAATACATTCTCTGATGAATATACAGGGTGAGTAATTTAGTTGTGCCATGTAAATTTATTTGTTTATTATTTTGAATTAACACGTTTCATTAACGCGTTCACCACTAGTCTATCTTCATCATTAAAATGTTCGATGAAATACAACGTACCTTATTTATGAAATGCTATAACAATTAAAGCAAAAAAAGGCGATGTTTTTCAAAACATTACGCCATGTTTTACGATTTTAAATAACAGTTCACTTAAAATTGATTTTACTAGTTTCACGTACAGTATGAGATTGTGGACGTTTAATTAAGTTTTATTATCATACACGTGTGACGGTGGTAGTGAACGTGTTCAAAATGGTTTAAAATAAAGCTGATCATTATTGAGGTTGCTCTTTGATTAATTTTTAGTTTAAGTAATACTCTCCGTTATATTTGATACAAATGCAACTTATAAAAACGAGTGACAGCAAATTCAACTGTTTCCAAATTTGTATGTTCAAGTATTGTACCTGGATTGCACAAACTTCATTCCTGAGAAGTCTACAAAAATAAGTAATCAAACAAGCAAGCATTGCATCGATTTTTCATCCCTCATTGAAGAAAATCTTCAGCTGAAAAGTACAGTGAAAAATGAAATTTACAAAATTAATTTTGTTGGTTTGCACAAACTTCATTTTGTACAAGCCTCCGAAAATAAGTAATCAAACAAGCAAGCATTGCATCGAATTTTTATTCCTCAGTGAAGAAATCTTCAGCTGAAAAGTACAGTGAAAAATGAAATTTATAAAATTAATTTTGTTGGTTTGCACAAACTTCATTTTGTACAAGCCTCCGAAAATAAGTAATCAAACAAGCAAGCATTGCATCGATTTTTCATCCCTCATTGAAGAAAATCTTCAGCTGAAAAGTACAGTGAAAAATGAAATTTACAAAATTAATTTTGCTGGTTTGCACAAACTTCATTTTGTACAAGCCTCCGAAAATAAGTAATCAAACAAGCAAGCATTGCATCGATTTTGCATCCCCCATTGAAGAAAATCTCCATCTAATAAGTACAGTGAAAGATGAAATGTACAAAATTAAGTTTGATGGTTTGCACAAACTTCATTTTATACAAGCCTTCACACAGAGAAGTAATCGATAGACGGCGGATTTCATGAATTTATCTCAATAATGTGCAACTGTAATTTGAAGCAGCAGAAGGATTTAAAAAGTTGAAGATTGTCAATATATTACATCCAACCAACTTATATTAATAATATATTAATAATAATTTCTAAGTGTTTCCTGTATCTCGCAGTGAACGCAGACAATTCCAATTTCGTGCAAAGATCCAGAGTTTAGTAATCAAACAAAGAAGCATCGCATCGATCTTCCATCTTCCACCGAAGAAAATTTTCATCCAGTAAGTACACTGATTAACCGAACGCAGAAAATTCCCGTGAAATTCGTTCGTAGTTTCGCAACTATTATACTTTTAGATAATTGCAATTAAGAAAGTGTCCAAGCTATATTCTCGCTCGGCATAGGGGATAGGTTCTAATCAACGCAAAAGTTTTACGGGTGAGAACGTGTTATGTATGTGTGTCTCTGTATGTGTGTGTGTGTGTGTGTGTTGGCAGTAATAACAGCGAACTCGTAACTCGTTGTCTCTTAATAGCAATTAGAGGATGACGAGGTAGCAGCAACGCGGTTGATCTCCGGCAACCGGGACAGAAGAAGGAGAGCCTCTCTTGTCGTTTGGCCATCGGTTTCCAAGGTGTCGGTGCGGCCAGATAAGAACTGTCCACACCCGGGACACCTTGTTCGAGATAGCTTATCGATCTGCCTCTCGCCCGGCTAATTAGCGGCCCCGCGTGTTCGTTACCGATATACATATACTATACTCTAAGCGTAGCAGTATACATGGTGTCCCAAAATTGTTCGATTACCTTGCAAGGGTTGATTCCCAGGAATATTCTAAGAAGCTTTTTCCTTTGCGAAAATGTCGTACGCGGCTTCGTTTTCGAGTTATTAATGAAAAACACGGGCCAACCAGCGCGCATCTACAGCTGACGGATTCCGGCTTGGCGCGGCGCGGTGGCTGATTCTACTGAGCGGTAGCGTTGTCGCCGCTCCGTGCTCGAATCGTGAACAAGAGAAGGAGTAACAATTTATTAAACACGTTGACTGCCAGACGCATTTTCCATGGTTTGCCCAAGGGGCCTTCATTATGTGATGCATATTATGTTGAAATATTATTTGCAGCAAATAAAGTGAGTTATAAAATCATGCTTGAAGCATTATTCGTGCATTAATTTCTTCAAACCATTATAGTAACAATGGTATTATTGAAAAATTTATCAGTATTCATATTTACTCTAATTATGTACTTTTATTATTTGCTGCGTCGCCGGTCACCGGTGGCCACCACGGCGCTGTAGCCAAGTCGAGTGCCGGTCACCGGTGACCCCCGTGGCAGTCAACGTGTTAAATGAAACTCGCATATTCAGTCGTAAATGCACTTGCCGCTTCGAATTCTCTCATACGACAATACCGAATTATTTTTATCTAATACCGAACAATAATTGCACGCGTGCCGACTCGATTGTCTTGCTCACGACTCGAGCACGGTGCGACAACAACGCTACCGTCGGTACATGTTTTTCGTTAATAACTCGAAAACGAAGCCTCGTATGACATTTTTGCAAAGGGAAAACTTTCTTAGAATAACCCCAGGAATCACCCTTTCGAAGGTACTCGAATATTTTTGGGACACCCTGTATGTTGAAGCGAGTCTCCGCCATGATCGGTCCAGGTATGTTCAGAGCCTCTCCTGGTCTCTCAGTCTTATCGTTTCTAGCCACGCCTTCCAGTGCCTGCCACGTCGAACATTCCTAAACGATCCCTGAAATATTTATAGTTAATGCACACAGCCGATGTGTATGTCTTATTCAGGCTACTCTCTGCCCACCCCCCACCCTTGTTCCGAAAGGTCGAACGAAGGGGATTATCTGAAACTGCATACCTCCTTGTAAATTGGATTCATCGTCTTCGAGATACAGGGATTAGGCCGTTTCCTTTCGTTAGGGTATTTGCTATGCGCATGAATTAACACTTTGACAAAAATTCTATATAAAATCAAAGGATTTATTTATTTAATGCAATACAATTTGACAAAGATAAGATGTATACTACTGAGTACTCTCCTAACCTCTGGTAGGAGTTCCTTTTAGCACCCACATCAGATTGCCTTCAAACTTACTCCGTAGACGTCCCACGAGGTGTCTGACAAAATGAAGGTGGCGCCGTGGCGCGGAAATCAAATAAATTTTTTGCTGGCGAAACACAATTTTAATACCGAATTGAGGTATAAAAGTACAAATCAAGATTATTAAGCAAACCCCAAGCTCACTAAATTTTTTTTTTTTTTTTAACGCAGGGGAATGCTTTACGCATTCCCCATCCCTCTTGGGGGAGGGACGGGGATATGTGGGACTCCCCCCTTCCTGGATGGAAGGGAAAGGGGGGTATACCCACTAAAACCCTACGGAGACCTGCCTATGCGGTAGGGGAGTGGCCAGGAACTCGTGATGAACACTACTGGACCACTCTCCCGCTGTGGCGGCGGCGGCAAGCCGCCGCCCCAGGCACGGGGGGGACATGACCCCCCAAATTTCATCTACCAGGGCATTGCGCCAGTCTCCCGCGCAATGCTCCCCATCCCGGGGACCGCCGTGTCTGGACGACACGCCCCCCAAGGCGTGTCGCCCGCGGCCCCTGGAGGGCTCACCCCGAGTTGGAACCTAGGGCGAGCACCTCCAATACGCGACGGAGAGGGAGGCCCTATCTTCCACGGGCCCCCACTCTCCGTTTTCTCGGATGACCCCGCCACTCCCCCCCAGACTCCGGCAGTGGGCAACCCCTCACGCCCACTGCCGGAAACACCTCCCCCAAACTATCCGCCCCCCCAGCGTCAGGGAGGTGGGACGACGGCAGCCGCTGAGGCGTTTGCCACCTCCCACCTCCACACATTCCACACATTTCTATCGGAGAGGGGGTCGGCCTCCCAGACTAACCCAGACCTAACCCAGACCTAACTGAGAACTAACCATATATTTCACAATAAAATATCACCATATGTAGAATTCGAAAAGCAATGATTATAAAATTTACCGCACCCAAATGTCACGAATCCAAACGGCACGGCTTCCAAATGTCGCAAATCCAAACGACGAGTCCAATCGGCACAGCGTCCAAAAGGAACGCGTCCAATCGGATGGCGTCCAAGTGGGACCCCCCCCCCCCCCCCGATACGAGTCATTAACGCAAACAGTTTGTTGCGCATGCGCAGAGCATTTCCGCGTCACGTGACCAACCCATATGACTCTACTGGTCACGGTCAATATTTCGGATAAGTTTGGAGACAATCGGAGGGGGTTGCTAAAAGCAATTTCACCCCAACCTACTAAAACTCGACATATGGTCAAATTTTAAAAATGATGAAACTTGAAATACAGCAAAAAAATTGATTTTTTCAAAATGATAATCCAAAATGTCGGCTTCTAATTCGCTGGACAAAATGTTTTCAATGAATCGAGTCGTAAAGGATGTCGAGCGTCTGATTTAATAAGAAAAAGTGTAGAAAAGTCACGATCCCATGAAAGAATGTGCGAGCAAGGGAAGTAAACGCGGGCAACTTGAAATTCCGCGCGTATGGCGGAGCCAGTAGATCTCGAAAAAGTGTTCCAAGTTCCCGAGGTATTTCCAAAAGAATCTGCCCAGGTCCCTGGACGACGTGACGATATTTCTTATCGACGAATAAATCTCTTATTCGCGATCCCGGGGAACGATATGGTTTGTCCAGGTCAGTGGGAAGAAAGTTCGTGTAATCGAGGGAGCGAGAAACTTTCTATGGGGCAGTGCCGAGGAAAATACTGGACCTGCCTGCTCCGGCTCTGGGAACATCCTGAAAGAGGATACCGAGCCGACGAAATCCAGGATAATGGTCCGGGAAACGGGAAACCGTTAATTGACGGGTAAATCGACTACCCTCGGGAAAAAAACGATAAGCACTTTTAGTTCTCCCTCTGACCCTGTGAGCGCCGATTAAATAAATAGCACCGATTCGACTTGACCGCGCTGAACTTTGCTGATGTCATTCGTTTGCCACCCTCTGAATGACGGAAATAATTAATTTTTAACCTTAACTGCCATGGAGGGTTTGTGAGACTTCCGGGAAATTTTAATCATTCCTATTTCAATAACAAACGACTTCTATGATGTCTCATGAATTGTTTATGGAACTTTTAGCAACCTATTCGTGACATTTGTTTGGTGAAAATAAGTCGAAACACGACGGAAATAATTAATTTTTAACCTTAACTGCCATGGAGCGTTTGTGAGACTTCCGGGAAATTTTAATCATTCCTATTTCAATAACAAACGACTTTTATGATTTTTCATGATTTGTTTATGGAACTTTTAGCAACCTGTTCGTGACATTTGTCTGATTAAAATAAATCGAAACACGACGGAAATAATTAATTTTTACCCTTAACTTCCATGAAGGGCTTGTGAGACTTCCGGGAAATTTTAATCATTCCTAATTCGATGACAAACGACTTTTATGATTTTTTATGATTTGTTTATGGAATTTTTAGCAACCTATTCGTGACATTTGTGTGATTAAAATAAGTCGAAACACGACGAAAATAATTAATTCTTACCCTTAACTGTCATGGCGGGTTTGTGAGACTTCCGGGAAATTTTATTCATTCCTATTTCAATGACAAACGACTTCTATGATTTCTCATGAATTATTTATAGAGCTTTTAGCAACCTGTTAGTGACATTTGTCTGGTTAAAATAAGTCGAAACACGACGGAAATAATTTTTACCCTTAACTGCCATGGAGGGTTTGTGAGACTTCCGGGAAATTTTATTCATTCCTATTTCAATGACAAACGACTTTTATGATTTTTTATGATTTGTTTATAGAACTTTTAACAACCTACTCGTGACATTTGTCTGGTTAAAATAAGTCGGAAATAGTTAATTCTTACCCTTAACTGCCATGGTGGGTTTGTGAGACTGCTAGCAATTTTTATCCATTTTTCTTTAAATGATAAAAAAAATGTTTGGTTGTTGTTGATGATTGTTTTATAAATAGAACATTTAGCGACATATTTGTGACATTTTACTAATTAAAATGAGTCGCAAGATGACGTAATTTGGATCTTATTTACTTGTGTTAATCAATACGTTCTATCTTGAAAGAAGTGACAGTGCCTAAAACAGTATTGGCACACCCTTTAAAAAGAAATAATTTTTTAAACATTTGATCAAACGACTCGACTTCTTTTGAAATGGCGGAAGGATTAGTTTTCTAGAGAATTTCTGTGCAAAGAACTGTTATTGGACGAAATTGTGAAGAAACAAAATAAAAGCTGCATTCTTCACAGTTTATTGTTTCAACTTACATTTATTCTTTAACTTTTCTATCTGTGACTATGATGAAAATTTAAGACTGTTTGTAGACCAAAGTAAGTAGATGCGCAAATTTTCCAAGAAATCGATTAACGTTGTTACGAGCTACAAATGATACCAACACGTTCAATGGGAAGACTGTCCGCCGTTTATGGTCACCGTGGCAATAGATGCCGCCATTAGACGGCGGTGCAACGTATATGCATCCTTTGCATCGTCTGCAAGAGAAAGCCACACCGGAACCGCAGCTACGGTGCATCGACTCCAAGGTGTCCAGCTGCACTATGGAAAGCTCGTTGGCCATCAGACACTTCGACTAGTAACACCGCTGTGCAAAGTTAATTAGTAAATTACCCGACCGCGCCTACCCCCTTTTCCAATTAATCCCGAGACATTAAATTTCCGGTACCACGCTTTTCGATTTCCCTTTGCCATCACGCCGACGACGCATTATAATTGTGTAGTAGTTCAAAAATTAATTAACTACTATAATTTCACTACTTTCGAACAATTGTTAATCATTAAACTAATTATATCATTGTCGGCCAATTAACTGGTTCCAGATTTTTGACTTTATAATAATTAAATGGTTCAGAAGCGAATCAATGTGAATTCAATTATGGAGATTACAAAGCTGCTATAATTAACGAATAGCTTTATTTATTCAAGCATACGATATATTATTATAAATTCAATCTTTTCCTATTCTAAAATTGAAACGTACCATTGTTAATCATTAAACTAATTATATCATCGTTGGCCAATTAACTGGTTCCAGATTTTTGACTTTATAATAATTAAATGGTTCAGAAGCGAATCAATGTGAATTCAATTATGGAGATTACAAAGCTGCTATAATTATCGAATAACTTTATTTATTCAAGCACACGATATATTATTATAAATTCAATCTTTTCCTATTCTAAAATTGATACGTACCATTGTTAATCATTAAACTAATTATATCATCGTCGGCCAATTAACTGGTTCCAGATTTTTGACTTTATAATAATTGAATGGTTCAGAAGCCAATCAATGTAAATTCAACTATAGAGATTGCAAAAGCTGCTTCCAGTGATAATTATCGAATAACTTTATTTATTCAAGCACACGATATATTATTATAAACTCAATCTTTTCCTATTCTAAAATTGAACCGTACCAATCATTTTTAGTGTTTGGTACGGCTAGTGTTAAATTATAATATCGTAAAAAATAATAGTACAGTAACCCCGCGATCTAAGTCCTTTTTCGGTTCTCTGCCGGGACTTAGATCGTGAGGGACACTTTCAAACGCAGATTTTTGTTAATTTCTAATCTCGTACACGATATTATTATTACCTATATAATACATGCTCCCCAACCTTCAAAAGGCTTCCTCTCCTACTTCTTTCACGTATATTTCAATTAATTCTAATCATTTTGATGAAATTATAACAGAAAGGTGTAACGGTTCTTTCACTTGATAAACAAAGTGATGATGTACTACCGATCGTCTATCATATACTGAGCTCCGTCGGGGCGAAGTGGGTTCGTGGAGTGGGGACAAGTCAGAGTGCGTACGCATAGTAAAGTAGAGAGCGTTGTGGCGCGGAGTGGGGATCGTTGAACGCGATGACCGCGATGTAACGGTAATAACGGTAAAAATATAAATATAAATGTAAAATATAAATGTATATATATAAATAATTTATATATAGAATGAAAATTTTTATCTAGAAATTTAGGGGGTTATATAGATAAAAATTAGATTATTATAAAATTTTGAGTTATTTCTCTTAAACGGATACACTTTTTAAAAAATTTTTTTTTCAATACTGCATTGTCATCCAGTTCTGAGCTACGTTTCCAATTTCAAGTCTCTAGCTCATCGGGAAGTTAGTTTAAAATCAATTGCAAGATTTGTACCAAACAAACAAAGAAACAAACAAGAAAGTGAGCTAATAAAAACGTGGTAAAATGCCACAAATATGGTCATCGAAGTCGCATAAAAAAATAATGAATAATAAAGAAGTTGGAAATTCCTATTAGTGTAGTCTCACCGATATACCCGAGTCACATGGTGTCATATTTCTCGGCGACCGAGGCCTCTCGAGCTTCACGGCCCCGCAAGGGGGTACACTCCGCACTAGTTGGGATATCTCAGGGACAATTATGTCGGAGACATTTGGGACAATTACCGATGAAATACTGTAGGTACAAAATACACCACGAAGAGTTTAACACTAGAACTACCGAGCACTAAATCACATTAATATACATTCCTTTATAATAACAACAAGATTACATTTATTCATATTTCGTGAAATTATGTTAATATGTGCTTCAATAGAAAAGTACATTGAAAAAGTTTGCATCGAAACGTTCTTATAATTTCAATAACCGTGGAAGAAGAAATCAGTAACAAGTCGCTCTGACCCGTCCGGTAGTTCTAGCGTTAATTATAAAAATCGGAGATTTGACGGTGAAATTAATTTTTGTAGCCGGTGCACTTAGGGTCGGAAGAATGGTTGCAGAGTGCAGGTTCGGCTCACGGTCACGTTTTATTAGAGAAATAATGAAGTAGCGGTCTCTCTGGCTGGTTCGGTAGCTAATACCGGTCGCGAGGAAAAGGATGATCGCGGGCGTCACGTCGCCGAATCATTTCTCCTCGAGTCGAAAAATCAATTTACCGCGAGAAGTAGGTACTGGTTGCGGTCGTTTGATCACGCCCCGGTACGTGACGGGTCGGGACCGAAAATATTTTTCGATAATCGACGTACCCGCCCGGGCCGGGTGGAAAAAGCCGCAGGAACGTGATAAATCGCCGGCGAATGAAACCGAGGTCGCGTTCCGAGGAACGAAATGAGACGATGCCGGCCGAGAAACGGGTCGGCAATTATTCAACCTTTTATTAATAACCGGCCATCTAAACCGGCCCCTTTGGTTTTTGGGAAAATCTCATTTAGACGGCCCTCGCCACATTTTTCAGCTTTGTGAATTTTTCCTGTTTGAAACGCAAAAATTACTCAAACGTTTCTTGCAGAGAATCATTCTGCAGACTCTCCTAAATATAACTGTGTTTTTCATCTTAACATTACTTGTGTTTAAAGTCGTTTAAAAAATTATTTTAGAGGACGCTTTTATGCTTAGTGATTTCATAATTACAAGAATTTTTTGGACTGTGGATGCAAAAGCTCTGGAAATTTTTCTTGCGTGAAAAATTTCTATAAACTCTCCTAAACGCTACAGTATTTTTATTCATAAAATTAAAAATGTATAAACACGTTTACAGAATAATATTAAAGAGCTGTCTTATGAGGGTGGTTCAATCATTTCAATCACGCAGTTCACTTCAGGAATATTTTGCGATTGAATTGCAAAAGCGATGAAAATGTTTCTTACGTAGAAAAATTCTGTACACTCCGCCAAATGTAGCAGTATTTTAGTTTTTAACATTACAAGTGTTTAAACGTGTTTAAAAAATTATTTTATTCGCGAGGACTATTCAATAATCTCTAACACATTTTAAACTTTAAGAATTTTTTGGGCTTCGACTGCAAAAGTTCTGCAAATTTTTCTTGCGTGAAAAATTTCTATAAACTCTCCTAAACGCTACAGTATTTTTATTCATAAAATAAAAAATGTTTAAACACGTTTACGAAATAATATTGAAGAGCTGTCTTATGAGGGTGGTTCAATTATTTCAATCACACATTTCACTTCAGGAATATTTTGCGGTTGAATTGCAAAAGCGATGAAAATGTTTCTTACGTAGAAAGATTCTGTACACTCCGCCAAATGTAGCAGTATTTTAGTTTTTAACATTACAAGTGTTTAAACGTGTTTAAAAAATTATTTTATTCACGAGTGCCATTCAATAATGACTAACACACATTAAACTTTAAGAATTTTTTAAGCTTCGACTGCAACAGCTATGTGAATGTTTCTTGCGTAGAAAAATTCTGTGGACTCTATTAAATGAGACGGTATATTTGTTTGCAATGTAACAAATGTTTAAACATATTTAAAAAATATTTGAATCGAGCAGAACGCCGCCAATGCATCAAATTTATCGGACATTTTTCGTCACACTTCTAGTTTCAAAAATTGTTTAAACATATTTAAACGTTCACAATTGGAGAAATAAATATAATGTAATATTTGGGAGTGTCTATAGAGCAATTCTATACTAGATACATGTTAATAGCAATCGTCGTTAAAGCACAAATATTCCTTAACGTTGAGGATACAATGTTTAATACATCAAGTACGAGATACGATATTTAAAATTTGAAAATAAAATTGAATAAATAAAATAATAGCTGCGCACCCAGTCTATTGCAGCAGGACTTTAAGAACACACCAGTTTAAAAGCAGATGCAAGAACATTAGTTTGTTCCATCAGATTTTACCATTGCACCGTATTTTAGAGCTTGCAAATCTCGCAAGCTTTTTACACTGGAGATCACAAAACCGACCGACCGGTTTCGAACCGTGTCACGGAGATTCCTTGCTCTTGTAACACTGTGCAGCGAAAGTTTAACGACTCCTGTTGTCCGCGAGTTACAGTGAAGAGCAAAACTGAATCAGCACCATTTGAAACAGTATAACTTTTTTAAAATTAGTACAGATGACTCGAGTGTTCTTGACAATTTGGAAGAATTATTTTATTACAAGATGAGTAAAAAATCTTTTGAAAAAATTGCAATTAGCCGGAACCGCGGAAAAAATAGTAAAAGTTGACTTTCACGACTTTTTTATCAGAGCCTGTATTGAAAATTTAAAAAATTGATAATGTACACTCAAATAAATTATATATATGCTGAAAATTTCATCGATATTGGTTAATTGGTTTATGAGTTATAAACGATTTAAAGTGGTAAAAATTGCAGTTTTTCACGATTTTCGACTAATAACTGCAATTATTACCACTTTCAATCGTTTATAACTCATAAACCAATTAACCAATGTCGATTAAATTTTCAGCATATATATAATTTACTTGAGTGTACATTATCAATTTTTGAAATTTTCAATACAGGCCCTGATAAAAAAAGTCGTAAATGTCAACTTTTACTATTTTTTCCGCGGTTCCGACTAATTGCAATTTTATTCAAAAATTTTTTACTCATCTTGTAATAAAATAATCCTTCCAACTTCTCAAAAACACTCGAGTCATCTGTAATAATTTTAAAAAAGTTATACTGTTTCAAATGGTGCTGATTCAGTTTTGCTCTTCACTGTACGTATTCTCGATACAAAATTAATTACAGTACAGCACATTTATTTCAAAGTCTAATATGAAATTTGTCACATTATATTATTGTATTTGCTATATTTAAATACTGTGGTTTCCAAGGACGAAAGGTAGCTGTTTTACACATTAAAAAAAATTATTTTACACTACACAATTGTCGAGCGTTCATATTATATCTATAAAACTAACGCCGAGCGATGGAAACATGTATATATAGGGAAAAGTTGTTTAGAATGATAACCTTGGCGACATATTTCAAGGTCATTGAAATCGGAGCGGTATACGTTCTTCTCTATAATTACCAAATATAATTATGTTTTATATCTAAATAATTTGATATCGGCGCAAGTCAACTTTTACTATTTTTTCCACGATTCCGACTAATTGCAATTTTTCCAAAAGTTTTTTTACTCATCTTATAATAAAATAATCCTTCCAACTTCTCAAGAACACTCGAGTCATCTATAATAATTTTAAAAAAGTTATGCTGTTTCAAATGGTGCTGATTCAGTTTTGCTCTTCACTGTATATTCTAGACCGCTTCGGGTTACCTAATATAGTTTCCGAATTGGAATTTGTAGTATCCCTATAGAGGTGCAGAATTAGAGCGGTAAATTTGTCTAACAAGGTACTGCAATATTGTTCTGAATGGAAGATACAGTTCTATACATACTGTCATCAACCAAAGTATTAACGCAACTGACTTTTAATTATATAACCTACAACTCAATAGTAAGAGTATATTTTGTGTGCAGTCCGTTGTAATTTTTACCTTCCTATGACATGCTTTTTAAAATTCAATAGGACGACCGGAAAAAAATAATCTTACGAACGCTTTTCAGAGCTGGTTTTAAAGGAGAAGCTTTTTTCAATCTATGGTGGATGCAAGCATGAAAACATTTTTCAACCCCGTACGAGGATGAAAAGATTATTGAATGTACAAAACTTTTGACTAAAATACCAGTGTGTCTTCTCCCCCTACTATGTAATTCATAAATATGACAGAAAATATAAAGAAAAGATTCTGAAAGCAAAAGCTTCGAGCTTTAAAATGAGCTCACATAGACTGCAGTACGATTATTTTGAACGAAGTTATAATAGTTCGAATAACAACAATTTTGACTATTCTTGAAACTGCAAAATTTTCGATCAAAGTACCTATGCTCCATTTCGGTTTACAGCACGAAGCACAAATTTCTTACGAAAAATTCAAACAAGAGAGTTTGAAAGTAGAGGCTTCAAGCTTTAAAATGAGCTCACATAGATTGCAATACGATTTTTTTTAACGAAGTTATAATATTTCGAATAACAACAATTTTGGCTATTCTTGAAACTGCAAAATTTTCGACCAAAGTACCTATGCTCCATTTCGCTTTACTACACGAAGCACAATTTTCTTAGGAGAAGCTCAAAGAAGGGACTCTGAAAGTGGAGGCTTCAAGCTTTAAAATGAGCTCACATAGATTGCAGTACGATTATTTGTAACGAAGTTATAATATTTCGAATAACAATTTTGACTATTCTTGAAACTGCAAAATTTTCGACCAAAGTACCTATACTCCATTTCGCCTTACTACACGAAGCACAATTTTTTTGGGAGAAACTTAAAGAAGAGAGTTTGAAAGTAGAGGGTTCAATCTTTAAAATGAGTTCACATAGATTTCAGTACAATTTTTTAAAACAAAGTTATAATAATTTAAAGTTGTCCAACTTTTCAAATCGTGTTATCGATCTCATAACACCGTTATGAGATTGTACATTACATTAAGGAAAATCTGCGCGTGCAAAGATTCAAAATTGCAAGTTTGGCGTCAATTGACTATTGTACCATTATGATTACAAGAGATCGAGGACTACATAGTGATCAAGTGTTGGATCATGCACAACCGTTGAATGCTGATATACTGTTGACGTGGCGCGCGTGCGAAAAACAGCCGTTCGCATGTCGCGCGCACAATGTCTTAATCGGTGCCGCATTGAAATTCAAATACACTCGCGGCTCCGGTGAAAGATTTTTATCCTGCTCTCCAGCTCTCTCGGCTTCGTTTTACCAGGTGCCGGGTCCTACTAGACCAGTTTCTTGCAAAAGTTGCGCCGTAAAATGTTTCGTGACGTATTTATGAAGGATTATCGCATATCTAAACAATATGTATCATTCCACGCGCGCTCGCGCCAGTGACCGACGTATAATTCTTTCGCAATCGGCCATGCCATGGGAAATAAAGCTTACCCTCGTCCCCGGCGACGACCTTTCAGACCGTTAACCCTTTTATGCTCGCCGTTCCTCGAAAAACCTTTTTCGCGCTGTTTAGATATGTAAATAGACTCGTTAACGCCGGGGAAATACTGATCGCGGGAGCGAAACTGCAGATTCATAGTTGAATACGTCGTGTTCCGTGATCGTGATCGCGGGCCTGGCTAACCGAGCGACGTTGACATGATCGATCGACGCCATCGAACTGCCGGATGCGGTACAGTACTGTAAGGATTTTGGATATTAACCCCTTGGCCTCCAACAATAAGTGAGACTCGGGAGATTTTCCAAATTTCTCTCTATTTTTTAACCAATTTCGTTGCGTGTCACGATTCGCAAATATTCCTCATTTTTTATCTTGTTTACCAGGGATCGAAGTAAACAGTTACCTCTTGTTCTTAACTCTTCGAGTGTTTCTATTTAATTCTTTAAATGCACAACAACATGCTTAACACATTGGCCTACAATAACGAGTGAGACTCGTGTTAAGACATTTGGGCCAAAAACAATAAGGACGATCCTGACTCGTGGTACTTCGTTCGGACCAAACGTAAACAACGTTAACCTGGCTCGTGGCACTTCATTCGTGACAAACGTAAACAACACTAACACGAGTTTACTCAAAACATTATTAATTTAGGTTTAACTGCGTTTTGGAGAACTCTTTCTTTCAAGTTTTTTTTAATACAATCTTATAGATTTCGACGAGAAAACGCCGAAAATGAAAATCTTAATGCGCGGAATTCATTAGTTAATAAGTTATACGCATATAAAGTTGGACAGTTTTAAGCCTCTTTTACAGGTTACAACGCCGCCATATTGATATATTTGCTAGGTAATACACACGAAATAGGCTAAATACTTTCGAACAAATCCATTAGATGGCAGCACAAACACGTACGTAATACATAATAACACATTTACTACATCAACTACAAACATTATACCATGGTCGGGCCGGCCTTCTCCGCTTCCACGACGACCTAACCCAAAACCATCTTGGACTGTACCTTCTTTTTGAAATCCTGTATGTGATTCTGTATATTTTAATTACTGGATACCAAAAACGACGGATTCCACGATTATTGTTATAAATTTTCATTTCGCACCGATGAGTGCGACATTTTTTTAAGTTTTCGCAACAATCCACAATCCTGAGCCCAAGTAATTGCTTCTTCTTTACTACTTGGCATGTCTCTATTATTTTTTCCCGGTGGACACTTCAAGGTGAGATGAAGGTGAACTTCCTTTTTTTAAATGGAAGGTTTTTTTTTATCCACCATCAATTAGTGCGTTTTCAGATGAGATCAATTAGTTATGACTCAAGGTCATTCAAGGTCAAACTTGCAGAGAAATGCAGAAAAGGTGAGATCGTTTTATTTGTACTTTAGTTCGTGCTTTCGAACTTTCACCCGAAAACAATAACATGAGTTGAATATCAGCATTACTCAGGACAACATGAAAGTCATTATTAATGAAATGAAAACAAACGTATTTATTTATTACTGTGCTCTTCTGCAAGATAGTCAGTTTACTTTCATTACTATTCGTGCTGAGGTATCCTTCGCTGAACGATAGTACTTAAATAAGTGGTGAACATGGAAATGTATAAAAATTGTTTTTATATGTTTGTAGTATTAGGAGAATGCAGGAAACATTCCAGAGGTAGACTGTAGAACATTATTAACCTGTTTATGTCAAAATTCTATTTTTTATAAAATTCTATAAAAATATAGTTGACCTTCGTGTGTCCTCTACGCCTCCACCTACAGAAATACCATTCACGTCAAATTAAGGCTCCCTCGGTACCATTCAATGTTTGTTTGTTGAATTTCCCGGTATCATAAATAATTTTAGACATTCGAGGGGATCAATTTAAATGGAACACTCTGTGGAAAAAGATATAATAGAACGCAAAAGAAAACATTGGCTATTCGTATGTGTACCAGCGTATCGATGAGAAAACATTAATTTGATAATAAAACTTCGTTGTTTCTAACGATTTTTTAATGAAACGTTTACATTTTTCATGAAACGTGATATTTATTTTTTTTTTCAATGATACCAGAGGCGACATAATGTGGATCATATTTACCAGTCTTATCCACGTTATAGTAGACCCTCGATTATCCGAACCGATATCTGAATTTTTTTCAATTACATAAAAGTTAAAAATTGAAAGACATACAACAGAAATGTATACTCGTTATACATTATTACCTATACTAGTTATAACGCATAGTATAAAAGTATTTATGAACTTGTTGATAGACAATTTGTTGCTAATCTCCTTTAAAAGTTGTTCAGCGTGCTGTTCAATTCCGGGTAAAAGTTGCCCGTTTTTAATTAAGTATAACTTCGCGAAAAACAACGGAAGAACAATCTACCATGGCTCATTTTAAAACAAAAAGTATTTACTTTTACATCGCTTGGCTGTCCTTTTTTAGGAATTTTTTTCATACCAGTAAATAATCATATAGGCGAAGGTGGTTCTCTCTAAAAAAATTTAATAGAATCAAACACGTTTGCGGAGCTCAAATATTTGTATTCCCCACTCGCATTATCATTAGTTTAAACATTGAAATATATCCCGTTTACGCCCCCCATAAAATCTGACGTACGATTTTTTTGTTGCCGTTTTATTGCACTTTGAATCAGAACTGCTCTCCGCCGTCAGCGTTAGGAATAACTGAACATCACACTTTTCATTCAAAGTGTAATAAAACGACGACAAAAAGTCGTATAACAAATTTTATGACTCTGTATTAAAAAGGGGGACGTGAAACTTCAAATCCACGGTGATGCGAGTGACGAACAAAATTTTTTCATACTCCCTAGATAAATTTCTATTTTCATATTTGAAAAATATTTTCTAAAATTTATTAAACCATGCGAAATTACACAAAGTGGACTTGTTTTAACCGATTTCACTTTAATCAAACACTTGATTCCATCTGAGAATTATTTCATGTGTGTCTATGTAATTATTTCAGGATGTACCATTTCTTGATTCGCTTTCAGTGTATTTATTATTGCAAAGTCGAATTGATTTTGCATTTACCAATTCGATAGGAATGAACAATCCTATCTAGATCTATTTTTAGGGTAATGGAAATGACTATTTCAGATTACACATTGAATATCTAGCGATTTTTATGAATGTTTAGAATTTATATCAAAGTAAAATTTGTAAAATTGGAGCTTGTCACATTGAGAGATCCCTTAATTATAGTGTAAAGGAAACTGGAGTTTATCATATCGGATCATATAGTTTATAAAATTGGAGCTTGTCACATTCAGAGATCTCTTAATTATAGTTTAAAATAAATTGGAGTTTATCATATCGACAGATCCCCTAATTCTCCAATCAAGAAATTGTTACATTTACAAAGTTTATTTGAAAAGTCTAATTAAAGTGAACGAAGCGAATATCGTACAACATTTCAAACACATGAATTTATTCAACGATTCCTCATAGATAAGTCTTCGCAATTTCAACAATCGTTAATCAAAAAATCCATCTTTTCAACGAGCCTCGTATTTCTTATATTATCAAGGAAACAGTTACTCTTGCAAGGTTCATTTAAACAGCACGAAATAAATATCACAAAGAACCAGCATTAAACAAAACCTACCCTATCAAACAATCACTTAAACCACCCTTAAACCCTTGAACCACCCTTAGACCTCTCAACAGAAGAACTCGCCTTGGACTAAAAAAGAACTTACCCCATAACTCAGCAACACTGCAACCCCCATTTTCCCCACTTCATTTAAAAACGCGAAAAAACGAGCGTGGAACAGCGTCGCGTTCCTCGTCGAAAACGAACTGTTTAATTAACCCCGGTGCTATCTGCGTAATAATTTGTTAGCGTGGCCGGTAATCGCGGTGGCTGCAATAAAATTTGCCTGCTGCTAGACAAAGGACTGTAAAAAGGGAAGAAAGATAGGGTTAAGCATTCTCTTGGCGCGTTAGGCCGATCTAAAGGAATAGCGAGACGGTGGCGAAACGAGCTGCCGCACGAAAAAGACTAAGAAAGAAGGGCGGGAGAAGTGGAGGGAGGGATAGAGAAGGAAAGATAGAGAGCAACGTTCTCGCTTCGGAATTTCATTAGCCGAGTGAAATTCTTCAGGGGAGCAGCCCCAGCGCGGCGCAGCGGTTCCAGAGATCTCTTTGGATACTCGCTAATTAGCCTTTGTATTTTTCCAGGCGATAATCTAGCCCTCGACGGCTGATTTCCTGATGGACACGCAAACCCTTTCGCGGAACGACGCACATTGGTCTGAAACGCGATTCTATCTCAGTAAAATCATTTTTCTCGTTACTTTCCCCCTCTCAGCAGGGAGGAAAATATAACAATAAAAATGATTTTGCTCGGCTGCATGGTAAGTTTCATTTTAAATAATTTTTGAAAAAGTCGAGAGATGACAAATTATTGCAGGTGGTAATATGGGATATGGGTGTTAATGAATGCACACTGGTACTTACAAAATAAAATCATTCTTTATTTTACGGCGCGGGAGCAGTGATGGTATATGGTCTCGGTTTTTCCGCGCACGCGCGACTAAATGCAGGAACGTATGTACGTCTTATGTTTGTGGGGAAAGTAGGGGAGTGCAAGATATATTTATATATTACATGTACATATACATCAAATTTTAATATAATATATGCATGTTAAACATTCATATTTGATAATCGAAAAAAAATCTGCGAAACTATTCGGGGTGACCAAGGTACCCGATTTTAGCCCAACTTTGTACTTTACTGACGCTAAAATCGTCGCGCATGCGCGAGAAAACCGAGACCATATACCATCACTGCGCGGGCGGAAGCTGTTTACTGAACAAAATCTTTTCTTCGATTGACTCTGAGAGGAAAAACTTTGGAGTCCATAAAGCAAACCAGGGTCCCTTCGTATTTCCTGGTTAGGTTAGGCCCCCACAGCAGTGATGGGAACTCCGTGGGCGCTGGGCGAAAATACTACCACCACTCTGTCCGTGTAGAATAGAGGTACGCTTGTGTGTAGCGCCACTAATATATATATATATATATATATATATATATACATATATAAATAATTTATATATAGAATGAAAATTATTATCTAGAAATTTAGGGGGTTATATAGATAAAAATTAGATTATTATAAAATTTTGAATTATTTCTCTGAAACGGATAGACTTTTTTAAAAAAAATTTTTTATTACTGCATTGTCATCCAGTTCTGAGCTACGTTTCCAATTTCAAGTCTCTAGCTCATCGGGAAATTAGTTTAAAATCAATTGCAAGATTTGTACCTAACAAACAAACAAACAAACAAACGAGAAAGCGAGCTAATAAAAACGTGGTAATAACTACAAAAATTACTTTGCTCAGCTAGAATTTCGTTTTAGATCACCGTGCGACGCACAGCTGGCGGCCGCTGAAAATGAAACGCAAGAAAGTCAGTGGGGGGTGTTAGAAAGCTGTTGGTACGAGGGTGAGTTTGTCAGCGGGGGGGGGGGGGGGTGGCAGAGGTTTCGTTCGGTTTCGTTTCGTGCCGATTGCGATATCGCGGAACGATATCCCAGGGCTTTGGACGTCGCTTATCTAAACGACGCGACGCGCGAACCGCTGCACCGCGCGATGCCAGCGTATTTTCTTAAAAGGATAAGGTAGGTGCAGGTTGAAGGTAGGAGGTTGCCTCGGCAAGCGGCAGATGGTGCACCTTTACGGCACGCCTCTGTCTACCCGTTATCTAACGCTGCTTATCAACAAGATCGCATCTTCGATTGCGAATTTCTTGATGGAGCGCTCGTAATCTTTGCCGAGCTTCCGCTCCGCGGGATCGGTGAATTTCTACTCGGTGTCTCGAGGATGATGGCACCGGACGTTTAATCCTATGATGTATGACCGCTCGTCAGATTTGCATATGGACGGGAAAGATTCGTTGCGGATTGTTTCAGGTCTAGTAACAATTCGGAAATACACGATATATTAACGATTAATAAACATAATGTGCCATGATGGCACGAACATCGTGCCAAAAACTTTTCTATAATCATAATTTGTAAAAATAAATATTATTCTAGGCTTCGTTAAAAATCCTCTACACAACATACGCTTTTTTCCCCCCTTGAAAAAGATCCACACATGGATTGAAACGTTGGGAATTTAAATTAAAGGCAAATTTGTTGAACATTTCAAATAGATCGAACCTTGCGCCGATATCAAATTATTTAGATATAAAACATAATTATATTTGGTAATTATAGAGAAGAAGGTATACCGCTCCGATTTCAATGACCTTGAAATATGTCGCCAAGGTTATCATTCTAAACAACTTTTCCCTATATATACATGTTTCCACCGCTCGGCGTTAGTTTTATAGATATAATATGAACGCTCGACAATTGTGTAGTGTAAAATAATTTTTTTGAATGTGTAAAACAGCTACCTTTCGTCCTTGGAAACCACAGTATTTAAATATAGCAAATACAATAATATAATGTGACAAATTTCATATTAGACTTTGAAATAAATGTGCTGTACTGTAATTAATTTTGTATCGAGAATACGTACAGTGAATGTTTTTGAGAAGTTGGGAGGATTATTTTATTACAAGATGAGTAAAAAACTTTTGAAGAAAATTGCAATTAGTCGGAACCGCGGAGAAAATAGTAAAAGTTGACATTTACGACTTTTTTTATCAGGGCCTGTATTGAAAATTTAAAAAATTGATAATGTACACTCAAATAAATTATATATATGCTGAAAATTTCATCGGTATTGGTTAATTGGTTTATGAGTTATAAACGATTGAATGTGGTAATAATTGCAGTTATAAGTCGAAAATCGTGAAAATCTGCAATTATTACCACTTTCAATCGTTTATAACTCATAAACCAATTAACCAATATCGATGAAATTTTCAACATATATATAATTTATTTGAGTGAACATTATCAATTTTTTAAATTTTCAATACAGGCTCTGATAAAAAAGTCGTAAAAGTCATCATTTACTATTTTTTCATCGGTTCCGACTAATTGCAATTTTTTCAAAAGTTCTTTTACTCGTAATAAAATAATCCTTTCAACTTCTCAAGAACACTCAAGTCATCTGTAATAATTTTAAAAAAGTAATGCTGTTTCAAATGGTGTTGATTCAGTTTTGCTCTTCACTGTATATAGAAGAGACGTGTAAATGACAGTATAAATTGTGTACTTATTTTGCAATGGTGAATTCGTTATTGAAATTATATTTCCAGGTTTCATTAAACTTAAAACATTTCCAAGCGAAAGTGTGAGAAATATACTAAAATTAATGAGTTCCCAGTCTATGGAATAGCTTGTACAATTAAGTCTCTAAACAGCCCTTTCAAACATTTTATATAGCAATATAATCAGAGCGACACAATAAACGCTCTACGAGTTCTAATGCATAAGCAAATTACACGCTTCTCGCAGCTGAAGCAAATGTAACTGTTCCGACTGAAAAGCCGATTTGATTTCCGGATTGAGGACATACATACATACATATTATATGTACGTATACATATACAACATATAATGCACGTATATACATATAATACATTTATTACGAGCACTCTCCGTATGAAATGTGTAGAATAAAATCGTAACCGCAAAAGTGAAAATTCCAGGGAAGACTTTAAAGCGACGCATCATGTTGTATATAAACAATGAGAAACTAAATTGATTAACGTAAAAAAACTAGGTTCATGCATTAATATGTAACAATTAAAAAAAGAAAAAAGGTTGGAAGGCTCCAGGGTTGAAGATCATGAAATATTGAAATTGCAGCTTACACAATGAAACAGTGCAATATTAAATTTATTAATTAAAACATAAAACACTTGACGGGCTATTTAAAATCATAAAATTCAAAAGTTCCGGACGTAATATTTGCAACATTAAATAATTTGGATTTGCCAAGGTGGAGAGTAACAAAATATTTAAATTACCGCTTTCACAATGCAAGAGTTACGTATTAAATTTATTAATAAAGGTGTAACACACTTGGCGAGCTATTTAAAATCATAAATTCAAATGTTCCGGACGTAATTTTTTCATCATTAAATCATTTGAATTAGCCAGAGTGGAGAATGACAAAATATTTAAATTGCCGCTTTCGCAATGAAAGATTTACGTATTAAATTTATAAATAAAGGTGTAAAACACTTGGCGGGCTATTTAAAATTCTAAAATTGAAAAGTTCCGGACGTAATTTTTGCAACAGTTAATAATTTGAATTATCCAGGGTGGAGAATGACAAAATATTTAAATTGCAGCTTCCACAATGGAAGAGTTACGTATTAAATTTATTAATAAAGGTATAACACACTTGGCGCGCTATTTAAAATCCTAAAATTGAAAAGTTTCGGGCGTAATTTTTGCAACAGTAAATAATTTGAATTAGCCAGAGTGGAGAATGACAAAATATTTAAATTGCAGCTTCCACAATGGAAGAGTTACGCATTAAATTTATAAATAAAGGTGTAACACACTTGACGGGCTATTTAAAATCATAAATTCAAATGTTCCGGACGTAATTTTTTCATCATTAAATCATGTGAATTCTCCAGGTTGGAGACTGACATAACATTTAAATTGCAGCTTCCACAATGGAAGAGTTGCGTATTGAATATATTAATACAGATACAACACACTTGACGGGCAACTTAAAATCCTAAAATGAAAATGCTTCGATCGCCATTTTTACTAAATCGAGACATTCAAGCTATCCAGGGTTACTAATAACGAAATATTTAAATTCAAATTTTCGCAATGCAACGGCTTCATATTCAATTGATTAATAAAAATGTAAACTTCCCATTTCCCATCCGTGGTTAAAAGTCGCGAAACATTTGAATCGATAGTCGCGCATCGAGCTGAATATTTCGCGAGCATCGCCTGGCGACACTTACATTTTAAATTACGTTCCACCGGTCCGTTCCATTTGACTTCATTTTCTTATTTGCCAATATTCGTTCGCATCCAGCTAGCGTCCCTGCGATATTGCAGCCGATATTTACGTTTCTTCGTTCGCCTCCCGCATATGGAACGGCAATTAAAAGATATCTCCCGGTCAGCCATATTTCCTTTTTATTTTCGCAGCCGCCGCCGCCGCCGCCGCCGGGACAGTTTACTCGCAACGAGGAGGAAACGTTACGTTGCGAAAGTATAGTTGCCGAGCGGTGGGAAATCGCAACACACCCGGCCCGTCGTGATCCCGTCGACGACTGTTCTTGCGAACGCTAACGAAATTGAGATTTCGCATCGATATTGCACTCGCTTACTTGCTTGCTCGCTTCTGCACACTGCAATCTGTTTCGCACCGATTTTAACCCTCCCGCAGACAATTTTAACTGCTTCAGTAAATTTCATTCGAAAGCAGACCTTTGCTTTTTTTTCATTGCAATCATTCAGTATCGCTTTTCATTTTCTAATTAAAGTATAGAATTACATTCAATTGTATACTTCCCGACTGCAGGAGGTTTCTTTTCAATTACAATTGTGTTACATACAGTCGGTGTAATAATTATTCGTGCAACCTTTAGGAACGAATAACGTTTTTAAAATTGGACAAACCGGCTTGAGCTTTTCTGAGACGTTAGAAGGGTTGATTTACTAGGTGCTGAGGTAAATTTGTTTAGCTTTCACGGTCGAATCGCAAGAAAATTGTTAAAGTTGGCAATGCCACTACAATCACTGAACCACACTAGTTAAAACCGCTCCTATAAAAAATTCTGTAAATATAATGAAACATTCATAATGTTATAAACAAAAATGCTATAATATACAGGAAACTCTACAGAATCATCCTACCTAACCCAGACCTAACCCAGACCTTTGCTTTTTTTCATTGCAATCTTTCAGTATCGCTTTTCATTTTCTAATTAAAGTATAGAATTGCATTCAATTGTATGCTTCCCGACTGCAGGAGGTTTCTTTTCAATTACAATTGTGTTACATACAGTCGGTGTAAAAATTATTCGTGCAACCTTTAGAAACGAATAACGTTTTTAAAATTGGAAAAACGGCTTGAGCTTTTCTGAGATGTTAGAAGTGTTGATTTAGTAGGTACTGAGGTAAATTTGTTTAGCTTTCACGGTTGAATCGCAAGAAAATTGTTAAAGTTGGCAATGCCACTACAATCACACTCGGTAAAACCGCTCGTATAAAAAATTCTTTAAATATTATGAAACATTCGTAATGTTACAAACAAAAATGATATTATATACAGGAAACTCTACAGAATCATCCTACGTAAAGAACAATAGCATATTTGTATCAGTCAAGCCAAAAAAAATGTTTAAATCTAATTGCGCGACACTGTCATCCCTTCGTATCATCATATACAGGGTGAGTCACCTAACTTTGCCACCTCAAATATCTTCGTTGTTTTTAAAGATACGTGTAATATCTGAAGGACAAAGTTGAATGGTTCAGTGGGGCTCACATGATACCAAAAATATATTTTTGCTTTTCTGTGATTTTTTTTAGAGATATCAAGGTTATCTTCATTTTTTTAAATGGAACTGCCCCTTTTTAAACACCTACAAAGATAGTCTCTTTCAATACGAATTCAGTGATTATAATTACTCAAGGTCATTCAAGGTCACGGACAGATATAACGTATAAGATGTAAAATATGAAAGCTCTTTGTTAAACACCTACAATGATAGCCTCTTTCATTACGAATTCAGTGACTACAATTACTCAAGGTCATTCAAGGTCACCGACAGATATAACGTATAAGATGTAAAATATGAAAGCTCTTTGTTAAACACCTACAATGATAGCCTCTTTCATTACGAATTCAGTGACTACAATTACTCAAGGTCATTCAAGGTCACCGACAGAGATAACGTATAAGATTTAAAATATGAACGCCCTTTTTTAAACACCTGCAATGATAGTCTCTTTCAATACGAATTCAGTGACTATAATTACTCAAGGTCATTCAAGGTCACGAACAGAGATAACGTAAAAGATTTAAAATATAAAAGCAGAATATGTTTATTACCAGTGACACTTTTATTCAACATGCTAAGGTCCTTCTACGCTATTGTTTTCAAACATCTTCTCGCCGATTACGCTGCGATTTATTTACTAATAGTATGTTTCCAAACGCGATTCCGCTATGTCTTACTTTGCCTTACATCTATACTTTCAGTACTTCTAAATAACTTGTAGACATTAGTAAAAGTCAGCCTAGAAGGAGTGTTTCATTCAGGGTAACTTTCTTCATAAAGCAGTCGGGCCTGCACTGCATTTTGTCTACATTCAGAGTAAACCGTTATCATGTCGTATCTTTCAATCATTGAGTAAGACATAGCGGAGTAGCGTTTGAAAACATACTGTTAGTAAATAAATCGCAGCGTAATCGACTAGAGTATGTTTGAAAACAGTCAATAGCATTAAAGGACCTTAGCATGTTTCCTGCAAGTCTCACTGGTGGTAAACGTATTCTGCTTCCATATTTTAGTTTTATACGTTTTCTCTGTCCACGACCTTGAATGGCCTTGAGCAATTATAATCACTGAATTCGTAACGAAAGGGACTATCATTGTAGGTGTTTAAAAAGGTGTAGTTCCTATTGGTTTTCTAGGAAGCAGGGTTGTAAATAAAAAAAATGCGTTGTGTTAGATTTGAACTTTGCAAGAGAAGTGTTCTCTGAGCCTTTTCAAAAGCAACTGACAGCACGACTGCAACGAAAATGCAACAGGACCCATGCTAGTTGGGCTGACGGCCCTTCCGCTCTGTCTGCGTCTAAACACATGGCCTTTGGGTCTTTTATTACCGAGGCCTTTGGGTCTAAGAGACCTGACTTGGAAAATAAATATTCGTCCTACGGTATCTGCTTTAGAACAGAGAACCGACGTCACGTTGTAGTATTAATTTTTTCCCTTATATCAATAGTTCCATCTAAAAAAATGAAGATGACCTTGATATCTCTAAAAAAAATCGCACAAAAACAAAAATATTTTTAGGATGAACGACAAACGACCGGAAGAGGGCGTCGAAGGATAGGGTAGGGGGGAATTATTAGGGTATAAGGAGGAAGAGTATTAGAGTATTTGTATGTAATGTAAATAGTGTAAATAGCGAATTCTTCTGTAAATAGGTTCTCTCTCTCTCTCTCTCTCTCTCTCTCTCTCTCTCTCTCTATATATATATAAATATATATATATATATATATATATATATATATATATATCTAATATAAGTTTAGAATTTAAGATAGTATCATAAGATAGATATAAGACTAGTTGTAGGAGCGGGATGAGGAGATAAAACGGGAGAAGATGAAAAATGTTAAGAATTGTAACCCTTAGGGGAACCAATAAAGTTACTACTACTACTACTACAAAAATATTTTTAGTATCATCTGAGCCCCACTGAACCATTCAACCATTCATCCTTCAGGCATTCCACGTATTTTTAAAAAACAACAAAGATATTTGAGGTGGCAACGTTAGGTGACTCACCCTGTATGTATAAGAAAATTTCCTAAAATTCGAAGAGCACAGACAAAATTAATGATCTAATTCTTATTCATACTACGTGCTAGACAGATCGGACTGTAAGACCATAAATCCAAAATGATTCATTCTGACCTCTCCACGGGCAGCATCCTTGATTCCATCTCCAGGAAATTGGCACTGGAGAATCGGCATTCTCCTTGGAATAATTGATTGAATTCGCGTTCGATTGCCAATGCTTCCGACTCGGAGAGAAGGTGGAGGGATTGAGGTACGGTGTGCGAGGCTGTTTGATAACGTGGAATTCATTTTTCAAGGCCGATATGCACGCCGGGAGATCGTCGCGCCGAGGGAAGTCGGCTGGGATGGAAAGTTCGCGTCGAATCAGATACCTCGTCACTTCGAGCGTTCCTTCTACGCTCGATCAAAGCCGGATAACGTAGCCGACGACGACGACGAAGAAGATGGCAAACTTTCACGTCGACGACGTTCGCTATCGTTTGAAAATCTGCGACGAGGAACAACCTCGAGCTTCGTCCGAGACATCTAGACTTGCTCCCGGCGAGCAACGAATGGAGAGCACTCTCCTTTCATTCTATTTTTCTCTTTTCTCTCTCTCTCCCTTCTCATTTTCTTAGCCATTCACGGTAATTTGAACGAATGCTTTCAAATCAAATAGACAATTTACTACAGGTAGCCTCGTATAGCACTGCAACCTATAACACTGTTTCGCTCTAACACGATAAGATAATTGCGAACATCTTTGTACGACGCTGTGCTTCTACAGCACGGGATAATATCATTTTTGATTAACATATTTAAAAACTAAATTATCTTAAAATAATGTGAGACTAGGACACCCTCAGACCACAAATACCGTAGCAAATTAGGGAGAAGGCGGGAGGGTTCCGTGGGTGAGGGCGTTAGTCGATCGGCTACCACCACGAGGACCATCAATGATGTTCAGTGTACTTCGAATAGTTTAAGTGAGTTTGTGATACTTTTTAACTTTAAACGAGTATATTAAAACATGCGATCATTCAGATTTTATTTGAGCCCTCAAACGTTGAAAAATTCAATCGGGAATATATTTTAAAATTGATATAACCTCAAAAAATTTTGTCATGTTTGTTCATACTATTCATCGGGATTTATCGATGTTTGAACAAAAGTCTCGAACTTTTTCTAGAAATCTAAATAGTCCAATGTTGAAGTGCGATTTTCCAGCTTTTATTTGAGCTATCAAAATTTTGAAAATTTCCACGGGAATGCATTCCAAAACTGATTCGAAGTGACCTCTTCAAACCCTATGATCGTTGTGCAAGCTATTCGTCGGGATATATCAATGTCTTAACATGAGGTCGATTTTTTCTAGAATTTGGAATGGACCTATCGTAAAGTGTAATCTCTCAGCTTTAATTTAAGACCTTACAATTTTGAAAATTTCCACGGGAGCACATTTTAAAAATAATTCAAAATAACCTTTTTAAATCTCATATTTTTTTCTCCAAGCTGTGTACCTAGATTTATAAATTTTTGAACATGATATCGAATTTTTCTGGAATTCTAAATGTACTTGGCATAAATTGCAATCCTCCAGTTTTAATTTAAGCCCTCGCAATATTGAAAATTTCCTGTATTTTAAAAACGACTGATATTAACCCCTTCAGATCCCATATTTTTTCACCCTGTAGTCAATGGGAGTTTATAAATTTTTTAACATGATCTCTACAGACTTGAACAACTCTGTCATAAAGTGCAATTCTTCACCTTTAATCTAAGCCCTTAAACGTTGAAAAATTCCATCGTGTATGCATTCTAAGATTGCCTCTAGAGATCCTCCCAAAATCGAATCAATTTTCACCGAGCTGATGGTCTCGTCTCGTCGATTTTTTAAACTGTTTTCGTATCAACAATGTCGATCATTTTATAACGAATGATGTATTCAATTTCGACGTTAACTGAATGAAAACTTTCGGAAATCTGACGAATGCAACATCGAAAAATATGGTCTAAAACAGCACGCGTTTAAAATATCCGGTTCACAACTTCCTGACATGACGGGCAGTCATTTTCAGGATTAACCTCGTTAATTATTCGCATATTAAAAAATCACTTTTCCTCAATATTTTATAAATATCAAATTTAAAAATAAATTTTAAAAAATGTCCTCCGACTTTTTAATCCAACACGAAGGGCTGTCCCCACATTAATAAACGTTAGAATCACTAGAAAATTAAATTACTATTGAAAATGTCTAGTCGTAGATTGTTCCTTTTAAATATTCTTTAACACTAGAACTACCGAGCAGTAAACGCGACTGTCGTATATTACCTTATAATAACGACAAGATTGCATTTATTCAAATTTCGTATAATTTTTGTTCAAATATGTACTTCAATAGAGAAGTTTACTAAAAAATTACTCCTGGAAACATATTTATAATTTTAATATTTGTAAAAGAAAAGATCAGAAACCAGTCATTTTGACTGGTCCGGTAGTTCTAGTGTTAATATATCGTTATCTATCGACTCTATAAAAAAAACATTGTAAATGAAATATATTGCATTCGAGGCAACCGATGCACTTACAGATACATTTTTTAATTTTCTGGAACGTCGAGCAAACAAACTGTCCACTGAACTCAACGTACAGTATTAGTAAGTGTCTCTTCGACATAAAACATTTCTTTACGCATACTTAATTGTTTATAATGTTGTAAACAAAAATATCATCATATTTGGGAGAGACTACAGAATTTTTCAACGTAAGATTCGTTCGTCTAGCTTTATCCGCCGAAGCAGAACAAATTCTGAAAGTTGAATTTTTTACTGTCTTTACAACATCAAATTTCTGGAAAATTGTAGCTAATGACGACAAACGGCTTTCGGATTCATGTTCCGCGCGCTAAAGTCCCTAATCACGTATATAAATGTTCTCATAAATGCTCTTTTATCAGAGAGTATAAACAAACACAAACTTCACTGAGAATTCGCATACTTCATTTTGCAAATCGACAAATGTGTTCCTCGTATTCGTACTTTGTACAAGTTTCTGAGAATAACAATGCCGTAAAGAATTGTTAAAAGTTCTTTTAACAATTGTATCCGTATTTGTGACTGTTGGACTTCGACCGCTCGTGCTATAATATTGCATCAGGCACGTATTGAATATTATTGTTCTCTTATGTATTAATTCTTTCGTACAAATTTTTATAGGTTAAAGGTCATATGAAAAATGATTGGAAAATATGTTATTCATTAATGATACTATTGAATTTCGTCTTCAACTATAATATTGCGTTAGGCTTGTATTGAAATTTTGGTACAGTAGATATACTAAATACGGTTATGACACTTCTTTTTTTGCATTAACTCTTTCGTGAATATTTTGACAAGTTAAAAATGATAAAAACAATGATTAGAAAGTATGTTATTCATTAACCCGACTATTGACTTTCAATCTCTTGAGTTATAATACATATAATATGATTCAGGGTTCTTTCTTGTTGGAGTAGTATACTCATCTATACGTGTGCATGATACATCGGGCGATAGGACGAATAGATCGTCGACAGAGGGCGTCCACCCTTGTAGGAATTATCAATAAGAGTGCCCTTCTGTATCGGAATGTATGAGATGAATGTGGACTAAGCGCTCTCCAGCGCTCTCTTCGCTCTGGACGCTGGTCGGATATGCACGTATACGTGTTAATATAATTATCTAATAAACTCTTCTTTTTGTGTGTGTGTGTGTGTTTAATCTCGCATTCATTTAAAATACCGATCCATACCTCCAAATAATCTCTCATTTCTCAAGCAAAAACACAAGGCTGATTCGTCTAAAAATATAGAGATCTTTTTTATTACTAATTACATAACATGTACAATAAATATTGATTGCATACTTCCCACGTGTTGTGCTAACCTAAAAATATAGAGAATCAACAATTAAATGTTTGTGCTTCCCTATATTGTCCCAACACAAGATTTTTATAGAAACTTGTATTTGTAGATTTCTGTATTAAAGGTTCTTATTTTTTAATTCACTCACAAATTATCAATTTAATTAACTGTGGGTTTAACTGTCACTCTGTCTATATATTCGTTTACTTTTTCTCACCTCCGAAGTCCCGACCTCTCTCGAGCATATCTATAACTATACGACTCACAGACACATACACAAAGCTTACATACATTTTTGGATTTGTTATGAATATTATGTACAGCATTTACTAAACATGGATATAAGACACTTCTTTTTTGCATTAATTGTTTTGTAGAAATTTTTGCAGATTAAATATTCTTAAGCTGTTCTTAGGCTTAAGCTAATAATTAATTTCTTAAGTTATAATATCATATCAGCCTCGTTGTAAAATGAAGAAAATGGTAGAACATGAGGATTAACATTGAAAATAATTAAAAACGGTTGATTTATCGGTAACACAGTAGTTTGCAAGAAATACTGTAGCCACGGGCACCATGATATTTTATTCCTCTTATCCACCACAAAATTGATAGAGACCATTTTATTTTACTTCGTACAATTTCTCGAACCTGATTTGTGCCGCGAGTTTTCGTTGCACATTCGAAAGCCATCCCTAAAATAAAGATTCCAAAGCAATCTCTTGGCAGGCCATCACAGCAGAAGCGCAACAGCGGATCCCTGGATCCTCTGGCAAGAGGAAATGAGCCTGTCCGGATCGAACGATCGATCAACCGGAGTCTCGTAAGATCACGCGCGACCTCTCACGTTACACGCGCGGCTCGCTCGGAAATGGAAACAAGGGAGCAACATTTTAAATCGATTACGAGGAGGCATTCTGCCGGATAAGAATCTGCTTTGAGACGGGCCGAACAAATATCGCGATCTTCTCCGGAGCGTAAGATAAATCTGTGACCGGGAGGAATCTCGGTGTTCTGATCTGGGAGACGGTTTTCGTGGACGATCGGTAACGGGTCACGACTTCACCAAAGAAACGGACTGCCCGCATGTCCTCTGCAAAAAACGCTGCCGGACGAATAAGGAAAGAACGAGTCGGGGATTCGTTGGCGCTGCGACTGGGAACGTCTGCGACTGTAACGTTGCCGGCGATATGGCACTGGCTATTGCCAAGCTTTCCGCTTTCAGCCCGAGGAAAGCTTGCTGGTCCACCGGACAGGACAAATCGGACATGCTGGTGGTCCTCGACAAGACCGATTCTCGATTGCCACGGTGAAATCGATGTAAATTATGCTCTGACGATTCTCAATATGGTACCCTGACTTTTACAGTATTTTCGGCAGTTCTTTCTTTTAGAGGACCAGGTGTTTTTAATTTTCTTTATGCAATCCTGTAGATATCGATGAGAACATTACGAAAATGTAAATGTTATTGTTAGGAATTCACTGGTTTGTAAGTTATACGTGTGTAAACATGAGCAATTTTAAGCGTTTTTGAGAGGTGAAAGCGTCGCCATATTGGATATTCATATTGGAGTTCAGTGCATCGGCTAAGTAGTACTGAGCGCATGCGCTAGATGGCAATTCAAGTGTTTTTCACAAAATAAAATGTCGCATTAGTATATTCGCTGGGTGGTAGGATCTCAAAAAGAAGGTATAGTCCAAGTTGGTTTGGGGTTAGGCCGTCGTGGGAGCGGAGAGGACCGGCCATTAGGTAGACTGGTCACGTGACGTGCCGCGCAAATATTACTCTGGTCATCAGAGAGGTGGTAAACTGTATTCCCCTCGATTTAACCGCTCTGGAATCACTGGTGCCGACTAGTAAATATACCAATATGGCGGCACTTTAACCTGTCAAAAAGGCTTAATAGTGTTCAGCTTCACACGCGTATAACTTCTGAACCAGTGAACTCCTGGCAATAAGACTTTAATTTTCGGCGTTTCCACGTCGAAATCTATAGGACTGCGTAAAAAAAAGTTTTAAAAAATTGGTCCTTCAAAAAACGGTTTAACCGATCTTTCCTTTATTTGCTTTTTTCTTTTGCATGAGTGCGACGATGATCAGTAGACTGCGGATAATGATAATAATTTTAGTAAGTCGAAAATAATGTCCACAAATTTGTTTGTTTCATTCATTTTTTTTGGTAAATGTAATCTGTTGTCTAATGATGAGATTAAACTGAGTGCCGGCAATTGAGATCGGTGTTATTCGAATAGTTCAAGTGAGTTCGTGATATCTTTGGGATTTTTTAAAGAATGTTTTAAGTGAGACGATCCGCTCGAATTTTCGTGCCTGCGATATTACGTTGCTCGCGCGACTCCTCTTCCGCTGGTCCTATTTTCCGCGCGATATTATGCACCGACGTTCTTTATATTCCTGTCATATTTCCCCGTGACGGTGGAAATATGCATGCAGTCTCGAGCTGTGCTGCCAAAAGTAAAAATTAAAGTATCCCCGCGACGGATACCGCGTCCCGTTCCGATTAACATTTCCACCGAAACGAAACTGTTCGTTTACACGACACCTCTGATCCCTTGTCATCAATTTTAGACATAGAAACAACTTTAATGCACGTCAATGTCTGTGCTACTTTAGGTAACAGGCTTTTTAATCATTTTTCTAAATACAGGATTAAAAGGACATCTTTGTTGCATTGTGCTGCAAGAAAGAAACTCTTCTATTTTACTCAAAATATATTTTTAGAAATAAATAACGGGTAAAATGCAGTAGAAAGTGCAAAAAATAAATTCATTTCTAGACAGCGGATTTTATGCATTTATGATTGGACTGCCGATTTTATGTCAAAAATGTAAAACACAAAACTGTAAAGACAGTAGAAGAATTTAATAATGTTATTATATTATTTTCATTTCATCAAATTTTTTAATAGAGAAAATGCATTTTCGGGTCATTATACATAATTATACACTTTATACACTTATACACGGGTCATTATACATCATTATACACTTCACCGATCTCAATGACCTTGAAATATGCCACCAAGGTTATCATTCTGAACAACTTTTCTCTATACATGTTACCGCTGCTAGGCCTAAGTATTTTAGGCGTTTCAAGACTGTACAAACCTAACCCTTCGTGGGATAACAATCTAGAAACAGGATTCTTTACCGATGTTGATGAACTTTAAATATATTATCTGGAGCATGATTCTGAGCAATTTTTTCCTATACATGTCACCACTGTTCGAACTTAGTTTCCTAGATATTTAAAAAAAACTGTTAGGTTCACTACAGCGAACCCCGCCATTTTAAACGTATTCAGGTCAGGTCTGGGGTGGGGATGTAGTGGAGGGAACCATTCAAAATGGTGGGTGTCCGTATATTTTTATAAATATCTAGAAAACGAAGACTGAGCGGCAGTAACATGTATAGGGAAAAGTTGTTCAGAACGATGACCTTGATAATATATTTCAAGGTCATTGAAATCGGTGAGGTGTTCCCATAATTATATAATTACTAGGGATGTGCGGGTCGCTCGATACTCGGGTCCGGGTCGGGTCGCAGAAGGTCGGGCGGGCCGATTCGGGCGCGCGATACTTCATAACACATCGGGCTACCCGAGAGTTTCGGGCTGCCCGAGAGTGACTCGACTTCGTCGTGCGGGATCGTCAAGAATCGGACAAGTTCGGGCGAGCGATTTATCGCGATACTCGAGATTCAATTTTGCGGTTTATGAAATAGATAATAGTAATTATGGTATTACTTTCATAACTGATAACATAATTTTTAATATACTAGTATTTATTTTATAATTTCATTAGGTTTATTTGACAATCATGCGCTTAATCTCTATTTGTATTAACATTTGCAATAATGTGCGTTACACGTGAAAAATTTAAAAGACAATGTTTCTGGTAGGCTGACGAATTTGTTACGAATGAAGTTGCATATGTATCGATAATATCATTAAAATATCCTTACTTATTAACTGTTATATAACTTACTTAATGTCTTCTGATATAACTTATTAATTAACTATCATTAAACCGACAGAAATTCTTAAAATAGAATGTATTATAAAATAACAAAATAAAAATTGTTATGCCCCAATCGAATGTGGTAAAACTGTATGTATTAAATGATGAACGATATGTTTAACATAATATGATATGATAACTATAAATATAATATGATAAATATAAATATTATAATGTAAATATTAATTCACTTGCTTTAATTGTAATTTAACTTGTTTTTAAGATTAACTTATCTTATTTAAATTACAATGTAGGAAACTCAACAAAATTGAATCTCGAGTATCGCGATAAATCGCTCGCCCGAACTTGTCCGATTCTTGACGATCCCGCACGACGAAGTCGAGTCACTCTCGGGTAGCCCGAAACGCTCGGGTAGCCCGATGTATCGTGAAGTATCGCGCGCCCGAATCGAGCTCGCCCGACTGTCTACGACCCGACCCGACGATTCGGAAGCCCGAAAATCGGGCGGCCCGCACATCCCTAAAAATTACCCATTTTAGTTTGCCCTCTGTCTCTTACACTCGACTAAGACCATTTTTGTTTTGCATAATGATTCGCAGTTCATTAATGATAAACACGAGTAAATGAAGTTTAAAACGGCATTCCAATTAAAAGAATCTAAGAATGGTTCACTTTTGACTTCGCACTCGAATGATGATTCCAAGGCACCAGTAAAAATTGCCATACCATTATTCACAATAATTTTCACATTATTAAATTCGTCTCGTATTCTATAAATTACTAAAACTTCAAATGTTGTATAAGAAACGAGGTCCAATTTCATGTGTACAATGCAGAAAAGATTTCACAGATTAAAAATGTTCTTGATTAAAATTGCTTCGAGCGAAAAATCGTACAAGTCATAAATTAAAGAACTTAGTATCTCATTCCTGTTGCAATTGAGATAGAAAAATTTTATTTTGCACAAAGATTCGCAGTTTCTTCTGTGCCGACTATTATCGTCGTTGCACGTGGCCGGAGAGGTTATGTTGCCTCATGGTCGAATAATCCAAATTCGCGCTAGGCGAAATAGAAGCGAGTTTTCTGGGACGTAAGAAAAACACTCACGCCGATTCGCCGGTCACCACTCCTTTTTTTATTTATTGCACTAGACTCTTACTTACAATTACCGCTTTTCTTTCTCTCGCGACTCGGTACTACTGTACTACATGCTGCTATTGCTATCTCTGTCTTTTTGCGCGCTAACACGAGATCTCTTTTTCTTTCGCGGCGAACTCTAGCAGTCGATCTACCGTCGGTATACCGGCAGTGTCGGTAATCTGTCGCCACACTTCATTTCCTTTGCTAGGACTTCCATTACGTCCCAAACAAGATATCTATTTGCAAGTTTCTATTATTTATACACCACATACGAAACGTGTTATCAATGGATAATAAATTGGTTACTTGAGCAAACAATTGCACGAAAAATTCGAAAGAAACATTTATAATGAACATTACGTATGAACGATTGAAAACGACTAAAACATTTGTACACACGAAATAAGAACAAACAAAGTGCATTATGCATGAACGATTGAAGAAGCCTTTAGCATTTGCACACACCGAATAAAAACGAAATGCCAACAGCATCGAAACAGAATATCACGTAGATTGCAAATAGACGAAGTACACACACACGTTTAACAACAAATTAGATCGAAACCGTTCGGGTCCTCAATAGTAAAAGGCAAGGGGCCGAAATGGCGGCTCATTACCGCGCGATTTCCCGTTAAAAACAATATATTAGCTGAAATAATTCGGCACGGTTTCCCGCTTTTCGCAATCAGTGGAAGAACGGGCGAAGCGCAGCGTTTAATACTTGTTCATTGGTCGATTTAACGAGCTCGGCTGCGGCAGATGGCTGCTTTGCCGGGTCTCATTATTTCGTCATCCGGAATCATTGACGACGGACAAACAGGCGGCTGTAATTTTATAATTAAATCGGAAAACATAGCTGCAGTGTCGCAGAGAGAAAGAGGGATAGAAAATCAGCGACACTAACGAACTTAACGAAAATTCGAGAGGGAGCGTGCTCGGTGTTTATCGAACAGTATTGTTTCCCGGGGTAACGCGTTATAAACGCGATAAAGCGACGGCGATTGTTTTCCGGGCGACTCTGTTTACACCAGCGAACAAAGATTCGCAATGAAAAACGCGAAAGGATTTTTGTTGCGCTGTGGTAATCACCTGCGCGCGCATGAAAAAGAGAGAGAGAGAGATGGAGAGACGGAGAGAGAGAGAGGGGGGTGAGGGAGAGAGAGGGAGAGAGAGAGGGAGAGAGAGAGGGAGAGAGAGAGGGCGAGAGAGAGGGAGAGGGAGAGAGAGGGAGAGAGAGGGGGAGAGAGAGAGGGAGAGAGAGAGGGAGAGAGAGAGGGAGCGAGAGAGGGAGAGAGAGAGAGAGAGACGGGTCTGATTAAACGCATTTCATTTGTTCATTAAGTTATTCATATTTGTAAGAGCCACAGGCGAAGCGGCCCCCGCAAACACTTTCGAGCTTTGTTCAACGACTTTGCCGCACGTTAATTAAGCTCGCCCCGCCGACGGAATTAGTTAAATTTGCACCGTTGTTTACCACCGGCCGACAAAAAGTCATTGCACACACCCGAGCGCACCTTCGGTCACGTGAAATTGTCTGACGTTGGAATTGCATTAGGTGTGCGCATTCGGCGCAGAAACCGGGGATCAAAAGAGTCGCGCAAGGTTCTGTGAATGGGTTTGAAACCGTAAAACTCTTTTCAGAGAAATGTTCTTGTTGTGTTGCACGGTGATTCATTTGACTGCGGATTAAATTTCATGACTTATTTTGTGAATGAATTATACTGGATGGTCCTTTTAACTAAGGCCACCTAAATATCTCTTCATCTTAGCAACAAATATTTTCTACTTAATGTGCATGGTGTCAAAGGAACAATATCTGGCAAGAGTATTTTTTCCCCAAGGTTATTTTTTTCGCAGTTATCAAGGTCATCGGTGTTCCTTGACACTAGACTACATTTTTTTTATTATTGCATCGTGTAGGTGGTCGAAAAATACATTCAGATATGTATAATAACATGACCTTGAAATGACCTTCATCTTCGAAAATTAATATTAATTCCCCTGAACCAGCGGCAATACTGAACAGAATAACGCACGAAATACTAACACAATTATTAACCTTTTTTTGATGTGTTTTTCGATCGAAATTTTAGAATAAATGTGTGATGGTTTCGGCACACAGGTTCGATCAGTGATACAAAAATAGCAGTTTTGCGATCGGGAGCGCGTGAGGTCACCATTGGACTTTTATCTATGGGTAACATAAAATGTATTGTGTACAAAGATAAACCTACAACGCCAGAGGATATGGGGCAAAGGATTACTGTAGCAAGTGCTTCAATTGCGTCTCAGGAAATCGACAATGCCTACATATCATTTAATGCAAGATTGCAATATTGCATAAATGAGGATGGTCAACATATCGAACGTTCATTATATGTAAAGGTCAACCAGCCGTAAACAACGCGTAATCTTTGCTGAAACACGTAAATTTTAAACTTCCACATTTTATCCGCTACAACATGATTATTCTTGCTCAAGGTCATTTCAAGGTCAAAAAGGTGGAATCCACTAAATTCAGTTTTTTTATTGTCTATCATGCTATCGTAAAAAAATATACTATTCCATTTAAAAAAACATCGGTGACCTTGAAATTTCATTAAAATACACGACATAAAAAAATGTTTTCTTCACCATTATATTTGCCCCCTGCAATAGTGTCATTTTGTCCTCTGAAGTTTTCTGACAGGACTGTAAACACGACAGATATTTAGGTGATCCCATTTATATGGAACACCCTATATAGTGTATACCGTACTTTAACATAATTCAAGTCAGTGTTGTATACAACTGCATATCCGTTCAAAATATTACAAAGCGTAGAGTTCAAAAATATATAAAACAATAACCTTATTTTCTTTACGTATTATTGAGGATTTTTCAAAGAGTGAAACTCAATTCTGTTGCTCTGTAATAAGAGGATTTAATTTTTATTTTCGTTATTTTAGATTACAATCGTATGCACAATATTCACAACTTTACCTGTAATAAGAGAAACGACAATTAAAGTTTTCACCCTTTATCTATCTTTCACTTATAATATCATTTTGCAAAAATCTATCCCACGTGTTCCTCACGTAACCTTCACTTTCTTTTTCTATCGACCGCTATCTATCGTCACGAGATGCCAACTCGCATATGAAGCGCGGCCTATTCAAATGAAGAAAGTATACTTTCTTTATAAATATATTCTGTCCGAATGTTTTTGGGACCGACTGTAGCTCGCAGCACAGCGAGCGGCACTGTAAAATCCACAAGCAAGAATATCTCAGCATGAAGCACGTGCAGAGTGAAAAAAGCACCCGTCGAGCAAGTGTTCCGAAAATTGCAAAGAAATGAAAAGTCAGCTCTCGCGAGCGCGCGCGCGCGCCGAAACACTGGAAAGCCGAACCGTAAAACTGTACCATTAAATGCATATTCAAGCGGCGGCGCGACGCGGCGGCTGCAACGACGGCGATGACGATGGCGACGACGGCGGGTGGTCGTTTATAAATTTTAATCAAGCCGGAATATCCGTTGACCGATAAAAAATTATGAATAGTCGGCGGATCGGCCGGAGACAGTAAAGGGTAACCAGCCGGAATCAGATTATGCAAAACGACACCGGCCCACTTTGTGCGTGGAATAATATTCTGCTAATTGATTTTCCTGTCGGGGCTTGCATCGCCCCGTGTAATGGCGGCACGGTGCGGAAAAGAGTTTTGCATGGAGTCGAGGAGGGGGAGTGGATGGGCTGGAAGAGTGGTTGAAGGGGTTTGGGTTATTTAAATATCGCGGGCGGACGGATCAGAAAGATATCGGAGGCGGATAGAATTTTTCTCCGTCATCGGCCGGCCGAGAAATTAAGCAGCGGAGAGCACTTTTCGCGATAAACCGGATTCATTAGCGCGCGTGAGCAGTATCGTGAGGGCGTGTGCGCGCAAGATTTTTCGTTAGACCGGAAGTAGGTCGGGAATTAACGGAGCGACGGGATATACGCGAGCTTGTGTACGTGAACCGATGTTTGCACCTGAAATATCTTTGCTGGTTTTTCTGAGCCTGAATTTTTGATATACAGGGTGAGTCTGTAAAAACTGGGGCAAAGATACGAGATACCGTGCTACACCCGGTTTACGGACACGGAAATAAATTTTTCAGAAATTAATTAAAATAATATTGAGTGATAACTAGTGTTACTATATTTTTAAAGATAAAATTTTAGTTTCACCCTCGTATGTACAGCAAAAGTACTGAAATCATTTTCGTTTAAGATATAGGAAATATTAGTTTAACACCTTACTCCCTAGGACAACGCGATTTTTTGTTTTCGATTATAGAAAATGCTAAGAATTCGTGATACATCAATAAAATTATTATTTTATTGTGTTACGGCATAAAGTGTTGTGAGTATTAAGAGTACTATATTTATGGAAAAAATAGCGAAAACAAGGTGAGATATCAAGGTGACCTTGGGTTCTCTGAAAGACAATGCAAGTTTTTTCTAATATCACGTTGTTGACGATTGAAAGACCAATTCAGCGACCTATAATGTGATGACCTTGAGTTGACCTTGAGAAACCTTTGGAAACATTCAAGGTGACCTTGATATCTCAGAAAAAATGTAATATGAAAAAATTAAATTGTACTCGTTCAATGTGTCCCTTACAATGCTACATAATTGTTTAAAAAGTTTTCTTTATACAACAAATACACATTGAGTCATTATAGATAGTTGTTCTTACTGGTTCACCCTGTATATCGTGAAAAACATCGGTCAGAGAGTTCAAATTTATTGCAATATCTTTCCTGCGTTTATCCGAAGCGCGAACACCGTGCTCCTACAAAATTAAGGTCACCTTGATGTCCCAGAAAAAAATGAGATATGAAAAATCAAAATTTAAAAAGTTGGTCTTACCGACTCGCCCCGTGTGTAGAGGAGAGGATGGGAGTAAGAGATGCCCATTTCATTTTCTAATCTAGAAATTCTCAGAATAGATATAAATGGAAAAATCGGACGTAGAAATGTAAGGCATTTTATATGAAATATGTTGCATAAACATAAATATTGTAAATCTTGCAGAGTTTCCCCTTAACGACTCTTACTTAGCAATGTTTCGATTAAAATATCTGCTGAACTAATCATTTCTCGACATGCATGGGTTGTTTATAGAGAATAAAACATTGCATCGATTGATGCATAAAAATTGCGATTTCTATCTAATGGTACGCGTATTCACTGAATTTTCAAACTCGATTTTCTCGAAAATGAGACCCGGTATGAAAAAGCGGTAATTATTTACAAGTTGGTCCTCCTCGCCGATTTTGATGACCTTGAAATATGTTGTCAAGGTCATCATTCTGAACAACTTTTCCCTACACATGTTACCGCCGCTCGGTTTTAGTTTTCGAGATATTCGCAAAAAACTATTGCTAATACTGTATTGAATTTTCTCTCTTGGATTTTCGTATATCAGCACAGGCGATCGCTTAACGGCGTTCGTAACGTATTCTGCTTCTTACAAATGTTATGTTGACGGCCGGCCCTCTCCGCCCCCTCCACGACCTAACCACAACTCATTCTATTCACATGATTTTTCCATTACTAGATCAAACTCTGGATGACAGCTACGATGCAAAGATTATGCGAATAGAATGAGTTGTGGTTAGGTCGTGGAGGGGGCAGAGCGGGCCAGCCGTTAGGCCGGCCCGACCACGCATACGACGATCGAAGAGTAGTCTTTCAAAATTGAAAGCTCACCTCATATATGTATGACCAGAGTGAGACCCTGTTTTCTCTCTCATCCCCACAGCGTGTTTACAAAAAAAAGTAAACAGACGCCGCGCCGGAACAGGCTTACGTTGCCACGGAGCGTGCAAGAATACGGAAAATTCAATACAGTATTCGCAATAGTTTTTTGCGAATATCTCGAAAACTAAAACCGAGCGGCGTTAACATGTGTAGGGAAAAGTTGTTCAGAATGATGACCTTGACAACATATTTCAAGGTCATTAAAATCGGTGAGGAGGACCAACTTGTAAATAATTACCAATTTGATGCCGTTTAATTTCCTTGTCTCAAAATTGTCATAATGTGTAGAGTCAAGTCATTATTCGCGGTGATCAAATTAGTTTCCTCAACCTGTAAAATTGATACAAGTACAGTTGAATATAATTGATAGAAATATATTAAAATACAGTTGAAGGAAATGTAATCAAATATAATGGATAAAAACATAATCAAAATAGAATTGTTGATCATAAATACTGTTTGGGATTTAATTCGCGATTCCGATTAGAAATCGCGAGGAGCCGGATCGGGTTAAAAACTCCGTCAAACCCCGTTATCTTATATGTATTTCTGTCCAACGACTACAACAAACGAAATGTACACATTGTAATAAATGACTCGGACGACTAGCTCGACGGCGCGTGCGCGACGTCGATCCTGCGTCCCCTCCCGCGATCCCGCGAGTTCCCGGGTGGATCGAGCAGCTTGGTGGCTCTCGCGGGCCGCGAGGGGGGATGGACGACAGGAGCGATCGCGCTAACGGCCGATCGAAGCAGTCTCTGTTCAATCGACCATCGATATATTGCAAGCGTGTTCTTCTCTTTCTCTCCCTTGTAATTCTCGATCCGTCGGCCTTTTTCCTGCCATCCTGTTTATCCGAACTGACGGAAATCTTCCCGACTGGTGAAAGATCCGAAGAGTTCGAAACAAATACTCTTGTCGGTTGTACCACGATTTCGCAAACACCCTGTATAGTATACGCTAGCATAATAGCCTAAATTCTGATTTTACACTTTTTTTTAAAGTAAATTGTAAGTAATTGTCAGTGCTGCTACATCACGCACGATCCTATATTTGATTAGTAACAATGATTTTTCCAGGTTGTTATGGTAATTTGCAGTGATTAGTAGGACGAACTTCATTCGTAAGAGTACGCAAGACCTTACAGGACCTAACCCGCGTTCCAAAGGACGTCACTCACAATCCGAAACGTCATGAAAACCGTTGCAACCGGTCCGAGAGTTATGGCGACAGGTACCGTGCAACTGGAAATTTATCTTTCTTATGCCGACAAGCAACATCGCGCGACGAGCTCGTCGCGCGACGTACTTCATTCTATTCTCTGTGTGAAATCTATCTCGGATTTCGATCTTCCGTGAACACTGAATACTGCCAACTCGGTGACTTCCCAACGAAATTCTCACTGATTTTAAAACTGCAGATTTTGTGTGTTTCGGGCAAAAATCCGGTAAACCAAACGTGAAACGATGAAAGTATTAGACGAAAAATGTAGGTAAGAATATAGATACGTTGTTTTCATATGTTGGATTATGGTTATAAAATAAAGCACACCCTCTTTAACCCCTTAACCTACGATTTAGATTCGAAGATGTTAGGCCGAAATTGTATACAATCTCGCGCAGCGTTCGGGACATTTGCACGACTTGTTTATTTAGCTTTGGCCCGACCATCGTACGCGGGCTATGCCCGTCATTGTAGGTTAAGGGGTTAAATATAAAATAGAATTTATTCTAAACAATACGTTCGAAGACACGTTCTGAAGCACGTCTTTACTCTTCAACGGAATATTCTAGAGTGAGGACCGCTCTGGAAAAAGTAAACGATCGACCGAGAGTCGAGGGTCCCATAACGCGGGCAGCACAGATACAATGTATCAATTATTTGTATAGGCGCTCGAAAGTCAAGCGAGCGAATGTGCCTACTAAATACAGAAGATTATTTTTGTCAATTTGTTTCGTGAATAAATTCCAACATCATATAATTGAAATTATTAACAGGAAAAATAAATTTTTGTTTATCTTTCTTTTCTTAAAAATGACATATAAAAATTTGATTTTTCGTCAAGATCCGCATTCTACCCATTTTTAAATCTATACCAAAATCGCAGAAGAGTAATTCATCTTTCACTAAACATAGAAAATGGAAAACCTCCAGTTTAGCATACAATATAAGAAATATAAGAAAATCAAATTTTGTTAGAAGTCGCAAAATAGATTTTTTGGACTGGGGTGCAAAATTGAAAGAGCGCTAAATGTTACCCGCTAGTGTATACAATAATTGTATAGTTGTGTATAAAAAGATATCAACAAGCTTGCATACTTCGAAAAAAGAATCTCGGAGAAAACATGTGCATGCTGGATATTCGTACGTTGATACTCTCCGTATTATATCGAGAACAATTTTTGCATCGTCATATATTCGCGGAGACGCTTAGGTAGTTTTACTAGGGTGAACCACTCTGTATGCATGAAGTAGAAGCGGTAGATCATGATCAGACGCGCCAGCCAATGCCTATTCAACGGCCTGCCTACTTGACGAATCTTCAAATCGATTTTTTCGAAAACGACGCCTCGGATTACAACATTTTGTTCGGCGACTTACAATGCCTAAAAAGAGTATTGGCACAACCATTAAAAAGGAGTAATTTATTAGTAATTTAACCAAACGACTCGAACTCTTTTATTGAGATGCCGTAAGGATTAGTTCACTAGAGATTATTGGACGAAATTGTGAGGAAAATATTAAAGTTAAAATTTGAGACTACAATGAACAGTCAAAACCGTAGGTTCCCATTAAAAAAGAAAAACCAGTTACATTTTTCTGATGCAACGATGCACAAAACTGCATAATATCATTTGCATGTCACGCACCGTCCGATACAATTTAATTTTAAACTACAACAGTTTTTTCCATCTCCAACCGTTTAGGAGGTACAGCCTGTTCCAATTGCGTGGGACACCCTGTATAATTTATTCAAATCTTGTACGCGTACAGAAAAGAGACGCACGTTTCATGCTAATCTGCCGTTACCAAAATTGCTATAAAGTGTCCAGGCGGCCGTATCACTTAAGTCGGTTAAACGTTTTTTTGGAGGACCAATATTTTTTTAACTTTTTTAACGCGGCCCTATAGATTTCGACGAGAAAACACCGAAAATGGAAGTCTTATTGCCAGGAGTTCACTGGTTCAGAAGTTATACGCCTGTGAAGTTGAGCACTTTTAAGCCTTTTTGACAGGTTAAAGCGCCGCCATATTGGTATCTTTGCTAGGTGGTACACGTAAGATCGGCTAAGTAGTACCGAATAGATCCGTTAGACAGCAGCACAAGCACGTACGTAATAATAACACGTGTACGAAATCAACGCAACGACCTAACCCCAAACCAACTTGGACTATATCTTCTTTTTGAGATCCTATATATTTTGTACATTTTCATATCGCACCGATGAACATTACATTTCTTAAATTTCCGAAATAATCCACAAATTAAAATTAAAGTCAACAATAAAATGTAAAAGAAACTGCAGAAAAATATTAAAATCAGCTTCATTTATCCAAATGCCCCTATCTAGTAAATAAACATACCGTGTCATTTAGAACATGCGCCCAGTACTACTTAACCGATCCGCGAATATGATATTATCTAGCTTATGTGCTTAACAGACCTACCTCTACCACCCAACGAACATCCAATATAGCAACGCCCTAACCTGTCAAAAACGCTTAAAATTGCTCGTGTTTACATACGTATAACTTATAAACTAGTGAATTCCTAACAATAATACTTACATTTTCGTAATGTTCTCATCGATATCTACAAGATTACATAAAAAAAAGTTAAAAACATTTGGTCCTCCAAAAGAAAGAACAGCCCTTAAGTCTGAAGAGGACAAAAGCTCTCGTATTCGTGAAAACGGTGATAAATGATTATCCCGTGCAAATGATTATCAGTCGAGTTCCAAACGAGCGGCGCACATGATTCGACGCCGACTAATTCGCAATCTATTCTAAAGTCTAAAGAGAGCGAGAGGCAACGCGACACTTCGGGAAACTCTCGTGAAAAACTGCGAACTATCCTGCGCTCGGCTCTGCCATGGCGGCGAGTACGAGCGATGCGTTTTTTCGGTGGTAGAAGGAGGAACGGAGAAATCTGCAGTGTCAGTCGATCCCCGATGGCGTACGCTCGATGTGCCGGCCATTATCATAAACTGCGGATCCAGCCGGCGGAGTTTATGAAGATTGAATTAAATTGCGACTCCTTTCGAGAAAATGGCGGCGCGGGATGATGGAGGGGATAGCCGAGGCCGAGAGGAACTAAGGTGATGAACGGAACCGGAAGCCAGCAGTCTGAAAAGGCGAGAGCTTGCTCGAAATTTAGTCGTTCGTCATCTGCATATGCAAGTACCGCGAATTCAAAGAGTATTTCAATGCTGAATTTCTAATCTTTCAAAACTCTGCAATATTCAAAATCTGACAATTTCGAAAAAAATAATGCAATAAACCTTGGCTTATTTTAAAACTTGAAGCTTCTACTTTTTCAGTGCATCGTTCATTGTTTTTTCTAGAATATTTTTGCAGGACATAGGAGGCGATAAACTGAAGACACGTTTCAGCTCGAAAATGCTGCAATGTCAAACGTCTGTAGAAACGTGAAATAATTTTGTTGGTAAACGAATCTGCCGTGTATTGGAAGGTTGGCATGTCCTTTTTATGGAGCAAAAATGGCGAACAAGTTTGATCGTGTGAAGCCTTCACTATTTTAAAGTTGGTAGTATATTGTTCACACAAAGATCGATAAATCAGCCCGGAAAAGAGATCGTACACCAAGTTTTAGCACGTCGTTGTAAAGAGAAAGCTCCGATCTTAAAATCTGTGGAAAACTCATTTGTGACGAAAATTATTCAATTTTTTAATAAAAGAAAGATAATTAAGGCACTGCAAGATGACAGTACGTTTACTATTCGTATATATTATTATTATCGTCTATTATTATTAGATTGCGGCTTTTATGCATTAATGACACAAATGAGACAGTAAACATATTATATAAATTTAAGAAAATACTGCTTTCAAGTTATTACAATTATTAAACAAAGAAAAAATTGCTTATTTAGCTCCCGCTTCTTGCAATCGACCGAGACAATTTTTATTTTCCGCGAAGATCCGCATTCAATTTATTACAATATTGAAACCTGCAAAAAACACTCTGCCCGCCCGAATATTTCCAATATAGATTTTTGAAAAGTTCGATCGACAGACATCGACTTTTATCATTGGGCAACGTGACGAAATCGTCGAACGCCCAGCGATGGGCAGCCAGGCACGATAGTTTTAATTGCGATCCATCAAAACCGAAACATCCGGCGTGCATGCATAACGGGAACTTTTCGCGAATCGATGATGCATCGCGTGCACGCGGACAGCGCAGCGTCGCGAAACGCGAACTGCAGGCGCAGAAAAATAATTCAACGACACGGCTTGGCTGCTCATTAACGTTTCAGCGGAGCGTGTGCGACTAAATCCCGATTGCCTGTTACGCAATGAGATTTACAAGCGGCCGTTCGTTTCGCTCGATTCAACGTTCTGTCAATATCGTTTTTTTTTTTAATTCACAAGCCCGCGAGATTCGCGTTTCATCTTGTATACGAATTTATACGCGTCACCCACTGGAATGATAAGCTCGCTTGAAACTATAGATCTCTTAATTAGAACTATTGTTACTTTTTACGTTACTTTGTTGATTTTAACTGTTTTTCGATTATTTCGCTGCGCATTAACCCTTTCCGCTCGAATAGTGTCTCTGAGTCGCCAGCCAAAATTGTCGGAACATTATTCAAAACAATTTTCATATTATTAAATTCGTCTCAATTCTATAAATCGCTAAAAATTCAACTGTTTTCTGAGACTGCAGGTTTAATTGTAGTTGCATAGTGATTTTGAAATTAAAATTACTTCGAGTGCAAGGAGTTAACCCGCCGGACTCGGAATCTATTAATATGTATGTCATTAATTCACTTGAAACTCAAATGAAATTTTAATTTGATGTTATCGGAAGACAAGGAATCTCAAAAATGAGTGACTCCTGGGATTATTCTAAGAAGCTTTTTCTTTCGCTAGAATGTCGTACGCGACTTCGTTTACGAGTTATTAAAAGAAAATAAGGGCCAACTAGAGCACAGCTACTACTGACGGATTCCGGCTCGATGCTATGCAGTGATAGCGATGTCGTTGCGCCGTGCTCGAATCGTGAGCAAGAGAAGGAGTAATAATTCATTTTAATTTTTGAGCTACAGCAGACGTTAATATTGTGACAGGTGAAATTCCTCTCGATCGAAAATGAAATATATAATAAATTTTGATTCTTGCGCAAGGTTCGATCAAATTTAGAAACAGCAAGTTTGCAATTATTTAAACATTATTTTCCGTTAATATTGTGAAGCAAAAATCTGAAATAAAATATACCCAGTACAAACGATGCTGAATTTGTTTGAACACCGAAACCTTTAACCTCAATTTGTTCGTTAGAGATTATTATTATGGGTTAGTAGCGTTCTGCCGAATGGGTACCAATTTTCGATCGATGTCTTCGCGAAAGACGAATGTATACTCGATCTAAAACCGCGCGGAACATTAACGCCGCGTTTACTTTTCGTTTTCCGCGTTATCGTCATAGTAACCAATGATTTATAGGAAATATGTGGTTATCGGTTCAGTTGTGCTCTCCACGGTAAATCATAATAATCCATGTTCCGGTATCCGTGTAAATTACACGACCTAAAATTTCCGCACATCGGTATCGTTAAATATCTCGCCGGATCCCGCCGCGTCTATTCAACATAACATTTCTTTTATTCGTCGTATTTATTAAAGAGAGTGCTGGGTGGGTCTTCTTCGTAGACCATCGACGCTCTTCGCAGAAAGAGAAAGACGAAGAGGAGCAGTTGCTATTTTTCCCTGTTGGCGTAACTCTGTTTGCGCATGCAACTCGGACTACAATTTATGTGGCGCGAGCTTTGTTCCGCGTTTCGTTCGATACACTGGGTGGATAGTCTAACGTCTAATATCTTTTTGAAACTCGTAGCCAGTGTAAAAGATATCCGTACATCCCTTAAAAAAGAATAACTTTTTTAAAATTGGATAAAACAACTCGAGTTCTTTTTTAAATGTTAAAAGGATTAGTTTACCTGTGCATGTGTATATAAATTTTTTTTTAAATTTCTGTAGGCCGTAATTGCATATATCAAATCATGAATGTTTCACATACATATGTGACGCTAATCGTGAACGTTTTAATATAAAGCAATTGTTTGTGAAAAATATTTATTTATCTCTTAAAAACGAATAGCGTTTTTAAAATTGGACAAAACAACTCGAGCTCTTTTTTAGATGTTATAAGGATTAGTTTACTTGTGCATGTGTAAATAATTTTTTTTTTAAATTACTGTTGACCGTATTGCATATATCAAATCATGAATGTTTCACATATGTGTCGCTAATCATGAATGTTTCACATATGTGACGCTAATCGTGAACGTTCTAATATAAAGCAATTGTTTGTGATAAATATTTATATATTACTTAAAAAAGACTAATTTTGTTACAATTGGAAAAAACAACTCGAGTTCTTTTTTAGATGTTATAAGGATTAGTTACTTGTGCATGTGTAAATAATATCTTTCTCAAATTACTGTTGGCCGTAATTGCATATATCAAATCATGAATGTTTCACTTATGTGACGCTAATCGTGAACGTGTTAATATAAAGCAATTATTTGTGAAAAATATTTATATATCTCTTAAAAATGAATAGCTTTTTTAAAATTGGACAAAACAACTCGAGCTCTTTTTTAGATGTTATAAGGATTAGTTTACTTGTGCATGTTTAAATAGTATTTTTTTTAAATTGCTGTTGGCCATAATTGCATATATCAAATCGTGAATGTTTCACATATGTGACGCTAATTGTGAACGTTCTAATATAAAGCAATTATTTGTGAAAAATATTTATATATCCCTTAAAACAGAATAACTTTTTAAAAATTGGACCAGACGACTCGAGTTCCTCTTTAGATGTAAGAAGAATTAGTTTAGTTGTGCCTGTGTAAATAATATTTTTTTTAAATTATTGTTGGCCGTAATTGCATATATCAAATCGTGATTGTTTCACATACGTGACGCTAATCGTGAACCTGTTAATATAAAGTAATTATTTAAATGGTTTTTTATGAACAAAATTTTATTCGAACTTTCAAATAAATTCTGACTCGAATAAATACTCGTCCGAGTGAATTCTTTTTTCTCTTTGTTCGAATAAAATATTGTCCAAGCTCGATTCGAAATCCACGCTGTTTTCAAATATCTCGAACGCTTCGCTTCGATTGTAGTTGTCCGAAGTGCGGTGGCGGCTGCGCGTGCAATTAAATGCAATTTTCTGTGCACCGCGCGGTGGTGGACACCGTTTGCATTCATGGAGGCATCTGTATTCAAGTTTTTACTGTTCGATCGATTGAAATTTTTTCACTGCTCAAATTTTAATGTTCCTTAATATACGAAGGTGATTCGAAAAAATCAAATTAAAGCAGGAAGAACGCATTTATGATAAGTGGAGTGCGGATTTTGTGCATTTATAACAAATATAAATAAGTACAATTTAACACTAAACCTACCATGGTGAAATCATTGGTTTTCTAGTTCACAAATATTGGAATAATGAAAATGCTTTCATAGAAAATGACTGAATTGATTTCTTTATTTAAGCACATGTCAATAATGAAAACCGTATGAAATTTAAGGAAATTCAATCTTCCCACTTTTACATGTTTAGTGTTAAAACAGTGAAATGATTAAAACAATTCAATAAGTCGTTAAGGTTGTTAAAGAAAGAATAAAATTTCTATTCGCCTCCTGTTTCGTACACTCCTGGCAGACAACAATTTTTATTTTGCACAAAGATCCGCAGTCTAATGCTAAGATCGTTTAAAATTGTAGAAAAATTTGGAATCATGTTGAAAAATTATTATATCCAATTATTAAATTTTTTAAATTTTTTCAACAATTAAATTTTTACTGATAACTGTGTATTTTATTTTTTTATTTTAAGCATTTTAAACCCTTCTAGGTTTATTTGGCTTTACTATAATATGTAATACAGTACAATGATAACGAGTAATTTAAAACAGTAGAAAAATTAAAAGAATAGGAGGATACTGATATGCTGTTCTGAAATGTTCATAAATTATTGAGGAAAAAAAGTTATTCCTAGGTGGCTGCTGTTGGTCTTGCAGTTGGCGCAGACAATGTTGATTTTGCATTTCTTATAAGATTGATGCAAAGGACAATGCAAATAACGGTAAAACCGGGAATTTGGAGCGGGTCATTTTGATACGACTGGTTTCACCGTTGAAATGCACGCTTGTCAACGAAAGCTCTTTGTCTCCAACCGAAATTATTTAACAGTCACGGTAAGAATATACGACAGGCTGAATAATCCGCGAAGCAGATAAAGCTCCACCGGCAATATAATAATTTAGTAACTGAAAAGTCTGGCTCCATCTCGGTCCTGGTCCGTTTTAGACGATGGAAACGGGGAATGGATGTTAGTTTTGATACAGCATCGTGTCAGCGGAAAAAATCTATGCACCAATGCTTTTGAAATACTGTGTCCAAAATTATAGATAAATAATTTTCGTGCACATCCAGCTCGGGGAAAACTTTCACAAAATATTAAAACACAGAGTTAGACGGTACGCGGTGCTTATTTGTATACTGTCCTGGTTTATTTCTTGTATGCTAAGCAAATACAGTAACCCCGCGATCTAAGTCCAACGGAACATTGCGATCTATGTCCTTTGGCCTACCCCTTCCACTGCGGGGCAGTGATGCCAGAATCGTGGAACCGAGGAACTTGCCCCTCCGGTGGATCCTCCGGCTGGACCCCCCACTCTGACGTACCGTCGTCGCCTTACGTTGTTTCTTACTGCGCACGCGCTATACACAAGCGTACCTCGACGCCGTCGAGTCGAATAGGCAGCTCACACGGACAGACTAGAGGTACGCTTGTGTGTGGCGCGTGCGCAGTAAGAAACAACGTAAAGCGACGACGGTACGTCAGAGTGGGGGGTCCAGCCGGAGGATCCACCGGAGGGGCAACTTCCTCGGTTCCACGATTCTGGCATCACTGCTGCGGGGTATCCCCGGAAGGGCTGTGAAGCTCGAGCTGCCTCGGTCGCCGAGCAGTGTAATCCAATTACAAAACTTCTTTACTTTTTATTCTTTATTTATGGAACTTTCACTTTTCATATTTTCAGAATATGTTCAATTGATACAGATCTACAAAATGTGAAATACAACAATTTTAGTATTTTCTTTGCGATTTCGACCAATTGGAATTTTTGCAAAAATTTTTGTTCACATCATGTAGCAAGTTTTTTTCATAAGAAATTTATTGTTCTTTCAAGAATGTCCGAATATTTATCAAAGTCACTGTAGATGAATATAGTATACATTTAGACTTTGAGAACTTGGGCAGGTGATACTTGAGCGCTTCACTTGACCTGAAACAGAAATTATTAAAGTTTATAAACCAGCTTCAACAAGTTGTTACGGCTGGTTTGTGGATTTTATGCGTTTGTGATGAAAATGAGTAGCTCAGAGTCAAAACAGTGAATTTATTCTTTCCATTCCAGTTACAGTAACCCCGCGATCTAAGTCCAACGGAACATCGCGATCTATGTCCCTTGGTCTACCCCTTCCAGCTACCTCGGTCGCCGAGCAGTGTAAACATGCCGCGTAATTTGGTCCTGGGTCGGGTACATCGGTGTGAATCACTACTAATCCAATTACAAAACTTCTTTATTTTTTATTATTTTTTCATGGAACTTCCACCAACATATTCGTGACGTTCTTCTAATGAAAATGATACCGAATAAGATATAATTGGGATCATATTTACAATAATTTTCCGAAACTTTCATCGTACATTACACAGTCAAATATCATCGCAATTAAAAATCAAAAAATAATAAAAAATAAAGAAGTTTTGTCATTGGATTAGTAGTGATCTAACACCGAAATACTCGACCCGTATTATGTTACACTCCTCGGCGACCAAGACCTAACCCAGACCTTCACTGTCCTCTTCTACGTTCGGCAAAAATCAAAGAATGGTATACCTGGCCGATAACTGTCCCTGGCCGGACCCATGTTGTGGACAGTGACCGATAAAATACTGTATTTATTTGCATCAAAACATTCGCATACACTGAAATGTCGACGTTTGCAAATCGCAATTAATGTAACAACATTATCCATCACACAAACGATAAATATATATTTCATTGAGCGATGCTCACAAACTGCGTAGCATTTTTCTAATGAAGATGATACCAAATATGATATAATTCCGATGATAATTACTTGTGTAATGAACGATGGAAGTTTTTTATTGGCATTACATTCTACGGACACACGGACCTTTGAACTTTCCCGGCGGCTGCTGAATTCCTAACAATAATACATTTTCGTAACCTTCTCATCAATATTTATAGGATTACATAAAAAAAAGTTAAAAAAGAGTTCATGAAAGTTAAAAACATCTGGTCCTCCAAAAGAAAGAACAGCCAATATTAATAACTCCTTAGTTTGTGAAATGTCTCTTAGTAAGCAATTGGAAATTTATTAAATTGGAGAAAATTCTCTTTTCGAGAAATCGTCACTAAATTCTGCGACCAGGAATATTCACTGTCTCGGAAGAATATTGGATCACAGATAATTTGAAATTCCCAGTCGCTAAATCCCCGAGTACTTACCGAACGGTTTCGTTTAAGCTAACGCCACCGAACGACCAAGATAATGGCTCGGGGGCTGTGCGTTTCGTCGAATCGCAGCAGAAACTAACGCCGATTTACGACCTCGGAATTTTGAAAACGGAGCGAAACTCTTCGGTAGCGACGTGGCGGGGATATAACGCTGTTAGCAGCAGATTCGATTACAGCTGCCGGGTTCCTTTCTGTTTATGCCAATGCGGCAGAAATTTACGCGAGCTTCAACATTGTGAACGTAAACGTCGATCGCCGAGGATTTACCGAACGCTTTGCAGTTCGAGATTTACGACTTCGGATACACCGAGATGTTTACAAAGTAGAAACGATTTCGCGATTCGTTTCATGGCTCTTTGCTAAATGACCAATTTTTATTGTTTCGGATTTTTATTGTCAACGCAACTCTTAACTTTTTCTTACTATTTTTGGTAAGCGAATATGTTGAAACATGACAGATTATTTACGAATTTCGAAAGAATGTAGTACATTGTCTATTTCTTTTTGCGTTTTAACATTTTCAGGAGAGGGATTCAGCTAATGGATAATGAAAATTACTTTTAATTTATATTGTATACAGGACGTTCGACTACAGGTGGGAGAAAATTCAAGGGGTGCTTCTCCATGACAATATAAGTCGAAAATGAAGAATAAAAAAATTGCGATTTCGGCTTCGTTATTTAACTATTAACAATTAAAAATCCGCCTAAAATGCGGCAACGCCGCCAACACAGGTGTACGCGGCGTACGTCATAAAGGCGCGCGGCAGTCTCGTATCAAGTGACAAATGCGTGCTTACCTTGGTTCTCATTTGGGCCCCCAGCGAGGTGAAAATGTTTAACGAATTGATGAACAGGATAAACAAATTGATCGTTGCATAACATCGACCCTGCTTACTCGTTAAAATCCACAAGGGCATCTCTAATATCCGCCCTATGAAATTATCGAGCAGGAGGAATCAGTGCCCTTTCACTTTTTAATTGTTCTCAAACACGTAATTCGTGTGTGAGACACGCGTAATGTGCAAGTATTCACAAAAATGCACATATGCAATATGCGTACCCGAATCGCGCACAACTAATTCGCGTTTGATGCGCGTCAATTTCACTTTCGCACACGGAGAATAAAATGTTAGTGTAATTAATGTGAAGTCTTTGAACGTACCCACATAGAAAACAATTTAATTCAACGTTTTAAGAAAATGTGTTTATGCAAGAGGAATCGTCCGCACACAGTTGCGTTCGTATACACATTGATTGAAGGCAGCTGGTGAGGTCAGTGCATGATCGATCAAAACAAATGAGGATCCACAGAAAAACTCCCGCCCAAACATCGCGCGCTGCTATACCAAGACATTGTCTATCCTGTTTGTTTCCATTGACCTCGCCAGCTGTTTAATCAGTGTCCATACGAACGCAACTGTGCGAGGACGATTCCTCTTGCACAAACACATTTTCTTAAAACGTTGAATTAAATTGTTTTCTATGTGGGTACGTTCAAAGACTTCACATTAATTACACTAACATTTTAGTCTCTATGTGCGAAAGTGAAATTAACGCGCATCAAACGCGAATTAGTTGTGCGCGATTCCGGTACGCATATTGCATATGTGCATTTTTGTGAATACTTGCACTTGTGAGGATTCCGTTCAACATTTATGGACACAATGGATACCACTTTATAGTGATCTCGAGTGAATTACGCGTGTGAGAACAATTAAAAAGTGAAAGGGCACTGATTCCTCCTGCTCGATAATTTCATAGGGCGGATATTAGAAATGCCCTTGTGGATTTTAACGAGTGGGCAGGTTCAGTGTTGTGCAACGATCAATTTGTTAACCCTGTTCATCAATTAAACATTTTCACCTCGCTGGGGACCCAAATGAGAACCAAGGTAAGCACGCATTTGTCACTTGATACGAGACTGCCGCGCGCCTTTATGACGTACGCCGCGTACACCTGTGTTGGTCGCGTTGCCGCATTTTAGGCGGATTTTTAATTGTTAATAACTCAATAACGAAGCTGAAATCGCAATTTTTTTATTCTTCATTTTCGACTTATATTGTCACGGAGAACCACTTCTTAAATTTTCACCCACCTGTAATCGAACACCCCGTATAAAAATGTAGTATTTGAAACGTGGCATGGGGTTTCGAAGCGAATTTTGACTCATTTGACAATGGCGGGAGTTTTAAAAGAAAGGACTTGGATTTATCAAGAAAATGAACTTGGAACGTTTATAAAAATTTGAGTTAGTGGTAACAAATTCTAAAAAAATTCATCAGCATGGCCCCTACTTTAAAGGTTATATTTGTGTTCCTGGGATCATTTTAAGAAAAAAATTTGTATATAACAAGTATCCAATGGGCTCCGTTTAGCCGGTAATTTATGTCGTATGACTTTTTTCTATTATCTGCGCAGTTTCTGAGTATATTTATATTTCGGTGAAGTTGGAGAACAACTGCCTCTCCCGTGAAATAATGCTCGGGGCAAGTGAAAAGGGTTCTGAAAAGACCAAATTCTGGATAACATCTACAATGGGAAGATTATGTGAACAGAATGAGTTTGGGTTGGGTCGCGAGTGGGGGCGGAGAGGGCCGGCCACGCATACGAAAATCCAGGAGTAGTTTCGAATATCTCGAATTCACCGAAATATAAATATACTCAGAAACTACGCAGCTAATAGAAAAAAGTCATACGACATAAATTGTTAGAAATTCAATTTCCTACAAAAAAGGTCTCTTAATATTTTGCCATATTTCGCATAGTTTCCGAGATATTTGCAGTTTTATGAAAAACAAGAAATCTACTTTACCGGCTAAACGGAGCCCATTGGATACTTGTTATATACACATTTTTTTCTTAAAATGATCCCAAGAACACAAATATAACCTTCAAAGTAGGGGCGACGGTTATCGTAATCGTGCCTTATAAAGAATATGCTTGAATTTTTTCATAATTTTCTGTTGCAAAGATCGGAAGATATGGAGCTTGATAAGTAACATATGTGTTCAGAACATCTTCAAGAAGAAATTCGCAAAGTAAAAGTTTCTTTCTAATTTTGAAGGTTAGGAAATTATGTTTTGTTCTAATAGAGCTTGAGAATTTACCTTGAATTTGGAAGTATTAATTGCAGGCAGCATTTCGGGGATTATTGCGAGTGCAAGTGCGGCGACTCGATTTGAAATGGCAAAGCACAGGCGCGCCTTGGTTTTTGAAGCACTCCGGGCCAGACGTTATGCAAATAACGAGACTCGGTGCACGCGTGCTCGCGACGAAACCGGGGAAAGCCGTGTTTCTGGGTTAATAAGGCGAAATAACGGCGAAAACATTCGCGATACGTGATTGTGTCGGCGCGGCGGGCGTGGGCGCTAGGCACTAAGCGTTGGGAACCGAAGCGTTATCGCTGGTTCCGTGCGACATTCCTATTAATTAGCGGCGGGACGCTCGGTTAGAGAACACACCGTGGAAATAAAAGGCCGCTCACTTGTCCTCGGTCGGTATCGTCGCCGTAAATCTGGGGAAGCTGGGATTCGAGCCGCGGAAGAGGAATGAACGAGCCGCCCCCGATACAGAGTCTCCTTCGCGCGATGCATGCTGCGACGTTTTCGCTATTAATCGTCCGTATCTTGGGCAATTATACCACCTCGAAGAGAGATCCTGGACGGTTTGCTGAATATCTGAATATTTGCTGAAAAAAATCGGCGAGAAGAAAATTAACAGAAATGTGCGGGCTAGTCACCAAGAAACTGGAAGGGGAAGCCGTAATGCATAGTGGTTAGTGATCCATGATTGCAAATGGCTCGGCAGAATTCAAAGTCTCCAGATCCAAAGTATCCATCTGAAATTGGTGCACTTTTATCGCTAAGTTTCAGATTCAATCAATTGGTGAGTCAATTCTATGAATAAATGAAACAAGTTACTGATAAATCAATCTACCAACATCTATCAATTGAGAAATTCATGTGTCAACACCCATCAATTCATAAATCAATCTGTCAATATTTATTTATCAAATCATTAGTATTTTTATCATCTGCCAATCTAATAATCTACCGATCCATCGATCTCTCGATCCATCGATCTCTCGATCCATCGATCTCCCGATCCATCGATCTCTCGATCTCTCGATCCATCGATCTCTCGATCTCTCGATCCATCGATCTCTCGATCTCTCGATCCATCGATCTCTCGATCTCTCGATCCATCGATCTCTCGATCTCTCGATCCATCGATCCATCGATCCATCGATCCATCGATCTCTCGATCCATCGATCTCTCGATCCATCGATCTCTCGATCCATCGATCTCTCGATCCATCGATCTCTCGATTCATCGATCTCTCGATCCATCGATCCATCTATCAGTCTCTCAATCTATCAATCTTTCAATCTACCAAATTCTCAATCTTTCAATCTATCAATCTATCAATCTCTCAATCTGTCGAACTATCGAACTATCGAACTATCGAACTATCGAACTATCGAACTATCGAACTATCGAACTATCGAACTATCGAACTATCGAACTATCGAACTATCGAACTATCGAACTATCGAACTATCGAACTATCGAACTATCGACCTATCGACCTATCGACCTATGGAACTATCGAACTATCAATCTATCTATATACCGATCGTTACTAATATATTAGCACGCCTTAGAGCATGTTTATGGAACATAATTTCTTTAAATTCGTACTTTGCACGAACCAGCAAAGTTTCTACATCTTACAGCAACAAAACACACCCCTACGAAAGATAGTTTCTTCACCCAACGAATAAATAACACCAGTAATCAGATTCCACGACTTCAAAGTCCCCTAAATCTGTTCCGCCCGTAATTAATAACGTACAATTAACACAGATACTAATTTCGTTCAGGTTTTTATGACTCTGGCACACCGTGCACCGGGTCGAGCAGAATCGTAGCGAACGACTCCCAACTTTGACCCTCCACCCACCCCTTCGGGCATAAAAAAAACTTTTCACCGCTTTAATCTGAACTTCACGATAAAGAGATTGCATCAAACGGCCATTGTAAGTCACCTTCCAGGCCTGTGCAGAGTACCTTTTGCCGTAGCGGTTTCTTTTTTTCTTCTTCTCAGCCGTTGCAAGCCTCGGTCGGAGGTTGAAAATGGAATTAAATATCGGCTGGAACAGAGAAAGAGAATTCGCTACTGCCATTGTGTCCTGTACCCTTTCGGATCCTGCTTTTCTTTCGGTACGTTTATGTTCGAGCTGCGATCGAAGCCATAACTCCATCGACCAGAGTGATCCTAAAAGCTGCTCGTACAATATCTTTCTTTGGGGTGGACGGGAATGCGTTCCTGCAATTCATTGCCAATTGTCAAACGAATCATATCCAAACGTCCAATATCGCTTTTTCGAACGATTTTCGAATTTAAGAAGAGACAAGCGGTGGTGTTCAAGTAGTAGTTTTCTTTTTATTCTATCAATATTGAACGGGAAATTATTAGTTTTTAAGAGTACATGTTTTTGCTGTACACAATAACGCACAGTGCCGGTACTTTGTATTTTTGGTTTGGCAAATAAATGCGGATTTTGTCGATTGATGTTCTAACACATTCTTTTGTTTTTTCAACGTGTTCAAAGCACCTAACCTATATTGTTTTCTTGTTGTTTGGACTTCCACCTGTAATTAGTAAGAAATTTGTATCGATTAGTTACTTAGTTTCGTTTTTATCCAAATTTAAAAATGGAAGAACAAAACGCACATTTCCGACATAGTTTATTATTATTTCCGAAAAATGCAGGAACGCATCGCAAGCATACAAGAAGTTATGTGCCGTATATGGGGATGAAACCTTGAAAGAAAGGCAGTGTCAAAATCGGTTTGCCAAATTTTATCCTTTCTTTTGTTTATAGTTTTATGAACATGGAATTATGTCACTGTCTGAAAAGTGTCAAAAAAAAAAAAAAACGAAAGGTCATCGAAAAACAAAAGTGAAAAATACCTAATTTAACCCTTAGCACTCGAATGGCGACTCTGAGGCGCCACTAGAAATTGCTACACCATTATTCAGAATATTGTTTACATGATTAAATTTGTTTCTATGTAATAAATTACTAAACATTTAAATATTGTATGAGGTACTATGTCAGTTTCGTACGCATATAATGAAAAAAAACTTATGTACGAAATATTCTAGGTTGGAAAATATGTTCGGTTTTTTAGTTGAAATAGCTCCGAGTGCAAAGAGTTAATAAAGTTATATTTTCAAGTAAAAATTTTGAATTCTCCTTTTTATTTAAAATCCGCAATCACTTAGTTGCCAACCCAATAATATTCTCTCTTGCCGATTTATCATCTAAAAATGTCTCATAAAATGGAAATAATTCTGCACGTGAAATGGAAAACAGAAACTTGGAATTTATCCTGTTCCAACGGTCACAAGTTCGTTAAAAACACGCATCTAGAGCGAAATAAAAATTAAATACAACTAAGACATCATCGAATGTGCTAGATTCGAAACGATAATACATCTAGCGACATTGCACGCAAGCAATCAAACAATTCGCAAAAAAATAAACGCAAAACCAATCCGCAAAATGGCAGACAATCTCAAACATTTCGGAGACTCTGAGAGACTCGAGTAGACATTCGTCGATTCGCTCGAAAGGAGACGGAAAGAAGACAGCGAGCAGAACTCTGAATGGTTCGAAATTGATTTTTCTTCTGTCGAGGCGAGGCTCGCTCAGAACAATCGATGTGTCCGATAGTTCGCCGAAAATTCGGGACACATCTGCGGAAGCGGAAAGAGAGCTGCGCGCGGAGAGGAAGGGCTCGAGAAAAGGGGAAGGGAGAGAGAGAGAGAGAGAGAGAGAGGGGGTGAGCGGGTGCGCAGTGTTTTAATTAAAAACAGTGGCTCGGTTTCTAAAAATATTTCTCCGGCGGAGACGTTCCCCTCGGGCCTCCGCTGGCAAGATAAAATTGTCAAACGACGCGGAGGGGAAGTTTAATGCTTCCCGCTGCAACGGCATTGTAGCTGGTGCACGTACGTGCTCTTTGTTTCGTCGAGTTGGGTCATTCGTTTGTTCGCGGCGCGCCGTTGCACCGCGTTGCACTCTGCACGGTGTGCACGCGCGGATGCGCCGATGAAAGTAACGCCGCTCTGCGCCCGCAACGATTCTTTAACTTTCCCCCGTTTTCCGTCTGCTCAGCTCTGCTCTGTTCTCTTCTGTTCCGTTGTGTTTTGCTTTGTTGTGTCCCGCGCCCTTCATTCTTTCTCTGCCACAGATTCTATCTTTGGTCCTGAGAACCGTCGAACCGGATATAGAGATTGCTAGACACGCTAGAATTCGTTCGATAGTTCATGTTCTCTATTTTCTTGTTTGTTACGCTGTTTTCTTCTTGCTTTAGTTGCTCGGTCAAATGAAAGTCAATGGATTGAATGGAATCGCGTTTATGTCCACATGAAAAATTGTCACTTTTGAAACTTGTCAAAATGATAGGAGGGCAAACCTTTATTTTTCCGAATTTAATTCGTAAAATTTGTATTTTTTTTACAGTAAATCCTCTATAAACGCATAAGCCTCGGGGGGTGGGGGGATAGTGTAAGACGTCGCGTATACAACAAGGGTAGAACGCGTGCAATGGGGACGCGGACCGAAGAACGGACCCTCAGCGCTGGACGAGCGACGGCTACCTGCGCGTCGAACACCGCCCCCCCCCCTCCGTCAACCCCTGGCCCTGGGATTCTTGACTCCGAGAAACAAGGGATGACTCCGGGCAGTCATTCTGTTGACTACTCCCGCACCCGCCGGAACGTTTAGCCGATAACTTTGCGCTTAGCACAACCTCTCAAGCCGAATTTTATAAGCACGCGTCCGTACGGAAAATATATAGTCTTACAATAGTTATGCGTTTATCTGTGACGGGTAGTTAATTTTTGAGCTTCTAAGGCCTAGCCGAACGTAGAGAAGGACAGCGCGTGTAAAGCGAGACGACGCGCGGGCCTTTAAGCTGGGCCGGCGACTGCGACTCTCCGCGTCTCTTTCTTGCTCATACCCCACCCTTTCTTGCGCCCGAAACGTTCGTCGTCATTTAAACCACTAAACACTACAACAGTATTTACACAGTTGAAATCATATCGTGTTTGGTCTTTTTTTAATCAGAAAAATATCACGAATATATCGATGAAAGTTTCATAAAACAATAAGTGATAATAAAAAAAATTAAATATTGGAGTTACATTGTCATGGCGCACGGGCCTTTGCATTGTGCCGACTGCGACTCTCCGCGTCGCATTAATAGTGGTTCACACCGATATACCCGAACCGAGATCGGATTACTAGAGTGGAGGGGATGTATGTATTATAGATTTCGACATTTTGAACAACTTTTTCCTTTTCCAATATATGGGGGCCGCTTTTAGTTTTCGAGATATTTGCAAAAAGCTATCGGTAATGTTAATATCATAACGGAAACCTTCTCTTTAGAAACACTGGGTGCGTGTGAAACACTAGGTGTGTGTGTGTGTGTGTGTGTGTGTGTGTGTGGTATTGTCGCTTCTCATCTCCACAACGTGTTTACAAACAAAAAATAAACAGATGCAGCCCGAAAATCTAGGAAATGTCTTTGAAAATTGAAAGCTCAGCCTACCTATGTATGATCAGAGTTATCTACAGGAGTTAATTCTGTTTGTTTCTTCTTTTATTCCATTTCCTGGATTTTCGGGCCGCATCTGTTTATTTTTTGTTTCTAAACACGTTGTGGAAATGAGGAGCGACAATACCACACACATCCACCCAGTGTTTCACACGCACCCAGTGTTTCTAAAAACAAGGTTTTCGTTATGAAATTAACATTACCGATAGTTTTTTGCAAATATCTCGAAAACTAAAAGCGACCCCCCTATATTGGAAAAGGAAAAAGTTGTTCAGAATGTGTTGCTCCATAACATATTAAAATTTCATCAAAATCGGAGTACGCAGACCTTTTCTATATAATGACCAAGTCATTAATCGCGGTGATCAAGTTAGTTTCCTCACCCTGTATAATTGATACAAATACAGTTGAATATAATTGATACAAATACAGTTGAATATAATTGATAAAAATACAGTTGAATATAATTGATAGAAATAGAGTTGAATATAATTGATAGAAATATATTAAAATATAGTTGAAGGAAATTGATAAAACATAATCAGAATAGTATTGTTGATAGTAAATACATAAAATAATATGGCGTGCGAATATTAATGCGTGTAACTGCATTTAGTATTTAGGTTATCCCGTTGAACGGGGTCGGTCCACATCTCCCGGATTTTCCTATCAAACAGAGGCTCCACGGGGGTGGTGGGAAAATGAATTAAGTTCCGTCTGTATTTTTTTCGCGAGCCGGCGGCTTTGTACACGCGCAAATACACCGGTAAGCTCCGTCGGTCCGCGGGCCTTCGATTAAACAACGGAAAAAGTGGTGAACAAACATTACGGCGAACGCAAATATTGACCCACCAATGAACAATATTTACTTACCCGGCCGTTCAATTTTCATCTTCCGAAAGAGCCCCTTTTTCACCCACTTCGTATCCCTACCTCCTTGCACATCTCCCTCTCGCACCCCCCCCCCCCACCCTGTGTGCGATCGTAAAGAATCGCGGTGCTCCGTATCGTTTAGCGCTACCTCGGCATTTCCCAAGGGGTGCTCCGCTCTCTTTTCGCGAATGGCAATCCCACAAACAACCGAGTCGCGTGCAATTTGTTAGCGAGCGGTTCTCCCCCCTCCCTCTGTACCCCACACGACGTGTGCCGGTCGTCTTAAACCTCTGTCTACCGTAAAAAAAACTTTTGTGGCGGCTACTTCTTCCTATGCTCGTCAACAGAGGGACATTACGACAACACCTTTCACGCTACTACCTGAATCTTCCTCTGTTTGCATATATACCGTCCTAAACTGTCCTTACGACATCCCGCGTCTAAGGCACGGGCCCGCTAGATAGCCTTACCGACGAGTCCTCTAGCGGGCCTAGGACGAAACGTTTCCTTCTCCTTTTTCCTCCTCTCACACACCTTTGAGCCGCCATACTTTCATTATGCGATAGAAAATTTATACCACAAAACGTAGTAAATATAAAAAAAAACTTTTAGCTTTAAATAATGAAAAATAAGAAAAGTAACAAAGTCATGCAAGGACAAGATCCCAAGAATTTTAAAAGTTTAAATAACCGCAGTATCTACATACAGTCGGGTCCAATGGACCCGCTTGGTAGACAGAGGGGTAAACGCTTATGGCTCTGCGGTTATTCTGAAACATTCGCGCTGTTACATTCGTTATTCACGTAAATTGCGCGTCTTGTATAATACTTGAATCATCTGTGGAATGAAAAGCTGTTTCCTGCTGACTCTCTTGCATGTGCGAAGATTTCAAAATGTTCAAGGTCAACTCTGTTTTTTTTTGGAAATGATATACAGGGTGAGTCACCTAACGTTTGTACCTCAAATATCTTCGTTGTTTCTAAAGATACGTAAAATAGGGTAAGGACAAAGTTGAATGGTACAATGGGGCTGACACGATGCAAAACAAAAAATTTTGTTTTTATGTCCTTTTTTTTAGAGATATCAAGGTCACCTTGACTTTTTTTAAATGGAACCACCCTTTTTTAAACACCTACAATGATAGTCCCTTTCATTACGAATTCAGTGACTATAATTACACAAGGTCATTCAAGGTGAAGGACAGAGATAACGTATAAGATTTAACATCGATACAAGCCTGTAAACGGGCTTTGAAGGAATGTTGCACTCTGTCCGTGACCTTGAATGACCTTGAGTAATTATAGTCACTGAATTTGTAATGAAAGTGACTATCATTGTAGGTGTTTAAAAAAGAGTGGTTCCAATTTAAAAAAGTCAAGGTGACCTTGAAAATCTCTAAAAAATGACATAAACACAAATATTTTTTTGGTATCGTGCGAGTCCCACTGAACCATTCAATTTTGTCCTTCAGACATTTGACGTATCTTTAAAGAAAACAAAGATATTTCAGGTGGCAATAGTTACTGCCTCACCCTACAATGAGAGCCCCTTTCATTACGAATTCAGTGACTATAATTACTCAAGGTCATTCAACGTCGCGGACAGAGTGCAACATTCCTTCAAAGCCCGTTTACAAGCATGTATCGATGTTAAATCTTATACGTTTTCTCTGTCCTTGACCTTGAATGACCTTGGACTAAATATAGTCACTGAATTCCTAATGAAAGGGACTATCATTGTAGGTGTTTAATAAAGGGTGGTTCCATTTAATAAAGTCAAGGTGACCTTGAAAATCTCTAAAAAGGACATAAAAACAAATATTTTTTTGGTATCATGTGAATCCCACTGAACCATTCAATTTTGTCCTTCAGACATTTGACGTATCTTTAAAGACAACAAAGATATTTGAGGTGGCAATAGTTACTGCCTCACCCTACAATGAGAGCCCCTTTCATTACGAATTCAGTGACTATAATTACTCAAGGTCATTCAAAGTCGCGGACAGAGTGCAACATTCCTTCAAAGCCCGTTTACAAGCATGTATCGATGTTAAATCTTGTACGTTTTCTCTGTCCTTGACCTTGAATGACCTTGGACAAATTATAGTCACTGAATTTGTAATGAAAGGGACTATCATTGTAGGTGTTTAAAAAAGGGTGGTTCCAATTTAAAAAAGTCAAGGTGACTTTGAAAATCTCTACAAAAATGACATAAAAACAAAATTTTGTTTTTGCATCGTGTCAGCCCCATTGTACCATTCAACTTTGTCCTTACCATATTTTACGTATCTTTAGAAACAACAAAGATATTTGAGGTACAAACGTTAGGTGACTCACCCTGTATCTGCAGAGTATTAAATATCGAATGAGACGGTGTTAGCTTACCGTTGCTCCTAGATCTAATAGTTAATATTTTACAAGTTGGCTCTCGTGTTGACATTGTCAGTTCTTAGATAATACTGTAGAGCATGAAATGACGAATCCAACGAGTACAAGGACCATACCCTTACGATCACTGAATCTCCAGATATTTGTGTATGAACAATTAATATGTCTTTTTTATTAAACGCTTTCAGACAGAAATATCTCGAAATTAAATGGTCATAAGGGCATGGTCCTTGTACTCGTTGGACTCGTCTTTTTATGGTCTACAATAATATCAAAGGAAAACCATAACTATTAGAAACTGAAACACCATGTACATACAGTGAAAATGAGTTTCTTAAAATTAGCATTAACAAAACGTTAATTCGGCGTATTATGAATGAATTTACGATACATTAAGAATTCTTCGACACAAGAGAATCGAATCAAACGCGTATCAGTGAATGTTGAAATTTGAAAATCGTGTTTACTATAACGGCAGCTTAACACTAAATTTACGAGGCCCGTTAAAATTACGGATTCAAAAATTTTTAATTTACGATTATTAAGAGTGTAAGGAGGCATTCGTGAGGAATTATTAAATAGATTTATTTTGGTTGGGTTTTGTTAAATGAAGTCTGAGTTGAACGTTAAACTAATCGTTTATTAAAATAAAAAAAGAAAGGTAAAACAAACATCATCGTTTTTGGCAAGAGATACAATACAGAAAAATATACGTTCGCATACTACTAAAAGTAGAGGGGAGATTAACGCCATCTCTTAAGGAGAAAAGGAACAATTATGGCGGATTATTCAAAAATATTTAAAATCGCGGTTGCTAGAGCAACAATTTGTTTGTGTACATATTACAATAAAAATCGCTGAAGATCTAAGTAAATACAATTTTATTATTTTTATAAAGCAATGTAAAATCAATTTTAGTGCTCCGTAAACCTAGTGTTAAAAGCGAGGCGCGTACGAGAGAAATTCTTTTGTTAAATGAAGTTTTGTTAAATGAAGTCTGAGTTGAACGTTAAACTAATCGTTTATTAAAATAAAAAAAAAAGGTAAAACAAACATCATGGTTTTTGGCAAGAGATACAATACAGAAAAATATACGTTCGCATACTACTAAAAGTAGAGGGGAGATTAACGCCATCTCTTAAGGAGAAAAGGAACAATTATGGCGGATTATTCAAAAATATTTAAAATCGCGGTTGCTAGAGCAACAATTTGTTTGTGTACATATTACAATAAAAATCGCTGAAGATCTAAGTAAATACAAATTTATTATTTTTATAAAGCAATGTAAAATAATCGTAAACCTAGTGTTAAAAGCGAGGCGCGAGAGAAATTCGTGGCTCGGTCTTTTCATCTCCTCTTCCGGGGTTAAGCTTCTTAAGACGCGGAAGCACTCGTGAAATGATCCCGACGTTCACTTTTTTCGAACGGAATGGCTGCCGCGCTGCGGCAGTGTGGCAGTGATGTAGTCAGCGGTATAGTCAGTGACTCGGCGGTGGTATGCAAATTTGTGAAAACGGAACGGACGGAACGTCGACGGCTAGAATCAGCGGCGATATCAACTGCCGACTTATTATATTCGGAATAGTAATGAGACGGCGTCGCATTCGGCTGCCGGGATTTTAGCAATTCAAACTATCATTTGGAGTTTCTTGTTTTCCGCGAACGGAAACGTCGGGACGGACAGGAACTCGATCTTGGGATGCTGCTTGATAAACGTTTTTCCGTGGACGAGGGAACTCTTGGAACAGGATTGATTCAGAGGATGGTTTTAGATGTTTGTTTCAAATTGTGGGCGGTCTCTTCCCTCCTACGATAGAATTTCATTTTATTCCCTTAGAGATTTCAGCAAACAGTTATCTCTTGTTTCTAAAAAATTCTGTTTGACTTTATGGGCTCCCTTCAGAAAAATATTTGTGCTTTTAGCATTTTTATGGTAAGCAATGTTATCCTTGGGAACATGTTTCAAAATTGTTCTCATGAAACAGATATTTTAATATAATAACAGTTCGTTGGAAACACGATGATTCAAAACATTTACCAAACAAGCTTCCGTAAGAGGAACACAAGCAATATTTAAATTCTGAATTATTTATTGTGCAGATCGGTTGGGATGAAATTATGCAGAATAACGTGTGAAGGATTTATTTCAGATTTTTGTAATATTATTCATTCAATGGTATTCCGTTGTCCACGTACATAACCCTACTCTTAACTGGTCATAGGACTGCGGATTTTATACATTTATGACAAAAATGAATAGGTGAAATAAAAACCAATAGCATCACTGGAAAAATCAAACAATATTATTCTGTTATTTTCGACTTCAAGAAAATATTTCCAGAAGAATTTTAGGTCGACAAATATTATTTTGCAAAAAGATCTGTTGTCTACTGGTTACTGACTCATACGCTCATTCTGCAAATATTTATTATCAAAATACGAAACTTCAAAAATTCAATTATTATTTTGCAAAAAGATCCGTTGCCTACTGGTTACTGACTCATACGCTCACTCTGCAAATATTTATTATCAAAATACGAAACTTCAAAAATTCAATTATTATTTTGCAAAAAGATCCGTTGTCTGCTGGTTACTGGCTGATACGCTCACTGCGAAAATTTATTATCAAAATACGAAACTTCAAAAATTCAACTATTTTTTTGCAAAAATATCCGTTGCCTACTGGTTACTGACTCATACGCTCACTCTGCAAATATTTATTATCAAAATACGAAACTTCAAAAATTCAATTATTATTTTGCAAAAAGATCCGTTGTCTGCTGGTTACTGGCTGATACGCTCACTGCGAAAATTTATTATCAAAATACGAAACTTCAAAAATTCAACTATTTTTTTGCAAAAATATCTGTTGTCTACTGGTTACTGGCTGGTACGCTCGCTCTGCGAAAATTTATTATCAAAATACGAAACTTCAAAAATTCAATTATTATTTTGCAAAAAGATCCGTTGCCTACTGGTTACTGACTCATACGCGCACTCTGCAAATATTTATTATCAAAATACGAAACTTCAAAAATTCAATTATTATTTTGCAAAAAGATCCGTTGTCTGCTGGTTACTGGCTGATACGCTCACTGCGAAAATTTATTATCAAAATACGAAACTTCAAAAATTCAACTATTTTTTTGCAAAAATATCTGTTGTCTACTGGTTACTGGCTGGTACGCTCGCTCTGCGAAAATTTATTATCAAAATACGAAACTTCAAAAATTCAATTATTATTTTGCAAAAAGATCCGTTGCCTACTGGTTACTGACTCATACGCGCACTCTGCAAATATTTATTATCAAAATACGATACTTCAAAAATTCAACTATTATTTTGCAAAAAGATCTGTTGTCTACTGGTTACTGGCTGGTACGCTCGGTCTGCGAAAATTTATTATCAAAGTACGAAACTTCAAAAATTCAATTTCGGCCAGGAGAACAGGTTTGCATCTCCCACCATGCAACAGTATCGGAATTTATCTTTTGCTCAATCAAACCACGCTCGTACAACACTTTGTATATTAATGGCGCAGTCAGGGAATTTTGTCTGGCAAAATCGAATAACATCGTCCGTTCCGTCGGTTATCACTCGGGATTTCTGTGAATGTAGATCCGAGAGGACGAAAGCGTTCCTCTTCATCGGGAGAAGAAAGAAGCAGAGAGTCGAGTAAATTAGGTCGAGGAACCAGGCAAATCCAGCATCCATCTCCGCGTTCCAGCGACGCGACGCTTTATATTTAAAAGATATTCCGGACAGGCTGTTCCGGGACTGGGCGAGTGCAGGATGTCGTCGAAAGGAGCAACCGGGAGAGACTCGGAGAGAGAGAGAGAAAGAAAGAGAGAGGATGAGGACCGGGGAAACAGACGCGTCCCGAAGAGACGCGACCACTCCATTCCCTTCCTTTATTCCCTCCTTCCGTGCCCGACTCCAGTTTCCTTGATAAGTCCAAAACCGACCGAAACTCACAGTCCTCATCGTTGCACAGTATTCTCTCCACAACTGTGAAAACTTCGCGTCCGCGGAGTCACAGTTATAGAAGAGATACTACACATTCTTTGTAGTGTCGCGAACGTAAAGAAGAATAGTGATTCAAGAAAGAAAGCGGGACTGCGATTCGAGGCATTTGTCAAACATTGTAGGACTCCTGTGAGTTCAGCCTTTTAAATTCAAATATCCAAAATTTCTTATTTTTGATTTTTAGTAAATGAAACTTTTATCATCGTGTTCATCTCGTGTTTTTGGTTAAAATGACCACCAAATACGATATAATTACGATCACGATTGTTCGTGTAACAAGCGTTTCAAGTTTCGGACTGCGCATTTACAGAAATCGTGACTCTACCATAAGTGTGAATTCCGAAGCTATAATCGCTGTTTACACGAATTCTAATCTTAATTATATCGTGTTCGGTGTCGTTTTAATCAGAAAAACGGGACGAATACGATGGCAATAGTTTCAGGAAAAAAATAAAAAATTATAAAGTTGCAATCTTTTGTTTCGCTTGCATTAGTGTAAGTCCCACACATATTTGACACCTTAGATCTTTACAGTTATGGAGAGGATGTTATAGTTTTGTTTTCTTGAATAATGTTCTATAGTGCTATGTCAGGTTTAATTATAAAACTTGCGGAATGCACGTATTAACGATTAATAATTGTAATTATATTAAAATCTACAATATCACACGACGCAAAATTAAAAAAAAAATCACAAGACACAATCCATGGCCTACGGCGCGGCCAAATTTTTTGACACCTTACATCTTTACAGTTATGGAGAGGATGTTATAGTTTTGTTTTCTTGAATAATGTTCTATAGTGCTATGTCAGGTTTAATTATAAAACTTGCGAAATGCACGTATTAACGATTAATAATTGTAATTATATTAAAATCTACAATATCACACGACGCAAAATTAAAAAAAAAATCACAAGACACAATCCATGGCCTACGGCGCGGCCAAATTTTTTGACACCTTAGATCTTTACAGTTATGGAGAGGATGTTATAGTTTTGTTTTCTTGAATAATGTTCTATAGTGCTATGTCAGGTTTAATTATAAAACTTGCGGAATGCACGTATTAACGATTAATAATTGTAATTATATTAAAATCTACAATATCACACGACGCGAAATTAAAAAAGAAATTATAAGACACAATCCATGGCCTACGCCGCGGCCAAATTTATATTAAACGAAATTCACGACCACAGCTAATACACGCATTGATTAATATGAATTCTCAAACGTGCTACCGCACCCGTTTCTAAGTGTCATAAGATAAATTATCATTACGGGTTCATTGAGTTTAGTTTATTTGGATTTTATCACGGAATTTTTAATATTAATGTGAATAAGGAACTCTTCGCCACCGCTGGATTATTGTTACATTCCGCTACCATTTCGCTATACCAAGATGCTATCGTTTCATCATCTTATGTCCAACTTTTCTCGTTTCTGTGTTTCTCTCTTTCGATTTGTTTGATTATTTCGTGACATATCGTATCGTTGGTTGTATCTCCTGAAGTTAATGTCTGCAAAGTTAGATTTCATTCCACAAGTTTCTTAATTTAGTGAGTACGAAGAAGATGGTCTTCGAGGTAGACGAAACGTGATCCTTCGGTTTATCCCCTCCCTGTGTTTCCTTTCGTTTTGTGTATTACTATCTCGTTACGTTTCATTCTGAGATCTTCGATGTTGATATATTTTCCTGGAAATGCAAGTTATCCCTTGCAATTCAATCATTTTTCGCCGAGCTGTTTTTGTACGACTTTGTACATTGTTCAACATGACTTGGAATTTTCCTGCAATTTTAAGTGATTCTATCACAAAGTTTTCTCTTTCAGCTATAATTTGACATCCCCGAAACTTTGGAACATTCCTACGGAAATAAAACTTAAAATCGATTCAGAGTAACCTCTTTGAATATCCCATAATTTTCTCGGTACTGTCAATTGGGATGTATTAAATTTTTAATACTTTATTAATTTCTCGTATAAATGATAAGGATTTTGTACATTTGCGGATTTTGTACATTTATGGGAAAAATGTGTTGGTAAAACAGGAAACAGCGAAAAGATTACAAAAACCTAAGGATATCGATATATTATCGTCAACTATATAACATTTTGAACACTTTGACTGCCATAGCAGCGACCTCAAAAATTTCATAAAATCGAAACAATATATTTAATAAAATAATGATTACAGAATTAAAATGTGTGACACTTAGTAATGTTTTAACCTTCTTGCATTTTCGAGATATTAACCAAATTTGATACAATGATTACATTAGCGTAACAATTAATTTTTAAATACGGACAAATAATTCCGTCACCCATATATGGGTGACACGGCAGTCAACGTGTTAAAAGATGAAAGACATATGTATGCATTTGGCTCGTATTTGTTACAATCGGTAAATAAAATGTTTGCTTTGTATAAAGATTCGCTGTCTAATTATTATACAGATGAGAATCAAGAAGAAGCGAGCTTGAAAATGGTGGTATTGTTTGAGACGACAGAGAATAGAACGTTTGCGACTTTTAGCGTTATAGAAAATTTGAAAAATTAAATTATGGAAAATCCTACCGTCCGTTGAAACATTCGGTACAGTCGACGAATGTAAATTCCAGCGGCAGCTGCAGCATCGATCGTGCGTCGTAATCGCAGCAGAATTTGTCGAACGATAACATTTAATAATGGGGATATCACGGGGGTGGAGGGGTAGGGGGGGAGGCGGAGGAGGAGATAGGATCGAATCGAACGGCGACTCGAATTTTCTGGCCGCGTCGTTGTCCGCGTCCATTCTGGAAAATTAATTTGCGTCCCCCGGAGAAAGAGGATTGATCGCCGGGCAGCGGCCGCGATCGTCACCGAAGATTAATGACCAGCACCGATTCTACCGACGGTAAATACGTATTTAAGAGAATCAACGATCCATTAATCTGCGAAAAAGTTTCGCACGCGTCGTTACGACGTTCCCCCGTTGTTCCTGCGTTGCGATTCGCCGATCACCGATCGACGTATATCAATTAATTAACCCTCGAACGGATGATTACATACGCTGGCTATACGTTTCGCCCTATCGCATTCTAAGTTTTATGAATTTATACAGAGTGTTCCAAAAATGTACTTCCTTGAAAACGATGATTCCCGAGCTGATTTGAACCAACTTTTTCCTTTGCGAAATTGCTCTCCGCGACTTCGTTGAGGAGTTATTCACGAAAAACGTGGACCAATCGGAGCGCGACTACAGTGGAGGGATTCTGACTGCTCCAATGCCAACGCCACGCTCTGCTGCAGCCGTGCTCTGATTGGTCCGCGTTTTTCGTTAATAACTCCTCAACGAGGTAGCGGAGAACATTTTCGGAAAGGAGAAAGTTGCTTCAAATCACCGCAGGAATCATCCTGTATTGTTTTTTCAACAATTTTGTACAGTAAATTTGTGCAGGATAAATTAGCTAAGATTATTATCGGAAATACTTCTGTTGTTTCCAGCATTACGAACCATTGTTTAAAGAAATACATGTTTGTGTCAGTGAAAGGCGATCTGAGCTACTTATAATACGATGACTTTGAAACGACCTACGAAAGAGACAGAAACGATTGGGTACATTTAGACCTATCACCACAAATGGGGTAGTTGACGAATCACCTTATGGGGTTTCGAGATAGTTTACTTATGCAGAGTCGTATATTTGTATTTAACCCTTAGCACTCGAAGGGCGACTCTGAGGCGCCGCTACAAATTGTTATACTATTATTAAAAATATTGTTTACATGATTAAATTTGTTTATATGTAATAAATTATTAAACATTTAAATATGGTATGAGGTACTATATCAGTTTCGTACGCACATAATGAAAAAAACTATGTACAACGGAAATATTCTAGGTTAAAAGAAACGTTTGATTTTTTATTTGAAATAGCTCCGGGTGCAAAGGGTTAAAGTTAAATAAAAACAGAAATGGAAAACGAGACAATATTGCTCCGCGTTTAATGTGTGTAACGAGCAGCTGAAAAAGCACTCGAATCAACATAAACAGACGAAACCTGGCCCGACAGCGGGGGCAGGTATGGTTTCTTCGACGAATTTGCAACTTTTTGTCGGAAACGAATAGATAGGCTATCGGCGTTTAACGTTGTGTTAGGCGAGCTGACGTTTCCGCCGATACGTGGCTATCGATTTCCAGTCACGATATCTTACCATCTGCGGGAACACGTCGGTCGCAGGCTTCACTCCGTAAATTTCAGGACAGGAAGTCCCCGAAGTGTCAAGACTCTTAAACCGCAACGAATCCACCGGATATCTATCCACGTATCCGAACGCGTATGATAGACACGGTCCCGTGAGCCTGTGCCCGTAATATCTCAGGAATGACGTTCACGTATTCCGTTAAATAAAACAGCAATTTTTCTTTTTCCACGCGCGAAACTATTCGCCGCTCTTCTATCTCTCGACGAATCCCGAAACATTGACTCTATCACAATTTCGCAAAGTTGCTTCTTCTTTTGTGACCTAACGGTAAGGGTCAATATTTACCCGTTTATTGCACCATCTAAGTTTATTTGAAAATAATATTTGTTCTACAGAAAAATTGATTCGTACAATAACTGTTTGGAATGTAAAATGTTCAGTTAATTCAGTCGCTTCTTCTTTTGTGACCTAACGGTCAGAGTCAATATTTATCCGTTTATTGCTGCATCTAAATTTATTTGAAAATAATATTTGTTCTACAGAAAATTGATTTCTACAATAACTGTTTTGAATGTAAAATGTTCAGTTAATTCAGTCGCTTCTTCTTTTGTGACCTAAATGACATGGTCAATATTTACCCGTTTATTGCGCCACCTAAATTTATTTGAAGATAATATTTGTTCTACTGAAAATTGATTTGTACAATAACTGTTTGGAATGTAAAATTTTCAATTAATACTAAATTGAAGCAATTAAGTGATGCGACACTATTAGCTTTCGTTTTTGTATTACAATTGTAATAAATAGAAAGTTGTGTTCTTACTAATACTCAACTGAGAATGAAAAATATTAACGAGATGTGAAAAGTGATTGAAAGGGACAAATGGCACATAAATTAATCAAATAAATAAATTAATTGTTTACATCGATTGTAAGAAGCACGAGCCAAATAAAATTGTCATTCTTTATATGATTTCAACGAAATACAAATAATACATAGACATTTTTAATTAAATTCTTTTAATCTTTTTATTGTTTTAAATTGCATCCACTCATTTGTGTAATAAATGCAGAAAATGTAATCGGTTTCTGAAAAGTTAATGGGACAAAAGTTATATGGTTGATAAAAATTACAAAATGTTAGAAACAAAATTTAGTAGCTGGCAGAAATGTCTAAGAAATATTTTAGACAATTTTCAAGAGAATAAATAAATTCGATCAACAGGCAAGAAGCAATGCACAGTAATAAATATGGAGCATGTTAATGGGACCAAAATGCCAGAACATGGCTGTAAAAACTGTTAAAGAATTTCAAACAAAATTTATTAACAGGCAAAAATGAAATATTGAGCAATCCTCGAAGACGCGACTAAATTCTAACAGTATCCAAGAAACACAATAACTAGACTGCGGATTTTATGCATTTATAGCAAAATGAGTAGACGCAATTTATAACAGTAAAGACATCAGAAAAATTTGAAAATGCTACCGTATTATTTTCAGTCTACTAAGCATATTAAAAAAGAAAATAATTTTCTATTTCACGTCGGTTTGTCGCTGTTTAGGTAGAAAGTTTTTATTTTGCATAAAGATCCGCAGTCTGACGATAATAATAATATATATGATTATATGATTATATTATATTAATATATATAATATATATTAATAATAATAATAATAATATATATGATTATATTATTATATTATATTAATAATAATAATAATAATATATGATTATATTATTATATAATATTAATAATAATAATAATAATAATAATAATAATATATATGATTATATTATTATATTATATTAATATATAATATATATTAATAATAATAATAATTGTGGAGTTCTTTCTCGCCGATCTGGGCAGACGTCGATGATTTCTGCTACATCTGATGATCCTTATCCCCTTAAGAGCGGCAACCGTGCAGACTTTTGCAGGGATAAGATGTGCGCTATCGCGGACCTAAACACGAAAGGCATCTTCCTCCGATCGCGATCCGACGTCAGTCGGTCTTGGCGCTTTAGCTTCAAATCGATCTGGAAGGACGTAACTTTTCACGGATCCTGCAGCAAACATCCAAACGGAGAATAGTGAAGGGTCAGGCAGCGTTCGTTTGGCATCGTGACAAAGTGAATCGGACGTCGAAGACGTTCGAGCCGACCGAGTTGGCGAGTCCTCGATCAACGATCTTATACAAAAATAATCCGTGTGCAGCTTCCAGAATGTCTTGGAATTTTCGTAACAGTTTATCAAAATAGCATATACTGCGTATATCATGTGAATGATTAAATATACTTTAAATCCAAATCATTATTTTTTAAACTGGGTCAAAGCAGTTGATACGGTTTGAGAAGCTGGAAGGATCAAATACCCTTTCGATTAGAATATCTTTTCAAAAATTGGACTGAACAGTTTGAGATTTTTGGAGAAGCTATTAGATGGTATAATTCTACAGATAATGTGCAAGAAACTTTTTGAAAAAATTGCATTCGGTCGGAATGATTTTTAAACTGGGCAAAACGAATTGACATTGTTTGCGAAGCTGGAATAATTCCTTTCGATTAGAATATCTTTTTAAAAATTGGACCGAACAACTTGAGATTTTGGGAGTAGCTATTAGAATGTTTAATTCAGCAGATGAGGTGCAAGAAACTTTTTGAAAAAATTGCATTCGGTCGGAATGAATTTTTTAAACCGGTCGAAACGAATTGACATAGCTTGTGAAGCTGGAATAATCAAATTCCCTTTCAATTAAAATATCTTTTCAAAAATTCGAGTGGACAGTTTGCGATTTTTGGAGAAGCTATTAGAAGGATTAATTCAGCACATGACGTGCAAGAAACTTTTTGAAAAAATTGCATTCGGTCGGAATAATTTTTGTAAACCAGACTAAACGAATTGACATAGCTTGCGAAGCTGGAATAATCAAATACACTTTCGATTAAAATATCTTTTCAAAAATTGGAGTGAACAGTTTGAGATTTTTGGAGAAGCTATTAGAAGGATTAATTCAGCAGATGACGTGAAAGAAACTTTTTGAAAAAATTGCATTCGGTCGGAATGATTTTTTTAAACCGGTCGAAACGAATTGACATTGCTTGCGAAGCTGGAATAATCAAATACACTTTCGATTAAAATATCTTTTCAAAAATTGGACTGAACAATTTCAGATTTTGGGAGAAGCTATTGAAAGGATTAACTCGGCAGATGACGTGCAAGAAACTTTTTGAAATAATTGCATTCGGTCGAAAGTCTTGACATCGTTCGAGAAATTAGAAAGCAACAATTTTACAACAGCTGTGTAGGAGAATGTTCATGAATGTGCATGTCATCTTTCCAAACAGCTTTTTGACGATGTTACACGAACAGATGCAGTATTTCATTCGCATCCGGCACGGCTTTTCACGATGAGACCGCGAACAGGCGCGTCGAAAGGGCGTCGGAAGCGCGTCGGAAGAGCGTAGAGAGGGAAACAACAGTAATCAACGAAGGCAGGGAGGGGAGGCTCATTAAAAATTTTCCGCTTGTTATCCGGCGGTGGTCGCAGCCGCCGTTGCTGCGGGACCACAGTTTGCGGTTTCGGATCGGCCGGGGAAAAAAACCGGACATTCCCGGCATTTGTATCTTCTCCCTGACTAAATAAACTCTCCAGCGGATTCAATGGACCGGGAGACATGTTCCGGTTACGCGATTTTCGCATGTGAGCTGCAAGGAGCCTGTCGCTCGTGACGAATTTTTATTCCTCATATTTTTATTCCTATCGCTTTTATTAATGACCGCCCCCGGCTGCACAGAAATATTCCCAAACTGCTCCGATATTTTTACCTGAGGGCACGTGGAACACGAAAAAGGAACAAACACGTTTTTTCCCGGAAAGAAATGCGCGAATTGCCCTATGAGCAACGTTCATGTTTGAATAATGCTGCTGCTGCAACCAAACGTAACTGTAACACAAAACTACTGGGTTGTAACGTAAATTCATTAGGTTATCTTCGACATCTTCTCTTCATTTCGTAACACATTATCTACCGGCGAATATTTTATAATTTTTAAACGTCTGTGGTCTATAATTGAAAAGTTTCCAAAGGATCCTTCAACGGCAACAACAATTTCGATTGTGAACCAACAAGTCACCGTCAGTAACGTTATCTAATAATTTTATTTGGCATTATAATGCAACAGAAGATTTTTGGGCATTCCTCCGGTATAGTACAATTGTCGAAAATACTGTTAATAGACTTCCGGTAAGTAAAGTGTTAATGCATTGTTAAATTGAGGATTTCCAAGTAAAATAAAAATTGTTTGCATCAATCTTACAGGATCGACAATTTAAATCTTATCTCGATCATTTTAACAATAATCCAACAGTATTTTTTAATCACTTGAATGTGTTCATTAGTTTGTATACAATCAGCAGTGCACACATTATTTATTAGTGATTAGTTCACAATTTTTCACAAATCTACAGTAGCGACAGTAGCAATTTTAATTGTAAATTAACGAATCATGCCAAGTAATAAAATGCAATGTTTTCTCTTCGGATTATTATTTCAGTTGCCAATTTAATTTATGAGATCAAACATCTTTGTGTTAATATGGATAATGTTTCAATAATTTTGTATATTAGTTTGATTGTATTTCAGAATTGTACACTGTAATTTTCATGCAATTATCTTTATTACTATTTAAATTATTGTACGAGCTCAGCAACAGATACAGCGTGTAACAATTAATTGGTAAATTCTTTTTCAATCTAGAACTTCCATGTGAAATCTGCATTTTCTTCGATTTCTTTGAGGTTATTGATTTTTTACAAGCAGGATTTTCAATTTTAAAATCTGAAACCAATTGCAAAGTATGCATTTGGGTTCTTGACATGTGTCAGATTTTTACCAGAATTTTTAAACATCATTAACTAAGGAAAATAGATCAAAAACTGATTTTTCGATTTTACCCCATAACTACCCTCCCGGTCGAGATACAGGGTTGAAATTTTGCACAGTATGTTTTTTCTCGATGTCCTATCGAATGATCCATTGTCGATAAAATTCGGCTCAAGGCCACTTTTGACCATCTTATCCAGCTATACTCTTTGGAGAAACTTGATTAATCCATTATCGAGATATCATATGGCAGCCATGAACACTGATACGCTACTGAAATCGTACGATACTTCAAATTCTAATAAAGATAATTGCGTAAAAATTACGCGATGTTAACTGAAAATATAGATAATTTAAAATTCTTTTAATTTGCACACTATTCGAAATGTCGTCTACTGATTTTTGTCGTAAATGCGTAAAATTAAGTTTTAAACACAAAGCACGTTGATTTGACAGCAATGTATATCAGATAAATTTAATAACAATACTTGGATACTAAAACTGTACTATTAAACTAGAACAAGAGAATCGGAACTTGCGTGTTCGTTGAATAAAAAGCTAAACAGTAATACGCACGTGGTATCATTTTATTGAGAAAGCTGCGAAGCATTCATCGAGGGTAGAAAGCGGTTCTATGCACACGTGCACCAGGGCTTGCACTCGAGGGTTGATCGTATGGTTCCGGCCGCAATAATTCTGTTTCAACGTACCATCGATGAGGATCGATTCAGTGTTTTATACCCGTCGCTTTATGTCCGCCATGATTTCGTTTTTACGACGTCATCCCTTCGCGAAGGGAGTCACGGGGAAAGCATTATGCAGCCGTTCCCGTGCATTAGAGTTTGTTACGGTGTAAATCAATGCTGCTGAAATTTTGCTAGTAGTCTTTGTCGTAATTGTCGTCGTCGTACGTGGACGCATTTACAGTGAATTTTCGATAATTGTCCGAAATATGTGGCCCGTAATTGTCCCTGAGCTATCCCCACTACCGCGGGGTACACCCCGTGAGGGGCCGAAGGGCCTCTCGAGCTTCGTTGACCTTCCTACCTTCAGCAGAGGTCGAAAAATAGTATCTATACGATAATTGTCCTTGGCCGAAAATTGTCCTTGGCCGATAATTGTCCTTGGCCGAAAATTGTCCTTGGCCGATAAATGTCCTTGGCCGATAATTGTCTTTGACCGATAATTGTCCTTGGCCGATAATTGTCCTTGGCCGATAATTGTCCTTGGCCGAAAATTGTCCTTGGCCGATAATTGTCCTTGGCCGAAAATTGTCCTTGGCCGATAATTGTCCTTGGCCGAAAATTGTCCTTGGCCGATAATTGTCCTTGGCCGAAAATTGTCCTTGGCCGATAAATTGTCCTTGGCCGATAATTGTCCTTGGCCGAAAATTGTCCTTGGCCGATAATTGTCCTTGGCCGATAATTGAACTTGGCCGATAATTGTCCTTGGCCGATAATTGTCCTTGGCCGATAATTGTCCTTGGCCGGACCCGTGTTGTGGACAATTATCGAGAATTCACTGTATTTAAAATAGTGTGCTGTTTTCTTGTATTTCATCTATTCATTTTTATCTACAGTCCAGTAATAAGCATATGTATATGTTAACTGTGAACAAAATTTCTCAGTGACTCGGCGCCCTCTGAACACATTATTTACCGGCTTAACGGCTTCGCAGGAGATCGCGATCGGGGGGGGGGGGCTGGGTGACGTCACGACGGGGCGAAGAGGGCGCGTCGCGTCAACAGCCCGTTTGAATTCGCGCGATCGCGAGCGATAGCCATTTCAATCGTAAACCAACGAGTCACCTTCAATAGCGTGATCTAATTATTTCGTTTCGAATTATTATGTACAAAAAGATTTTTAAGGTTCTTTTTAGTACAGCACAATTATTGAAAAGCCGATTAATGGGCTTCCGGCAGATAAAGTGTTTAGTATGCTAATAAGAAAAAAATAAATTTTTAAAAATACCACGTTTTTAAAACGGTCTAAAAAGTATAAAATAATAATAAATAAATACAAATAAAATGGACTAAAAAGTATAAAATAATTTTTAAAAAACGGACTAAACAGTATAAAATAATTTGAAAATAAAACCAAAATTTAAAACGTAAAACGTCGGGCGCAAGATAATAGTAAGGAGTGTAGGGAGTAGCAGCCGTTGAGAAAACTCACACAACAGTTTATATCATTTGCGGAGCAATACAATTTTTAGCGATTTAGGTGAACTATTCATGCATCAATTATCTATTGCATGCGCCCCACGTTTTTTGTTTTAAATCTTACAAGTATTTTCACAGCTATTCAAAATTCGCAATTTCAAATTTTTGTTTTTATTTTCAAATTATTTTATACATTTTAGTCCGTTTTTTAAAAATTATTTTATACTTTTTAGTCCATTTTATTTGTATTTATTTATTAGTATTTTATACTTTTTAGACCGTTTTAAAAACGTGGTATTTTTAAAAATTTATTTTTATTTAAATCATTATTTTCTGCTTTTCAATCTTGTGTGTGTGATATTTTTCATGAAAATATTTAACGCAAAATATGCAATGACATACCTGGTGATTTGACGGCTTCCCTGTGAAAATCATTATTAACGAACTGCTCCTTTGTTTTTTGTAGACATTATTTCTGACACTTTCAAACACAGATTTTTGTTAATTTCTAATCTCGTACACGATATTATTATTACCTATATAATACATGCTCCCCAACGTCAAAAGGCTTCCTCTCCTACTTCTTGCACGTATATTTCAATCGATTTGAAACATTTTGATGCAATTATAACAGAAAGGTGTAACGGTTCTTTCACTTGGTAAACAAAGCGATGATGTACTACCGATCGTGTATCATATACTGAGCTCCGTCGGGGCGAAGTAGGTTCGTGGAGTGGGGACGAGTCAGAGTGCGTACGCATAGTAAAGTAGAGAGCGTTGTCGCGCGGAGTGGGGATCGCTGAACGCGATGACCGCGATGTAACGGTAATAACGGTAAAAATATTGAATTGTTATTTCTCTTAAACGAATAGACTTTTTAAAAAAACTTTTTTTTGAATACTGCATTGTCATCCAGTTCTGAGCTACGTTTCCAATTTCAAGTCTCTAGCTCATCGGGAAGTTAGTTTAAAATCAATTGCAAGATTTGTACCGAACAAACAAACAAACAAGAAAGCGAGCTAATACAAAACGTGGTAAAATGGAAGATGGCTCATAGGACGTCCATTGCGCGTCATCCGAACGATATTTAGTAATTCCACCGATGCAGCGTTTCATTCGCGTTTTAACCCTTTGCACTCGGAGCTATTTCAACTAAAAAACCAAACATTTCTTCTAACCTAGAATATTTCCATTGTACATAATTTATTTTCATTATATGCGCAAGAAACTGATATAGTACCTTATACAATATTTAAATGTTTAGTAATTTATTACATATAAACAAATTTAATCATGTAAAAAATATTCCGAATAATGGGATAGCCATTTGTAGTGACGCCTCAGAGCCGCCATTCGAGTGCTAAGGGTTAATCTACTGTTTGGGGGCTCCTTATCCTTTCATCTTCGCCGTTATTGGGCTATCCTTTCCAATTTATTAATGGAAACCTGCACCCTCGTTTCTCCTTTCTCGAGTCTACAGACTTCCCTCGCGTTTTTGCACCCTCGCCTATTCTCTGAAATTTCCCTCAGCCTGGCAGATATCAATTTTCAATATGTTTCGGTAAATTCGATTCGCCGTGATCGAGAGTACCTATTTTTCGCAGCTTTATGCCGCCGATAATGGAGCCCGTTAACTGAATTCGGCGAAACAACCACCCCCCCTCTCTCTCTCTCTCTCCTATATCCCTAAAAATATCTAATAAAACGCCCGGTATTCTGCGAACGCTCAAAGCGATCACGTTTGCTCTCGGAACAGTTTTCCGCATTATGCGATCGGTGCTGTTCGAATCCGATGATTATAGTCCGCCGGACAAAATCGCGTTATATCGTTGATTCGATCTCGCGAAAGACGAGAATTGTTTCCCGTGTCGCAAACGCCGATATCGAATTCAACGTTCGATCGTGAATTACTCAAAATTCGTTTGACCCGTTCCGATTACGTGCTCGCGACCTGTTTTGATTTCGTTCGAGCTTGCGCCGAATTTAGAATGTCGCCCGATAATGTACGTGTTCTCCATCTGAGGGAAAAAAAAGGGCAGAGTTCAATCAATGCGGCGACCTCAGGAACGATACCGGTTAATTTAACCGGATGCCACGTGGAACGCATTAATTAAACGGCAAATAGCTTGATTAACCGGCACCCGCTGGTCTGCGGTTTAAGGGCGGAAACGATATTTGCCTAGAAACTATCGGACCACTGGTTGCCCGACGAGCGTACGTATTCATTTGAATTGTGCATCGCGGGATTCTCAGGAATTGTTGTATAGAAGACCTTGGGGTTTATTAGCGTGACCCAGTTTTGTTTTAAATTGAGATTCACGTTGGGATATTTAAGGTTCCATCGCTCGAGGAGGTGTAGAAACAAATTCGAATTTAATGCTTACGTTTGTGAATCGATTGTGTTGGTCTCGACGGGGTACTATTAACGTTTCTGCATTATTTGGAATGCTACGGACGGATCAACTATCTGGGACTATGTCTGTGAACTACTTCTGTCGGCTAACTTTGGACTGTCTCTGAGAGCTATTTCTGAAGACTAATTTTATGGATTATGTATGTGGGCTAGCTCTGAGAACTATTTCTGCCGGCTAACTTTATGGGCTGTTTGTGTGGGCCATTGTGGCAAACTATCTTTATGAAGTATTGTTGTTTGCTTTCAGTGTGGGCTATACTTGTGGGTGTCCTTTCTGTAGGTTAATGTTGTGGATGTCACTATGGGCTGTCACTGTATACTGTCATTATGGTCTACCACTATGGTCTGTCATTGTATACTATCATGGTGAGCTGACACTGTATACTGTCATTGTGGGCCAGCACTATGAACTGTCACTGTGGGCTATTGTGGCAATCTATCTTTATGAAGTTTTTTAGTGTTTGCTTTCAGTGTGGTCTATATTTATGGGTGTCGTTTCTATAGGTTAATGTTGTGGGCTGTCACTATGGGTTCTCACTGTATTCTGTCATTATGGTCTACCACTATGGTCTGTCATTGTATACTATCATAGTGAGCTGTCACTGTATACTGTCATTGTGGACCAGCACTATGAACTGTCACTGTGGGCTATTGTGGCAATCTATCTTTATGAAGTATTGTTGTTTGCTTTCAGTGCGATTTATATTTATGGATGTCCTTTCTGTAGGTTAATGTTGTGGGTTGTCACTATGTGCTGTCACTGTATTCTGTCATTATGGTCTACCACTATTGTCTGTCATGTATACTATCATGTTGGGCTGTCTCTGTATACGGCTATTGTGGGCCAGCACTACGAACTGTCAATGTGGGCTATTGTGGCAATCTATTTTTATGAAGTATTGTTGTTTGCTTTCAATGTGGTCTATATTTATGGGTGTCCTTTCTGTAGGTTAATGTTGTGGGTTGTCACTATGTGCTGTCACTGTATTCTGTCATTATGGTCTACTACTATGGTCTGTCATTGCATACTATCATGTTGGGCTGTCACTGTGTACTGTCATTGTGGACCAGCACTATGAGCTGTCATTGTGGGCTATTGTGGCAAGCTATCTTTATGAAGTGTTGTTGTTTGCTTTCAGTGTGGGCTATACTTGTGGGTGTCTTTTCTGTAGGTCAATGTTATGGGTGTCCTTTCTGTAGGTCAATGTTGTGGGTTGTCACTCTGTTCTGTCACTGTATTCTGTCATTATGGTCTACCACTATGGTCTGTCATGTATGCTATCATAGTGGGCTGTCACTGTATACTGTCATTGTGGGCCAGCTCTATGAACTATCACTGTGGGCTATTGTGGCAAACTATCTTTATGAAATATTGTTGTTTGCTTTCAGTGTGGGCTATATTTGTGGGTGTCCTTACTGTAGGTTAATGTTGTGGGTTGTCACTATGAGCTGTCACTGTATACTGTCATTATGGTCTACTACTATGGTATGTCATTGTATACTATCATGGTGGTCTGTCACTGTATACTGTCATTGTGGGCCAGCATTATGAACTGTCACTGTGGGCTATCTTGATGGGTTATCGCTATGGGTTGTCACTATGTATACGCTATCATTGGGGGCTATCACTATGGCAATCACTGTAAGATACTTTGGCGAGTCACTCCTTCCATCCGTTTTTATGTTCAGTTTCGAATTAAATGTATTACAGCTTTTTATCACTTACATTATTTATTATCTTCGTTTCGTGTTTAATTTAAATATATTACAGCTTGTTATAATTTCAATAAATTTTTATTGTTTCCAGTTTTAATATAATATTTAATTTAACTTCTTCTCCTCGACGTATAAATTTAATTTTCATCTTTTCATTTGTAATTTCAATTCCCTGCAGTTTCGATAATTGTAAATTCAATTACTTTACATTTTCTTGCAGTTTTAATTTAAACTCACTGTATCTGCTTCTAATCCAATTTAATCTTTCGCGTTTCTATATTTTCTCACTTCACAACATTATTGCAATATGTTTCATCGAAAATACTTGATATATCGAACAAATTGAACTAGTTCTTTATATCGTGTTGTACAAATACTGCTTAACAGCACATGCACTAACGAACAAAAGTATCGGAACAAAATTCGGCGGTCGAATTATAAGTTATACAATAGCTGTTCCAATATTTTTATTCGCGATACATAATTTACTTCCAGCTTTTATTACGCTCATTTTAAAATGGATGCCGGTCACGCTCCAGCCGCCGGACAGATAGCAACAAATCGGTTGGACGTACGAGGAAAACTGTTAATTCTGGTTTATTGGAGGCGGACCACGAACAGGGTCTAAATTAAAGCGTCTACTTTTAACGGCCGGCATCGTTCGTTAAACGGACAGGTCTTGATTTACGTTGAATCTTCTTCTTTCTCTCTATCTCTCTCTCTCTTTTTCTATCTCTGTCTGTCTCTCCTTTCTTTGGCTCGACGTGCAATTGTATGTGGGTCACGAAACACTGCGAGAATACCGCCGAAGCAGGGGCCAACGGAACACGAGCACAGACGAACGACCGAGGAAGTCAGGAGACATCAGGATTCGTGGCAAATAGCACCATTTCACCGAGATTTGTACCACCATTAAACTTCCTCGGCCGCCTCGTAAGATCCTCTGGTCGTAATACCGCGATTTTTCCATTCGCGAGCGAATGTCCGAAAAATCGATCTTCTTCACCTGCCACACCGCAATTTCAACCTTTACTCGAGTCCATCGGCTCAAATGCCGCTCATTTTGACAACATCTCCTCAAATTCGATCCCCATGGTCCTCACATGACCCTTAAAAACATTCACACATAGGATTCTTTTGTAGTTTACGCACATTTCTGTTTCTCACTTTGTATCGATCAATTTTCTTTTATTCTTAAGCTCGCATTTGAACCCCTTGCGCTACGATATTGTTCACACAATCTCACAATATTTATGACGTCTGTTGTTCTTCTATAGCAATTTATCGAAAATAGTGGATATCATTCTGAGCATCAATTTTCATTATGGATTTTTCTATCGTGGTTGTCGCTTAATATCTATTACCATTTATTTTTGATACTCGAGGTTGCAGGATCGTCAGGATAACAATGAGACAGAGACAGATGCCAAAATGTGTATCATATGGTGACCTTCAAGTGACCTTCGAAGGAATCATTCTTCACATAAATATTCTTATAAGTGTTTCAATGCCCAAAGAAGTGTTCATATAAATATCCAAATTAGTGCCCCAATAAATGTCCAACGAAGTTTTCAAATAAATGTCCCAATAAATGTCTGACGAAGTGTTCAAATAAATGTCCAAATAAGTGTCCCAATAAATGTCCAAATAAGTGTCCCAATAAATATCGAAATGAATATCACAATCAATGTCCAAATAAGTGTTCAAATAAATGTCAAATATGTGTCCTAATAAATGTCCAAATAAACACTCCATTCAATGTCGAAATCTGTGTCCAAATAAGTGTCCTAATAAAGATCCAAATAAATACCCCAATCAATGTCGAAATCGGTGTCCAAATAAATGGTCAAATAAATATCGAAATTAATGTCCCGATATATGTCCAAATAGATGTTAAATAAATGTCCTAATAAGTGTTCCAATATATGTTCAAATAAGCGTTCAAATAAATATACAAAATGTCCTAATAAATAACCTAATCAATGTCCATATAAGTGATCAAATAAATTTCCAAATAAGTGTCCCAATAAATGTCCAAATGAGTGTCCCAATAAATGTCCAAATAAGTTCTCCAATATATGTGCAAATAAGATTTCAAATAAATATACAAATAAGTGTCCTAATAAATAACCCAATCAATGTCCAAATAAGTGTTCAAATAAATGTCACATAAATGTCCAAATAAGTGTTCCAATATATGTTCAAATAAGCATTCAAATAAATATACAAAATGTCCTAATAAATAACCTAATCAATGTCCAAATAAGTGATCAAATAAATTTCCAAATAAGTGTCCCAATAAATGTCCAAATAAGTGTTCCAATAAATATCGAAATGAATATCACAATCAATGTCCAAATAAGTGTTCAAATAAATGTCAAATAAGTGTCCTAATAAATGTCCAAATAAACACTCCATTCAATGTCGAAATCTGTGTCCAAATAAGTGTCCTAATAAAGATCCAAATAAATACCCCAATCAATGTCGAAATCGGTGTCCAAATAAATGGTCAAATAAATATCGAAATTAGTGTCCCGGTATATGTCCAAATAAGTGTCCCAATAAATGTCCAAATAAATGTTAAAAAAAGAAGATCAAATAAGAGTGCAGAATAGTGTCGAACTAACGATCCGGAGCTTTTAAAGAAGCGTATAAATAAGAAGGATACTGTTATGTAGTTAATGAACTCTACCAGACTCAATAATGCCAGGATCTCTCTAATCGCAATGGAATACCTTAGCTTTAGCCGGTAAGCTGTCCGAGTTTATAATACCGGCGCGCTATCCTAACACAGTAGCTATGTATATCTCATTCAAAGGGGAGAGGGATCCCGTTCGCCTTTTGCGCCGGGCTCTCCCGCCCGCCACTTTGCCTAAAAGAAACGGAAGCTTCTGGTAATAAACGATCGTCGAAATGAAACGTCGGAGCTCGATAGTAATCACAGTGCTCTCTCCGCGGCTCTCTGTATCGCGCCGGCAATCATTTATGGATTAAAGACGGCTCTTTCTTCCCTGTCTTTGCTGAATCTTCATCAAACCGGCCCCTGAAACGGCCAACGAACGGAAAACGTGTTTACGGGTTACATCTTTTCACATTTTCGTATTTCTAACATATACGCCCGAAAATCTATGGCCAAGGATTTCTTCATCGATATTTCAATAATATTCGTTGCGCGATCGCGCTGGCAGAAATCAGTTGAGATTTTGCCTGGAAACTGACTCGCTTCGGATGGCTGGGTCTCTCTTAACAAAGAGAAGGAGTGATTCCGACTGAATAAAACCACTTAATTTGACACTTAGAAGATTTCATTAAGTTTTCACTTGGTCACTTAACACGTTGACTGCCGAGCAATCATCCCCCAAAAATCCCACAAAAGCAACGTAATTTAATGATTGTAGTAAAAATTGCAGAGTTAAATCGTAGTAGCATTTATGGTTGGCATTTCGTTGGGCCTACGTTGCAGTATTCGTTGGCCAACCGTTAGAAATGTCGCTATTTTTTTTCGTTTGGCCAACGATTTCGGCCAACGTAGGGCCAACGATCATACCGAACATGGAGCCTACGTCGCTATAATACGTTTGTTCTGATCTTCTCTTTTACGGTTGTTTTCACAGAATATAATAAATAATACTTAAACAATGTATCTCCACGGTAAAAATTGGAAAAAAGAAAAAAAATTTCGTACCCTCGTCGGACTTGAACCTGGACCCTCTGCGTAGTAAGTTGATACGCTACCGCCGTAACTATGGACATTTCGTGGTTGCATATGCTATGATTTGGGTTGCTAGATACGTCGACAAATGTAAATTATAATACATAAAGGGTTTCGTTACGGTATACGAGCACTAAGACCTCCGCATACTGTCGTTCTAAAAGCGAATGCAACACCCGTACCTTCCCCTTGTCAAATGGAGAAACTTAAAGAAATAAATAAACTCCAAGGCTGCACACAATAAAACTTTGGTGCATCAACTGTCGCGCAAAAATAACAAATTGTGAGTATATTTAGAAATATGAAAAAAAAAATGAATTTGGAATATAACATGTTTTTGGTTGCAGCAACATTACATTTCTGGTGTCTGTTAGACGACATATTTCAATGTTGGCAGATTTTCGTTGGGCCAATGCAGTATCACCGTCATAAATTTCACGTTATTTAACCGACCATAATATCTGTAGGCCCAACGTTGGATATTTGTTGGCAAATTCACATCGTTTTTCGTCGTTCCCCACGTTGGGGATCTGTAGGCAAAACCACTAACCATATCCCAACTAACTCCCAACCGTTGGCCACCGTTGGTCAACCATAAATGCTACTAGGGAAAGTTCATCGTAGGGATTACTTCTTCAACTCTTTTAGATCGTACAAATCGCAATGGCGTTCGGTTCAAGCAACTGTATTATGATCAAAGTTAATTTTGAAAAATACACAAATATTTGTGTCACCCATATATGACCGACTTGGCAGTTAACGTGTTAACGGTGATGACGCGCTCGATGACAAAATGTTTGAACCCTGTTGATGGAGACTCCGATACTTGATGTTATTCAAAATTGACTTTTAGTTGACGAGGTTCGAAAACGACCAACGAATCTCTCCTACAAAACAAACGTTCGCTTTTCAAAATTGCCGATCGACGGCGCATGCGCGCTACGCCCGCTCGCTTACGGACGCAGCGCCATCTTGTTGCAACCGGGCGTCCGCAATTGAAATCCACCTCAAGCAAACGATTCTGATGTCGAAACAAATAGTAATAACAATTTTAATCGTGTGTACCAACAAGTCACCTCCAGTATAGTAATCTAATCGTTTGGAATTATTATGTAAAACATTGTTTGTTAAGTTCCCTTTCGGTACAGTATAATTACAGAAATTCCTATTAAAATGGGCTTCCGGTAGATTAAAGTGTCAGATCAAAATTAAATTGATGCTTAAAATGATTTTAGTAAATTTCTACGAAATTTTTCGAAAAGCCCCTTGGCGGGCTGAATAAACGTGGCACCACTCGATAATTAATTTCTATCCACAGAATATTCATTTTATAATAAAATGAAAAGAATAATGTATTGGCAGTAATTACTGCGTGAATAAAATATTGTACTAAATGGAAATTTACTCAAATAATCAGTTCGGATTCATATTTATTTGAAAGCGTTCGTATAATGGGCAAGTCTCGTAGGAAGCGGGAAGGTAGAGAGGGACAGAAGGCGAGACGGACGAATAAATCCGAGCTACAATTATGTTCCAGCAGCCTCTCCGTATCTGATAGGGTCCCGGGGAACTCGGCGTAAAATTGAAATAGGGGTTGCCAACATTTGGCCAGGGCTAGGGCTGGTTCGTGTGGCTGCGTGTGTAATGGGTTTCGAAACAGAGCGGCCCTTATCTACTTAGGCGGTCGTATACACCAGACTGCCGAGATAACAGACCTTCGACTCGGCCCGATATGCGAAACGGCTCTCGCTCTTGCAAATCCGGCTCTGCTGTACTCTCCAAGATTTAGAACGCGACCCTCCACCGAATCGGACAAAGATAACTAACTCTCTCTCTCTCTCTTTCTCACCCTCTCCCCTCACTCTCTCTTTGAGTTGCGATTTCCATGCGATCTCAATAATAATGCAACAGAAATGAAGGCAAATACAAAAATATGGAAACGATAAGAAGTACAGTAACTCCGCGATCTAAGTCCTTTTTCGGTTCTCTGCCAGGACTTAGATCGTGAAGGGACACTATTATTTTGTGACCGCGTCGACCGCGCCGAACGTGGGAAAGGACAGGATGAAAACACGGACCGCGCGGCCGTAGGCGCAGCGAAAAATAACGTATCGGTGAGACAATACTACTACAATAATAAAACTTCTTTATTTTTTACTTATTTTTAATGAAATTTTACCAGTATATTCGTGGCATTTTTCTAATGAAAATGATACCAAATACGATATAATGCCGCTGACATTTACTTGTGTAATAAACGATGAAAGTTTTGGACGTAAAGAAGGACAGCGTATAAGAAAGAAAGGGACGACAAGAGTCGCGGCCGCCGGCACAGTTCAAAGATCCGCGTGTTCGTACAATGTACTCGGGGATTTAGTGATTGGAAATTTCAAATTATCTGTGATCCAATATTCTTCCGAGACAGTGAATATTCCTGGTCGCAGAATTTAGTGACGATTTGTCGGAAAGGGAATTTTTTCCAATTTAATAAATTTCCAATTGCTTACTAAGAGACTAAGCATTTCACAAACTAAGGAGTTATTAAAATTGGCTGTTCTTTCTTTTGGAGGACCAGATGTTTTTAACTTTCATGAACTCTTTTTTAATTTTTTTTTATGTAATCCTATAAATATTGATGAGAACATTACGAAATCTTACAATCCCTTCGCAATACTTATTGCCAGTTGCGTTCTTTTGGTACATACAACCCAAGCTAAAAGAACTCAACACAAATCAACGAAATAAATAGACTGTTAAACGATCGATCGATTTTCAACCCATCCACGTCGAAAAGTTTCTATGTCACGATTTCCCGTGGTTCTTTGCGAGCGACCCTCGGCGCTCGAAATACGCGTAATTGAATCAGGATGCACCGGGAGCTGGCGCGATTTAAATGCATCAGGGTTTCGCGAAGTTTCTTATTAACTGAAAGCGGCTGTGATCGGATTCGGTGAACTCTTTTACAGCACGAATACTTGATAACTCGACCGGCGAACACTGCAATCGCAGCCGCCGCGTGCACAATCATCGTCAATCGGTTCACGTCAAGTGCATCTACGTGAAATGGTCCGCTTCTCTGTTTCTTATCGACAAATTCACGCTGGTGGCGAGCGGACATCATCTTCGGAACTAATTTTACCGAGACACGTACATTTTTCTCATGATAATCGATTTACAGTGAATTTTCGATAATTGTCCGAAATATCTGGCCCGTAATTGTCCCTGAACTATCCCCACTACCGCGGGGTATACCCCTTGAGGGTCCAAGAGGTTCTCGAGCTTCGTTGACCTTTCTACCTTCAGGAGAGTTCGAAAAATAGTATCTATACGATAATTGTCCTTGGCCGATAATTATCCTTGGCCGATAATTGTCCTTGGCCGATGAAGGTCCTTAGCCGGACCCGTGTTGTGGACAATTATCGAGAATCCACTGTATACAAATGTGCCTGAGTGATTTTCATTAATTTTCTTTCGGAGCGAATAAAATTTTTGGCACAACCTATTAATTTCCTGCATAAAATGTTTGACATACGATGCATTTGATAGAACATTTTATCGATGAAGGTGAACACTGAAGCAGAGCGAACGTTTTGAGCCATTCAAGAGCCATCATTTCTTCTCGAACTATATTCTTTAAATCATACAAGTGACCAAGAAACCACGCGTTTCCCTTGGAGGTGATAAACGATCGGGCAGCAGACTCCATCAGACGAGCATCTTCGAATTGATCGAGAGAGGAACCAAGAATCCGAGCGAAGTGGATCCACACGAGAGAAAGATGGACTCCCGCGGAGTTGAAATGGCGGAGTAAAGGAGTCAGGAGGAGCACCAGAGGTGCACTAGAATGAGGAATCTCCGTCGTCGATTAAACGAACATTTTCGCGGCATCCTCGCAGGTTTTATCAACCTTCTTCCTGGATACAGTATTCTCTCCGCAACTCTGGAAACTTCGGGTCTGCAGAGTCACACTTATAGAAGAGTATATTTATTGTAGTGTCCCGAACGTAGGAAAGAATAGCAATTGAAAAGAAAGACGAACTGAGGTTCGAGGCGTTCGGCAAACATTATAGAACTCATGCGAGCTCAGCCTTTCAAATTCAAAAATCAAAATTCCTTATTTCTGGTTTTCCGTCGCTGAAACTGCTACCATCGTATTCGTCTCTATGTTTCTGATTAAAGAGACATCAAACGCGATCATAATTACTTGTAGCATACATATGTACACACATACACGTCCTCAAAAGGTTATCAATGCACAGAATGTGCCACTTAAATTAATAATTAATTTAATTCGTAAATCGCCTGTACTCATTGTGTAAAATTATGTTTTAAACGAGAGTTGTTTGATAGGGATGAAATTTATTCCTACAAGTAAGGATACAATTTTTAACAGTTACGGTAGAGATTTCACACAGTTACGGAGGGAATACTGTACTCTCAGAAACTCTCGGCTGAAATTTGAATCGGTGCGCCACAAACCGGATTTCATCAAGATTCTTCGGTGTTGTGCCTTATCTGCAAGAAATACAATTGTACCAGTTACGGTAGAGATTTTTTCACACAGTTACGGAGGGAATACTGTATTCTCAGAAACTCTCGGCTGAAATTTGAATTGGTGCGCCACAAACCGAATTTCATCAAGATTCTTCGGTGTTGTGCCTTAACTGCAAGAAATACAATTGTAACAGTTACGGTAGAGATTTCTTCACACAGTTACGGAGGGAATACTGTACTCTCAGAAACACTCGGCTGAAATTTAAATTGGCGCGCCACAAACCGGATTTCATCAAGATTCTTCGGTGTTGTGCCTTAACTGCAAGAAATACAATTGTAACAGTTACGGTAGAGATTTCTTCACACAGTTACGGAGGGAATACTGTACTCTCAGAAACACTCGGCTGAAATTTGAATTGGCGCGACACAAACCGAATTTCATCAAGATTCTTCGGTGTTGTGCCTTAACTGCAAGAAATACAATTGTAACAGTTACGGTAGAGATCTTTTGCACAGAGTTACGAAGAGAATACTGTTGTTTTCCGCGTGCAGAAAACGCTCTCGAAAAAGATTACAAGCGCGGCAGTCTCTATCTCGAGTTGAGTGTAAGCCACTCTTAATTCTGCCATTTACCACAGCTTTGTCCCCAACGAACGCGAGAACGGGGATAAAGAACGCCTGGGAGAAAGTTTGCGCGTTGCATCGTGTACATAAACCGTTTCAATGGATTCTCTAATCCTTAATTGCCAACATTCGTCGGTAATATTCTCCGCGTTATTGTAATAACGGCCTCGAACGACCATGCCGCCCGTGAAACGTCCACGAGGATCATAATAAAGGATAAAATGCGGCCTTGTTATTAGCCTGTGCACCGAATAATTGTATCTGACGAAGTATCGCATGGTTGAGCTCTTTGTTATTTATTCCGCCGAAAATCAGTCCTCCGAAGGTCATTTGAAAGTCATTTAAAGGTTACTCGTGGAAGTCGTCATTAGACTGCGCATCTTTATGCAATATAAAAATTTTCTGTAACAATTGTAACATGCGGTGGCCAACTATACGGGCCTTTCGTAAATATCTTAGTTATTATTTATCATAAAGTAAATATGTAGTTGGTCATCCAAGGAAATTTAGCGATTCTATAATTTTGCACGCCAGTGTACTTTATTGGTGTGAAAGATACAAAAGTTTTATCATTTAGCGAGGAAGATTTTTTTCCAGCACAAAACACACGCTGGTCTCCGAAACCAGGCTCGGTTGGTGTGGGAGTGTCCGCACCACCGAGAGCCAACGGCGGCGGCGAGAACGTGACCAATTATTTGCCGGGTCAATTAGTCAATTTATCGGGGATGCGGGCTCCGAAGATCGCGTAAAAAAGCATCGACTCGATGCGCATGGCGGCTCATCCCCTTATTCGAGTCCCGTCCGATCTCTGGACCAACTCTTCGTTGCTTCATATTACCGTAGTATCGGCCGGATTAATCCGTACAACTGGACGTATCGATTTATTCAATTAACGCGGTCGCCCGACCGTAACATACTCGACCTATTAATCATGTGTTTTGTGTTTATAAGCGATCGCATCTGGTAAAGGGACCCGCGAAGCGGCCGATATGCTACCTATGAACCTACACATGTTTCACTCTGCTCTGCTCTGTTTTACTCTGCACGATTCTGCTTCATTTTTTTTCTGCTCTGCTCTGTTTCGCTTTGCTCCGCTCGTCTCGCTATTACGTCGTTTTGTTTATTTGTCCCGATCGATTCCCGCCACGTTCCGACTGTTGCCGACCTCCCCACATGAACCGTGTTTCAATCGACGATGCTATGACAGCAACCCCTGTTGTCAGTGGAGTCTTTAACCTCTCTGTCGAATAAATGGCAGCAACGCATTTTGCTTATTCGGGACACGTCGGTTACGGGGTATAGCGTTCGACAAAATAATTACATACTTGTACGTGTCCGTATATTTTGCATATTTAAAGGTACCTGGGTGTTTACAGCTTGTACACAAGGTGTATACCAACTAATGCGTTTTAAGCTGTTTTCTCAGAATCTAATGAAGACACAGATTTCATTATTCTTTTTAAATGGAATGGTTAAAGGGGGCTAATATTTTAGCAAGTAGTACATACGTTTTATCGGGGCAACTACTGCGGATCCCACATTTTTTTAAAATGGGAAGTACAGTAGTCCCAGTTTTCAACCAAAACTGAACTCAACGGCTTAAGGTCGGGTTATACATGTCCGAAGTTCGGATCAGACCGAATATTTGTTACCCAGGTTTAAATGAGAGTGTTCGCAATCGGAAATCGGCGTCCGACTTCTCAACGATTCTTTTTTCTTCGAGTCTGGGAGGCCATATGGACTCCACCACTCCTTTAGCTAAACTATCGATAGCCCTCCTTTACAACATCTCGAACGCATCACAAGTTACGTCAAAGTTCGGAGGGAAATGTATAAACACCTTAAAAACGCGTCCGATATCGGACGGATGTGTATAACCCGACCTTTAACGGGTATAATGAAATCTAAATTGTAAATATCTCAAAAATTATTGAATGTCAACGCCTATAATGCATATATTTTCATAAACAAAAGAATGAAACCTACCAGTGTGCAAAGTTTCGACAAAATCTAAGACCCGATGACCGCGTCTTCTCCTTGTAAGTCACAGCAGAGAACCGAGAATTGGCTTAAATCGCGGGACTACTGTACTATTGATTTTTTTGTTATTGTGATACAATAGTATCATTGAATTCCAACAGAGCGGCTATTTTTTGGGCGTTATAACTTGGTAGTGATCGTGTTAATGAACTGCGGCTATTTCCTGGGGGTTACAGCTTGGCCTTCAACGTGTTGAATGAAAAAACCTAGAGCTACTTTTTCGAGTAGGTCCAGAAGCAAGTATTTTTATACCGCCTTTGAGCGTACATATCTAAGCTCGAAGGTTGTAGTCCTAGGCGATTCCACGGTAGCAAGCAGAATTCGACAGGGCCCCGAAAACGGCCACCGTCGAATCTGAAATTCCGGCGACATCGAGCCGCCAGCTGATTTCATCCAGCTCACGTACCCCGGCCCTACTGTAAACTCCGTCCGACATAACGATGTATTCCCGGTCGATATACAAAGGCGCGTCTAAATCCTCCGAGCTTCGGCCCCTCGATAAACCATAGAACTATACAGAAGGACCAACGCGCCGTGCCTCGAGATGCTATGTATTTACGACAACTCCCAACGCGAAATTCTATCTCTCGAACTTGTATACTCGGATCGAATGACGAGTCGGGCCGACGAAACGGGACTGGGAACGGGTCCGCTCTTGCTTAGCTCGTTGGAACAACCAGCGGTCTATGTAGATTGATGGTAATTTTGGCAAACATACCGTTAGTTGCATTTTAGATGAAACCTACCGATCCGGGCCGATGCATCGGAGAAATCGTCCGCGAACATCGTGGTCTAATGCATCCGTGCATAGGAGACTCGGATATCCTGAGAAACGCAAAGATTAGGGATTAATATTGTATTTAGGGTGAGGAGCGTTGCATGTGGAACAAGACTGTTTGTTTGAAATTGAAATTGGATCATTAATTTAGTGCAAATTTAATTTTTTCTGTTGTCACAGCACCACTGTTTGCTTGATTGTGATCAGAATATTGTGATCTCATACAACGATATTGAAGATTATGGGACATTTGAGAACTGTTGGGATTTGGGATTAACCCTTTGCACTCGGGACTATTTTAATTCGAAAACTAAACTTTTCTTTCAACGTAGAATATTTCCATTGTATATGATTTTTTCATTTTATCGATATGAAACTAATGCAATTTACGCATACAGTACTTATAGGTTTAGTAATTTACTAAGTTTAAATAAATTTAATAATGTAACAAATTTTTTGAATAATAACATAGCAATTTTTCATGGCGCCGGAGAGTCGCCATTCGAGTGCTAAGGGTTAATATTGTATTCAGGGTGAGGAGCGTTGCATGTGGAAGAAGACTATTTTCTTCAAATTGGACCATTAATTGAAACTAGATTTAATTTTTTCTGTTATCTGTCCGTCATTGTTGGCTTGATTGTGATTAGTATATAAAATGAAACTGTGGGTAGCGAATATTTTCTTATTCTAGGAAGCATAAGAGTAAAACCGAGTCATATTTTTTGGCAACAATGCTGAAATAAAGATCTATCTATCTATATGTCTATGTGTATATCTATTTTCATATTAGTTACATTTTTAAAGCATTTTATTTGGAACAGTTCAATACGGTCACGGACAAAAGTACTATCAGAAGTGTAAGTTTTGTTAAATAGAATTAAACAGGTTGATGAAGTTCAATTTAATTGTACTTATATATGTTTATAAATGTATCCTACATAAATAGCGTATACCAGGCCTGGGCACGGTTGGGGCTCCTCAAACGCCTGCTTCCCCCACCAACCTCTTTTTCACACAGCGCGCACGTTCGTCGCGTTCACTGGTAACTCGTGTCTTCGTTGTCCCACCATACGGCGCTTGCTGGAAGGGAACAATTGGCGCTACGGTGGGGACGGTTCTGCCTCAATTGAGGCAGAATTGCCCATCCCTGGCGTACACAAATAAATTTCAGTTGTGCGAATGTACATAAGCGATTGTTCTTAATGTAATTTATGTCCACTATAATTTAAAACGAATGTTTCCTATAATAATCGGAAGTAGGGTTTATGCATGTTGATATATATATATATATATATATATATATATATATATATATATATATATATATATATATGCGTTTATTCGTAATGTTATTGATGTCCACTATAATTTAAAAAGAATATTTCTAATAATCGCGAGCAGGGTTTATATGCGAAAGCATACACACAAGCATTTATTCATAATTTACTTTATGTGCACTGTAATTAAAAAAGAATAAATTTCAGTTGTAATATGGAAATAAATTAAAATTATGTAAATGACAATATTTACTATAACAACTTTTTGGAAGTACATACTCGAAAAAAGAATAAATTTCAGTTGTAATATGGAAATAAATTAAAATTATGTAAATGACGATATTTCCTGTAAAAGCTTTTTGGAAGTACATACTCGAAAAAAGAATAAATTTTAGTTCTAATATGGAAATAAATTAAAATTATGTAAATAACAATATATTTACTGTAAAAGCCTTTTGGAAGTACATACTCGAAAAAAGAATAAATTTCAGTTGTAATATGGAAATAAATTAAAATTATGTAAATAACAATATATTTACTATAAAAGCTTTTTGCAAGCACATACTCGAAAAAAGAATAAATTTCAGTTGTAATATGGAAATAAATTAAAATTATGTAAATGACGATATTTCCTGTAAAAGCTTTTTGGAAGTACATACTCGAAAAAAGAATAAATTTCAGTTCTAATATGGAAATAAATTAAAATTATGTAAATGACAATATATTTGTTATAACAGCTTTTTGGAAGTACATACTCGATACGTTGATATTGATCTGCTACTATCAGCATACAAAATGATCATTAAAATAAATTTAAATGTGTACAGACCATAGAACGTGATTTTAGGGAAAATTAGCAACACAATTTTGCAACCTAAACTGTGGATCTCGTCCAGAAGGTAGAATACACGGTTCGAAACCCAGTGATCTGGAACGACCGATAAATCAGGCCGGTCTACATCGAGAGATTTTATTGCAGCGGGGTTAAACCGTTGGCCCAATAAAAATCACGTTAAACGCGAGTCCTGGAGGGTTGGTCGTGTTGCCACAGTTATGTTTCGCACGCGAGAACAAGCGTCGAAAGCCGCGGAATCGCGAACATCGGCCGAACCCCTTGTTCGATTATCTGGCTCCGTTTTCGCTCAGTTGTGGAAAGCTTTCTCGATGAGAATGCTCGAGATTTAAGAACGAACCTCGGTTCTAGGTTCGCTGAGAGAGGCCCGGGACACGCAAGGATGCGTGCAACGGTGCATTTCACACCTGCCTGCGTAAATACGAGAAGCCGACGACGCCCGATCCGATTTAATTTGTAGCCTCGGTTGCGAACTGAACACGAGATACGTCAGGGCGGTGTCGGTCGAGCGAGATCGTGGCAAATCGTTTATTTGATTTGAAAAATTATACTGAAACCTAACCAATATCCTTTCGTTCGCTTGTTTTCTTATTTCCAAGCCGTGAGAAATCGATCACTACAATTTGGTTGGAGAACATTATTAACAATAAATCATCAAGGTCAATTGACCAGTTTTTTTCATTTATTACAGAGTAATTTTCCATCCAAAAATATGGTTCCAATCCAATGGATCATACGATGTGGATTATTTTTTTTTTTTTTAGAGGTTAGGACAACTAGTTTACCGCATGACGAAAAAAGAAATTTTGAAAAAATTGTTATTGGTCGGAATTGCAAAGACGAATAATGAAAGTTGTTTTTTACAACTGTTTTATGTGGGTCTACATTGAAAGTTTAACAAATACGTTTTGAAGACTCGAGACAACTGTATAAACTCTGATAATGAAGGATTCTTACGTCTTTCGATGCCTGTCGCTATTTTTTTGTTACGTCATCCGATTTTGATGAAATTTTGAGACTGTATATGTATATCTAATTGACAGAGATCTACAAAACGTATTTTTTAAATTTTAAATACAGATATAGGCCCATATAAAGAAATTGTAAAAAACAACTTTTAGTATTTTCTCTGCAATTTTAACCAATGGCAATTGTTTCAAAATTTCTTTATCACGTCGTGTAATAAACTAATTGTTCTAACTTCTCCAAAAGTGCAAGTCGTCTGGTCCAATATTAAAAAGGTTAGGTCTGGGTTATAATCACATCGTGTAATAACCTAATTGTTCTAACTTCTCCAAAAGTCCAAGTCGTATGGTCCAATAGTATAAGGGTTAGGCCTGGGTTATAATCACATCGTGTAATAATCTAATTGTTCTAACTTCTCCAAAAGTCCAAGTCGTATGGTTCAAATATTATAAAGGTTAGGTCTGGGTTATAACCACATCGTGTAATAACCTAATTGTTCTAACTTCTCCAAAAGTCTAAGTTGTCTGGTCCAATATTAAAAAGATTAGGTCTGGGTTACGTCTGGGTAATAATCACATCGTGTAATAAACTAATTGTTCTAACTTCTCCAAAAGTCCAAGTCGTATGGTCCAATATTATAAAGGTTAGGTCTGGGTTATAATCACATCGTGTAATAAACTAATTGTTCGAACTTCTCCAAAAGTCCAAGTCGTATGGTTCAAATATTATAAAGGGTAGGTCTGGGTTATCATCACATCGTGTAATAACCTAATTGTTCTAACTTCTCCAAAAGTCTAATTCGTCTGGTCAAATATTAAAAAGATTAGGTCTGGGTTACGTCTGGGTTATAATCACATCGTGTAATAAACTAATTGTTCTAACTTTTCCAAAAGTCCAAGTCTTATGGTCCAAATATTAAAAAGGTTAGGTCTGGGTTATAATCGCATCGTGTAATAAACTAATTGTTCTAGCTTCTCCAAAAGTCCAAGTCGTCTAGTCCAAATATTAAAAAGGTTATCGTCTTTTTAAGTGTGTCCGAATATTAATGGGAGTGACTATACATATACCGGGCTTGCTCATAACAGCAGCGGCGGGCGTATAAGGTAAACAAAATGCAGATTCCGGGACGTCGAGGTGGCCGCGAACAACAAGCCGTCCGAACGGGGACCTGCTCGAGCGGAACCGAGAGGAACTGAGAGGAACGGAGAGAGGAAAGTGCCGGAGAACATTGCCGTGGGTGGTGTTTACACAACGTTTACCGGCCGGGGTAATTACCCGCAATACCTGGTACTCCGACTCGTGCTGCGAAACGCCTTCAACATCAATCACTTCTGCTCGCGATAGCGAACTCTGAGGTACGGCCGACTGCCACGCAAATACACACCGAATCCTACGCCCAGGCTTTGCCGTGTTTTCTTCCGCGGTGGAAAAAGTCTCCAACCGCGACTGCGAATGCAAACAGACCCACGCGACATGCCCGGAAAACTGTAAGCCATTTTCCTTCTTTTCAGAGAACAAACATTCTGTGTAACAATGTCTCTGAGTGACGCACGATAACCTCGGAATTCCATAGTCTAGAATCAATCGTAATCGTTAGACTCCGTTTCTTTATGCGAAATAAAAATTGTTTCCATTACTGCAAAACATAGGATCCTTAATAACCCCTATTAACCATTACTAACCCTTTTCGAATATTTCCATTTTAGGCATACAAAGCTGTTGCAAATTTACTCGGACCATTCTTAAACATTTAATAATTTATTAAATACGAACAAAGGCTGAACTGTCTTTTAAATACCCAGTGTTTTAAAACTTTTTTTTTATGTAATCCTGTAGATTTCGACGAGAAAATTCCGAAAATGTAAGACTTATTGTTAGGAATTCACTGGTTTAGAAGTTGTACGCGTGTAAATATGAGTAATTTCAAGTGTTTTTGACAGGTTAAGGCGGCGCCATATTGGTATATCCGCTGGGTGGTAGACAATAGACTTATAGAGATATGCGCGGCCTGTATGAAGCGCTTAAGCCGTGACAGGTCAGAGAGTGAGAGAGAGGGAGAGAGAGAGATAGAGATAGAGATAGACAGAGATAGATAGATACGTGTATATATATATATATATATATATATATATATATATATATATATATATATATATATATATATATATAGAGAGAGAGAGAGAGAGAGAGAGAGAGAGAGAGAGAGAGAGAGAGAGAGAGAGAGAGCAATAGAAAGAGTGGTGCTCTCTATTTCTAATTGACGAGTAGGTGGGGAGAGATTCTGCTTCTCCTACTTGCGGCGTTTTAACCTGTCAAAAAGGCTTGAAAGTGCTCAACTTTACACTCGTATAACTTCTGAACCAGTGAGTTCCTGACTATAAGACTTACATTTTCGGTGTTTTCTCGTCGAAATCTATAGGATTGCAGTAAAAAAATTTTTTAAAACTGGGTATCTAAACGACATTTTACCCCAAACAAATTTAACAATGTGAAAAATATTTTGAATAGTGTATAGCAATTTTTAACGTTGACTCGGAGTCGCCACTCGAGTGCAAAGGGTTAAATTATAAGAAACGTATTGGTACTCTTAAATTCTTCTAATCAGTTCCTCGTTTTTTCGATAAAACTTCGTACATGTACATAACTCGTTGAAATTTGGGAAACGCGTGTTCTAAATATTCATTGTGAGCACGGATAACAAATCTGAAAATCGCGATCGTCACATTTTTCTTCCGAATTCCGAGCAATTGTAATTTCAAAAAAATTCTTTTACACGTTACCTAGTAAACTAAACCTTCTAACATATCCAAAAAAACTCAAGTGGTCTAGTTCAACTTTTAAAAAGTTATTAGTTTTTAAAGAGCGTCAACTTAATATCCGACTTGAGTGTATAATTCTTGCACACGTCATTTTTGAACTACAAAATACAAAAATATTGCCAATTGCTTTCTTTGAATCGAATTACATTTTGCTGTTTCAGATATCCGCTCATCGCACCAACCGTTTTTCCCGGGCCAACGACAAATGAACTTCAATTACCGGAGAGGAAAGTTATACTTGAACGGGTTGAATAGGAAGCGGAGTATTTCTCTGTGAAATTCCAGAACGGAAACACCGTCGGTGCCCTGTACATGTTCCTCGAATTTCGGAGATTCGACAGGTTAATTGTCGTTCATGGAATGATCCGGTGCTCGATATACATAAATTCTATCCGAATGAAACCAAGCGCCGTCAGGATTACTATAATTACCGTGCTGTTCCCCGGTGGGACGGGGTGCGTTTTCATTACGCGGATAATTTTCCTCGCATCTCATTGTCCGTGTTCCCGGCACTTCCTCGGATGTCTTCCCTTTGTTAGCGGATCGGGGAGACACGCGAGATGTCACGTCGCGTCGCGACGTTCACCGAGCTGAGATCTTCGTTCACAAAGCAATGTCCTCCGAAACCGAAACTGAGCTGCTCGTTTGCTAAAAAATCATTTCTTCATATAGAAATTTGAGTTTATATTTATATACATTATTATTATTATTATATATTCGTTCACAAAGCAATGTCCTCCGGAACCGAAACTGAGCTGCTCGTTTGCTAAAAAATTATTTCTTCATATAGAAATTTGAGTTTATATTTATATACATTATTATTATTATTATATATTCGTTCACAAAGCAATGTCCTCCGAAACCGAAACTGAGCTGCTCGTTTGCTAAAAAATCATTTCTTCATATAGAAATTTAAGTTTATATTTATATATATTATTATTATTATATATATTCGTTACGGTATTTTATGATCATAGTTTTGGAAGCGTTTCTTTTGTTTTTGTTTATTTGATTGTGTGTTTGTTTTCTTTAGTGTACTTTTATTTTATTATGGTTTAAGGCAGGCATGGGCACGGGTGGAGCCCCTCAAACGCCTGCTTCCCCCACCATCCTCTTTTCCACGTAGCGCGCGCTTTCTTCGCGATCGCGCATGTCTCGCGTCTTCGTTGCCCCCACCATACGCATCTTCGTACTCGACCCCAGGGTTTCGCGAGGCCTGCGCACTGCTCGCGGCGGTCGAAGCGCGTTCTTTCTCCATGGTAACGGTGCATACTGGTGGGGGACAGTGGGCGCTATGCTGGGGACAGTCTTGCCTCAAAGCCGAAAGGCAAGCGGGAATAAAGTATTCTATCCTACTCATTTCTTCATATCGATAATCTTCTTTTCTGTTGCATTCTAAACGGTCATCAAACACGAACAATTATAAAAAACATAAAAATAACAACAATCAGACGGTAAACAAATTAGATGAATTTGAGGACATTAATCGATTATTTCCATCCTATTAAAACGATTAATAAAGAAAAATTGCAATTAGGACAATCATTTAAAGTTGATTAGCTTGTAGATAGCACTGTCCCGCGGAAAAATTAATGGGTGTTCCAACAAATATATTCAGTGTATAAATATTTATACGTTACGGCACTGCAACAATGTGGTTGTATTAAACAAGTTACGACTATCCACTTATAGGGTATTATAAAAAATAAATGTCGCAGCGTGTTTCTATACCTCAAGGACAAAATGTCCTTGACATTGATTTTCAAGGTCAAAAGTCTTTTTCATCGATCGCAATACCATGATCGTAAGTTCAGTTTGAGCAGAGAGTCTGCCAAGAGTATGACCACTGCGTTTAAAATTTAAAGTACATTTTTATTTCTTATTTTTTTAAATTTTTTATTTGTGTTGCTGATTATATTTATATCAATTCAACCCTAGGAGGATTCTTTTCTAATAGGAAGAAAATCGAAATAGAAGAATCCGGAGGTAAGACGGTGAATCCCGGAAGCTCGAAAGCGACGATGGTCGAACAATTTCTACCGGGTGGCAATTCTGTTTCTATGAAATCTGTCCGAGTATCTTCCGCCGCTCGATGACGTAATAATTTCGGAAGACATTCTACTCGGACAGGCGAAAAGTTTGCGCCACGGAGTCGTCGAGAGCACTCTCCTCGAGGGGATAGAGCAAACCCCCCTGTCAATACAGAGAAAAATTGCCTCGCTGTACGTAGCCACCACTCTTCCGTGAGCAAACATTCCTGCGAACAGTTCTAGACTTCTGCGCGCGCCGTTTGCACAGCACACGCTACATTTTGCATGGCGCATTCCGTTTTTGTTGCGAGTTAACTTCCACCGTTCGATAAAAATTTCAGTCTGTCCTGAGAGCTTCAAAGTTATTTTTCCGGCTGCCCATCCTTTTTCCCGACGGCACTCGACTTTGTTTCTTTCGACAAAATTCCCGCGATCGTATTATCCCGAACTTAGGATACCGAGGGATTGTTTCGAACTTGGATATCCGTCCGAGAGAATCACTGGATCTGTAGACATTTTTTTTGTTAATTGACGACTGAGGATTCGTTTGCGAAACTTCTGGTATGTTTAGTTTGATGTTTGAAGAAAGGGTACAGAAATTTTCCGCCAAAATGGTTTACTTTTTAGGAATATACAATAGTAATTTCTTTTTAGAGTTACGTGCCTCTAGGTTAAGGAGCACTGAAAAAGAAAATTTACTTTATAAAAATAACAAGAATATATCTGACAAAAGTTTCAGCCATTTTATAAATAATATATACGCAAAGAAATAAATTTGTTGCATAATTCCTTGTGGATGCATCTTTACAAACTCAATAATCGTAAATTCAAAATATCGAAACTCGTTATTTCGACGTCTTCCGTAAACCTTGAATTAAATAAAAATTTATTTCGTCCCTCGGTAAGTATGATACATTCAAAACAAAATAACAATATTCTTAGATTTTTCTAATTTTCATTTTATATTTCACCCAGTCAACGTCTTCATAAATGTATGGAAAGAGACGGTGAAATATGAAAGAATTTAAGAACTGTTGCACTGTCTTGAACTCGATAAAATAATTCATAAATGAAAGCTTCTGTGCCATGGTATTAACCAGTTAGCTGTTGAAACCTCTTTGAAAAGTGTGTACCTAAAATGTGTCGCAAAAATGTGACATGTGTTCTTCCATAATAATTATTTATATTGTTTTATTTCGTCTTTCCTCTAAATATTCAAAACATCTTAATACAAATATATTTTAGTTTTCACTAATATTGCAATTTAAACATCAAATTGCTCTACTTTTTACGCATCACGAGTATACTCGTCATAACACAAAAGCTTGTCATTTCTCCATGACGAGTATACTCGTCGGAAACAGCTAACTGGTTAATACAGACAATTTGTATTTTGCATAAAGATCCGCAGACTAGCTATTATCAACTTTTCCAACACATCCCAATTTACCAAGTTTCTTCGAATTCGTACAGACACAATCTTTCGTTTGCATAAAGATCCGCAGTCTGCTGTAGCTGTGAAGAAAATAAAATAATTTGTAAACAAGTTATGATTTTGTTAAAAAAAAAAGATATTTGACAATGATTGTTATTTTTGTTGCCCGGTTTTGAACGATAAGTGGATAGAATGTAGGGTGTAGTCATGATTAATCGTGGCGAGGAGGGCGTTGACACATAATCGAGGGATGCACTCGGCCGTACGTGATGTCGGGGAATTAGCGAAGCGTCTCGAGTCCCGTAAAAGGACTCGGGGCGTCGCGACGCCCGGACAGGTTCTCTACGTGACCGTATACATAGACACGGATCAGGCGTCGGTTCAAGAGCACCTTGTACGTGGAACCCTCTGCAGGAAGCACAGAGTTCTATGACGAAGGCGAAGGTAGATAGACACCCGGGGAAGAAGAAGAAGGGCTGAGCGGACCCTCCAAAGCTTCCTGTGTAACCTGAAACTTCGCTTTTACCTAACCTGCTAGAACGACGCCATCGCTTTGGCTCCGATTTCGTAGCTGGGAATACAAAGCCAAGATAAACATGTCCGAGCATTCTGAATATAACAAATCTTTACAATCTGACACAAAACGTGTGCGTCTATTTAACATTCATGGACCAATAATGCTGCATCCGAACAAGTAGAGGAATTATTATTTCTGAACACATACATCATCGCAATCTACTTCAGAGAAGTCTTGTTTCTATTGATTTTAAAAAAGCCATAATTTCTCCCTGTAATTGAGGTTGGACACTCAAAGTTGAACGTGTTCAAAGTTGGGTCAAATTTTGCAGAGAAAAATATTTTAAATAATGTAGGATCTCTGGAAAAAGGAAGGCACCGCGCCGGGAATCGAACAACCCGGGCCCTCGGTGTTGGTAGCCGATCGACTAACGCGCTCACCCACGGAACCTGTTCGAGATTTCAGACCTCTCGAATGTTCTTTCCGTCGCGAGCTATTTCAATCCTGCCTGTTTCTTGCGAATCGTCGCAACGAGTTCTTATGTATAGGCCTTGCCCGCAACAGCGTCTGCCTATACATAAGAACCTCGCGTTTCGGCAGTTTTTCTGTACCTCGTCGAGCTCAGCTGACGAGCTCGACTCGTGCATCGCGGTGAACGACCGCGATTGTAAACGTCTTCGGCGCCGGCTGTTTACGTTTCCCGCTGTACTTGTCTCGTGGGCCATCCTTCCGATATTCCATATTTTTAAATCCAACGCCTATTTTCCATTGTCTCCCTCGCCGCACCGGTCGTTAGGGCAATGCCCCGAGTGCCAACGAACGTTAGGTGCTGGCGGATCCTTGCAATTTCAAAAATCCCACTCCTCTATCCTTCCTAACCGATGGTCCCGGACAAGTATAAATAGGCGCGCCGAAATCGCGCTCGCTCTCGTCGCTCTTCGACTATATCACACGTATACACACTCTGTCTCTCTTTACCTTTGTGCGCTTCGCATCGGTTAATCGCTTCACCATTATTCACGTGCGCTTCACGTGAATGATATCATCACACAATTCGTGCGCTTCACGTTTTGTGCTTTCACGTCTCACCCGCATCTCACTTGGTAACATCTTTCATCTTTTCTTTGTATCATATTCACCTTTGCTTTGTACACACTATTTTTCTTAATATATCAACCTTTTACCAGTTATACATTTCTCACGTTTAATACTCCCAGCTTCGCTATAATACCTTCACCTTCATTCCTACCTTTTCCATCGCTATAGATTACAACAGAACCCTTCCCCCTTCTTCCTAATTTTCTACGGTATTTGTGGTCTGGGGGGTCCTAATCCCACACTCGGCCGTCCTGCAAAGACATTCGCCCTCGAATGTTCATTACAGCGTCATCGTCTTTTTGTGTATGTTTGACCTCAGCGCCATCATACACAACTTCTCGCACTCGTCTCGTAACTCGTATTTTCGCAATTCGCACTTTTTTCTCGCTTCGCTTACGTGCGACCTCTTTCCTACGCTCGCTTTGTTTTCGTCTTCGTCGTTAGCGCCATCGTGCGGTGATCGGTGTTCCCCCCATCCCGGCTGAGCCCCCAAGTGTAGGATCTCAGGAAAAAGGAAGGCACCGCGCCGGGAATCGAACCCGGGCCCTCGGTGTTGGTAGCCGATCGACTAACGCGCTCACCCACCGAACCCTCCTCGCCTTCTTCCTAATTTCCTACGGTATTTGTGGTCTGGGGGAGGGGGGCGGTCCTAATCCCACAATACTGTTTATTAGAAATCGACTATACGAGATGAAATCCGTAGGTAGAGAACTGTTATTTATCCGCAGTTGAAACACTTAGTGATGCTACTTTAATATATAACTAATATTTATTAACACACACTATCTATTAGTTAATCTGATAAGATGCTATTGGCGGAAGGTCCGATCTTACCAGTCCTTGAGAATCCTAACTGTTTCCAACCCAAACATCCTTGACATTGATGAAAAACAGGTTTGGTTGTTTGTAATTGTTTCGCCATCCATGATATAATTATAATTTCTATCGATCGAAAAATTTGTTAATCTGAGAAGATGCTATTGGCGCAAGGTTCGATCTTTGATGAAAAAAAGGATTCCAAAGGATCTTTGGATCGAACCTTGCGCCAATAGCATCTTATCAGATTAACACATTTTTCGATCGATAGAAATTTAATTATACTATCTATTAGTAATTACAAAAAGGGGCGAATCTTCTTTACGCCGTATTACTTTAGATGCTTTTACCGCATTGGCGAATAACCGTATAGATTCGCATACCGCATGCAACGCCACCTACCCGATGCATTCCTGACAGTATATTTTCTAACACTATTATAAATAGTTGTTGCTCTACAACAGGGAGTTCCAACGTATTCCCCTCCGAGACCTGCAAGCTCCCCACCATCGCACCTCTTCCCACTACCACGTACGACCGTAGAGCTAGTGCTGCGCGCGCCGCGCGGCTCTCGTGGTGGGAGCTTCCCACTACAATGCATTATAACGATGAAGTCTAAGAGTGGGGGAAGAACCTAAGCGGGGAAGGTGCCTCGAATAGCTCCGGAGCTACCTGCTCTACAATCCAAGCAGAATACTATTACATTTTGATTAAACAGTAAAATTTCCGCAAATAAAATACATTTTTATTTTGATAATCTAAAATTCTAAAACGAAGTAAAATGTTTTTATTTCTGGTGATCAAAAACATAAAGTAAAATATTTGAATTTTGGGTTAAGTAATATTACAAATATTTCTTGACGATGAAAATAGATTGAGGAATCAGACAATATTAAAATGCGAGAAATCATAACATTTTCGAGCTCGATTTTCTCGAAAACGAGGCGTCAAATGAAGAAAATTTATTTCATATTTCCGATTTATTTTCTCATGTAGAATCAGCCCCTAAAATAAAATACTACTTTTTAAAGCTTCTCCTACCGAATATTTTATTTTTAAAAGTGCACATATGATTTGAAACACAATAGACTATTTACTATTTGAAATAATAAGTATTTATCCAGTCCTGAACGTGTTAACATTGTATAATTAACAGAGATACAAACTCTGTTCAGAATTTTACAATTCTAGTTTTCACGTATCCTAGCATATGATGATTATTTTATTATCATTTATTTGTAATTTATTTTAATGTGGTCGCATTAACAGCAAGGTCATTAGCCACCACATGGTTTACAGATTACAATTTGTTAAAATACAAATAGCATGTATATTAATTTGCAACTGTTTAAAGTTAATATTGGAACTTGGATGGAAGAAAATAAAGCATATGATGAGTTTCAGAGTGTGATGGAAGAAATGTTTGAACGGACGTTAGTTTCGAAAGCGGGAATTTCAGTTTGGGAATCGCGCTGCGTTTAATGCGGCCCTTTATCGCCGGGAACGGCGGTCAATTAATTCCGCTCGCCGGGAAATTAATAGTTCCCGCGCGCTAATTCAGTTTACAAATGGAACCCGATTCGCTTTCACGTCGACAATGACCCCGCTTCCTCCCCGGCTGACTAAAGGGAAAAAAGAAATATTCATTTTCGAGTCCAGCCGAAGTTTTTGCCGGTAACGATGAAATATCAGCCTCCGCAGCTCTCTGCCGCGCGCGCGGCACCGTCAAATTGATGGATCGCGGTCTGCCCACCGGGGAAGATCGTTTGTAACGTTCAAATTAAAAATGAGATAACCGCCAGTCATTTGCGGCTTCGTCGCCCGGTAACGCCGCGATATTTCCTCGCTAAAACGTCCCCGCGTTTGCTAAATTTGAATTGCCAACTTGCCCCCTCTTTTTTGCTCTGCCGCTCGACCGTTTAACCTCTACCATTAAATTTTCATTTTTTACGCAGTAGAACGTAGAACTACCTGAGCCCAATTACGCAGAACGCTAGCAACCCACAATAAAGCTATGGCTATCCACCCGGCGATTATTTCAGAATTTTGCAAAGTCTATAGCATATAAGTAAGGATTTTCTAATGGGTCTGTCTACAGCAATAGGAATTTTTTCTTTAAAGTCGCATCAACATCTCAGGTTATTAGCGACCGAATAAGAATTTTAACCCCTTAGCTTACAATGACACCTCAGAGGCGTCGTAAGTCTATCGGGTCAAACATGAATAAGACGCCTCAGAGTACCGGTCGAAACATAAACAAGACGTCTCGGAAACTTGGTGGGGCGGCCGTCCCAAATATAAGCAAAGGTCACAGAGACATTCCAGACAGTTATGGGAATGTTGGCGCTTTTCACGCGCATGCGCGAGTTTCGGCAACACCGAAGCTACGTACGAAGTTTGTGGGGTACTATTGGGGCGAAAGTAGTGGGTTTGTTATTATATATTTCGTTTAAAGTTGTTTTAGTACCCTTCCCTTCCTTATTCCCAAGATGATGAAGAAGAGTAAGTTATATTATATTGTACATAGATACATAAATATTATATATTTATATATTATAAATTCTATGTACGTATGTATATATTACATTTTAATACATATATATATATATATATATATATATATATATATATATATATATATATATATGTGGGATTAGGACCCCCCAGACCACAAATACCGTAGGAAATTAGGAAGAAGGGGGAAGGGTTCCGTGGGTGAGCGCGTTAGTCGATCGGCTACCACCACGAGGGCCCGGGTTCGATTCCCGGCGCGGTGCCCTCCTTTTTCCTGAGATCCTACATATATGTGTATATATGTATATGTATATATATATATATATATATATATATATATATATATATATATATATATATATACGTACACATGTTGTACATTCATTTTTCAAAATCAAATCATTATAAATTTTGCGAAATTAGCAGGGCGACCAAGGTACCCGATTTTCGTGCTTGATTGAGGCTAAAATCGCCACGCATGCGCGTGAAAAGCGCCACCATTCCCATCACTGATTCCAGAGGCGCGACATTCAGTTACTTCTCACTCGCATTCGACTTTACATCGTATGTAAGAAGTATTATAAAATCATCCATTATAATGCGTTCAAAAAGAGAAATGAGAATTGAGGACAGTGATAACATCGCTACCAATGATTTCACGACCTGTTTAGATAGTAGTAGTGACAGTGGCAGTGACATTGTACGTATCGTACGAAAAGCTACTAAGCAGCTGGTGATTAAAATAAAAATGTTATTATTAATGTATTATTCAATTTGCAACAATAAATCTTTTTTCTTTTTGTTTAACAATCAACTAATCGTAATTATTTATCAAACATCTTGCAAAGTTAATTGTACCGCGCACGTGTATATACAAATCATAGGAAGTTTGCGATTTGTACAGTTTCGAACGCTCAGTCAAGCTGTGTATGTCCCCGCGCGACCAACCTTGGTGTCGCTTTTGGCCCGCACAGTTGGAAATGAAATCGTAAGGCAAGGGGTTAACCCTTTCGCTACCGCAGTCCGCACCGCCGCAATAATGACCCTGAACGGGGCACCACGCCGAAAAGTGTGCACATTGCACGTCGGCTCTCGTATACACAGGTCCTTGCGTGCCGACTATAGTCAGCGCTCGTACGCACAGGTCGTCACGTGGATGTCGACTATAGTCGGCGCTCGCAGCGAAAGGGTTAATAGTAAGCCAACAGCTCACCCCCAATAATGTAATCTAATCGTTACACCAGTGTCGCCAGATCGGTTAAATCGAGGGGAACACAGTTTACCACCTCTCTGATGAACAGAGTAATATGTGATACGTTGCGCGGCACGTCACGTGACCAGTCTACGGTCTTAGTGGGGGACGCTGGTGTGTGCTCATGGAATGGGATAGTGGAAGGGGAGAAGGAGGAGGGGAAAATCCACCCAGTTTTTGGTGTTTCTGGCGACACTGTATTACACTGCGGGCCAAGATGGGTAATTGCAATTTTAAATGGTAAAAACATTAAAGAATCGAAGACTATCAACACATTACCTTTATAATACACATATTATATTATACACTAATATAATAATACTAGCATTAACGCTGAACCTATCGAGCCTTAAAAGTAACTGGTACATGTTGCCTTATATAAATGACAAGATTGAATTTATTTCAACTGTGTGCGATTTTCCACGAAAGCATCCTTGTAATTTCAATAATTGTTATGTAAAACGATGTGGTAGGTTTAGCGTTACAGGAAGAAGCAAATTTTTATTTGGTTCTAGTAATTGATAAAGACAATTTTTATTTTGCATAATCATCCGCGCTCTAATAATCATTTTATTTCGAACTATAATATTAAAGAAGCTTTTCCAAGCTTCTTTATCGAACAGCACAATTATTGAAAATCCTAATAGGCTTCCAGTATATAACATATTAATTTCTCATTGCTTTAACAGTAAAATTGTTAAAGTGACTGTGAACTGTGAAATTACTAGACTAGGGATTGTTTTGCTTTTACGAGATATGCAGATTTGTAAGAAACGTTAATAACATTACTACTCTATTCTCAATATTGAAGAAAAAGGCATCTTTTTACATTAATAATGGACTCGAGCTTGATTGAGCAATGAAAGCATGAGAAAATGGGGCTCAAATGAATTTTATTTATTTATTTATTTTATTTCAATTTGAAGAAACAAGAAGACTAAAGGAATTTAAAAATATGGATGTATTATTTCTAAGTTAATGATGTCTTTAGAGAAAGAATTGATCCCTGCATCTTGCAACTGATGCAAACAATTTTTATTGCGCATAAAAACCCGCAGTCTAACCACTAGTTATGCAGGAACGGATGTAGGAATGGAAACAGGAATGCATAAAAATGTAGTGCAATCTGACAGACGTATCTTACTGTTTAAGAATTAAATAGATTAAAAAAAAAAACTAGACGCAAAGTGGAGTATAATACACGAAACGCAACGGAACTGCACACAATTGCGAGGAAAAACAGCTCGAAGCGGTCCGTGTAATTCCGAGCACAGGGAATCCTATGAATCACTGGGAAACCGGGTCGTTTCCTGATGTTGATGGATCGTCTTCGATTATTCCCACGCAATTTATGCGTTCGTCTTTCGGAAGCGTGTTCCGCGGCCGATGCGAAATCCCGATGAAACGCTGGCAACGCTTCAAGGTAATTAACTCAACGCGACGACCAGGTAACTATTCGTCGTAGGAACGAGCACTTATCTCGATGCACGCGATCGTTCGATTCGAAACATCGTGTTCTTCCTTCGATCGTTCGTACGTTATCTCATTTCTTCGGTATTCCCTATTTCTAACTACTGGCTCCTTTCATTTCCTGTTCTGCGCATGGTTATTCCTTTTCTTCTCTTTTCTCCTTCCATGGGATACCATTGACCATTTCCGGTCGCGTTTATCCGTTTCATCTTTCAATTGAGCATTTTCACACGTTGATCGCCCGCTCGATAATCACAAAAATCACACAAAAAACAAAGAAATTTATTTGACAAAACCAAAAACGGAGAAGTTCAGTTTTCTGATAATTCATTAGTGTTGCGGACCGAATGATGTTTTCCTCTCCTTTGTGTTGCGTTTGTGCGTGCGTGCGTTCATGTTGATCATCATGTTGCGAATTATATAATGTTTTCCCTTTATTTTCAGTTACGTTGCGCTTCGAATTAGATTGTTAAGTTGCGTTTCGCGTGCGTTTGTATTGTTAAACAATTGTATGCGCGTAGAGTGAGTTGTGCGATTAGAATGTGTTTATAGGTGTTGCGAATTATTAAACTGCCTAGTAATGTTTTATAGCAAAGGAGGTGGCTGGAGCGTTTCCAGTCCACTCCGTGTTATGGCGGTCGGGAGCGGAAGACACAACGTGGATTTCGGAAAACGAGAGGCCGGAGGTGGTGCCGTAAATCGGAACAATAACTTTTCGCTTGGTTTTTAAGTAAAAAAAAAAACGATACTTTAATTTCCCCTTACGGGACGTCCGTGTACACGATGTAAGTCGCGGGGTTCTCCGGCGGCGTTATATTTGCCGAAAAACGGGCAGGGAGCACACGGCGCGTGGACACGTGGCGGTAACCGGCGTTCGACAGCCCGGAAATCTTCCTCGTCGCGAGAGAAGAGAGAGTGGGGAGAGCGGATGACGGCTCGCGCCACAACAGGTGAACGCGTTAATTCGGCTAATTAGAGCAGTTAAACTGTATCGAGGCGCACTCATAGATAGCGCGACAGGTACCAACTGGACGTCTTAGTCCAGATCGCTTAGCTAGGTAACGTAGTGTTTTGGAGGGGACCGTCATCCGCCTCCTTGCCGGAATTCGTGCAGAATTCCGAACAATAGGTAAGAGTTGACTGAGTTTTTGCGCTGTTTTCTCGCTGGTATCGCGAAACATGGGCGGAAGCCGCACCGGTGGAAACCACATGTATGAAGGTCACGTGGTAAGATTGCTGTAGCAGCGATCTAGGCCCGATTTTATGACCAAGGAGGACGGTGTGACCACCCTTCTGAGAATTGGGCAACGTGCACGGTAAGACCTGATGGTCGAGCCGGGGCCGGTAGGCCTGCGAAACCAGCGAGGATCGGTATTCAAGGAAAAAGAAAACATAATTATTGGTGAAGAGTGGTGGTGGAAACCAACGTGACGGCGGTTGCCGTCGTGGCGAGAAATTCATTCGCTCATAATCCTTCCTAAAGAGAGGAGAACGAGGAAAACTCTCCCCGCGGTCTCTCAAGGAAATCTATCGTCGATCCTGCGCGAGCCTTAGCGTTCGACCGGTACGGACAACCAATTCATCGCTTCGACACTATAGTAGCCGTCAAGAAAGAATAAATTCGTTTCGCGCAGCTTGGAAGATGATAGGGTGCGCAACGAGCCCGTTAACTCTCCTTCCACTGCGCACTCCCACTTTCTTGACTGCGAGTCTAATGTACACAATGAAAGAATAGTAGGACAGAGGTACAGATTAACATGCAATTAAACACAGAAATCGTTATGTGGCAACACCCGATAGAACCCTACGAATGACGCGACTTGGCGTTGTACATTGGGAAGGGGGCGTACGGAGTGGAAGATGCGCAGAATGAACGAAAACCGGTAATTGCGCGAATTTACTCTTTCCTGACGGAAACCATAACAAGCGCTGTGAATAATAAAGGTGTTACACTGTCGTACGAGTTGTTCGGTGATTTTCCCTATCCTGCGACAGTGTCAACAATTAGCGTTTCAAACATCTTGCAATTCTCAGATCGCAAGCGAATTTCGGTAATTATACAGTGAAGGGGACATCTCTAAAGATGGACAGAATTGTTTTAATATCTCGTAATCCGGGCGCGTTGTATTTTGATAAATTATTTGAATAACGACGACGCGGCAAGCAACGAAACAAATGGTGGTAGCGGACATGTTGATCGCCGTTTCATGTAATAACAAAGCGACAGCTCCCGTTTGTCTCCCGGGCTCTGTTTACCTTTCTTTCCTCGGTTCCCTCCATTTTCCGGGACTCTGGCCCTATTTTCTTTAATTAATTCCCTGCCATCCTCCCTCCTTACAGTTCTTCTCGTGGTTCAGCTATTTTTTCGTTTCCCCGGCGATCCATCCGTATTTTCGTTCATCGGGGAATGTTTATCATCTGCGAGTAAAAATTACCTCTCGATCGAAGTCGAAGATTTCGAGGCTTGGTTTTTCTTTTCGGCGACAGCCTCGTTACCTTTGCCGCCTTTAATTCTCGTGCAAATATTATTTCCCTGGTTCGGCCGGCGATCAAAGGTTCGAACACGGTGGAATTCGAGTACACAGCGACTCGCATAAATATTCGGACACTCTTAAAAAGACGATAAATATGCCTTACTATTTATTTTACGGGTTCAATGATTAGAACTTCTTTGTAGTGCATAATTTCCTAGAATAATGCCGGGCGGCTGAAATTAGTCCTCACGATTTTTCAGCCACTTCGGATGGTCGGACAGGAAAGTGTTTCTTACCAAAGTTGGTCAGTATTTGACCGACAAGAAATTGCAATTTTTTAAAATTGCAAAAAAATATAAAAACAATTTTCGACCAATAGTTTAGGTCGCTGTCATATCTTTAACACTAGATTTACGGGGCCCGTCAAAATGACGGATTCAAACATTTTTAATTTACGATTATTAAGAGTGTAAGAAGGCATTCGTGAGGAATTATTAAATAGATTTATTTTTTTGTGTACATATTACAATAAAAATCGCTGAAGATCTAAGTAAATACAATTTTATTATTTTTATAAAGCAATGTAAAATAATCAATTTTAGTGCTCCGTAAACCTAGTGTTAAATGGAACTGGGAATTATTAACTTCATAATATTGTAGGCGACGTCGAAACGAATTCAATGACCTGCTATACGATGACTTTCAGATGACCTTGAACGAAAATATCGATATTAATCAATTGCCAGAATATTTGAAATATTTCGACGGTTATTTCCCCACCACCTATACAGGGTGAGTCACCTAACGTTTGTACCTCAAATATCTTTGTTGTGTCTAAAGATACGTAAAATATGGTAAGGACAAAATTGAATGGTACAATGGGGCTGACACGATGCAAAAAAAAAAATTTTGTTTTTATGTCATTTTTTAGAGATATCAAGATCACCTTGACTTTTTGAAATGGAACCACCCTTTTTTAAACACCTACAATGATAGTCCCCTTCATTACGAATTCAGTGACTATAATTACACAAGGTCATTCAAGGTTGCGGACAGAGATAACGTATAAGATTTAACATCGATACATGCCTGTAAACGGGCTTTGAAGGAATGTTGCACTCTGTCCGTGACCTTGACTGACCTTGAGTAATTATAGTCACTGAATTTGTAATGAAAGGGACTATCATTGTAGGTGTTTAAGAAAAGGGTGGTTCCATTTAAAAAAGTGAAGGTGACCTTGAAAATCTCTAAAAAAAATGACATAAAAACAAATATTTTTTTGGTATCGTGTGAGTCCCACTGAACCATTCAACTTTGTCCTTCAGACATTTGACGTATCTTTAAAGACAACAAAGATATTTCAGGTGGCAATAGCTAGTGCCTCACCCTGCAATGATAGTCCCTTTCATCACGAATTCAGTGACTATAATTACCCAAGGTCATTCAACGGACAGAATTCAACATTCCTTCAAAGCCCGTTTACAGGCATGTATCGATGTTAAATGTTATACGTTATCTCTGTCCATGACCTTGAATGACCTTGGACTAATTATAGTCACTGAATTCCTAATGAAAGGGACTATCATTGTAGGTGTTTAAAAAAGGGTGGTTCCATTTGAAAAAAGTCAAGGTGACCTTGATATCTCTAAAAAAAATGACATAAAATCAAAATTTTTTTTGCATCGTGTCAGCCCCATTGTACCATTCAACTTTGTCTTTACCATATTTTACGTACCTTTAGAAACAACAAAGATATTTGAGGTACAAACGTTAGGTGACTCACCCTGTATATTTATATATACAAAGAAATTTACTGGATTCGCGAGTACAGGGCTGCTCCTCGGGTTCGTAACAAAACTGGAAAAACAACGGACGGCTGGTTTGCTCGAGCGTGATTCGTCCCGTACTAGAAAAACGCGGAATTGTTCCCAAAAGGCACTGCTGCGACCACCGGTACTGCAATGTTTTTCAGTCGATCCTGCCAAGCGGTCGAATATCGATTTGCCACCTGGTTGTTGGTTACACAACATTGTAAAACAAGATCAACGATGACTGGTAAATTGTACAAATTAGTTAACCCTTAGCGCTCGAGTGGTGACTCTGAGGCACCACTAAAAATTCCTTTTCCATTATTCAAAATATTGTTTACAGTATTAAATTGATATTCCATAAATTAGTTACCAAACATTTAAGTATTCTGCGAGGTATTATATCAGTTTCATTTCTTCAAAATGATAAAAATTATATAGAATGGAAATATTCTTGATCGAGAAGAAAGGTTTGGTTATGAAGTTAAAATACTTCCGAGCGCAAAGGGTTAAAATTGAAATCGATAAAAAAGGTACTTGTAATGTATTGGGTTTTCAACTAAATGATTGCAGTTTTTGTCAATAGATGTTCTAGCACATTCTTTTGTTTCGTCAACGTGTTCAAAGCACCTAACACTTCCGCCTTTAATTAGGAATAAAATTGTCTCGATTAGTTATTTAGTTTCCTTTTTTATCCGAATCTAAAAATGGAAGAACAAAACGCGCATTTCAGACATATTTTATTATTATTTCCGAAAAGGCAGAAACGCATCGCAAGCATACAAGAAGTTATGTATATGGGGATGAAACTTTGAAAGAAAGGCAGTGTCAAAATTGGTTTGCCAAAATTTTTTTGTTTTGTTTTTTGCTTGAGCCAGAACAAATATAATATTGCTTACGTCGACGTTTATAGATTTCCCAGTTCCACTGACATGATTTATGTCAGGGTTCCTGTCATACATTGCAGACGAAGATTTTTTCCTCAGAGAACACAGTTATGTTTGAAAGTCTTGAATAATGAAAATTGTTCATGTGTTCGTTTAAATTGTACGTTAGTAACCTCAAGGCCTAAGAATTTAATAACCTAACCTACATTAAATTATATTATGAATTAAATAACTTACAAGAAAATTAAATTTAAACTACCGATTCTTAATGATTTGCTACACTAATGGAGGACTTTGTCAATACTGGATGTATAGTCCTAACATCTTGAATATATCCGCAATCACCTTCAAACTATTCAACAAACTAGCTATTCGTATGTGTATTTCAACGTTGCGAAAATAAAAATAAATAGCTATGTCCTTTGCAACGTAACAATTAAATAGAATTAGTCAGCTACCCTCATTAGTCAACCGTCCCCAATCTCTCCTGCTATACGATTCTCTTTCACCGGGGGGAAAAAAAATCAGTTTGCGAGGTACAACCGGTTAAATACTGTGTCGGCGATAGAAGGTAAAAGCGCAAGGTGTACGTTTAATTGCCAGGCCGCAGGACCGATAAGTGGTGGGTGTCGTTTCGTTTGATCGCACTATTATTCCCGGGCCCTCGTAAACGGCACTGGCGAATGAAAATGGTAATGAGAGGTAGCTCGGGCCTATGGTCGTTCTTATCTGGCGGCCGTATGCACGCGCGCGTGTTCTGGCGGCTGACAGATAGCCAGGCCAAGAAGAATCGCCGTCAAAATGGGATTATACTTAGGGGATCGGACGAACGGATAAAACGACAAGTTTCAAAATGCTCACACCGTATCGCAGCTTTCCGCGGCTCCCTCTCTCCCTCTCTCCCTCTCTCCCTCTCTCCCTCTCTCCCTCTCTCCCTCTCTCCCTCTCTCCCTCTCTCCCTCTCTCCCTCTCTCCCTCTCTCCCTCTCTCCCTCTCTCCCTCTCTCCCTCTCTCCCTCTCTCCCTCTCTCCCTCTCTCCCTCTCTCCCTCTCTCCCTCTCTCCCTCTCTCCCTCTCTCCCTCTCTCCCTCTCTCCCTCTCTCCCTCTCTCCCTCTCTCCCTCTCTCCCTCTCTCCCTCTCTCCCTCTCTCCCTCTCTCCCTCTCTCCCTCTCTCCCTCTCTCCCTCTCTCCCTCTCTCCCTCTCTCCCTCTCTCCCTCTCACCCCCCCCCCCCTCTCTCTCTCTCTCTCTCTCTCTCTCTCGCTCTCGCTTTCTCTCTCTCGCTGAAGAATTTCACCTGACGATCGCGATCCCGAGATTCGCATGCCAGTCCCGCGAACCTGATAACCGCTACATAAAACGACTTGCGTTTCGTTAAAGTCGTTCTTCGCTGCTGGGAGATGGATTATGATTGGTCGGAACGGTTCTTTCACAACTATGATTCGAAATGGCCGGAAGTCGCACCCAAACTAAATAGATTTGTTGACAGATTTTGTTGGTTTTCATGCGTAATTGTTTTTGAGAATTGATACATGTTAACCGGTGCTAATACAGATACAGAACACACGAAATGTAAAAACAGTAATGTTACATATTAGTATTCCGCGGGAAAAACGTCGAGAAAAGCGGTTTTATTTTTTCTTTATCACGGCGCACCGGACTAAAAAATCTGAGGAAATTTATGAACAATACATGTACCTATAAACCGATATTGTCAAAATATAACTGACGTCGCTCTTCAACTTCAACGAGAAACCTTTATTTTTCTGATTTCTTGTTGTTTCTTATTTATTATGACCAGGTTCTATTTAAAAATTCAAATTAATTACAGTATATATTTGACTTCTGTTAGATTGTTTTCAAATTTTTTGCATATGACAGGTGTTCGGGCGAAACCGTGGCTACGCCCGATAATACCGGGGGCAACGGCCGGGCGACCGCGAGGACCGCCGCGGTCCCAAACAAACTCGCGCGCGACCTCCACGCGCCCGCCGGAATCCGTTGCAGGTTCAAAATCGCGTTCCGCACCGCAAAAACGCTCGGAAACCCGTGCCGCGCGACCCCCTTCCCACCGATGGGAAGGAGGTGTTATAAGACACAGCGCACCGATGCGCCCGTTAGAACCTAAGCAACCGTCTGACTTTGGAAGGGTAACCAGAAAACGGCAATTACGGTATCACGTAAGGTCCCCCGCGACCCGAGAATCGCGAACACAAATTACGCCCAGGGTATCGCGTTGTATAAACTGGAAAAAAGTGTATTATAGATCTCGTTTTACGTCGTGTCCGTCCCAGTATTAAAAGCTGTGCCGTTTAAAGAAAGTGTTGTTTCTCGTAACCGTTCCTTCGTCCCTGCCGGCAAAATTTAATCCGGAAACGCCGGAACAACAAGATAGGGAAAATAGGATTAAAATTATAAAATTTATAAAAATGTAGGATTAACATTGTACATAAGATTTTTCTTGATGCCCCATCGAACGGTCCAGTAGCCATTTAATTTGGTCCAAGGACATTACCGATCATCTTATCTGGCTATATCGTTTGAAACAGTACAGTACAGTTTCGATATAAGCAATCGAGGAGTGTAGGTTCTTGGCAGTACGCTTATCCCCACCACTGCGGGTGTTGCCCCGCGAGGGGCCAAGGATCTAGAGCTGCTTTGCTCGCCGAGCAGTGTAAACACGCCGTCTAACCCGTGTATATCCGTGTGAAACCACTGCTAATCCAATCACAATACTTATCTATTTTTTAGATAATTATTACGTTTATTATTATTCCTGAATATTGTCCTTGACAAAATATGTCAAGGTGAAGGTCATCGGAGCTGCCTCGCCTAAACGTAATAATTACTAGTCAGGACATTAGTAATGACAAAAGTTGTTCAGAATGTTGTCCTTGACAACAAATATCAAGGTTAATTTTTGTTCTTTTTTTACGGGACTTTCGCCAAATTAACTATGGCGTTTTACTGATGAAATGACAGTAAACACAATACAATTCGAACTGTATCTAGTGATATAATTTAAAGTTTAGTTGCCTGTCCGGCCGCGCGGCCCGTGTTTACACGCGTTGTCCTTTTCTACGTTTGATGCGCTCGGCGAGCTCACCAAAAATAGTGCAACTGTACGATCTATGCAACAGCACGGCCCTTCGGGGTTTTGCTTAGATCGAATGTTTACCATATACTAAATACCTCAGACCAAATACACTGTATGGAGATTAGGAAAAGTAGGAGGGTTCCGTGGGTATCTGTAAGAGCTGATCAGCTACAACCGCGAGGGTCCCGGGTTCGATTCCCGGGCGCGGAATTCCTCATTTTTCCTAAGATCCTACATGTATGTAGTCTTCTATTACCTTGCTACTTTCAAGTGTATCGTCCAAACGCGGCCTCCTCAGCTGTTTAATCGTATCGATAGTGGGTCGACGTCGGATGAAATTCGCGTAAGTATCGAGCATGATCGAGAACTAGGCTAACTTTCATTGGGGCACCTTTCCAGGGACGGTTAATCGTATTTCTGGCGCGGGGATTCGAGTTGGCTCGTTCCTCGAATACCAGGGGGAAACTATGAAATTTCATCTGCACGTGGTTGCGATAGTTCGCCGAATTCTTTCGCTGCGGCTTTCCCCCCGGAGTGTCGCTTGGATTTAAATCGTCCTGTCGAAACTTTTTTCAACGCAAACTTTCTCCAAACAGTAACGATCTCGCTGTTTCCCCCTCTCCCGTCTCCAGCACTTATATCGATTTCGAGTGTACGGGAACCGTTCCTCGAGTCTATTACACACGGACCCCAAACTGAAAAATAAACTACTGACTTTTCTGCCATTTTTTCCGATGTCCAACTATCAAATTCGTATTAACCCCTTGCCTTACGATTTATTTGACGGTTTTCGTTTGTAGTTCAGAACTTCTTAGGAAAAGGTGAAAATGTATATCTATCTCATCATTGAATGGTACAATGGGGTTGAAACGATGCCAAAAAAAATTTTGTTTTCATGTCATTTTTTTTAGATTTCTCAAGGTCCCCTTGACTCTTTTAAATGGAACCATCCTTTTTGAAACCCCGACAATGATAGTGTAAAGGAATGTAAAATAATCAATTTTAGTGCTCCGTAAACCTAGTGTTAAATGGAACTTGGAATTATTAACTTCATAATATTGTAGGCGACGTCGAAACGAATTCAACGACCTGCTATACGATGACTTTCAGATGACCTTGAACGAAAATATCGATATTAATCAATTGCCAGAATATTTGAAATATTTCGACGGTTATTTCCCCACCACCTATACAGGGTGAGTCACCTAACGTTTGTACCTCAAATATCTTTGTTGTGTCTAAAAATACGTAAAATATGGTAAGGACAAAGTTGAATGGTACAATGGGGCTGACACGATGCAAAAAAGAATTTTGTTTTTATGTCACTTTTTTAGAGATATCAAGATCACCTTGACTTTTTTAAATGGAACCACCCTTTTTTAAACACCTACAATGATAGTCCCCTTTCATTATGAATTCAGTGACTATAATTACTCAAGGTCATTCAAGGTCGCGGACAGAGATAACGTATAAGATTTAACATCGATACATACTTGTAAACGGGCTTTGAAGGAATGTTGAACTCTGTCCGCAACCTTGAATGACCTGGTGTAATTATAGTCACTGAATTCGTAATGAAAGGGACTATCATTGTAGGTGTTTAAAAAGGGTGGTTCCATTTAAAAAAAGTCAAGGTGACCTTGACATCTCTAAAAAAAATGACATAAAAACAAAATTTTTTTTTGGCATCGTGTCAGCACCATTGTACTATTCAACTTAGTCCTCACCATATTTTACGTATCTTTAGAAACAACAAAGATGTTTGTGTTGCAAACGTTAGGTCTGTATATTTTACGATAAAAGGAGACAATTTTGATTTCATATAAACATCTACAGTCCCATTATTACACAGCTTGTGTACCACATGCATGATTGACAGTCCTGAAAGAAATATAATCATTTTGTAGGAGCGTTGAGTCTTCTTTGTGTGCCAGGTCGAATCCGCAATTCTTTCGGCGACTTATCAACGCCGACAGCTGGTCGTGGCAACATTTACGGGCCCCTTACACCGCGGTTCCATTAACGGCCGAGCAAACAACGCGACGAAATGTAGCGCATTAGCGCGAAGTCAACCATAAAACTTCACCGTGGACGACGTTTAACAGCCATCGTTTTAGGTGGTGGTGCTCTCGCAAGTTAAACTCGATCCGCGCGAGAGAGAGAACGCAGTTATTCCGTTCCTCCGTGCACAGATTAAAGTCGTCATTAGAACCCATGATATGCTCCGACGGAATCTTGTGCTTTCACGCGCACGCACGCGCGCGCAACAAGCGAGCGCACCTTTGAACAAAGCATGAAATTTCATTAACAAGTCATATCTGTCATTCTGCGACGACGAGACGTGACCTACTTTCGAGCATTGCTCTATTCCAGTCTCAAAACTGCCGCTACTTGGTCCGAACACAATTGACAATCTTCGACGAGCGATTCCATTCGAAACACCTGCGCCTGTTTCGTGTAAATATATGTAGTGTCATTTAAAAGAGTCACGGTGACCCCGAATTTTTATTAAAATCCATTTATATTGCGATTTGTAAAATTTGTTGCCACGTAAAATCGCCATCAGCCTCAATTTTTGAGAAGTTTGATTTTGAAGAAAAAGTTAAAAATTCAACATTTTGTCTGTTTCAGCCGAAAATGCTGAACGAACGATTCTTACGTAGAAACATTCTGCAGACTCTCCCAAATATGACAGTATTTCTTTTCATGACATTATAAACATTTAAACCTGTGTAAAAAATATTTAATGTCGAAGAGACGTACATTTCGCACGAATTTTTGGGAGCGTTTGTCGATGTCACTTAACACGTTGATCGCCCACTCGACAATCATAAAAATTACACAAAATCAAAGCAATATATTTGTCAAAACAAAAACTAAAAAGTTTAGTTTTGTAATATTAATTACTGTTTCAAATCTCTTCTGTTCCCCAGATCGTAAGGAAATTTTGTATACTCAATCTACCAACGTAAAAATTAATGATCAATTCTGTATAAATAATTCCGTCATCCAGATATAGGTAACATGGTTATCAAAGTGTTAAAAAATAAGGGTCAAGCATGGAATCAAATCACAGTACGCAATAGTCCAGACTTCCACCTTCCAGAATCGGACTTTAGAGTTTGAAAAACATTTTTCGTTTTCGAGATAGAAAGCAAAATACAGTGAATTTTCGATAATTGTCCGAAATATCTGGCCCGTAATTGTCCCTGAACTATCCCCACTACCACGGGGTATACCCCGTGAGGGTCCAGGAGGTTCTCGAGCTTCGTTGACCTTTCTACCTTCAGCAGAGGTCGAAAAATAGTATCTATACGATAATTGTCCTTGGTCGATAATTATCCTTGGCCGATAATTGTCCTTGGCCGATAATTGTCCTTGGCCGATAATTGTCCTTGGCCGATAATTGTCCTTGGCCGATAATTGTCCTTGGCCGATAATTGTCCTTGGCCGATAATTGTCCTTGGCCGATAATTGTCCTTGTCCGGACCCGTGTTGTGGACAATTATCGAGAATTCACTGTAGTGTGTAACGAGGGAGTACCCATTGACGGGGCGTAGTGTGACACTTAGCACTGACTGCCAAAGCAGCGACCTCAAAAATTTCATAAAATCGAAACAATATATTTAATAAAATAATAATTACAGAATTAAAATGTGTGACACTGAGTAACGTTTTAACCTTCTTGCATTTTCCAGATATTAACCAAATTTGATACAACGATTACATTAGCGTAATAATTAATTTTTAAATATGGACAAATAATTCCGTCACCCATATATGGGTGACACGGCAGTCAACGTGTTAAACGAGACAATATGTGCAATAGAAAATTTCCAAAAAAAAATTCGAGATGACGATTAAGCGTTCCCGGAGTGATATCCGTTGAAAAATGCCGCCTTCGACACAGGTAATCCTTCGGAGCGAATAAATTTGATCGTTTCGGAAGATCTGCCATTAGCAGAGCATACGCGAGCCGCTCGCTCGAGGACCGATATCCGCCGGTTAACTTTCCACGGACCACTTGCCGTGGCAGTTGGCCGGGCGGCGACGATAGGTTTGTAAAGTTCAATTTAGTTCGGCTCGCAGATTTATGCTAGCCCAAAACGACCCACTGCTATAGTAAAGTCGTGCCGAGCTGAGCCGCGAAGTACAGCGTTTCTTAATTACGTCTCTAGGATCCGCTCGCTCGCTCGCTCGCGCTTGCAGTTTTACGATTCGCATTTATCACTGGCCCTCCCCCTTAAGATTTCCGGCGAAAATATACTGCCGTGAAACAAGAGAGCGGCCCCCGCCATTCGTTAAGACGTTTAATTTTATACGCCTCTCGGCTTTGTTTCTCTCCCTCCCTCCTGTTAAGGTCTTATTTATTTTAACACGCGAACTAAGCGACATTGCCACGCGAAACAGAAACTGCAACTTGACGCATTTGCTCGCGAAAATCCCTCCTCGGTGGACGGAAAGAAAAATCTGTCGAAACCGAGTAAATCTACATTTACTGACAAAAGTTAAGAAACTATCTTTAGAAACGAATAATTTTTTTTTAAATTGGTACTGACGACTGGAGTTTTTTTTAGATGTTAGAAGGATTAGTTTACCAGATGATATATAAGGGAATTTTTTTAAAGTTACTGTCGGTCATGATTGAGTCAAGGTCAGTCACATACTTTTATTTCGACAGCCATCCACAAGGGATTAGTTAAATATTTATTAATTTGTACAGTGAATTGTGTTTATAGATTGCTTATTGGCTCGTATAATGGAGGTTATAATACGTCGTGGATCAAACTAGTAAATAAGATACAAATGGCGTCCTGTTAGGTAGATTAAACTTTTCTTTAGTGAACCACTTTTTTTAAACTGTTTTTTATGCAATGCTGTAGATTTCGACGAGAAAACTCCAAAAATGTAAGTTTCAATGTTAGGAATTTACTGATTTAGAAGTAATACGCGTGTAAACTTGAGCGATTTCAATCGTTTTGGACAAGTTAAAGCGCCGCCATATTGGTATAATTTTAGCTTTACACATTCGAATTAAGCACATGGCAGCATCTATTTTGAGGAACTTCGAATTTAAAGGTATTTAATCATGTTTGTTGGGGTTAGGTCTGGTAAAAAATAGAAACAAATTGCCAGTTACTTGTGGATTTTTCTGAATTCTAGCGTTACAAATTCGTGGTGGTGAAGGTTTCACAAAGCTTTACTTACTCTTCGTAAGCGTGAAGAAGTCAATATCGTACTAGTGCCGAGGATAGATTGTCCACAAACATCGTGCACATCTTTTTCGCAAATATCGAGGGACTGCTGTAATTGTAATTAACCCACGCTGTACGATGTATGTCGACAAACTCGGTCAAACATCTTCCAGCGACTTCGTAGCAACATGGGAGCACTTTCCACGAAAACTGGCGACAACAGTCGCGTTCACCTGTATTTTTCCAGCGACTGCTTCCAGAGAGTCCAAGGATTCTCGAAGAAACGACCCCTGAAGATTCGGTGGACAATAACGAAGAGAAGGCGTTCGAGGCAGCTCTTAATTACAACGACGTCAGCAAACCTCGCGAGCAAAGCGTCACGATAATTACCGATTCCGGGGAATGGAAGGTATCGAGCGAGCCCTTACGCGCGCGAAACAGCCCCCTGGAGGGTAATTCGAGCACCCGTTTTTTTGGTGGTTGTGCTGCTGCTAGGAAAGAAGTCGCGTCGTGTCGTTACTGTCGTTAGATTACTGCGTGATTTCGAACAGTACGCTGCCGACGCGACGCCGCGTCGGCCGTGGGGAAATGGAACCAGTCAACTGATTCGACCAAATGGCCGCAGAAGTGGCTCGTTTCCCTAATTATCGGGAACGGGACGCCTAAGCGGAATCGCTAATGTTCGCCGAGTGTTCGAACCTTCGGCCGAAAAAGAATTGCAACCTCGAGGACCGTTTGTTCCATTCGAGAGCGCAATGTTTAACGAGCCGAGGCGTACTTCAAGCCGGTACTTCCCGATCTTTTGCTTCTCTTTTCCGGAACTTTGCACGGTACTAATTAATCCTGTCTTTTTATTAAACCCTTTGCACTCGAAGCTGTTTTATCTCCAAAACTACATTTGGGCTGAACTTCCGAAGATGTCTATACTAAGAATTGGATGAAATTTTGAAAATAGGTTGTCAGAAGGATTTTTAGCTACTCGAAAAAAATATTTTCCATTTTAATGTCACTCTTTAACTTACCGACAAAATGTGTTTAAACATCCAGCCAGTGTTTCTAAGAAGAAACGACTGTGGATAACCCGAAAAGTTTATTTTAAGAGCGGGCGAAAATGTTAATAGTCTGAGTTGGGTATGGCTAGATGACTGAAGTTGTTGTTAATCGGGAAGTGGATTTAGTTTAATAATAAACTGTGGGAAATTTTTTGAAAATAGGTCTCGGTTAAGTCTAGGTTTGGTCTGGCTAGGAATTTGTGTGCGAAACGAATTAATTGAATTATGACTTTGTCGGTAAGTTAGAGAATGACATTAAAATTGTAAGAAATTTTGTTTCGTGTCGCCAAAAATCCTTCTGAGAATCATCATTTTAGTGAAAAAGGAAGCTATTCTCAATGTTTAGAAATGAACTGTTCTGAATTGTCTTTGAAGTGATTTTCAGATAGGAAGGGTTGGAAGGTTCACTTTTACTATCTTCTGGTATTTAAAGCAGTCTTTAATGACGAACAACTTTGTACAGTTTTGTAAAACGCTTAGATTATTTAAAATGGTTTGAATAAAGAAACTCTATCACTCGTCAATTCCGATTAGACAGTTTCACTTACTTCCACGGTTTACGAGGTCGAACAAAAGATTTGATTGCGTTAACGGCTTGCCAAAAAGAGAGCGAGACCATTGTTCTGCGTTCCTTTTATTGGCTAATCAGATCCAGATTGGCGCGAAAGCAGGCGATTTCCTGTTTTCGGAGAAACGATTATTCTCGAAGGATCTGGATGCTTGATCAGCCAATAAGACCGCTCTATGGACCGGATAATGACCGACCGCGCTCGCTGATTGGCCGTCTTACGCATCGACAGCGCCGAGCTCGCCACAGCTATGGGCGCGAAGGCGAATGACGTCATGCCGTTAGCGCGCGCATCTTGAACACTCCAAATTTTATTCAATTCTAAGCGTGGATGTCTTCGTAAGTTTAGCCCACGCTTGTTTGATGCAAAATGTTTCCATTGTACATGATTTATTTCCTTTTTCATGTATGTCACCAGGATTTTATGCGCACATAACAAAAATGATGAGATGACGTTTCAAAATAGTGAAAATATTTTTGTATTATTTTTTATTTTTTGATCCTTATAATTTGTTTAGATAGAGAAATAGGGAATAGAGAGGAAGAAGAGAGATGAAAAGAGTAGGCGCAGTTTTATCCGACGCGTCGTCCAGCGTTCATAATCCATTTGGAATAACGTTCCGAAGCGGGACGAGCGTGACGCTAATGAATATTCGAATTTCATTTTTTCAGGTTAATTCTGTTTCTCACGGTGCCTCTCGCACAATCCTCGGATTGGTATGTAAGCGCGCGCGCGCGCGCGAGCTGAAACGTGCAGTTGGATTTCATTATAGACAATATTAGAGCGAGCCCTCGCCTTTCTACATTTTTAATTAACCGCCGGCGGCGGGATGTAGCGTGCCCGGATCTTTTTCCTTTTTTTATTTCTTTTTCTGTACAGCGAGCGGGGTTCGCCACGTGCGTCACACGGTTGAAATTTGGTTTTTTCGCTGCTCGGCTAGTTTCGAGAAAAACGCGACCCGGTTCTATCGGACGAAACAAGCGGGTTAATGAAACGTTTACGGGCATGGCGAAAGTACCGTGGTCCGCGAAACGCATCGACTGCGAGAGAGAGAGAGAGAGAGAGAGAGAGAGAGAGAGAGAGAGAAAGAGAGAGAGAGAGACCAAGAACTCTCCAACATGGTCCCGCGGACTTCCGGCGCGCCGCGTCAGTCTTTAACTACTTTGCCAGAGGAAAGTTGCTGCTCGATGCTACTTGCTGCTCCTTGCTGCTCCTTGCTGCTACTGCTAGCCGCAACTGTGTCGCGCAACGGACCCCCGGATCCTTTGAAGGCTAAACGAGAAACTCACGAGGACTTTTTCTTATTCCTCTTCGAGCCAGGATGCAACTCTCGCCTTCGGTCGCGACTCGAACGAATTTAAATGCACGGAAACCGACGAGCCATCCACAAGGCGACGGTCTGTTATAATTGGACTGCTGATCTGTATGCATTTATGGGTTGAAATGAGTACGTAAATTTCAAACGGTGATGAAATTAGACAAATTTTAAGATGTCGGTATATTATTTTTATCTGTAAGCAATTTTTAGAGGAAGAAAGATATTTGAGTCTCGTTCCTTACAATAGCTGAAGACAATTTTTATTTTACATTAAGTGTCGCAGTGTAGCCATAATTCAACATCAACCAGAGATTTATAACATTAGGTGTATGCACGTATTTGTTCTGTGGATAGTTGATGGTTCTGAGGAATTATACACTTGTTGTGCGGAGTGAAATGTCTTTAATCTCTATATTTACAAAAGGTCGCTTACATGGTGCCTCAAAATTGATGTGGTTAATTAAAAAGAGTGATTCCTGAGGTCATTCGAAGTAACTTTTTCCTTTGCGAAAATGTTTTCCGCGGCTTCGTTGAGGAGTAATCAATGAAAGACGCGGACCAATCAGAGCACGGCTACAATAGACGGATTGCGGCACGACCAATGCCAGCGGCACACTCAGCTGTAACAGCGCTCCGGTTGGTCCACGTTTTTCGTGAATAACTCCTTAACAAAGCCGCGGACAACATTTTCGCAAAGGAAAAAGTTACTTGAAATGGTCCCAGGAATCATATCTTTCAAGGAAGTACAACATTTTTGGGACACCCTGTATATCTTAAGACGAGTCGCGACTAAGTGCGAATTAAAATAGTAAAAAATGGAAATTATTGAAGAACATATAGTTTTATGAACATGATGAAATAATTAAAGAATGCATCTATCTGGTTCTTGTTTCTTACAATTCATGCAGAACATATTCATGTTACAGAAAGATCGTATGGATCATTGGTTGAGATCGTTATGTTTGAAAGAAAAGTTTAGACGAGAAACAGAATTAAGAATGACAGTAACAACGTCGTAGGATGTTTGTAGAGTGTACACTAATACACTGTTCATCACCCTGCCCTACATGCGTGCCAGAGGGAGAGACAACGAAGAATTAATCGTCCTTGAAAAACGGAAGGTAACACCATGAAGAGAATCGAACAGTTCCGTTGACAGATTCGCAGGTTAGTGGATCGGAGGCCTCAGGAAGAAAATTCGACCAATAAGCTCTCTCTTGTCTTCTCTGATCAGCAACGAATCGTGAGGTGAACTTCGGTGGACCGATTCTCGCGAAATTTCAACACGGAATCACCGTTAACGATCTTTCGCGCGTTCTCCTCGTGGAGAACAGACGAGAGACGAATAGAATAGAAGAGAGAAGAGGAGAGGAGAGACTAGCCGCCGCTTTGTCTCTCGCCGCAAGAACAAAGCAACCGGATGAAATTTCATTTAACTCGGGAATTAAGCGGCGCGGCTCGGCCAATTGAATTACTTTCCGGACCGTGAGCGAGAGCGGCCCGAGCTTCAACGCTTTGACGAAACGAAAATATATATATATACTGTACGTGTATATATACATGTATACATACATGTATACATACATATATATATATTACATATATATATATATATATATATATATATATATATATTACATATATATATATGAGAGCTTCAACGCTTTGACGAAACGAAAATATATATATATATACTGTACGTGTATATATACATGTATACATACATGTATACATACATATATATATATATATATATTACATATATATATATATATTACATATATATATATATATATTACATATATATATATATTACATATATATATATATATATATATATTACATATATATATATATATATATATATTACATATATATATATATATTACATATATATATATATTACATATATATATATATATTACATATATATATATATATATATATATATATATTACATATATATATATATATATATATATATTACATATATATATATATTACATATATATATATATATATATATATATATCGCGAAGCCCTTATCCGCGTCCGCACAACAGAACCAAAGCCTCAATTGAATCAGACGTCGCGTCGCGGGATCTGGTGTTTGGGGCCACGATCCCCGCGGAACGTTTGTCCCCGAAATTCTAAATAAGCTCGTGTACAAGATATTTTGACTGCGAGAGTCCGCATAATTAGAGGATCCTCCTCGCACGAGAAATAGAGATAGCTCGTCGTCTCTTGCCACAGTGATCCCAGACCGTGGAAACATGAACTGTATTCACCGAAGGACCTCTCTTTGTGAACGTTTCAGACGTTTTGGTTAAAGATCCTTCTCTGTGTACAATCAGACAAAAGAGACGGCATACTATTGATATATGTATATATATACAGAGATTAATACTGTTCATGTAATATTATATATTTATATGCATACGTATATGTACACGTTCTGATGCCATATAAAGGAGACCGTAATATTGTATTGTTCTGAAGAGAGAGCATCAAATACAAGTATTGTTTAAAGACATCTGTGTCATTAATATAAAATCACCTAGCTTCCCAAAACCAATACATACATCCGTTAGAATACTTCTTTAACCCTCTGACGACGAATCCCGAGTCTATTTTATCTCGGAGTATGGTAATTATTTACAAATTGGTCCTCCTCAACGATTTTGATGACCTTGGAATATGTTGTCAAGGTTATCATTGTGAACAACTTTTCCCTATACATGTTACCGCTGCTCGGTTTTAGTTTTCGAGATATTCGCAAAAAACTATTGCTAATACTGTGGGATTAGGACCCCCAGACCACAAATACCGTAGGAAATTAGGAAGAAGGGGGGAGGGTTCCGTGGGTGAGCGCGTTAGTCGATCGGTCGATAACCCAGACCTAACCCAGACCTACCAACACGAGGGCCCGGGTTCGATTCCCAGCGCGGTGCCTTCCTTTTTCCTGAGATCCTACAATACTGTATTGAATTTTCCGTATTCTTGCACGCTCCGTGACAACGTGAGCCTGTTCCGGCGCGGCGTCTGTTTACTTTTTTTTTGTAAACACGCTGTGGAGATGAGAGAGAAAACAGGGTCTCACTCTGGTCATACATATATGAGGTGAGCTTTCAATTTTGAAAGACTACTCTTCGATCGTCGTATGCGTGGTCGTGCCGGTCTAACGGCCGGCCCGCTCTGCCCTCTCCACGACCTAACCACAACTCATTCTATTCGCATAATCTTTGCATTGAAGCTGTCATCCAGAATTTGATCTAGTAATGGAAAAATCATGTGAATAGAATGAGTTGCGGTTAGGTCGTGGAGGGGGCGGAGAGGGCCGGCCGTCAACATAACATTTGTAAGAAGCAGAATACGTTACGAACGCCGTTAAGCGATCGCCTGTGCTGATATTGAAAATCCAAGAGAGAAAATTCAATACAGTAGTAGCAATAGTTTTTTGCGAATATCTTGAAAACTAAAACCGAGCGGCGGTAACATGTATTGGGAAAAGTTGTTCAGAATGATGACCTTGACAACATATTTCAAGGTCATTAAAATCGGCGAGGAGGACCAACTTGTAAATTATTAGCGATAATGTTGTACCCGTTCCATGCGTTCCTCAATATATCACATTATTCATTGAAAAGATTTTTGATAAAACCACAGTAGATACCGATACATTTTTGATAGTAGTTCTTACTGACTCAATCTGTATATTAATTGAAGCAATCTTATTAGTAGACTGTGGAATATTATGCATTTATAGCACGTACACATTTTTAAAATACAAGAAAACATGTATTGTAACAAACATTGATGATATCCATATTCTATGCATGTCCTAAAGAATTTTTTAATTGACAAATTAAACTTGCGCCACGTCCTAACCACAACTCATTCTATTCGCATAATCTTTGCATTGTAGCTGTCATCCAGAATTTGATCTATTAATGGAAAAATCATGTGAATAGAATGAGTTGTGGTTAAGTCGTGCAGGGGGCGGAGTGGGCCGGCCGTCAACATAACATTTGTAAGAAGCAGAATACGTTACGAACGCCGTTAAGCGATCGCCTGTGCTGATATTGAAAATCCAAGAGAGAAAATTCAATACAGTAGTAGCAATAGTTTTTTGCGAATATCTCGAAAACTAAAATCGAGCGGCGGTAACATGTATAGGGAAAAGTTGTTCAGAATGATGACCTTGACAACATATTTCAAGGTCATTAAAGTCGGTGACGAGGACCAACTAGTAAATAATTACCCGGAGTCTCAATATTTAGAACTCAATGTTTAGAACTCAATAGAATTCAATCTTTTAGAACAGAATGACATGTTTAACACTTTGACGACGGATCCCGAGTCTATTTAGTCCCAGAGTGTCAATGTTCAATCATTTAGAACAGCATGACTTGTTTAACACTTTGACGAGGGATCCAAAGTTTATTTTAAACCAGAGTATCAACCTTTCAGAACAAGATTACTTATTTAACTCTTTGAAGTTGGATCTCAGGTCTATTTTGACTCAGAGCATCAATATTGCGTCATTTAGAACAGAACGATTTGTTTAATCATGTTCGCGATTTCGTTCTGTCTCCGTGGAGTCGCCGTCCACGTCCGCCGAATTTAAATATTGACGAGTGGCTCTGTATTTGCAAACTGCGTCAGCAGCGTGTTTACCGCCCCGACTAACAACCGTTCGATACAGCTCTCGTCTTCATGGTATAACGGTTAACGTATTTTTCGGCAAGCGATTTCAAGCGTCTCCGCGAGACCTCCTTGACCGGATGTTTTCACCTCGGCGAATTATTTTGTGCGAGCTCAGCGTTTAGCTGACTTGGCTCACAGTGGTCCGGATCGAAGAATTTAGTGACATTTTGCTGGAAAGTCGACTTTCTCATATCGATTTCTATTAAATTTGTATTGCTTCTTAAATATCTATCTACCTCGGAAATGAAAAGGTTAATGCAGTTTAACCCTCTGTCTACCAAGCGAGTCCATTGGACCCGACTGGTATGTAGATACTGCGGTTATTTAAACTTTTAAAATTCTTGGAATCTTTTCGTTGCATGACTTTGTTACTTTTCTTATTTTTTATTATTTAAAGCTAAAAGTGTTTTTTTTATATTTACTACGTTTCGTGGTATAAATTTTCTATCGCGTAATGAAAGTTTTTTTTACGGTAGACAGAGGGTTAATAAGAATTGTAACGAGGACGAATAATTAAAGATGAATATTTTAAAGATTGCACTTTTCACCAAAAACATTGCTTCTCTTCTTCGAGATGTTCTGACGACGTTACTTAATATTTCTTATTCGTTTTTTTCTTACAATGAAGTACGCTCTTTTGTGTTACGAAATTAACATTGACACTAAAAATTATTGTTCGCAATATATGTTAAAAATTAATATTCAATGAAGTACAAAAATTCGGTTTTATAACAAATTGGAACATTTTCAGCATGCTTTCAGCTATATAATTATACAAGAATCTTCCCCCCCCCCGGCGTCCCAGTTCACAAATTATTATTATTCAAAGCTGTTAATCTTACTCCGCAGCGCGTATTCCTTGTTTATTAATAATCTATAATTGACAGAGACATGAATTTTGTCCAGCTTTTTGCGATCCTGGCCAACTGTGTACCGATTCCCTCTCTCCCATTCTCTATTTGTGTTCCTTTTTTGCTTACGATAGTCGTGCAGAACAGAGTCCAGGGCTCCGTAAGTTCTCTCGCAGAAACCCACGGCTAAATGTTTGCACGTTCCTCGTCAGCCGAGAGCAGTTTCAAAACTTGTGCTCGTAAAGAGCCGGCTGAACGACCAGCTGAAATAATTGCGCGCGGGCCGCCGACAAGCGAAACGTGCAAACACGTCCACAACAGTGAGGACCGTTCCACGAGCTATACTCTCGGATTCCTCGCCTTCTTTCCGATCGTCGCGACAGCATTTTTGCGAATACAGTATTCCCTCTGTAACTGTGAAAAACATCTCTACCGGTAACTGTTAAAATTGTATCCCCACTACTGGGGGTTCCCCTTTGGAACCAGTGACCGTGCTAGCGAGGTGTAGGCAGGGGGTGTAAGCTGGCGTGTTAAAAATTTGTCAGCAACGTGTCATCATTCGCTCCCCACTCAATTCCTGTTGCGTTCCCGCCGCGCATGCGTGCTTAACCCGGTAATTGGAGAGAGGGTAACTTTTCAGAGGCACCTTCCCCTGATCTGGCGGCACTGCGTCGCGTCAACAGCCCGTTTGAATTCGCTCGATCGCGAACATATAATTTTGTAACAAATTTAAAGCTGTGTATCAGCGCCAAAAGAAAGAAAGTGGCTCAGGACGTGAACCCTAATGCTTACAAGCTTGTTTTATCACCGAAATAATTTATAATAATCTATCCAGCCTTTAATCGAAACACTAAATAGCCCCGAATGAAAATTCGAGCAAGACTGGTTCGGCAACGAACGTGTTAATGAACCACAACAATTTATTGAAAGGGGTGTTTGAGGATGAAGACGAGATCAAGACATTCGAAGATGATTCTGTATTGGTTTTCTTGGAAGCAGGGTTGTAAATAAAAAAATGCGTTGTGTTAGATTTGAACGTTGCAAGAGAAGTGTTCTCTGAGCCTTTTCAAAAGCAACTGAACCAGGGGGCAGTGATGCCAGAATCGTGGAACCGATGAACTTGCCCGTCTGGTGGATCCTCCGGCTGGACCCCCCACTCTGACGTACCGTCGTCGCCTTACGTTGTTTCTTACTGCGCACGCGCTTCACACAAGCGTACCTCTAGTCTGTCCGTGTGAGCTGCCTATTCGACTCGACGGCCTCGAGGTACGCTTGTGTGTAGCGCGTGCGCAGTAAGAAACAACGTAAGGCGACGACGGTACGTCAGAGTGGGGGGTCCAGCCGGAGGATCCACCGGAGGGGCAAGTTCCTCGGTTCCACGATTCTGGCATGACTGCCAGGGGGTGTAAGCTGGCGTGTTAAAAATTTGTACAGTATTGCAGCGCTCTCTGTGTCTCGGGCCGGAACTAATGACAGTACATATAGATATAAACGCTACTCACTTATGAATAGATACTCGCGTGACTCACACAACTCTATCTACCTTAGCTATATGTACTTTAATGTACACGCGTAAAATTAATGTTTCAAATGAAAAGGGTAGAAATTTATACAGCTTCAAATAAAATTAAATGTTTATTATAAACCTATTTTCGTTTACATATTTTATGTACATACTTAAAATATAATGAAAAATCTTGTGAAAAATATTGTATTTCAATTTTGCAGCTGGGACAAAGAAAAACAAAGAAAGTATTAAGTCTTACACTCTACGATACAATACGTATTAACGCAAATTCTATATGTGCAGCTATTAGCTTGATATTATCCACTACATGCAAGATACTATAATTTTTAAGTTACAATATCTTGCATATTGTGGATAATATCGATTGCCCAGATCTCACCACGAGGAGGTTGCTGCACAAGAGACCCGAAAGGGAGCCTTATGTGCGCATCAGTGCGCATGCGCCCCCATCACGTGATAGGGAACAACAACGCCACCTCCGGGCCAGAATTATAGTGCTTGAAATATTCCCATTCCAGTTTACATCCCCTGGGTGTAGGGTATCGGTGAGACTCACGTTACATTTTATTTTTATTTATTGTGTTATTTAACGTCGCTTCAACTGTCAAGGTTATTAGCGACGGGGGTGGAACAATGAGATTTGGTACTGTAATCGGTGAGTGTACGATGGGTGTGTGTGTGTATGGACGTGTGCGTGAAGGACGAACAGTTTATAAAGGTGGGCTCCGAACCACTTTGGGCAACGCAGTATAATATCACATAAAAGAATTTCCAGATGTGACGGCCGTGGGATTCGAACTCACGACCACAGTGTTTGTAGTCGCGCGCTCTATCCACTGAGCCACTGCGCGCCCCCTACTCACGTTACAGTAGTGCCGCGGAGAGTGCGACACAGCGGATTGCGTTAGTTGCGACGATAATATCCCTCCTACTACCGCGTATAGCTCTCGAGGGGCAGAGAAGCTCGATCGCTCGATTTGGCTGAGAAATTGTAACATGACACGAATCAGGCATATCGGTGAATCAATACTAATGCAATGACAAAACATTCTTGCGTTCTATTATCTTCTCACGAAACTTTTACCAACACATTCATGATATTTTTCTGATTAAAGTGATACTAAATAAGATATAATTAAAATCGTAATTTCTTATGTAACAAGCGATTAGAGTTGCGGACCTTCACATTTATGGTAGAGATACGAATTCTATAAATATGAAATCCAAAATTTGAATCGCTTTCCACACGAGGAATTATGATCGTAATTGCATCGTGTTTTGTGTCATTTTAATCACAAAAATGTGGGGAATACGGTGGTAAGTGTTTCATCGACGGAAAACCAGAAATGAGGAATTTTGATTTTAAACTCGTCCGAGTCCTTTAACGTGTGTCGAACATCTCGAGCCTCAATCCCTCTTTCTTTTTCAATCGCTACCCTTCCCTACCTTCGGAACATTACAAACATTACAGCTTCCCTTGAGTGCCCTTGAATGACTTTCATAATAGGCCGTTGCAATCGCCGTGAATTGCCCTGCATAATTTAAAAAAAGAACATTGCTGTTCGTAAAATCTCGGGAAATATGACCTCGAAATGACCTTCACCCGCGCGTGACACAAGTCTCCCTCCAAACACGCAAATTCATGCAAAATAAAAATTTTCTACCTGAATTGTAACAAACTGGAACAAAATATGAATTTATTTTCTTTCATAATATATTTATTAGGTTGAAAATAATAAATCAGTATTTTTAAATTTACCTAATCTTTTTACCGTTTTAAATTCCACCTCCTCGTGTTTGTTATAAATGCATAACATCCGCTGTATAACGATAACTATCTCCCCAGACATTTGTTTATATCTGTATAAATGACAAAGTTACGAGTGAAACAAAACACTCTGCAGTATAGTCATTTTTAGCGGTGTCTCGGAGTTAGAGACAGACGACTACAAAGCGTTAAGATCCACAGGAATTGAGTGCAGCGTATTATGGTTTCAATCGACCATGGAGCGTCTTATGGCGTGCTAGAAGGAACCGGAAGCGCACAAAGAGGTGTCGAAACTCGGGTAATTCGATCGAGCGCGCAAGAGAAAGAAAGAGATAGAGATAAATACGGGCAAAGAGAAAGAGAGAAGCTCGTTTTCATTTCGCATTTATCTCGGATACTCGAGGAGCGCTCGTGACCGTCTAATAAATGTTAATGTAAATTATACAGAGGCCGGTGGGGCTGGTCTTTGAGCCGCCTTTGAGCGGATCAAAAGGCAACGAAAAGGCAGCGCACGTCCGCCTTTTCACCGGAACGGAATATCTGCGAGGCATACGAAATATATTTCCGTTCCTCCGGGCCGAATCAACTTCTCCCTCGTTTCTCGACTGAATCCAAGGGAAACGGAAAGACCGCGCAGAAGGAGAGAGAAAGAGGGAGATCGTTGCCCGGTGAAATATTTAAGTATCCATATCTGCCACGGCGTGGCACTGCCGATTGTTCGACCCCTCGCGAACAGACACGGTGTTCGACTCCGTGGAATAGCGTTAGAATTGTTATTTCAGGTACGACGACCCCCGGACCTTTTGACGTTAATGGGAAACGACGGTGATCAACGAAACCGCCATTCGATAACTCGATTTCCATTCCGAGGAGGTTCGTCAATGTTCTCCGGACGATTTTAAAGTCTGATGCGCTGCACGAGCTGCCACGCGTCTCGGAATCATCTTCGAATGCCTTGGTCTCGTCTTCATCCTCAGACACGCCTTTCAATAAATTGTTGTGGTTCATTAACACGTTCTTTGCCGAACCAGTCTTGCTCGAATTTTCATTCGGGCTATTTAGTGTTTCGATTAATGGCTGGATACATTATTATAAATTATTTCGGTGATAAAACAAGCTTGTACCCTAGTAGCATTTATGGTTGGCTAACGGTGGCCAACGGTTGGGAGTTAGTTGGGATATGATCAGTGGTTTTGCCTACAGATCCTCAACGTAGGCCTACGATGAAAAGATACGTCAATTTGCCAATCGGAATTTGCACATCGGAATCCTTTGCTTGAGGTGGATTTCAATTGCGGGCGCCCGGGTGCCGCAAGATGGCGCTGCGTCCGTAAGCGAGCGGGCGTAGCGCGCGTGCGCCGTCGATCGGCAATTTTGAAAAGCGAACGTTTGTTTTGTAGGAGAGATTCGTTAGTCGTTTTCGAACCTCGTCAACTAAAAGTCGATTTTGAATAACATCAAGTTTCGGAGTCTCCATCACCAGGGTTCAAACATTTTGTCATCGAGGGCGTCCTCACCGTTAACACGTTAACTGCCACGTCGGTCATATATGGGTGACACGAATATTTGTGTATTTTTCAAAATTAACTTTGATCATAATACAGTTGCTTGAACCGAACGCCATTGCGATTTGTACGATCTAAAAGAGTTGAAGAAGTAATCCCTACGATGAACTTTCCCTAGTAGCATTTATGGTTGGCCAACGGTGGCCAACGGTTGGGAGTTAGTTGGGATATGGTTAGTGGTTTTGCCTACAAATCCTCAACGTAGGGCCGACGACGAAAAATGATGTGAATTTGCCAACGAATATCCAACGTTGGGCCTACAGATATTATGGTCGGTTAAATAACGTGAAATTTACGACGGTGATACTGCATTGGCCCAACGAAAATCTGCCAACATTGAAATGTGTCGTCTAACAGACACCAGAAATGTAATGTTGCTGCAACCAAAAACATGTTATATTCCAAATTCATTTTTTTTCATATTTCTAAATATACTCACAATTTGTTATTTTTGCGCGATAGTCGATGCACCTAAGTTTTATTGTGTGCAGCCTTGGAGTTTATTTATTTCTTTAAGTTTCTCCATTTGACAAGGGGAAGGTACGTGTGTTGCATTCGCTTTTAGAACGACAGTATGCGGAGGTCTTAGTGCTCGTATACCGTAACGAAACCCTTTATGTATTATAATTTACATTTGTCGACGTATCTAGTAACCCAAATCATAGCATATGCAACCACGAAATGTCTATAGTTACGGCGGTAGCGTATCAACTTTCTACGCAGAGGATCCAGGTTCAAGTCCGACGAGGGTACGAAACTTTTTTTCTTTGTTCCAATTTTTACCGTGGAGATACATTGTTTAAGTATTATTTATTATATTCTGTGAAAACAACCGTAAAAGAGAAGATCAGAACAAACGTATTATAGCGACATAGGCTCCACGTTGGGTATGATCGTTGGTCCTACGTTGGCCGCAAACGGTGGCCCAACGAAAAAAATTGCGACATTTCTAACAGTTGGCCAACCAATACTGCAACGTAGGCCCAACGAAATGCCAACCATAAATGTGTGGCGGCTACTTCCTATGCTCGTCAATAGAGGGACATTACGACAACACCTTTGCCGCTACTACCTGAATCTTCCTCTGTTTGTATATATACCGTCCTAACCTGTCCTTACGACATCCCGCGTCTAAGGCACGGGTCCACCAGATAGCCTTACCGACGAGTCCTCTAGCGGGCCTAGGACGAAACGCTTCCTTTTCCTTTTTCCTCCTCACACACACTTTTCAGCCGCCATAATTGGTGACCCCGACAAACGAACAACAACGCTACCTTCTGAGCAGAGGAGACGACAACATCAACAAACCACGGACAACATCAGGAGGACTGGAAGGTGACTACTCTGTCACTGCCTTGCCTGAACTACTGCCCGACCAACAGCGAGGACTTCTCCCTACTATGCGCTTCTGACGTCATCTTCGCAGCATTATACGGTTTAACGTTTCCGCACCTAAATTTGTGCGACGTTTTCGTATCTACATTTGTGCGACGTTCATCCATTGTTTGTGCGACTATATGAGTCCTGCAAGCGGCTTAGGGAGCTACTCAACTTCGTCGATTCGGCAGCATCACTGGCGGGCACACTGACAGCACACATTCCAGCGGCCCCCTTGGATTCCGGCGGAGATCAGCGTAATTAGAGGGAAATTTGTCCTGATATCGTTGACCACTGGCAAGGGGGTAATGTGGCGGCTACTTCCTATACTCGTCAACAGAGGGACATTACGACAACACCTTTCCCGCTACTACCTGAATCTTCCTCTGTTTGTATATATACCGTCCTAACCTGTCCTTACGACATCCCGCGTCTAAGGCACGGGTCCACTAGATAGCCTTACCGACGAGTCCTCTAGCGGGCCGAGGACGAAACGCTTCCTTCTCCTTTTTCCTCCTCTCACACACTTTTCAACCGCCATAAATGCTACTAGGGTAAGCACTAGCGTTCACGTCGTGAGCCACTTTCTTTCTTTTGGTGCTGATACACAGCCTTAAACTTGTTACAAAATTATATGATCTCATTTTATTGACTAGTGGCATCACCTTACGAAGAGACCGAGCTATTTATTAGTAATTTTTTAATCAATACCATCTATTTCATAGAAATGGCCCACCGCGCGATAATTGATCGTGCGGGCAACTGACCGAACCGCGACTCTACGCGACTTGCGTAATTATCGAGAGGCTTGGTTAATTGGCTTGACCGACGCGGGAGCGCGGCCGTGGCATTCTCAACGTGTTTCCGCTGTAATTTAAAGTAATGCAATCCGCTTTCTAATTAGCGTGTTCTCTATTAAAATGTCAGGAAAACTGTCGAGCCCGCAGTTCCGTGCATTATGCACGCGGCCGTCCGGCGATTTTTCACCTGACTCCGTTAATTAGCTTCGCTCTGATCGATCGCCACTGACCATCACCGCTTCGTTCCGCTTGTCGCGCAAATTTCTTGGGTTTTCCGCTGCCTAGATCGACACGATCCACTCCCCCTCACTCCCTCTCACTTTCTTCTTCAGCGATCCGATCAATTAGCCAATTAAAATAATGCTATTATCTCTTCCGGTTTATTGGAAACTATTCGATTGCCTCGCAACTAGCAATTATTTCAAATTAATTGCACGCTATTACTTCAAATTATTTTTACATCGCTATATTCGTATTTAAGAAATTTATGAAAAGGATATAGTCGAGTAAGATTGTCAAAAGCGCCCAAAAAACCAAATTGATTTTTGGTTACACCGTTCGATAAGAGCCCCAAATAAAATCTTGTGTAGCAACTTTCGAGTCGGAACTCCTACCACCAGGGTAGATTACGAATTATTGAATTATGATTTATTTCTCCTATCCTGCTCAACAAAACTTTTCTAAAACATTCTTGAAAATTGTATCGAACAGCGTACACGACTGTGAATTTTTTCCGAATTTTTCGTTGGAAAATCGATTTTTTAGGGGTAGCTATAGGGTGAGCATAGTTATATAGATTATACTCTATTTCTTCTGTTCTGCTTGATAGAAAATTTCGGAAAAATTCGTGAACATTGTACATAATAGTGTACACGATTGTAAATTTTTTCCGTATTTTTGAGCGGCAAATCGATTTTTTAGGGGTAGCTATAGGGTAAGCATAGTTTTATAGATTATACTCTATTTCTTCTATTATGAATGATGAAAAATTATGAAAAAATTCGTGAACATTTAATTCAATAGCGCACACGATTGTGAATTTTTTCCGAATTTCTGACTGGAAAATCGATTTTTTAGGGGGAGCTATAGGATGAGCATAGTTTTATAGATTATACTCTATTTCTTCTGTTATGAATGATGAAAAATTATGAAAAAATTCGTGAACATTTAATTCAATAGCGCACACGATTGTGAATTTTTTCCGAATTTCTGACTGGAAAATCGATTTTTTAGGGGGAGCTATAGGATGAGCATAGTTTTATAGATTATACTCTATTTCTTCTGTTATGAATGATGAAAAATTATGAAAAAATTAGTGAACATTCTATAAAATAGTGTACACGATTGTGAATTTTTTCCGAATTTTTCGTTGGAAAATCGATTTTTTAGGAGTAGCTATAGGATCTGCACGGTTTAATGAATTATGCTCTATTTCTTCTGTTATGAATGATGAAAAATTATGAAAAAATTAGTGAACATTCTATACAATAGTGTACACGATTGTGAATTTTTTCCGAATTTTTGACTGCAATCCTCTTTTGACTGGTACCAAATCTCGGAATCGAGTACACACACACACACGCATACAAAAACACGCGCGAGTACAGTACACATACATGTATATTGTACGCGAACTATCCGCAGACAACAAGTACAGTATGCACGGACAATTGTCCGCCAGTCTGGACAGGGTTGTATCCGCTTCGAAGGTAAACAAAAACTAAATGGCGTCATAGAAATTTCGCACTCGTATTGTGCTTCGCGCAGGGTACAAATTCCAACAAACGCAAAATGCAAATATAGCTGTGTGGTTAGTACATTCTATATATGTCTGAAAAGCGACAAAATATAAATACAGATGCAACGGAGCGACAAAGCTAGTAGTATTTTCAAAATATCCGCGAAAATCAAGGTCCCTTTATAGAAAGTTCGGTCACTGTGTACAGAGAAGGTTGGGTACCGATTGACAATAGTTGGTCCGGTTCGAACCTTTGTTTATTTGCCGAGTGGAAGGGACCCGCAGGTTGTTGGCCTCTGTGTAAAGAGCAAACTGGCCCAGCGTTGCGGCTATCTTGTTAGAGTTTCGCTCGTTTGAGTTGAGTCGAAAAGCGTCGGCCACAATGGACACTGCGATCGAACAGCGTCGCAGATTCCGCCAGTTAGCGGAGAGTTAATGCAAAGGGTCAATCAGTAGACGCGCACGCGGACATCCAGCGTTAGCATTGTCACAGAAGTATTCGTCGACGATGGTGGACGCAGCCGATCATTACGTACAGATCGCGCAAAGCTCGTTGAAATTCTATCGGGCCGCTTAGCCGACCACAGTGATTCCCGTGCCATTCATCGGCATCGGTATCGATATTCATTGCGACCATCAACCAACATTCTTCTACTCTTCTAGAGGACTTTTTTATTCTCGTTGTACCGCGTCTCTTTCTATACATTTTGGAGAAAATAATTACAGGACTGTGGATCCTTATGCAAAAGCGTAAAGCATAAAGCAGCCAATTAAAAATGTCTTTTAATTATTAAGCTGAAGGTAATACACTGCTTTAAATTGTACGTACACGTTTTTGTCATAAATGCACACAATCCGCAGTTTAGTGATTACTGAGTGTAAAGATTGATTTGTAACTATAAAGTTGCTGGATACGAAATGTCTGATTTTATATACATAGGTTTAGAATAGTTTAAATAGGCTGGAGGTTCATTATACATCAGTTTAAGGCACAGAGGTAATCTTCAACTTGGTTCTGTTTTGATCTAGGTCTGGGTCTATTTTGATCCAGAATATCAAAATTAAATTAAATGAACAACTGTTATACTGGGAATAACAGAAACTCTAACGAGTCTACAAGAAGTAGTCACAAAAAATGTGTTTCAAAAAACTGATAAACAAAGCTGCTAATAGGCCTAAACATTATCAATTATGTAGTTGTAACAATGGTCCGCTGCACTAAAGTTAAGGTTCTGTCTTCAATTTTTATTTGGATATTTAATTTACCTTTTAAATGAAAGTTATTTCAACGCAAATCGATGTAATTGTCGTGTATTCATTATACGAGTATTTAATTCGTCCATGACGAAAAAGAATAAAAAATTATGATGACAATCTTTTAAGTGCAGAATGTTGTTCATACGTAAAATAATTGTTTATAAACGAACCCAAAGTACATACAATGAACCATAATACATACTATACATTATTATTGTTACGTGTTTTTATCGATTTCACACGTACACACATGCTACAAACGCATCAAGTAACTTCGATCTAGTAACGACAGTCTAGTAATTAGAAGTAACTAGACCTAGAAGTGCTGCACCAGTTCTAGTGACACTCGGAAGTCACCACTGCCCTTCAGGAATTAGCATAGTCTCTGTAGAGGTCGTCGGAGGATGTACACAAGACGCGCAGAGATCTACAGGCGGCCCCCTTCCCTAAGCGTCACGATTCTATGGAGACCCTCGAAGGGACTGTGGAACGTCCAGCAGTCTCTGAAGACCCTTGAAAGGACTCCAAGCAACCCCCAGGAATCCCTAGGGACCCTCGAAGGGTCTCGAATCACAAGCAGGAGTGTGTCTCTCGAGCTCCGATGCTCGAGACCTCCTCCGAGCTCGATGTCTAGAGGGTCACTGACAATTTTTAGCGTTCTAACGCTATTTAACTCTTCGTCCGACTTCTGCGCATGACCGAGAATTGAGTCTACCACGAATAGGTACCTACTTGACGCACAATGATCCCAATCCAAGAATTAGCCTATGTTTATTTGCTAACATATCAACTTTCTCATATCGCTTTCGATAAACGATGAGATCAATTACATTGTTTTACAAATTGTAGTTGAGAAAAGCCTTTAAAAGTGCGATCATTTCACAAGTATCATTTTTCACCGTGAGAATGACACGCGTCTTCTAATTTTGTTACCCTGAATGTTGAGGATATGATAGGGATGGTGTTTCTCTTATGATAAAGCACAGCGTTAGTGAATAAGGAACTTTCTTTAATATAAAAACTTGGAACTATGAACTTATTAATATATACCAGGTATGTCCTGCCCAAACCGACTCTTTCTGTCGAACTGAAACATTGGGCGGACGTGCAACTAACGTCTTCCCCACTCTCGTGTCTCGTGGCGATCGTCATTTCGACTTATGACACGCACTCCATTAGCCTTTTTCGAGTGGTTACATTGTAACAGCCAAAGCGACGCCGCGCCGACGTCCCGACATTCCCGAATGTGAGTTTTACTTACAATGTTGACTACTTTATTTCAACACCGAAGAACTTTTTTTAATAGGTACTGATATATTTGGCCCCCTCAGGGTTTCAAATCTATTTTTATCATTCTCTCCCTTCCCCTCCCCCCTTCTTCCACTCTCCCTCTTACTTCCACTTTGTCCACTCTCACCTAACGCCAATGTTGAGCCTATTCAGCCTACTTTTGAGTGGGACCGACTGTTTATTATGGTGGGGGGTTTTCGAACCACCTTCTTGCTAAGAAGACGCTGGCGTATACACACCTATGGGTGTCACCCACTCCCCGGGGGGGCTTTTCTTTATAATACCCAGGCGGTCACCCATCCGAGTACTGGCCGCGCCCAATGCTGTTTAACTTCGGTGATCTGACGAGAATCGGTTTTTGCAGCGAGGCAATGGTGGTTGACTAAACCTTTTCAATAATATTTGTCTATTCTTTACTACCAATACTGCCTTCCCGTACTTAAGAATACTATTGCCTATAAGAAATGTTGCTTATGATTAATTTATAAAATTAATATACATACCATTTTATATAATTTACAATGAATATCTTTTAAGTCCCAAATAGTATTGTTTTTTTTTTCAAAGCAGCTTATATGATTCTTTTAAGATAAGACGGCCAAATAATCGCAATTCAATATAATAAATCTCATAATTTCAAGAATTAAAGACTATTTTTTTATTTCGAAACCTGAGGAGCAAAGTCAAAACCTGAAAGTTGTGGGTAAAAAGCATGTTCATTTCAATTGGGCACGACTAAACACTGCCTATTGTCTTAAGCAGGGAGTTCCAACCTACTCCCCTCCGAGAACTGTAAGGTCCCCACCATCGAACCTCTTCCCACTACTGCATACAGGCGTAGAGTTTGTCAATGCTGCGCGCGCCGCGCGGCTCTCGTGGTGGGAGTTTCTCACTACTATACATGTAAAGTAGTACAGATACTACTTTACCAACCCTCTTGAAGTTTGCCGCATCACTTGTCGGTAATAGAGAGCACAGAAGAGAATAGAAGAAACACGTGCACCAAGATAAGGGGGAATTCGAGTCAAAAATGATATTAGTTAATAGAAGAAGGAAAGATAGGGGAGAATATTCTGTAAATGCCGTTTCTCTATTTATAGGTAAGGGATCTGTAAATAATGTAAATAATGTAAAGAAACTATAATTATTGTTTAATAAATATCAACTCTATTTATAGTGAAACCCCGTTCGGTTTATTCACCCACAACACGTTGCATAAAAGAAAGAGACATTATATACATTATAACGTTGAAGTCTAAGAGTGGGGGGAAGAAACTAAGCGGGGAATGTGCCTCGAACAGCTCCAGAGCTACTGATTGGAACTGCCTGGTCTAAAGAATATGATCAGAGAAAAACATACTCAAAATTGTAAGAAACCGCCTCCGAACTGATTTTCTAGCTCGTCGATGAATATTAGAATAAAATAAACAAATCGGAATAGAAAAATTGATAGTTTCGAATTGAATAGTAAGTAGTCAGATGATTCGAGAAAAATTTTCGAGTACCAAAGGGTAGATTATCGGATCGATACGAAACGATTTTCCCTATTTTCGCTGACGTTCTCGCGCGGGGGGGGGGGGGCTATCGACTTTGCGACGAGCACGGGTGTTAATTATTATGATCCGGCGGCGAAGATAACGCGGACGGCTTTTCTAAAAATTAATCCGCGACCTCGTCCAATTTCCAGCAGGGTCCCGTTTAATAAACTCCTCGCGTTTTCGCCGGGACATCTTACGTTTTATCAAGCGACCGGCGCGGCGCGGCGCCGAAAGCAGAGAAAAGAGAGATGCGGCTTTCTATTTCCGTTCTACATTCGCGTTAATGAATAGAATTTAATTAAAAAGTTGCCGGAAAGTTCCGCGCAACAAATACAGAGAGCCGCAGCGAAAAGAAGTTCTAATTGGAAGCTCGACAGATTGTGTTCCACGTAATTATTTTTCCGGGGGGGGGGGGGGGATTCTTTTATTTTGCAAGCGGGCCGCGACGAGATCGTGGACCGGATGAGACGAAACGTTGCGACGCCGCGCGGCGACTGCGGTTTATCTCGCCGGCATCGGAACTCGAATTAACGCTGATCATCCGTCGGTTTGCTTCCCACCGATTCACCCTCGATGAACCTCTTAAACATTGTTCCGGCAAACTCTATTAGCCGACCGAAGTAAACCGCGCGCGAAAGGGGAACCGGCCCGGCCCGACGAGTGCTATTTAAATCCCTTTAATCCTCTCGATTCGGATCAACAAAGCGACAAGCAAAGAGGCGCCTTTCGATGTCCTCCGCAACCACGATGCACAATGCGTCGAGAATGAACAAAAATTTTAAAAATCACTTTTTAATGTTGCTATTTAAAAGCTTCATAGAAGTGGTCCTGGATACGTATTAGAAAGTTATGTAACCATATTAAAATCAATAAACAAGTATTAACTAAGCTTGTATAGTGTTACCTGCAAGTTGAAAAGTTTTTATCCAAACTCATTTATCTATTGCGCTAGTGTGTTTGTTTTATAAAAGTGAAAACTTTTCATTATCTTCAAATATAGTGTTACCATTACCATGACCATTGTTTTCAATACATTGTTGTATATCAGAGAATCATTTATTTTACCGTATACAACAATGTATTGAAAACAATGGTCATCATTTCGAATATTTATTGAAATACGTTCAATCAAACCAATTAGCGTAGTAAATTAATCACTGGTAATACCTGTAATGCGTTTTGGATTTTTCATACCCAAGGTCACACGAAGGTCATTGTATAATATGTCATTGAAGAAGTCTTCATCCCTACTATTACATCGCGATGAAGAAAATATATAGTTCCATTAAAAAAAAATTGATGACCTTCATATCTAGAAAGAAATGACCTTGAAAAAAGTTTTTTCTGAATCATTATATTGCCCCTTCGGTTAGGTTAATATTGGCCTATAAGGTTTTTTTCTATTACTGACACTAAGCGAGATATTCAAGGTGGTCAAGTTAACTGGGACACCCTGTATATAATAACAAAAATCAGGAAGCAGTTTTGAAGAGTATTTTGTAAAAGTTTAATTATAGTTATCGGTAGCGTTCATTTGTTAAATATTGAGTTGCAACCTAAATTGGTTCGGTTATCTTCAATGTTTCCTTTTCATTCATTAAGAGGGTATTTTGAATGCCATTTTGATAGAAATTTTTAGGAATTATTTTTTTGAGAACTATTAAACTTGTTGCACTTGGATTTTGCTCTAAATATACAGGGTGGGGCACTATAAACAGGTCACCTAAATAACTCGTTTGCTTTCGAAGATAGAAGAAAATGCATCGGACCAAACTTACTTGATATCGAGGCGCTCGTTATCTGATGTCAATCTTTTTTATAGGTGGAGATGTCAAGGACATATGAAGGTCAACTCTGTTTTTTTAAATGGAACGGTATGGTTTTTTTATATACATTCTGGTAGTGTCTTTCGAGACGAATACAATGACCTGTTATGAAGGTCATTCAAGGTCACGCAAGGTCAACTGCAATAGAAAATAAAGTGTCTCAAAGCACTCTTCGAACACTACGACGATTTTCATGTAACATGTTATTTATGTATTCACTGTTACTTCAAGTGTTCAAAATGACTATTTCAAGTTCAAGGTTGTTATTTTGAACACTTGAAGTAAACATTGAAAACAGAAACACTGAAAGAAAAAAAAAATTCTTTCCCTGGCAACATTCAGTGTCTATGCACTGTTCGAATATTTATTTCCGTAAATACTATGTTAGATTTAGTTAATCCTTATGTTCACGAAGGATCTTCTGTTTTTCCTATTAAACCTCTTAGACTTATTTTATATAATACATGCCTTTTATTTGTTCTATTTGATATACATATACACGTGTCGCTTCTTAGATAGAGAAGAAGAAGATAATACTTCCAGAATAGAATAGAATAGAGGGCGCGCAGTTATTTCTAACATGCGCATGGTATTTCTAGCATACTACTATCAACGGACCAAAAAGAAAGCAAAGAATTTGTGAGAAATTTCATATGCAAGAATTTCATGTCTTTTCGTGTCTTTGTCGTAACTAAAATAAAAAATATGGATTTTTAGGAAGAAAACGAGCCGTTTGCCGCACACTGCTCCGCCATTCTGCAAAAATAGTGACGCAGGACGAAACGGTCCGTTGAACTTTTCCTTGGAAATAACGTCTGTGAAGTTATGAAAATGTCCCCGCGTAACGAACCATTAAATTCAATGTTGAATTTTTGACTCGGAGAAACTTTGGCCCCCGTCACGAAAGCTATCTCGTTTGGATTAAAATTCCGCGCCGGTTGAAATAAAAATAGCGAACGAAACTTCAAATATTTGTCAGGCAAGCTATCTCTCGTCGAGCGATGAAATTTAAGACGTAAGGGCTTAGCAAGTGTTTCGAAACACGGCAGAAACGTTGAGAGCTTGCCTGTCACGTTCTACTTATCATACGGTCTCAACCAGGCTCGTCCAGTTGGCGCAGGACCCGGTAATCCTGCGAAAAATGTTCGCCAAGATCCTGCAGAATCCCTTCTCCCTCTCTCTCTCTCTCTTTCTCTCTCTCTCTCTCTCTCTCTCTCTCTCTCTCTCTCTCTCTCTCTCTCTCTCTCTCTCTCTCTCTCTCTCTCGTTTGTTCTGTAAAAAATGCAAGAACTTCGCGAACCGTCCGGTTCAATTCGGATTTTTTCATTTTAATATACAGCCAATTAAAAGTTTCCGTAGTTTTTCGGGGGAGCAATCGGGAGGAATCTTTGCAGCCAGCAGGTTGCGAAAACTTCGCAGACGTTTTCTTCTCTCGACCGGAAGCATCTTACAATCAGATTTGCTCCCTGCACCTGCTGAACTGCTAAACTGCCTTGTGGTTACAGTCGCGATAACTCTGGTCTATCTTTTCGAAAACATACTCTATAAGAGATAATTAAATTACTATAAGAGATAGTAATATATAACTCTTGTAATTTTGATTGTTTTTACTTGAAATAAATCGGGTATGTACTTTATACACCGGTAAAGGTGTGTGCACAATCCTAGTGCAACAAGTTTAATAGTTCTTCTGCAAGAAATTCCCAAACAAAGTGGCATTCAAAATACCGTCTTAATAAATGAAAAGGGGCATTAAAGATAACCGAACCAATTTATGTTGCAACTGAATATTTAACTAACGAATGACGTTAGCATACAATAAATATATTAAGAGCAAAATTCCAGTGCAACAAACTTCATAATTTTCCTGAAACAATTGCTAAAAGTTGCTAACAAGTGGCATTCAAAATATCCTCTTAATAAATGATTAACATATAGTGAACATAACCGAACCAATTTATGTTACAATCCAATATCTAACTAATGAATGTCGTTGGCATATATATATATAGAGCAAAATCCTAGTGCAACAAGTTTAATAGTTGTCAAAAAAAGAATTCCTAAAAATTGCTAACAAAACGGCATTCAAAATACCCCCTTACGAATGAAAAGGAGACATTGAAGATAACCGATCCAATTTATATTGAAACTCAATATTTAACTAATGAATGACATTAGCATAGAATAAATATATTAAGAGCAAAATCCTAGTGCAACAAATTTTATAATTTTCCTGAAACAATTACTAAAAGTTGCTAGCAAGTGGCATTCAAAATATTCTCTTAATAAATGATTAAAAAATATTTAAAATAACGGAACCAATTTATGTTACAATCCAATATCTAACTAATGAATGTCGTTCGCACATAACATATATCTAGAGCAAAATCCAAGTGCAACAAGTTTAATAGTTCTCAAAAAAGAATTCCTAAAAATTGCTAACAAAATGGCATTAAAAATACACCCTTAATAATTGAAAATGAGACATTGAAGATAACTGAACCAATTTATGTTGAAACTCAATATTTAACTAATGAATGACGTTGGCATAGAATAAATATATCTAGAGCAAAATTCTAGAGCAACAAGTTTAAAAGTTCTCAGAAAAAGAATTCCTAAAAATTGCTAACAAAATTGCATTCAAAATAACCCCTTAGGAATGAAAAGGAGACATTGAAGATAACCGAACCAATTTATGTTGAAACTCAATATTTAACTAATGAATGACGTTGGCATAGAATAAATATATCTAGAGCAAAATTCTAGAGCCAGAAGTTTAATAGTTCTCAGAAAAAGAATTCCTAAAGATTGCTATCAAGATGGCATTCAAAATACCCCCTTCATAAATGAAAACGAGATATTGAAGATAACCGAACCAATTGATGTTGCAACTCAATATTTAACTAATGAATGACGTTGGCATAGAACATAGAGTTCATTCACTGCGTAATTCTGTCAGTGCAGATAATACGCTTTTCTATTTTCAATTACGGGCAAATAGCAATGGTATTCAGGATTCGGAATATTTTCTGGTGAATTCGACGTTTACCTAAAAGGGTGGGGAAAAAAGGGATCGTGAGAGGAGCAAAAGCATCGAGAGCCGGCTAATTTGATCTCGACACTGGTCGATTCTATTCGGGAGGGATCCCCCCCTGGCTTCACTGGCAGCGAAATAGCCGTTCTCGGTGGCTGGCTCGCCCTTTCACCCCCTCGCTTCGAGTTACCATAGACGTCACGTTTTGAAGGAGCCGTTTTAATTAATCCAAGAGTCGACTGACGCTAATTACCTCTCTTCCCAGCCGAGACTTTCTAACGCGTTCTCCGCTTTGTAACATCAACCGGTCACCCTCTCTTCAATCTTCTCTTAGATTTCGCCCGGCGCGCCGTAGGCGTGCACTTGGAGGTTACCCTTCGTCCCTTTCTCCTCCTCATCCTCTTCTTTCCCTTGCTCTTTCGTGACGCGCCATCTTTCTGTTTTCATTCTCCAACCAGCCGCCCTCTCCCCGAGTATACACTTTTTGTTCGCGGTTTAATGATGCGGGAAAATACCGTCCACGTTCCACGATTTCTTAATACCTTGCCCTTATCCCCCACCACAGCTTTCTGCGACCCTTAAGTGGTCTTTTAATATCGACTTGGAAAAATGCGACAACTCAATTAACACTGGATTTTTTACTGGCTACTGAAACCGAGTATTTCACATTGCTTTAGAAAATTAAGAGTAATGAATTTGTTCAGATCTTTTTGCAATTCTTGTCGTAATATTGTAAGCGAATGAATTAATTCAATGCAAAATAATCTCCATCACTTTCTATACGTTTACTCCATCCGACAATGAAGCAATGACGTAATAGAGTAATTATAATTTCTATCGATCGAAAAATGTGTTAATCTGATAAGATGCTATTGGCGCAAGGTTCGATCTAATTGAAAAATCCAACAAATTTGCAGTTTTCTTAAAAAAACTCCCAACGTTTCGGTGTGTGGACCATTTTCAAAGGGAAATTGCGTTTGTTGTGTAGAAGAATTTTTAACAAAATCGGAAACAACATGTATTTTTCAACATGATGAATACATGTTGTTTCCGATTTTGTTAAAAATTCTTCTACACAACAAACGCAATTTCCCTTTGAAAATGGTCCACACAGGGACCGAAACGTTGGGAGTTTTTTTAAAAAAACTGCAAATTTGTTGGATTTTTCAATTAGATCGAACCTTGCGCCAATAGCATCTTATCAGATTAACTTAATACAGTAATTGTTTCATTAGTCAGCGTTGTTATTATTAATAAGATATTTTCTACATATTTTATTATGTGAGGACTTGAGGCTGTACAATGGAAGTGAGGAAAAGTTGATCAATGTAATGCAATTGTGAACAAATTTTGCAATAAGATTTCTCTGACTATTATCTGTTTAGTTTTGACATCCGATAATAATTAGACATCGGATCATTATGCAAAATCCAAATGGTGTAACATGTTTCCAAAAGGAATAGAAGTACAGTAACTAATCGATAAATGTCGCAACCACGGGTCCGGCCAGTGACACTTCGTGTTCAGGTATATTATTCTTTGACTTGTGCTGAATGTAGAAAAGGACAGCGAAGCTCGAGAGTCCTCGGTCCCCGAGGAGTGTTATATAACACCGGTATATCAATGTGAGACCACTACTAATCCAATGACAGAACTTCTTTATTTTTTATTATTTTTTTATGGAACTTTCTTTGTCATTGGATTAGTAGTGGTCTCACCGATATACCCGACCCGTATGATGTCACACTTCTCGGCGAGCGAGGCCTCCCGAGCTTCACTTCGCAGGAGTGGGGATAGTTCTGGGACACTTATTGTGCAGAATTTTGCGACACTTATCGATTAAGGACTGTAGAATGGCAATATGTTTCCTTCTAAAATATATTCAGTATGTCGAAAATAATACGATAATATTATTCGATTTTTCTAATGACCCTACAGTTTTCGTAAATGCATAAAACCCACAATCCACTGGTAATTGTATAATTTTATTTATAAGGGATAGTGCAGGGAAAATGATTGAAACAGTCCGTTTTCAGTTTTCGTTGTCTGTATTTCATGATAACGTTGCCACGGACGAGGATAGAAATTTCATCGCGACTTACACTATTTCTCAAAAATTCTTTAAAAGGAATAACGATTCTTATTCGAGTCAATTATAATTTCTCTTTGAATCTGTTGTTCCCTTTAATCACTTTAGAGAACCATAATCGATCGGCTGGAGCAGACACGGGCAGAAATTTCCCCGTGGGACACTGTTTTAGTTTCGCTGGAGTCGAAACCGACGAAGCCACGCCCACTGAGGGTGCAGAGAAAGCAATCAAGTCTATTTTCAATATTAGATTTTTCTGACGTCATTTGTCCTGGATAATTGCACCTGGGAGCAATCTAAAGTGCCAGAGTTTAATTATAATTATTGCCTAATTCTGATCTCTGAAAATATCTCCTTAGGTGTCATTGTGTTCTCTGTAAATTTAAAATTGAGAAATCTTGCAATTTAAATGGCCAAGAGGCTCCCGAGGACAAAGAACAATTACTCGTCATGCTTAAATTTCTTTTAATATCAATATCTGCTCTCTTCGAATGCAAAGAATTGAAAGATCGTGCAAACCAATTAAAAATTGCCCTCGTTTGCGCGAAGCCATTTGCCCCGGAGCTCCCTGGGGCAAAAGTTGCTGGCCACGCCTGCTCCAGACTGGATACCTTTTCTCTAACCTAACGTGTCATTACAACGAGTAAGTGAGAGAGTTTGTTTATTTCTGTACATTCGTAAAAAAGTTCTTACGCTGCGAACACTTCGAACTAACAAAGTCGTTTATTTTTACAAACTACGAGGGACGCTGATCTCCTTCGTCGGATTCTATAAAAAATGCTCGCTGACAGTGGTAGTACAACCAGTGTCGCCAGAAACATCCAAAACTGGGTGGATTTTCATCTCCTCCTTTTCCCTCTCCACTGCGTGTTGCGTCCCCTTCGCGCATGCGTAACATGTCACGTGTTAATCCGGTTATCAGAGAGGTGGTAAACTGTATTCCCCTCGATTTCAGCGATCTGGCGACACTGAGTACAACATCATGTACAATGCGTTATGCGCAAAGTACAATGAAGATTTTTGTTCGCTAATTGTTATGATTCAGGTGAAAGACTCGCTACAGATGGAGGAAGTCTAGATTATGTTTCACGCGTCTGCTGCCTTCTGTTCCTTCTCTTTTGTACTTTGAACTCTTCTCTTTGGCATCGCCGTGGATTCTTCTCTACCATAAGCGTTCAACAATTATTCTCTACGCTAATGCAACAGCCGCTTCCACAACAAGTTCAGGTTAAACCTTTCTTTGGGGGACCAATTTTTTAAAACTTCTTTTTATGCAATCCTATAGATTTCGACGAGAAGTCACCGAAAAGGAAAGTTTTATTGCCAGGAGTCCACTGGTTCAGAAGTTAAACGCGTGTTAAGTTGAGCACTTTTTGACAGGTTAAAGCGCCGCAATGTTGGTAGATTTGCCAGGTGGTACACGTAAGGTCGGCTAAGTAGTACCGAGCAGATCCGTTAGATGGCAGCACAAGCACGTACGTCAGAATAACCCATGTACGAAATCAACGCGACGACTTCTACGCGCTCAACAGTTCTATCTCTACCACGCAACGAATATCCAATATGGCGAATTCCTAACAATAATATTTACATTTTCGTAATGTTCTCATCGATATCCACAGGATTACATAAAAAAAAGTTAAAAAAGTGTTCAAGAAAGTTAAGAATATCTGGTCCTCCAAAAGAAAGAACAGCCCAAGTTAACGCGCACACTTCATACAATTCCCATAAAACCATTCGTATTTTCGGTTGTTTCTTTCAAAGACAGATTTCCACATTTCTCTCCGAATAAATGGTACCATTGTTTGTCTCTATTTCCATTAAATTGCTTTATCGATTGCATTCCGAATTTATGTCACTCTTAAATCTGTAAATCTATATAGAATTTTATAGAAAAGGATTTCTTCCATTTATCCTGTAAACCAGGGAGTTCCAACGTATTCCCCTCTGAGAATTGGAATGTCCCCACCATCGAACCTCTTCCCACTACTACCTAGAGCCGTAGAGGTAGTAAGTGCTGCGCGCGCCGCGCAGCTCTCGTGGTGGGAGGTTCCAACTACTATACATTATAACGAGGAAGTCTAAGAGTGGGGAAAGAACCTAAGCGGGGAAGGTGCCTCGAATAGCTCCGGAGCTGCTGGTTGGAACTGCCTGCTGTAAACAAATGCTATTAACATTTCAGTTTGTTTGTTGTATCGATATGTTTGACAAACGTCTGCATTATGTTACTTAAAATCGGTATTATTCGCAAATCCATAATTATTGGAATTAACGTATTTCATTAACACGCTGGATTTATGGGAATTAACAGCACTACTATATCGCATTACATATCCAACTCATCGTGCGGTAATCGAATCTCGTAACGTTCCACAATGATCCTTTTCGAACATTCGTTGGCAGCGAACGCGTTTTCTATTTTCCATGAGCTACGACGAAGACATATTTCGCTCGGTTCTCAGTTTCCGAAGAGTAGCCGCTGATCAGGATAATTGGACCGTCAGACTTCGCCTAAGTTTCCTGGTCCCACGTGTGCAACAGAACCTATTATGCACCGGATGAAAGCAACAATCGTCGTCTTTACAGTAAAAGAATTTGTGAGATGCACAACCGACCAGAAGTATTAAATTAGACTGTCAATGTTTATGCAAATCTTCATTTATATAGAGAAATTCCATGGCAATGGAGCTTAGAGAAATTTAATTTTTTTGTGGCAGCAGTGCCGATAAATAAATAGTGCAGTAAATTTGTATGAAATCCTAATAAATAAAATCGTAAATCCTACAGAAGCAGACTACTGTAATTGTATCAAAAAATTTGTCTAGAAAATTCTACTAGAAAAATTATTCGATCATCTGTTTTATTATTTGAAATTTGTAACGACGCTCAGAGCAAAAATAAACGTCCACTCAATTTCCGTTCGTCGAAACAGCCGCAGAAAATTGTTATTCCGCGTAAAGAGCCGTAGTTTAATAATAACAAAGAGTTTTTTTTCATCGACAAAGATATATTAGAACGTTTCGAGTATCTAAATATTATACTTACGGCCGGTATTGTACGGTACGGGGCGGAATGAAAACGAATTGATGAAAATTCCGGAAACGAGAATTCCGCGAGGAGAGACCTGCGAGACTATTTTCATTTTTATTGCAGCATTGCAGGGTAACATGGTCGCGCGATTATTCGGTGAATTATTTCCTGGCGGCGTGCAACGAAGCGGCTCTGCGGAAAGAGGAAGAAGACGAAGAAGAAGAAGAAGAAGCCGAAACGGGGCAAGTAATCGCGGGCCGCTGTAATCAGGACGGTTCAAACGTTTCTGTAAAGGGAGCAAGACTAAGTAGTAATCAGTAGAAATAGCCGTACACACAGCTTACTAAGCAGTAAACTGTTCCTCCGTTCCTTTCCGTTCCTTAATCCCTTGCAACAGCGTTTTTCCTTGAGCCGCAAGCCGTGCCAGTGAGCCCTGAGCCGCGGTGCAACAACGTACCTACTATAGCCGGCGCGCAATTTTATTTTAAGAAAGAAAACTCGTTCTCGGACTCGCCCAAGCTCCTTCGCGTTATCACGATTCTTACGGCATTCTTGTTTTCGCAACAGTTCGTTATGAAAGCATCCGCGTACAAGCCGCGACAAAACCATGTGACTAGCAATCGTGCTATCGATACAGATATCAACGAATGCAGACAATACTCGTCTTCTAACGAGAATTCAATCTATCGATAATTCGATTTTTGGAAAATTCGATTTATCGATGATCATATGTACCCTTTAGTTGATCTATCGATCATTCCACGTTTCGATAACTCAATCCACCAATCCATCAATGACTCGATCTATTGACCATTCGATCTATCGAAAATTCGGGGAGATTACGATTTCCGTGGCCCCTTGTTTAGAGGTTAAATTTGTGTTCTTGCGGTCATTTTAAGAAAAAAGTGAATAAATCACAGGTATCGAATGGGCCTGGTTTAGCCGGTAATGTAGATTTCCTGTTTTTCATAAATCTGCAAATATCTCGGTAACTATGCGAAATATGGCAAAATATCAAGAGACCTTTTTTGTTGAAAATTAAATTTCGAACAATTTATGTTGTATGAAATTTTTTTATCAGCCGCGCAGTGTCCGAGTTTATTTATATTTCGGTGAAGTTGCAGAACAACTGCCCCCCTCCCGAAATGATGGTCGGGGGAACGTAAAGGCTCCGTTTACAACTGCTTATACGAGACTCAAGAAATGTCTATGTATTAAAACTCAATTAACAGTAAATATTATTGACGCATTAGGTTAGGTTAGGTTTCAACGTAAAGGGTCCGTTCACAACTGCTTATTCGAGACTCAAGAAAAGTCTATATAATAAAACTCAATTAGCAGTGAATATTATTGACGTATTAGGTTAGGTTGGGTTAGGTTTCAACGTAAAGGTTCCGTTCACAACTACTTATACGAAACTCAAGAAATGTCTATGTGTTAAAACTCAATTAGCAGTGAATATTATTGACGTATTAGGTTAGGTTAGGTTTCAATTCAATTTCAAACAAAAAAAGGTCTGTATATATTTTGCCATATCTCGCATAATTCCCGTGATATATGCAGGTTTATAAAAAACAGGAAATCTACTTTACCGGCTGAACCAAGCCGATTTGGTACCTATAACATATACACTTTTTTTTTTAAATGACCTCAAGAACACAAATTTAACCTTCAAAGTAGGGGTCACGGAAATCGTAATCGTTCCGAAAATTCGATCTATCAAAAAGTATCGATTATTCGGTTTAACAATGATCGGTTTTATCGACCATTCTACTTTTCGATCTATCGATAATTTCATCCAACGATCCAACTATCAATCACTCGATCTATCGATCAATTTATTTCTCAATCGTTCAAACAATTTATGTTCCGATCATACGACTTGTCGATCGTGAATGAAGAAGTATGATTTCGTCGCAGGGTGAGCGCCATTTTTACAAAAATCTGCTCAAAGAATCCTGAACGACGGTCTTCTCTCTGGCGAGAAAGAAAGTTGCAGTCGCTGAATTGCATTTCGACGCGTCAACGGCGATAAACTTCTCTTCCACGGAAATGTTTCTACGTCAACGGATAAAGTTCGTTACGTTATGTCCCGGCGTCTAGAACGTAGCAACGTTTCTTCGCAGTATGACGATTCCCAGAGCTTACCAATCTCTCTTTTCATCTGTAATCACACGGTTCCGATGACTCGAGCACCCGAGGACCCGAGGTCTCGAAACTCCCGCAGATTGCTCGCTTTGACGTGTGAACATCGAGAGTGCACGCCGATTGCTCCATAAATATTGATTTCTGCGGTTGTTGATTCAATCGGGTTACATATTAACCCCTTAGGGTATGCATGACTAGTATACCCTTCACAAACAATGGGATATTGCCTTCGTTTCGACGAGTATACTTGTCTCACGAAAAAAACAATTCGAATGTACTTCTCGTTTCATTCAGCATTACAGTTTTATCGTGATATCATCGGTAATTCCTGAACTGCGGATCTTCTTGCAAAATAAAAATTATCTCTTAATAACCCCTTCAGCTTTTCGGGTTGATTCTTTTATTTTGCTTTCCATCTACTCATTTTTTTCATAACCAGATACATCAAATCCGCTGTCTAGTAATTACTAATGAAACATATGGTTTCTCATCGGAAGAGAATGCTCGTTATCATACGAAAAATATCGAGGGAGAATCCGGAATAGAATGACAAGGAGAAAAATGATTTCGAAGAAGCTGTAAACAGTATGTTTTTTTTCTAAATTAAGGTATTCGTTCGATTTCGACAATTTCTCATCGACTCTCGGAAAGCGATACATATCGAACGAATTTCCGAAAAAGTATTACTTTACTTTCAGCAAGATGTCGGTGAATTTTTCAACGCGCGTGGACTTTCAGCGGAAATTGATCAATAAATTAATTGTTCTGTTTCGTTCTTTCGTTGAAATTGATTGCTCGCTAGGGAGGGGTCAAGACAACAGGTTTTCTCCGGGACGCATTCTATTTCGCAACGATAGCGAACAGAAACGTAACTAGTTTCCCCGTGTGATACCGTGGCATAGCCCCCGAAGTCGCTTATTCTCCTCCCGGTGAACGTGTATACGTATCGAGACGCCGGAACAATGCGGAACAATGCGAAACTTCCGAGAACGTGCAGTTGCAAGTTTATTATTGGACCGTGTTAAACGTGTGTTTTTATTTAATTGAATACACCGGGGCTCGATGGCGAACTTGTAACTCGGTACATACGATTCTCTCAGGTCGTTAGAAATCCAGCGGTAACGATTACGATCGTCTGCTGTTTTTAAAATCCGGCTGGATTCTATTCGCCGAACTACTCTCGCGGGAACGATTACGACATCGTTTGGTATTGTTGTTGACGCTGTACGCTGTTCGTTGGTGCTCGATTCGAAGTATCCGTTGCGATCGGTGTCGTGAAGGTCGGCGTTGAAGCACCGAGCACTGCAAATATCAGGTTGGCACACTTAAAAGAAAAAATCTGGGTACATTTAACCATTTCGGTACTACCGCCGCCTAGTGGCGGCATCCACTAAATATTCTGTGGGTACTAGCGCCGCGTATTGGCGGCATCCACTAAACATTCTCTGGGTACCGGTAGCCGATTAATCGGATTTTTGTCCCCAACACTTTACCGACCGGTAGCCGATTAATCGGATTTTTGTCCCCAACACTTTACCGACCGGTAGCCGATTAATCGGCTTTTTGTCTCCAACACTTTACCGACCGGTAGCCGATTAATCGGATTTTTGTCCCCAACACTTTACCGACCGGTAGCCGATTAATCGGCTTTTTGTCTCCAACACTTTACCGACCGGTAACCGATTAATCGGATTTTTGTCCCCAACACTTTACCGACCGGTAGCCGATTAATCGGCTTTTTGTCTCCAACACTTTACCGACCGGTAACCGATTAATCGGATTTTTGTCCCCAACACTTTACCGACCGGTAGCCGATTAATCGGCTTTTTGTCTCCAACACTTTACCGACCGGTAACCGATTAATCGGATTTTTGTCCCCAACACTTTACCGACCGGTAGCCGATTAATCGGATTTTTGTCCCCAACACTTTACCGACCGGTAGCCGATTAATCGGTTTTTTTGTCCCCAACGCTCATAGAGCCGGTGCCAGGGAAGATCTGCGGCCGAGTGGCCGGTGAGAAGTACATAGGATGTTGAACCGCTAACCGGTCGGTAAAGTGTTAAATGCTTCATCGGTCACCGATTACTGTCGCGTGGAAAACTTCCCCATCACACAAATGTATAACCGCGGCCAGCTCCTCCGTACCGAAAAGGTTAATCTTGTTCATTTCTACAACGCATGCGAGTCATCGTTACAAAAATCTTTGATTGAAATTAATCATTCAGAGGTGAGTATCTAAATCAGGGAGTTCCAACGTATTCCCCTCCGACAACTGCGAGGTCCCCACCATCGAACCTCTCCCCACTACTACGTACAGGCGCAGAAGTAGTGAGTGCTGGAGCATGCTCGTGGTAGGAGCTTCCCACCAATGTTGGGATATGGTGCAAGGTTTCACGCGCATGAGCGGCAATTTCAGCCTCGGTAAAGTAAAATTCTCGATATAAATGGGGTATCTTGAGCACCCAGCAGAATTTTCAAAAATTAGTATGATTTGATTCTGAAAAATGAATGTATAACATGTGTATTTGTGTATATTTTGTAGCTCGTAGGACACGTTCTGAAGTCTTTTTGTCCGGAACAGATTGTTTCGATACATTCCCGCCAAGGACTCCACTACCTATGTATATCATCATGATATAGATACATTACTGTTTTGGCCGCGCATGCGCGTGAAATCTTGCACCGTATCCCAACACTGCCTCCCACCAGTTATGCCAGAAATGTAAACTTCTCGCGCATGCGTATTCGCGCGTGGCATCAGTGCTGTACTAATTTCAAATATTTGAGAATTCTTTAAGGCCCTGTTTTAAAAATAATGTTTTTCATTCAACATTCACATAGTTTCTTTGCCTAAAAAAGTTCGGATTATACAGGGTCATAAAGTGAAGTATGGAAATAAGTAAACATAGATTTAACATAATATAAAATTTTATTTTATTTGTCAGAATCTATAAAGCATACCAACATTTGTTGCAAGACAAAGGAAAATTGCCAAAAACCTTCCCAGTATCAAAAATAACAAAACTATATTTTCTATTTATACAAATAAACAAGTATATAAAAAATAACGTCCTTTATCTTCAAGTTCGTCTATGGCAGTGCTACAGTGAAGAGCAAAACTGAATCAGCACCATTTGAAACAGTATAACTTTTTTAAAATTATTACAGATGAATCGAGTGTTTTTGAGAAGTTGGAAGGATTATTTTATTACAAGATGAGTAAAAAACTTTTGAAAAAAATTGCAATTAGTCGGAACCGCGGAAAAAATAGTAAAAGTTGACATTTACTACTTTTTTATCAGGGCCTGGATTGAAAATTTAAAAAATTGATAATGTACACTCAAATAAATTATATATATGCTGAAAATTTCATCGGTATTGGTTAATTGGTTTATGAGTTATAAACGATTGAAAGTGGTAATAATTGCAGTTATAAGTCGAAAATCGTGAAAAACTGCAATTATTACCACTTTCAATCGTTTATAACTCATAAACCAATTAACCAATATCGATGAAATTTTCAGCATATATATAATTTATTTGAGTGAACATTATCAATTTTTTAAATTTTCGATCCAGGCCCTTATAAAAAAGTCGCAAAAGTCAACATTTACTATTTTTTCATCGGTTCCGACTAATTGCAATTTTTTCAAAAGTTTTTTTACTCATCTTGTAATAAAATAATTCTTTCAACTTCTCAAGAACACTCAAGTCATCTGTACCAATTTTAAAAAAGTTATGCTGTTTCAAATGGTGTTGATTCAGTTTTGCTCTTCACTGTAGGTCCCGGCACGCCACCTAGATGTTTCTCTTTTTTGGCGCGTACACGTTACTGGATTCCGCGAGCGCCGCAGTACGCATGCGCGAAAAGCTGACATTTCTGAGATCACTGCTTCCCACTACTATACATTATAACGATGAAGTCTAAGAGTGGGGGAAGATCCTCAGCGGGGTACCGCGTACGCGCTATACACAAGCGTACCTCTACTCTGTCCGTGTAGAGTAGAGCTACGCTTGTGTGCAGCGCGTACGCGATAGAAGCAAAGTAGGGGAAGACGGTACGTCAGAGTGGTGGTAGTATTTTCGCCCAGCGCCGACGGAGTTCGCATCACTGGTTGGAACTGCCTAATCTAAATGATGTAAATGTTTGCTGAACGCAAACCCTAAAATTTTTATTTTTCTCTCACGGAATTGAGGAAGAAAATTAACGTGTTGCATAAAAATTCACGAGATCAGGAAACGATGATATTTACAATGATCCGGTCGTTCCATCATGGCGGCTCTCGTGGACCCAGCGCCGGCTAGATGACCACCGAAAGTAGGACAAGAGTAGTGATCATCCCGGCGGATATCCTGCCGCCGCGTCCGTGATGCATCGCCGCCGGATGCTCTGCAACGAAACGAATTTCCCCGAGTGCATTTAGTCGTGCCGAGGAATATGAAAACGTTCCCCTAACGTCTCTCCTGTACGCCGTACTGTATCGTACACATATATTGTACATGGCTTCGGCGTTCCACGGCTGACGAAGATGTATCCCGGCTCGATCTACGCGGCGCGATGCGAACGCGTCAAGGTTTCCACTTAGTTTGCGTAATTACGTAAAATTACGCGCGAACAGCGCGTCCTAATATGTCGGAGTAGCACGGAAATGAAATTTCGGAAACTCCTGAAACTGCTCGGAACGCTCCGCGTTCCTGCTTCGCGCTCTTCTTCGAAGTTTCCGAATCCTTCGGGATTCTGCCGTGCGAAACGAGCCGACGCGACGCTCATGCTTTACCGGAGATTTCGGTTTGATTATGCTACCTGTGCACCGGATCAGTCCCTAAGTTGCCTCCCTTTCTCGCGACACTTCGTTCAACTAGTTTAGCCACCGCGATTTTTTTTTCGATTAACTTCACGCAAGCAATGTATAATGTGTGTTTAGTCATTCAAGCGGAAACATTCCCTCTCTCGTTGTTTAGCGTTACTATACCGTCTAATAAATAGACTGCGAATTTTCTGCATTCATGGTAAATAGGTGCATTTTAACACTAGAAAGACTGAAACTTAGTATATACCTATATTGCCCAAAAGCAGTCAAAATGACTGCATTGTGAAAGAATAACTAATGTGTAAAGAAAGTTTAAAATTAATTTTTAATATTTTTTATATTATTTACAGTTATATAACAAGTTATTAGTAAATATTAACAAGAAAAAAAATTTACTTTTCCTGGGCATATTGATGACACTTTCATTTTCATCATTGGTGATCGACTCTTCTTCTAGTTGAAATTAAAAAGCAGTCAAAATGACTTCCTTCGGCAATCTAGTGTTAAAACAGAAGAAAAATTAAAATCATTTACGAACACCAATGTATTATTCTCAAGTTGTTAAAGTATTTATCTGGCTTCCATCTCTTGCAGTAGGTGCAGACAATTTTTATTTTGCAGAAAGATCCGCAGTCTAGTAGACATAATCGGACAGTGGAAACCCCTAACATAATCTGCTTTTTGCTGACTCATTTTAACCCCTTCGCTTACAATATCGTCTGAGAGGCGTGATGAAGTTTCTCAACAGAGTCTAATAAAAGTGTATGTTATTAATTTCCTTTTAAACCGAAATATAATTCTATTTTGTTGTTGTTAATGTACAGCCATTGGAGAACATATAGACATGCAATAGATATACATTTTCTCCTTTTTCTAAGAAATTATGAACTACAAAGAAATTCTAATCACTAAAACCGTAAAATAAATTGTAAGGCAAAGGGTTAAATATTTTTTTTTGTAATACTGTGAGATCAATATTAATCTTCTTATTCGGTTTGATATGAAGAGGTTACGATTGAGACTGACTACTACAAGATTGTTTAAAAAACTTGTACACTTAATATCACAGATGATACATATACAGGGTGTCCCACATAAATGGGAACACCTAAATATCTGTCGTATTTACAGTCCTATCAGAAAACATCAGAGAACAAAGTGACACTGTTGCAGGGGGCAAATATAATGGTAAAGAAAAAAAATTTTTATGTCGTGTTTTTTAATGAAATTTCAAGGTCACCGATGTTTTTTTAAATAGAATATATCGGTCATCCGACGTAAACAACGCGTAATCTTTGCTAAAACACGTAAATTTTAAACTTCCACATTTTATCCGCTCCAGCATGATTATTCTTGCTCAAGGTCATTTCAAGGTCAAAAAGGTGGCATCCACTAAATTCAGTTTTTTATTGTCTATCATGCTATCGTAAAAAAAATATTCCATTCCATTTAAAAAAAACATCGGTGACCTTGAAATTTCATTAAAAAATACGACATAAAAAAATTTTTTCTTTACCATTATATTTGCTTCCTGCAATAGTGTCACCTTGTCCTGCGAAGTTTTCTGATAGGTCTGTAAACATGACAGATATTTAGGTGTTCCCATTTATGTGGGACACCCTGTATACCGATTTTTCAAATAATTTTTAAGATCGTGTTACACGTGGGTCAACTGCAAACTATTAAAACTACATTGCACCTTTTATAGAACAAACTGTATCAAGAAGTAAAAATAACATTAAAGAGTGAGCTCAATAAGATTTTTGTTCATCTACGTGCATGAAAGGGCTAAATCTATAGACGAAGCGTACAAGCGACAGTTTGGAGAGTGCACTAGCGAAGAGGGAGAGCAAAAGAGAGTGTTTCCACTGCTCTAATTTCTGAAAAGCGATCCTCACTCGGGGATCGCATTCCGACACGCGATCCGAGCTTCGTGTGTGCAGTGTCGGCTCGCTTGTTAGTTACTAGAACGACAGGGGCGCGATCGCGAGGATCGAGAACCGGGCTTTCTTTTCTAGACTGTGAGCTTCCGGTTTGAACACGGAAAGAAGGAAAAAGGCCGAGGGAACGTTTGTGTGCTCTCGGTCTGCACACCCGAAGCAATTGAGTACACGATGGAGCCGAAGGTGCGACCGTTTTCGCCAACTGAAACGATGCCGGGTCTGAAGTAGGTTGACGGACTTGGCATCGCACTGCTAGCTGGACAAGACTTGGAATTTCTGTTGCTATAGTAAACGTGATCAGGCTGTTTACCACGTACATACATAAATCGTAAATCTTTCCTTTAATGATTTCGTATGAAAAAACTTACATATGTCTTATTCGTTTCGTTGCATTTGCCGACTATTAACAATAAACGACATGTTTGTGACATATGTTCAATGTTCAATGTTCAATGTATTCAATGTTCAATGTATTCAATGTTCAATGTATTCAATGTTCAATGTATTCAATGTTCAATCTAATCAATGTTCAATGTATTCAATGTTCAATGTATTCAATGTTCAATGTATTCAATGTATAGGGTTCAAATGATTCAAGATTCACGAATTAAGGTTCAATGTTCAATGTATTCAATGTTGAATGTATTTATTGTTCAATGTATTCAATGTTGAATGTATACAATGTTCAATGTATTCAATGTATATTGTTTAAACCAGTCAAGATTCACGAATTAAGGTTCAATGTTCAATGTATTCAATGTTCAATGCATTCAGTGTATAGGGTTCAAACGATTGAAGATTCACGAATTAAGATTCAACGTATTCAATGTATTAAATGTTCAATATAGTCAATGTATTGTGTTCAAACGATTCAAGATTGACGAATTAAGGTTCAATGTATTCAATGTTGAATGTATTCAACGTTCAATGTATTCAATGTTCAATGTATTCAATGTATTCAATGTATTCAATGTATTCAATGTATTCAATGTATTCAATGTATTCAATGTATTCAATGTATTCAATGTATTCAATGTATTCAATGTATTCAATGTATTCAATGTATTCAATGTATTCAATGTATTCAATGTATTCAATGTATTCAATGTATTCAATGTATTCAATGTATTCAATATATTGAATGTATTCCATGTATTCAATGTATTCAATGTATTCAATGTATTCAATGTATTCAATGAATTCAATGTATTTAACGTTCAATGAATTCAATGTTCAATATTCAATGTATAGTGTTTAAACCATTCAAGATTCACGAATTAAGGTTCAATGTTCAATGTATTGAATGATCAATTTTCAATGTATTAATTGTTCAATGTATTCAATGTATAGTGTTCAAGCAATTCAAGATTCACGGATTAAGGTTCAATGTTCGATATTGCATGTTGAAATAATTCAAAGCTCATTGTATTCAAGGTTTAATCTGTTCAATGGCGAATGTGTTTAATGCTCTAGGTTCAAAGATCAAGATTCAACAATCGATGTAAATTACGACCGATACCTTATGTTTTGTGTCAGCCCTTTATATTCAATTCGATGTCAAAAACATGAAGATACATAAATCTTGGCCCAGCTAGCTGTCATTGAGGATATCATGTACCGTCACAATGCATTTCATTACCGTTGACAATGTGTATCCTCGCGCTAGCAGGGTGCATCATCCCCGGTGTGCAGGTGTACAGGCCAGAGTCTTCCTTGGTGGCCCTTTGTATGAGCAATCGGCTCGATGTGACGGGTCCTCTCTCCGTCACAAGGCTGATGCCTCCTCTCGGCGTCTCGAAGTTAATCGCCTGCGAAACAAACAAGACGAACAGCTGGCTCGCGTTATCTGTCTCTGCGACGTGACCGACTGCGAATAGACCCACTGGCGGACACACCCGCAACGAACAAGCAACAACGATGACACTAATTCTAACGGTGAGGTGCACCGGACCGAGATTCATCGTAAGCACGTTCGAGGACCGAGGTTGCCTCTGCTGAATCTTCGGGAACTCTGTTGACAAACTACTTCGCGAACGCGGTTTCACGCAACGGTCGACTCCGTTCTTGAAGCGTTTCACCGACTCGGCTGAAAGAGATAATTTACGTTTGCGTTGGATGTTGGTTTTATTTTTCCTTGATTTTATGAAGGTCTGCTTGTATATACATAAATTATCGTTTAGTTTTTTCTTTCACACCCAAATTAGAATAGAAGCAGGATGCGTCCGCGTACCTGTGGCTAATAGTTTTTGTTATGTGAACGACCGATAAGGGCTGTAAATACACGCTGAATTCTTTGTCTTCGACTGTCACTCGCGGAATGTCATTCGACTAGTATAGATGTGCCTCTGCATGATAAAATATATTAAAGTGAAATGAGGAAAATACTGTGTGAGAATTTATTTCTACTGCTCTAACCAATATTCGGCTCTGTTAATTCTTGTGGATAATTCATTTCGGACTGTAGGAACATGTACTTTTATAATGTGAAACTGGACTTGTTCAGTTTGTCGATGTTCATTCTGTTCGATGGTTGGTGTTAAATGTGTTCAATGTGGTCAATTTTGATTATGTTCAATTCCCATTGTGTTGACTGTTCAATGTTTAATGTGCTCAATGTTCAATGCTCAATGTATTCAATCTGTGCAATGTTTTCAATGTATTAATTGTGTTCAATCTCCATAGTGTCAAATGTGTTAAATGTTCTATGCCAAATGTATTCAATTTTCAATGTGTTCTATTTATCTAATGCGTTCAATATTCAACGTTAGATGTGTTCAATATTCGACGTTAAATGTGTTCTATATTCGACGTTAAATGTTTTCAAGGTTAAACCTTTTTTTGGAGGACTATTTGTAAAAAACACTTATAATTGCTTATGTTTATGCGCGTATAACCATCTATCCAGCGCATGCGCTCAACAGTCCTACCTCTGCCAGCCAACGAATATCCAATATGGCGACTCCCTAACCTGTCAAAAACGCTTAAAATTGCTTGTGTTTACACGCGTATAACCATCTATCCAGCGCATGCGCTCAACAGTCCTACCTCTGCCACCCAACGAATATCCAATATGGCGACGTCCTAACCTATCGAAAACGCTTAAAATTGCTCATTTTTACTCGCGTATAACTTATAAACCAGTGAATTCCTAACAATAATACTTACATTTTCGTAATGTTCTCATCGATATCTACAGGATTACATTAAAAAAAGTTAAAAAAGTGTTCAAGAAAGTTAAAAGCAACTGGTCCTCCAAAAGAAAGAACACCCGTATTCAATACAAGACGTTAAATGTGTTCTATGTCCAATATGTCCAATGTGCTCAATGTTAAATGTGTTCAACGTGATCTATGTCCAATGTGTCCAACGTGCTCAATGTTAAATGTGATCAATATTCGACATTAACACTAAACCTACCAAGCACAAAACATATAAAAGTAAAACGCCTTAAATAAGTGAGAAGATTGAATTTGCTGAAACTTTGTACCGTTTCCATTACAATATGTGCTTAAATAAAGAAGTCAATTCAGTCGTTTCCTATGAAATCCTTTTTCTAATTTCAATAATTGCGAAATAGAAAACCGGTCATTTTGACCGTGGTAAGTTTAGTGTTAAATGTGTTCAAGTTGATCTATGTACAATGTGTCCAATGTGCTCAATGTTCAATGTATTCTATGATGACCGTTCAATGCTCAATGCTTATGCTCAATGTTTAATGATTATATTGCAATATCCAAGGTCCGATGTTCGACTTTTTAATTTCCCAATTCATACCCCCGCTTCGTTGCCCAACCATTTCTCCACTTCCGCCCAAGAGCGTTTACTTCGACCGTTCCAGTTTGTTGGGGACTCCGCTCGAGATTTGGCGAGAGCTCCAGGGGGTCGCCGGAATCTCACAGCGCTGTGCGTGCAGCCGGAAGATTGAAGGTGGAGGTGAATGTGAAGCGCGGTCACGCGAATGAATATAAAGAGAGTGGACTGCATTGAGATGATTTGACTAGAGATTTAATAGAACTTTGTGCAACTATATGTGCAAATGAAACAAAAGTAATAAACGAAAAGAACAGAAATGAAACGAACTAAATATACTTAAACAGAACTTGAAATGAATTGAGGGGAAGCAGTCGCCGAACTAATTATGAGAGGTCGCGAGAGAAAATCGACTGCTTCCTGGAGAGACTTGAATCGAAGTGGCCGTTGCCAGGGATTGTCGCGCTCCTCCGAAATTTTCGACAATGCCATGGTTGGCTAACCTAATTAGCATTTTTGAAGAGAGGGAGTGCGTGACAATCCTTGGGAGCGGTCGACTGTACAAACATCGCGTAGAAAAACTATGTGCTCGCAGTCGAACAGGTGCGAAACAATGCGCACGGTTTTTGTCGCGAACGCAAAATTAGAGCGAAGCGGCGATGCCGAGGTCGAACACGAGTTCAACCACAAACAACTCGTGAGATATACATATGTTCGTATTTCGCATTACACTTAATCCACGACTTATATTTGAATTAATCCCGAACAATATTCGAATTGATCCCGAACACAGTTTGACAAGTAGGAAGTTAAAAAGTTCTTTTAGAATTTTAAAACAGAACGCAACATTGGAGTGTCTAGCCGGTATAAAGATTCCCAAACGCTTAGCCTTGCTTTACTTTTACCTCATGTTCAAAGTACTACAAATACCGGCGGAGTTACGTGCCGTTCTCGAACTAAAAGCGACCGACTTATCTTCTCTTTTCAATTTTGCGGAAGAAGTTCCCCAACACCTTACGCCACGAGACAAAACGTGTGCCGCCGCGGTATTCTTTGACGAGATTATTGCAGAGAGCGTAGCCGCGCTGGAACCGATTACCGGTAACGATGTTCGCAACGTCAACCTGAAGGAAAATTCTTCTGTGCGAGCACGGCAAAGGAATGGAAAGGACGCTTAATCCATCGTCGGGTCGCGGCGAGACAGTTTAAAGAAAGTAAAGACCGAATGGAAAGATAATAGAACGACATTTAATGCGTTCCGGGCGGTTCTCGTCGATTCCCGGTTGGTCCTCGTTCGTTCCGAGATAGTTTCTTGTTTAACCTTTGTTCCTCTTCGATCAGTCTACGATCGAGAGTTGAAAGGAAAAGAAAGAGGCTCTGAAGCCTTCTTTCCGTGATAAATCTCTCGGGGATCCGTTCGTTCCCCGATCGTTCCGAGTCTCGTTTCGCCCGGTGAATAATTTACGCTCCACCTGTCGGTATTTCCGCCAGCGGTTCGCACCTCCCTCTGTCTCGTTGGGCGTGGAACAATCGGTGTAGCTTGTTAGGTTTCACGAATAACGACTCGCGTCGGCACTCGATGCCGTGGAATAATAATGGAGGCGTACGGGCGATTCCCCGAACGGGTGGAGGAGAGAGTACTATATTCCTCTCTCTCTCTCTCTCTCTCTCTCTCTCTCTCTCTCTCTCTCTCTCTCTCTCTCTCTCTCTCTCTCTCTCTCTCTCTCTGTTGGGTGCTAAGAGTTTTTTCCCAGGTTGACGTGAAATCTCGCGAAATTCGGATCACTGAAAACTGAAACGCGTGTTCGTCGTCGCGAAGCTTTGATCTCGCAAGAGAAGAGAGTCCACCTCTCAGGACTGTTTACCTCGTGATTATGACTCCAAATGATCACGGACGGCGGCTCCGGGGCGTATCTGACCAGGCACGTCAGGTTTATCGTGCTGCCCTTGTTGATGAAGAAATCCGGCCCTCCGGCGATCTCCGTGACCGGCTCTGCAATCAGAAACGTCCGTCTCGTTTACTCTTTGCTTAAGGCGGCGACCTCGAGACCAAAATACCCAAGGTCGTAACAGAAGTTATCCCACGAGTTTCGTGTAAAATGTTTCATGCAAAACTTATCGATTTCTGAACTCCGTAGGATTCGTTTTAACTCTTTGGGGCACGCTGGGATTAAAAGTGTGTCCCACCATTTTGATGCACCGTAATGCATGGTGGGACATTTTTAGTCCCACCTCGAAATATTGCAATAGCTGCATGCGCATAGCTTTATATTTCGTCTTATTTACGTAAAGCAGTTGGTAATATCTTCAACAAATGTATTCAATTGTGTTGGCAACATTCAGCATGCCAATACAGGTTCATCAAATGTTGCAAGCGGAAGGTTTATTGCGACAATCTTTTTTTCCTGGATTTATGTGAAAAATCGTAGAAGTAAGTTAATTTTTATAAAAATTAGTTCTGTGGCGGCTACTTCCTATGCTCGTCAACAGAGGGACATTACGACAACAACTTTCCCGCTACTACCTGAATCTCCCTCTGTTTGTATATGTATATATTTTTCAGACGCAAAAATGTCTCTCTTATTCTCGAAACGTTAGGAATAATGTATAAATAATTTGCAAAATTGCTGTTTCTAAATTTGATCGAACCGTGCTCCGAAACCACAAAATTTAGAATATGCTCTATAGGAATGTTATGCAAGCGATATGGGACCGTCCATATCGTACAATTCAGAATAAATCACAATTATTTGTTAAACAATCAGCCAAACAATACAATGTTTAAATAGTTCCCACCCGTCACTGACAACGAGACGCAAGCAGGAGATCAGAGGCGGAACGTTCCCCGCAATTACGAGAGTTAGGTCGGAAGGGCTTGCTCGAGGACCGAAGTGCCCTCTCAAGGGCTTCCCAAGAGAACCCTAGGGTGGCGACCGGATCTCTCAAGGGCGCGCGGTCGGCAACCAACTATATAGAGAAATTATTCGTCATAATTATCGCGACTCGGAAAAACAGCATTACGCGATTTCGGGAGTCCTCGGAGAGACCTCGGCATCGAATAATTAGAACGTTTGGATTCTCGAGAGGACCGCCGGGCTTAATCAGCGATTTCGAACTTTTCGAATTAACCCGATCCTCTTCCACGAAGTTTGTAAAATTTCCGGGGTGGACATTCGCGAGCTTCCGTCAGCCGTCGAAGTGGGAGAAGCTTTTAACGACTGCGGAAAAGTATCTTTGTTGCGATCCGTTTGCATGCGATTCCAGCTAAGCAAAATTTATTTTCATTTCCACATATTTATGCTTAATATTTCTGGGATATATGTCTCTGTAAGTATGTACAGTCAGTGTAGAAAGTAGTCGCCGTATACCCTCTAACGACGAAAAAACTTTTGGACCAAATAGTTCGAATTCTTTCGAGATGTTAAGATTAATTTATTAGGTAATGTGTCATTATTCACTTTTTAAATCGCTATTGGTCGAATTTGTGAAGAAAACAAGTTCAATTTCAATTTAAAACAATATCGAAACGTCAGAAGTATCAGTTTATGTTCCCCAAAATAGAAAAGAAAGAGTTCATTCGGCCACACAAAAATTTCATTTTCTCTTCGCTAAAACATTCAGTCGCCACTTAGATATACAGGGTGGCCCACATAACTCTTAACATCTCAATATGTTGAAAACTATGCCATCGATTTTAAAGTTCTTGGTCTTAAATTTTATGGATTCGAAGGGCCTTTCTAACTACATAAACGTGAAGTGGCCCCCCTTCCCCTTCAAGGGTGAGCGGAGTACCTTTATAATTTTAAATGGAACCCCCTATAAAACGCCACATATTTAGATTCTACAGGAAAAAATAAGTAAATTTTATTTGAAATATTTTTTTGTCAGATATTTCCATGTTGAGATATAACAGTTCGAAATTTAGACTTGTAGGTACCGTCCGTCCATCAGGAGATGGCAGTGAGAAACTTGTAGGTACCACGTGATCTCCCTCCTGCGCGCTACACGTCTACCGCTATTGGCCGAATCGCGCGACAAAGACGGAAGCGCGCGTATTAGTGTGACTGGAACAGAGAGATGTGGTGACGCTGAGCGCCAATGTCGACGGTTCCCGCCAGAACGTAAGCGTAAGAGTGGGGTCCGCAGCCTGGCGTCTAGAGTGGGGTCTCACAGTCCCCCTGCACTTCACTGTCGAAAATCACCGCCATCTCCTGATGGACGGGCGGTACGTATGTTGTATACATGTACACAGTTTCATAGAGCGCAAATTCTCCGAACTGAATTTACGCTCCAAAGAGAATCAATATCGTAATTACCAGCAGATGTCAGGAAGAACTCTGTTAACGTGTTTATAAATTAATGCTTCGCGTCATTTTCGTTTTGTACACACGCATCGCGTACTTTTATAAACCTTCGCTGTACGATTGATTTATTCATTTTGATGTTTGCTATGAATTTGAATCGGTAATAATCCGGGAATAAATTATTCCGAGTTTCTTTGGCGGGAAATTTACATGTTTACGAACGTTTCAGTTTTCTCTGATTATTGCTCGACTGGGAACTGCATTTGGAACCAAAGCCCAACGGAACTGATTCCTACGGAACCGTTGGTTAATCCTGTTTCGATAATCCTTTGCCGTCAGGACATTCGACCGAGCAACTAACCGATTTATGTATGCAGTTAACTGGATACCGAACGATCTCAAAAGAACCAAAGGGTAGATTTAAATAAAGTAATTCTAATTTCCCGCGTTACCGTGCTCAGCTCTCGCAAAACCAGCTTCTTGCAATTTCTGTATTTTTTTGCAACGATTCCTCGAATATTCCATCTAATTTGCGTGAATAATAACAGTCGTTCCGAATCCGACGCTTTGAAAATATCTATGTTATTACTGGACTTGAGATGCTTCATGCAAATTCTCGTTCTCATGGATTATTTTATGCTAACCAGGATAAGGGAGAATTTATCTCGTAGACGGTTCTCTTTGGCAGAAATAAGGTAGAAATGACATTAACGTTGCCACTCGGGTTGGGCGATTCTGAATCCATTTTCTGAAGAACCGATTTACTACGATGCGATTTTCAATTTATTTCTTCAATCGATTCTTGGATATTCGATTTTGGAACGAATCGATTTTTTTTAGTTATTAATCGATCTTCGGTTGAAGGGGAGGCAAGGGAGAGTTCGGGATTAGAAGTAAACGATCGGGAAACTGGGGACGTTACATGAATTCTTCCTTTTTTTATGTTCTAAATAAATATGTTAAATAAACTTTTAAATTAGGATAATTTATATTAGGATCCGATAATTCGGATCACTCAGGGTATTTGTTGCTTGTTAACCCTTTTGCGCTCCGAAGTATTTTAACTCCATAACCAAACTTTTTTTCTCGATCAAGAATATTACTATTCTATATGATTTTTATCATTTTGAAGAAAAATGGAACTCATATAATACTTCATAGAATACTTAAATGTTTGGTAACGAATTTATTGAATATCAATTTAATAATGTAAACAATATTTTGAATAATGGTATAGTAATTTTTAGTGGTGCCTCAGAGTCACCACTCGAGTGCTGAGGGTTAAAAGAATGATTATGATATTCAGTACATAAGTGTTTGACAAAAATCGGATTTATAAACACTGTATAATTCGCATTACTTGTATAATCGCTCGCCGAGAAGTAGCTAGATCCTCGCAAATATGCCGATAAAGCGACGGCACACTATCGCCATTCGGTGGCAACGCATATTAAACATTCTCTATTTTATTCAACAAAATAAATACATACAGGATGGGGCATTATTCCACCTGGAATATCTCAAAAACTAAATTCTGGAGAAATAAATATTTTAAATAAAAAGTTTAAGTCAAGGAGGGACTGATGCAGCAGCATTTTTAATTTTCATCATGTTTTCAAGGTCATTCCAAGGTCAACTTTATTTTTTCAAATAGAAAGATATATTTTTCATTACAGATTCTTAATGTACGACTTGAAACAAATAACTTTTATTTGAAACGTTTTTTTCTCCGCCTACCATTTTGTATAATATTGAATTTTCAAAGAAAAAATACACAATGTCGTTTTAACGGAGAAAATCATTTTATTTACGATAAATGAAATGAATACCCAATTAAAATAGTATCAAATTAACATGTAGTCTAAATGAATAATTAAATAATAGCTAAATATTGAAACAGGAAAAACAATTAGGTAAAAGTTAGCAAAGAAATTCAACGCTGGGTGTAAACAACCTGTCTTTTCTTTGGAATAAGATTACACATTCTCTCACATGCAATGCAAATAACATTAGATTTTCTTGTAATTAAGTTGCAATTCTCCTGTATTATTATTAATCAATATTATACAAAATAATCGGCGAAGAAAAAAATGTGTCGAATAAAAGTTATTTGTTTCAAGTTGTACATTAAGAATCTGTAATTAAAAATATATGTTTGCATTTGAAAAAATAAAGTTGACCTTGGAATGACCTTGAAAACATTATGCAAATTATAAATGGATATGACTGCTGCATCAGCCCCTCCTTGACTTAAACTTTTTATTTGAAACATTTTTTTCTCCGAAATTTAATTTTCGATATATTCTAGGTGGCCAGGATAAATGCCCCACCCTGTATATCAATCTAATTTAAAATTTTCTATACAGTATCTCATCATGAGGTATACTCTCGGTATCTCGACAGTGCCATCAAATTTGTACACTTAGTATTGTCTATAAACGGACCGATGCCCTCTTACATAAATATTTACGCAATAGAAAAAAAACATTACATAAAATAACAAAGATAGGACATGCGCAAAAACTCATGATACAATCTGTATGATATTATCCGATGATCCTACGTAATTGTCTTTTAAAAGTTTGTAAAGACCCATTAAATAAAAACAATACGATTATGGAGAGTGCTAGAGTCTGCAATATTGCGATGCATTGTGATAACCATGCAGTGTGATAATTAGACTGCGGATCTTTACGCAAAATAAAAAATGTTCGCATTGATTACAAGACAAAGGAGCCAAATAAAAATTTCTTTCTTTCTCTAATTATCTTATGTTGGATTAGGGGTATAAAATAACGTACACCCTCTTTAAATAAATATAAAATAGAATTTATTCTAAATAATACTTTCGAAGACACGTTCTGAGGCACGTCTTTACTCTACAACGAAATATTCTAGAGTGAGGACCGCTCTGGAAAAAGTAAACGATCGACCGAGAGTCGAGGGTCCCATAAAGCGGGCAGCACAGATACAATGTATCAATTATTTGTATAGGCGCTCGAAAGTCAAGCGATCGAATGCGCCCACTAAATACAGAAGATTATTTTTGCTTCGTGAATAAATTCCAACATCTTATTAAGCGAAAACTAATACTGTCCTTAAATCTTTTTAACACTAAACCTATCGGTAAACGATGCCATTTTAAAATAGACACACGAAATTTATTGTGATTATCCGTAATTTTCAATGTAATAGATGTTTAGATCATGAAATTTATTCCAGTATTTTTCATAAATGTGTAGGATCTTAGGAAAAATGAGGAATTCCGCGCCGGGAATCGAACCCGGGACCCTCGCGGTTGTAGCTGATCAACTCTTACACATACCCACGGAGCCCTCCTACTTTTCCCAATCTCCATACAGTATTTGGTCTGGGAGGTCCTGATCCCACACTCGGCCATCCTGCTCCGGCATTCGCCCTCGAATGTCCGTCGCAGCGCCATCGTCTTTTTGGCCTCAGCGCCATCAACACAACTCATCATCAACTTCGTCACTTTTCGGGAACACCACCCTACTGCCCTCTCTAGCAGTTTTCCCTGGATGTGTAACTTACTTCGCTTCGTCGTCTTTTCGCTCGCGTGCGACCGTCTTCGCAACGCTTGCTTATTCGTTCGTCGTCTGTCACCATGTGGGCATCGGTGTTCCCCCCATCCCGGACGAGCCCCCAAATGTAGGATCTTAGGAAAAATGAGGAATTCCGAGCCGGGAATCGAACCCGGGACCCTCGCGGTTGTAGCTGAGCAACTCTTACACATACCCACGGAACCCTCCTACTTTTCCTAATCTCCATACAGTATTTGGTCTGGGGGGTACTGATCCCACAAATGAATATATATAATTTCAATAATTGCAAAATATAAGTCCGGTCATTTGACCGTGGTAGGTTTAGTGTTAACATGTTCACCGTTTTAAATAGTGCGTACGCATTTTTGCCATAAATGCATCAAATCCGCAAGTCTAGTGATAATACTACGACAGTTGCTCGTTCATCCAGCAAACAATTTCTGCGGAGGCGTCGATTAATCCCGTTTCGATAATCTTCTCGTCGTCGCTGGTAACTACGATCCAGATGGAAAACTGTTGAACGAGAGGGAAAGGATTGGCAGTGCGGATAGGCAGATTCCCTGTGAAACAGGCCAGAGGATTAACGGAGCAGGGGTGGAGAATATGGGTGACAGAAAGTTTCGCTGGTTCAATACGGTGGCGAGTGATTTCGAATCCTGGCGCCACGCCAACCTCTTTCCAGTCGGTTAAACTGAAATAAAGGATGTCATATTGAGAATTTGCCGCAAGTAATGTCCTCGGCGGTGGGCCACAGCTTCGAGAGCGCTGGCTCGCCCTTCAAACGATCCTAATCCTGATCCTGTAACTGCAATAGTAGCATTTATGGTTGGCATTTCGTTGGGCCTATGTTGCAGTATTCGTTGGCCAACCGTTAGAAATGTCGCTATTTTTTTCGTTGGGCCAACGATCGCGGCCAACGTAGGACCAACGATCATACCCAACGTGGAGCCTACGTCGCTATAATACGTTTCTTCTGATCTTCTCTTTTACGGTTGCTTTCACAGTGACTATTATTTTCATTAGTGACAGCTTTAGGTTTATTGCGAGTTTTTCTACACAATTCACCGTGCTCGCGAAGCCGCTTTTCTAAATTATGAAATGTTGCATGACATTTTTTGATCCCATAACGTTCAAAAAACATCACTGCTGCACGCCGATAATTTTTTTGGCATTCGCCTAACGTTAATAACATATTCACTTCTGTGTCAAAAGTAGCCGTAATCACAATGTTACTGCTCGAATAACAGCTCCAAACTGAAAACGTTTTCATAGATAAGTGAGTCAAACTCAAGAATTGTAAATATTATTGTTTGTGTTTCTTCATGAATAAGCAATGGACTCAAGCGCGTATAATTCCATAACGCTATTTCCGAGAGCTTCAAGTACCTACAACTCGAAACTTCAAACTGTTACATCTCATCATGGAAGTATCTGACAAAAAAATGTTTCAGACAAAATTGACTTGTTTTTTCCGGTAGAATCGAAATATGTAACATTTTATAGGGGGTTCCATTTAAAATTACAAAGGTACCTCCCCTCCCCCGTTAAAGGGGAAGGGAGGCCACTTCGCGTTTATGTAGTCAGAATGGCCCTTCAGTTCCATGCAATTTAAGACTAAGAACTTTAAAATCGATGGCATAGTTTTCGAGATATCGAGCTGTTCAGAGTTATGTGGGCCACCCTGTATTTGCCCCCTGCAATAGTGTCACTTTGTCCTCTGAAGTTTTCTGATAGGACTGTAAATACGACAGATATTTAGGTGTTCCCATTTATGTGGGACACCCTGTATTTATATTAAGTCATAAGAGTTGTATTATAAATAAAGTTTGTACGACGCAACGTAACAAAAGTCGCAACAATATTCTATTCTATTACCTCTCACGCTTTAGCTCTATGCTACTGCGTCTTCTCAACAGATTATAGCACTTTGCCCACAACTGTCGTCCTGTAAATTTAATCATGATTTTAAGGCAATTCTTTGAAGCCGGGTCTGTAAGTTATATACATAGTGTAAGGTTTGGACAATAAGCGAACGATTCTCGGCAAGTTTCAGGCCGTGAGGCGTGTACCGCGATAAAACTGATCCGAATCCGAAGCGATAGCGATCGTTAGTCGTCCGGCGCGGCGCGGCGGTCGAAAATAACCGCGAGCTTTTAGCGGGTCTCCCATTAGGATCGCGCTCGCGGTCGAACGGCGCTGTGTCTCGTGGAAATTTATCGTTCGACCGTGATTAATCCGTCGCGAAAACATATTACGGCTTGCTCCGGCAGACCGCCGACAATCGCCTGTCCCGCTGCATTCCAGGTAAACGGATATTTGCAATTAATCGATCGCCGCTTTCAAAGTTCCGTGAATAATCGTGGAACTTGTCAGGGGCTCCCGTCGGCTATTGCAACGCATTGCGACCGTCCCCGGCGATAACTGTCCAGGCTGCCCGGAAATAAGTTGTGCATACCGACGCGAGCATGAACGGCTGTAATTTTGCGTTACGTACGATTCAACGGACTTTTCCGATCCCCGGAATGGGATCCGCGTTCGATTCGGTGCGAAAGATCCGACGAAAAAAGACACAGTATACCGGGTGTGTTTAGGAGCGCGTTAATAAATTAAGCGCGCACTCTTTGTAATATACAACGTTTATTTTCGAACGCGATCGTTCGACGTTCACAATATGTACAAGAGTTCAAGCAAAAAAACAACAAAAGTGTCACGACACGGAACTGTATACAATTTACGAAATTAAAGTAATAAATGAAATGATCAAAATTACACGATGAAAAGGATGAATTGACTTAAAACTGAAAAGGAAACGTATAGATGCAACCTACCGAGTTTCCGCGGATCGCGACTTGAAATTGAGCAATTCGTACCGTTCGGAGAATTCTCGCGATTTCTTGGAATCCAAAGGTCGACGGGATCGCTGCCACGAACACGATGACTCATCGCGCGTGACGTAAGATTCACGCGCGATTTCAAGCCTGCCCGATTCCCAATTTGACAGAAAGATGGCTCGTCATGTGTCTCGCGGCCACGAGTCCGCCGATCCGCTGTGATCGTGAACTGTTCGATATTGGACCGCTTGGCACGATCGACTGAAAAACATTGCAGTACCGGTGGTCGCAGCAGTGCCTTTTGGGAATAATTCCGCGTTTTTCTAGTACGGGACGAATCACGCTCGAGCAATGAATGGTACAATGGGGCTGACACGATGTAAAAAAAAAAATTTTGTTTTTATGTCATTTTTTTAGAGATATCAAGGGTCACCTTGACTTTTTTTAAATGGCACCACCCTTTATTAAACACCTACAATGATAGTCCCTTTCATTAGGAATTCAGTGACTATAATTAGTCCAAGGTCATTCAAGGTCAAGGACAGAGAAAACGTATAAGATTTAACATCGATACATGCTTGTAAACGGGCTTTGAAGGAATGTTGCACTCTGTCCGTGACCTTGAATGACCTTGAGTAATTCTAGTCACTGAATTCGTAATGAAAGGGGCTCTCATTGTAGGGTGAGGCAGTAACTATTGCCACCTCAAATATCTTTGTTGTCTTTAAAGATATGTCAGAAATTTGGTATAGCAGCGTCGAGTCTACGACTGCGTCCTTTGACGGTTCCGGGGTAAGTCCTGAGCGGTTAATCACAGTGCTCTTACCAGAAGGCATACTCGCCTTCCCCATTTCGTGGCCAGATCCTTCAAGGGAAAACTATCCTTGTTCCTTAAGCAAGCGGTACGACCTCGGGTCGCCTGCAATACTTAAGGATCCCAAACTTTCTAAACAGATGTCAACGAACGCGCCCCATCAGACGTCTGCACAACTTCAAGTTGCCAGGCGTCACCTCGGGTTTCTTCGTCGATGGAAGTACGCCTTGAGAGGCCACCCTCGATCACTGACCCTACCATAAATTAACCGAAAGCGGAGTAGCGTCGGGCTATCTGCTTTCTATTATTTTCAAAAACAGGCTGTCGCTAACAAGTGTTTGTCATTGCGCAGGCGTCGCACAGGACCCCTCGTCCTAAACAGGGTGTTTAATCTAACTTGACCACGTTAAATGTATCACTCATTTTGTATGATAGAAAAATTGTCAGCGGGAGAAAATATTGTGTTCGAAGGCGCCAATACGGTGATGGGCCGAATTTTTTTCTCAAGGTCATTTTTTCGAGATTTCAAGGTCATCGTATTTTTCTTAAATGGGACTGCATATTTTCACTACAACAATATTATAGCTTACAAAAAAAACGAATCCAACGAGATGCAATATGTTGACCTTCACGTGACCTTTAGCGAGGAAATTATGAAATGTTTGTCAATAACTTCAGTACGCGTTCGGACACGGTAAATGAGGGAATTTCAATTTCATTGAAGCAGTGTACCGTGTAATTGTCCTTGGTGCTTGTAAACAGACATTCGTATTCTCCTTTCATCGGTTGAAGTATGTTTACAAGCATTATTATCAAAGCGATAATCTTAGCAGAAGAGTATCGGTATCGATATGCTAAAGGTCACGCGAAGGTCAACATATTGCACCTCGTTGGATTCGTTTTTTTATAAGCTATAAGACTGTTGTAGTGGAAATATGCAGTCCCATTTAAGAAAAATACGATGACCTTGAAATCTCGAAAAAATGACCTTGAGAAAAAAATTCGGCCCATCACCGTATTGACGCCTTCGAACAGAATATTTTCTCCCCCTGACATTTTTTCCATCATACAAAACAAGCCATATATTTAAGGTGGTCAAGTTGGGTGAAATACCCAGTATATGTCAACGTAAGCGTAGTCGATTGTCATTTTTTAACAGCAATAATGATCTTCGACGTAAGATGATAAACAATATATTTATCTATTATTATATGATTTATGTACAAAAGTAAATAATTCATTTAAAACTTACGCGCGATGGAGCCAAAAAGTGTTTGAAAATTGCCTATACTTAAACTGCGACAATTTCGTAAAGAATGATCGTACGACAATAAATCAGGACTCATTTTAAAGCTAGAAGCCTCTAGTTTCATATTCCCTTGCTCAATGTATCATAAAACTTTCTCACGCGATGTAACGCGCGAGAAACTGGAGACGTGATCTTTCTCGAAAATGCTATACATTCAAACGTTTGTGAAAACTTTGAAAAATTTTTTTCGTGATCAAAACTACTATGGCTTCAAAGATCAAAGCTTTCTCTTTACAACGACACCTGAAAAATTGACGATTCTTTTTTCTTTCGTTCAAACTTTCGGGAAAACCTGAAATTATACACGCTTGAAATTCTCATCGAAACAATTACTTCGATTTCAAACACAATGTTTGGCAAATGAGCAGGAAACAACTTCGTCTTAACGCGCTATGAATATCTCGGAAACAATTCTCGCAACGATCCAAATGGAAATGGAAATTTTCCAAAACCCTTAGAAGATGCCAGAAGACGTGCCACGAGCTTTCCATTGACTATCGTGACTATCCGCTGCGAAAACTTGTTACAAATGTTATCGTGACTCCTGACAATTCGTTGTTGCAATTTCTTCGAAAACCTTGCGAATACTAGTACTTCATGGTTCCGAAAGTCTCTTAATCTAGCGCTTGTTTGAATTGCAAACGGCTGTTGCATCTCTACGACCCCTAGGAATACCAGTTTCTTGGAAATATTGAAGTTTCGGCTCTCTGCAACTTTGTTACGGATCTTTGAATGGGTCCCTCGTCGCGATTCCATTATGAAATATTTAAATTGCCGGTATTTGAAATTTCACAGTAAATCTGCAAGTTCTGATTATTGCAATTGTATTTCTAGAAGTATGGGACTCTATGCTGTCGTCGCACCGTGAGCCTTGGAACTGTGACATTTTGCAATTCCACTATAAATCTAGACATTTCACTGATTCCTGTTGCAACTTCAACCTTCGAATTGTGATTTCATAAAATTCCTATGCCCTGGGACATTGTGTTCTTTTTGCAATTCCACGGTAAATTCTTGCAATTCCATCGCAGACCTTGCATTTCCAATGTGGAACACTTAAATCACAACCCTTTACAATCCTGTGATGAACCTGGGAATATGACAGTATCATGAACGTTGGAATTGCTGTCCTTCACGATCTTACCGTGAACATTGCAATTGCAGTCCTTCACGATCTTATCATGAACATTGGAATTGCTGTCCTTCGCGATCTTATCATGAACATTGGAATTGCAGTCCTTCCCGATTTTATCATGAACATTGGAATTGCAGTCCTTCACGATCTTATCATGAACATTGGAATTGCAGTACATCCCGATTTTATCATGAACACCAAGAATATTAAAATTGCGACACTTTACAAGTTCATCATAATCTACCAAATTACAGCTTCTTGATCTCGCATAAAGCTTGGTATTGCAACCTCCTGCAATTCCACCATGAACTACGAAATTACAGCTCCTTGATCTTGCATAAAACTTGAAATTGCAACATCCCACAATTCCACCATGAGCTACGAATTACAGCTCCTTGATCTTGCATAAAACTTGAAATTGCAAAATCCCGCAATTCCACCATGAGCTACGAAATTACAGCTCCTTGATCTTGCATAAAACTTGAAATTGCAACATCCCGCAATTCCACCATGAGCTACGAAATCACAGGTCCTTGATCTCGCATAAAGCTTGGAATTGCAACATCCCGCAATTCCACTATGAGCTACGAAATCACAGGTCCTTGATCTCGCATAAAGCTTGGAATTGCAACCTCCCGCAATTCCACCATGAACTACGAAATCACAGCTCCTTGACCAATCGTAAAACTTGAAATTGCAACATCCCGCAATTCCACCATGACGTAACGTCTTAAAATTCCCATGGCCCTGGAAATTCTAGTTCTATCGGAATTCCACGGTGAATCTTAAAGTTAAATATACCTTAAATTCCATCGGAAAACTTGGAATTGGTGCTGTTTGCAATCTCACTATCGAACTTGGAATTGTGGGACTTGCAATTCCACCAAGAACTTTGAAATTGCAGTCATTCGCAATCTCATCACGATCATTGGAATTGCGAAGGATCTGCAATTCCACTAAGAACATTAAAATTGCGACACTTTACAAGGTCATCATGATCTACGAAATTACAGCTCCTTGATCTCGCATAAAGCTTGAAATTGCAACTTCCCGCAATTCCACCATGACGTGACGTCTTAAAATTCCCATGGCCTTGGAAATTGAGTTCTCTCGCAATTCCACGGTGAATCTTAAAGTTGTACATGCTTGCAATTCCATCATAAACCTTGGAATTGGTGCTGTTTGCAATCTCACTATCGAACTTGTTGCAATCACGTGACAAACTTTGTAATTCAACGTTCTGTAATTCGACGGCGAAATCCATTAGAATTGTGATCATTTCCCCTGGAATTGCGAGTTCTGCAATACTACGAAGCACCTTAAAATTGCGATCCTCTACAAGTTTAATGAACGCCATGAACTGCAAAATTACGGGTCTATGATCTCACACGCAATTTGAAATTACAGCCCCCGGCATTTCTAAAACCCTGTAGAATTTAATCAGTTAACGCACCTTTGTAACTATTGCGCATAACCCGACGCTTAAATATCTCTGGGTGCATCACCAGAGAACAATCACTTATCGCGTAGAACACATTTTCGCTTGTCCTCGAACGCTACCGAGAGACCGAGAGAGAGAGAGAGAGAGAGAGAGAGAGGGAGGGAGAGAGAAATCGTCGGAACTCGAAATTGAAAATAGAAGGTAATCCTTCGCAGAGCCAGGGAATCGACCCGATTAGACTCTCGCAGGATTACGGTGTATCAACGTCGAGGAGAATAGGAATTCTATTCTTGGCGATGCGTCGATTTCGTATCCGGCCATTTTGTTCGGGGGGGTTTTTTTTGCGCGGTAGCCCGAAGAGCAGCAGTGATTCGATTGCGGCCGAAATCGCGGTCGAGTTACGGATCCGGTGGCCCTGCACGATTTATTTCCTCGCCGTTGCAAGCAAGGTGGGTCGAGCAAAGATCGATCAACGACAGAGATCGATGACTCGGTTGGATATTAATTTGTCGAATCGGTCGGACGTTACGGAATCCGCCGTTGCGCGGTGCTCGGGATAAACCCAAGATAATAGGAAACGGAGTCCGAGACCGGAAGCTATGCTGGAGCCACTACTTCGGTTCAGCTTGACACAAGATTAAAGCGATCGTGTTTCCTTTGCACACGCTACCACAGATACACAATGATAGCGCAGGTGATCCACGGAATTATGGGAATCCCTCATATTCGATCACTCGTTCGATATGCAAAGAGAACGCGGCTTCAGATCAAATAGCATTCAAAAAGGAAAGGGACCATTGCAAATTAATATGGCAGGCGTCTAATACGTTGCTTGCAAATTGTTCATACATACAGGGTGTTCAGGCTATTACTAGCCAGCATTCTATTTGTAAATAGTAAATATTAGAAAAAAATGATAGAGGAGAAAGTACTACTGTTTTTTATACGCAACAACTTGACATATGCATTTTTGTTGTATTTACATTATTCTGATAGAAACGAAGGTGACCTTCAATTTTTTAAATGGTATGCTACATACTTTTTTATGTCGTATGAAAGCGTGTGTAAGTTAATTAAAACCGAGGGGTGGATAACGCGATATGTTTAATTGAAATTGAAGTGGATAAGGTAGTATAAAATAATAAATAAGATTGTCCTCACTTCGTTTATTACAACATCGGTAAGCGCGAATGTCAGTGCAGTGCTGGTGTTACAGTCTCGGAGGCTTAAAATCGACTGGCGACTCTCGTTGCATTCTTAAACAAGTCGAAGTTAGAGAAGGCAAAAAGATAGGAGAGAAAAAGAAAAGAGAATAGAAAAGGAAAACTTGAGAAGACAGTGACAGCGATAGGGACAGCGGCAGAGAGTCATAAACAGAGAAAGCTAAGAGAGGTAGGCGAAGGACCGAGACTAACGAAAACCAGAACTCTGGCGACGTTCTCAAGGATGCGTTGGAAATACGTGAAGGGCTGGACACCAAATGTGCGACTAGCAGACAGGAAATAGAGAATAATAGCATAACAGAGTTGGAAAGGAAAAATGAAATTCTTAGAAGAAATATATGCATTGGCGTACGTGGTGATATCGCCACCGCAAAATAAATGTGGGCGTAATACCAAGAGTCTTTATTCGAAGCAACTGTACAAGACGACAGTCAGAACAAGAATGTCCTGCTGTCCCAAAAATCCTAAGCCGTGAGAACGCCTTCGACAGTATGCCTCTTTGTTTATGACACCCCCAACCTAAAGGACTTTCCCTTAGGGGGGGGGGGGGGGGGACAACGCACTGACAAGAGCCACATGGCCTGCCTCGACCATTTGCTTATTTTCGACTTTTCTAACACGTGTGTCAGGAAGACTTCGTCCATCTACTACACAATGGCCTTCAAGGTCATGCAAGGTCAGAGATGGAAGAAATGGAAGAAACAATTTGAATATTGCGTACCACATTTTTAGATACGCCATTTAGAGACTATTAGTTGTACATACAAGGTAAGTACTTCCAACAAGATGGAGTCCCACCACATAACAGTAGAATCGTAAGAAATTATCTTAACGACATGTTTCAAAACCGATGGATTGGAACATACGGACCCGTCACGTGGCCAGCAAGATCTCCAGATCTATCACCTCTGGACTTTTATTTATGGGGTACTATTAAAGAACTAGTTTGTGAGACAACGCCCAGCGATATAAACAACTTGAAGAACAAAATAACAGTATGCAAAGTTTCGACAAAATCTAAGACCCCATGACCGCGTCTTCTCCTTGTCAGTAGATCCGGATGTATCGGAATGATAGGTTATCCAAATGCAAATTTGGAAAATTGCACAAATATTAACTGATTAATCGCTGTGACAAATCATAGAAATAATTTTTGAGAGACAGAAGAAGTAATTATCTTGAGAATATTAACTCTGTAGACCGAAAGATCAAAAGATCGTCGATTTTCCGTCTCCCGTCGCTCAGTGACGCTCGAGTTTCCGTCACGCGTGGCTGCCATAACCATAACCCAGTTAGAACCCCGGGTCTACGTTTCCTGCGACGATTCTACGCGGTGAATTTGCAAGTCAAAGCGGAAAACACGTCAGCCGTTGATTTGCTGATCGCGTCGCGGCTTTCGCGATACCGTTTCCCTTTTCGCTGGAAAATAAACGCTATGTCGAGGATTGAACCACACGCAGTAGAAAGGGACTGCGTTGGACACATTTTACCCGACATAAGATAACAAATAATCATACGCAATATTAAATCAAATCCGAGCCAAACAGAAATGCATTTATTCTCTTGATAAGTTTAGTAGGTCAAAAAGAACAATTTACGAAGCTTTAAAGTCGTTTTCTAAGAGAATGGTTGACTCGAGACCTCGAGACTTGTTCCTCGCGACGAGTACTATACGATGAAATAAAAAAAAATGTTGACCTTGAAATGACCTTGAAAATGGGGTCAAGGACAATTTTGCGGCCAATTTTTTTTTAAAAGATCTCCACCGATACAGAGACATAGAATCCTGTTATGGTAGTCGTGATATATCATTTTTATACACCCCGTATATTTTCGCGAGCTGTCAACATACTTTGGCCGAAGGCACATTTCGCGAGTTCGCAATAAAATTGTCGCGCTCCGGGCCACTCGAAATACGATCGTAATGGAAAAGCGCAGTCGAAAAATTTTCCGCTTACGTTTCAGCGATAAAGTCGGTTCTCCTCTCGGCAGAGCAATTTGGCAAAGAATTCAATTACGCCTGAAAATATCCCTAGTGAAATTGATGAAAGATAAGGGCCCCGTGGAACTCCCTTTTATCCGGGAGTGCGATCCCTAATGAAATTCTTAACTGCCGGTTATTAAAATCATTTTGTTCGTTCAATAAAGTCGACGATATTGGACCAAAGGAGATTTTCTTGCGGAATTCTTCCGAAGATAGGAGAGCCCCGTGAAATATCGGCCCATCAAGTTACCCCCGTATCTAAGTTTCGGGCTTATCTGCGACCAATTCGCGCGGAAATGTAACTCGTTCGAACCTACGCTTGTCTACATATTATTTCGAATCATAATGCACGAAGTTATTTCAACAGTGAAATCACTGTTCCCCGAATCATCGCGTTCGTCAAATTCATTTGACATTCTATATATTAGGCGATCAAATATTTATTCAAATAATTTCTCAACTGGCTACCCTCTGAAATTCTGTTTCATCATCGTCGTCAATCGCGTCAGAAATTCATATTTCAGGTCTCACGTATGTATATAATTATTAGACTGCGGATTTTCATGCATTTGTTATATTTGCAAAACATTTGTATGAATAAAAATTGATAATGCTTTCATTTTTTCCAATCATGAATCTTTTTCCTAAAGAAGTTAGTAATTTCTTTATTTTAATTTTCATCAAATTGGACGTGAAAATGAGAATTTGCATGATGATCCACGGTCTAATAGTTATACATATACAGGGTGTCAAATTAGTCTCCACGATTTTTCAGCCCCTTTGTATGGTCGGACAGTGTTTCTGACTAAAGTTAATCAGTATTTAACCGACAAGAAATTGCAATTTTTTAAATTAAAAAAAAGACCAATTTTCAACAAAAAATCAAGGTCGCTGTCATATCTTGAAGTGGAACTGGGTATTTTTAACTTCATAATATTGTAGGCGACGTCGAAACGAATCCAACGACCTGCTATACGATGACTTTCAGATGACCTTGAAAGAGAATATCGCCATGAATCAATTGCCAACGCATCGCATTTAGAGGTAAACAAATGAACGTAAACATTGTGAATGCTCGTTTCCTCAACTGTTGTCCGTTTGTGTCGCAAGATCTGTTAGTTCATTACATGAAATTGTTTCCAATTCGGCTTCGTATACATTTTTTTTTGGTGAGTTAAGTTCTGAAGCAATGTTTACGTTCATTTGTTTACCTCTAAATGCGAGGCGATGCTATTACGTACCGTCGAAATATTTCAAATATTCTGGCAATTGATTCGTAGCGATATTTTCTTTCAAAGTCATCTGAAAGTCATCGTATAGCAATATTATGAAGTTAAAAATACTCAGTTCCATTTAAAGATATGGCAGCGACCTTGATTTTTTGTTGAAAATTGGTTTCGTTTTTAATTTATAAAATTGCAATTTCTTGTCGGTTAAATACTGATTAACTTTGGTAAGAAACACTTTTCTGTCGAACCATACAAAGGGGCTGAAAAATCGTGGGGACTAATTTGTGCCGCACCCTGTATATTAAAAATATAGACCTCCGTATAACACGACCAAAAAACTGTTTCAACAGACCATGTATACGTATGTATTTCATGTGACCGCGATTTTGTACAGTAGACGATAAAAATACTGTTTAGAAAGACTGTATACTTGTTGCCACAGAAAATACATTTATGCAGTTGTTTTAATGAAATTGTTGGTCGCGTTATACGGGAATTTACAAGTAAAATACAAAACTCTCAGGACAATAGAAGAATCTTGAAATATCCAGAGTCGTAAGTAAAAAGAGATTTCTCGTTTTCGAGAAATTAAAGTGTGAAAATCCGTTAAGCTCGCGATCCTAGCTTTTGTAATAAGTAGATCAGGTAGATCATGAACAGACGCGTCAGACGATTCACATTGAATATCAAGCGTATTCGCCGAATTTTCAAACTCTAACAATCTCAAAAACGAGGCGTCAAATAAAAATAAATTATTCCATATTCTCATGTAGAATCATCCCCTCTACAATTATACCATCTTAGGACACCCAGTAGACATGTGAAATAAAATAATTTACGAAACTTTAAAGTCGTTTTTTAGGAGAACGGTTGACTTGAGACCCATGGTTTCTTAGCGACTTTTGTTCCTCGCGACGAGTACTATACGATGAAATACAAGAAAATGTTGACCTTGAAATGACCTTGAATGGTGTCAAGAGACATAAAATCCCGCTATAGTAGTCGCGACATATCATTTTTATACATCTTGTAATACAATAGCTTTCCGCTATAATATATAATTCCTTAAACCGTGTTCATGCAGTCAATTTTGCAATAAAAAATTCGGAAAACATTCAAAATCGCGTGTGGTGTTAAGTAGAATATTCATGAATTTTTTCGTAATTTATACGTCTCGCTCAAAATTTAAAAATTTAATTTTCGGGTCAAATACCTCACGGTGCGGATTCTATTCGGACACGATGTGCCTTGGCCGTTATCAGGTCTTTTGTGCGAATGGTTCTTGTTGGATAGTTCAACGGAGAGTTTCCTTACGATGGCGAGTGCATCGTAACGTGGCATGCAGACGGTCATCCGGGTTCACGCTCGAGAGCGCAGTTTGATCGCGTGTATCCATTGAGAAGCGAGAGAGAGGGGGGGGGGGAGAGAGCTAGTGCAAGCATCGTCTTCGCTCCCGACACGTTAATAAGATATTAATCTGTGAAATATTCACGGGTTTCCGAAGAGTCGCCACCGAGAAAAACAAAAGATCCTTTGAACGGATCCGACGACTTGGACGCGCGCGATTCGCGACACGGAGGGAAGAGCGACTACGTCATCGTTCGAGAAGCTCGTTTGATTATTCAATGGCACTTTCAAACTGTTACTCGGGTCCTGATGCGATCAAAGAACTTTCCATGTCGTTGACTATAGAATCTTACGAGTCTTCTTAAGCCCCGGGCTCTGGAAGCAGGTCGATTAGTCTCACGCTCGGCCGAACTAATTATCAAACATCTCCGAGATAAGTTTGCGGTTTTCGGAACATTTATTTTCACCTTTCTTGAAAGCGTCGCTCTTTAATACCGCTCCTCGTTTATTTTCTAGCGAGGATAACGCGCCGACAAACTTCGACATTTCTTCTTCCACAGTAGGGGGGGGGGGGGGGGGGGGGACTGTTATTGGCGGGTGTCCGGACGGAAGAGTGCAAGACGACACGAAGAGACGATCGTGCTCCGAAGCCAAATATAATATTTTATTTTTTTATTATATGTATATATACAGGGTGGGTCACCTAACGTTTGTACCTCAAATATCTTTGTTGTTTCTAAAGATACGTAAAATATGGTAAGGACAAAGTTGAATGGTACAATGGGGCTGACACGATGCAAAAAAAAATTTTGTTTTTATGTCATTTTTTTTTAGAGATATCAAGGTCACCTTGACTTTTTTAAATGGAACTACCCTTTTTTAAACACCTACAATGATAGTCCCTTTCATTACGAATTCAGTGACTATAATTACTCAAGGTCATTCAAGGTCGCGGACAGAGTGTAATATTCCTTCAAAGCCCGTTTACAAGCATGCATCGATGTTAAATCTTATACGTTTTCTCTGTCCTTGACCTTGAATGACCTTGGACTAATTATAGTCACTGAATTCCTAATGAAAGGGACTATCATTGTAGGTGTTTAATAAAGGGTGGTTCCATTTAAAAAAGTCAAGGTGACCTTGATATCTCTAAAAAAATGACATAAAAACAAAATTTTTTTTACATCGTGTCAGCCCCATTGTACCATTCAACTTTGTCCTTACCATATTTTACGTATCTTTAGAAACAATAAAGATATTTGAGGTACAAACGTTAGGTGACCCACCCTGTATATATATATAATAATTATTATTATTAACTACTAACAGTTTCGTTTCATATTATATTAAATAAACATATTATATTCATTTATCTTATAAATACCTGCGACCACGCCATTATTTTCAATCAGAACCTAACACGCCTCATTTTTTTCTTACCGTTCTCCGTCTTTCTCTCGCTCATGCTCTTTCACTCACGCTCTCCGTCTTTCTCTCGCTCATGCTCTCTCACTCACGCTCTCCGTCTTTCTCTCGCTCATGCTCTCTCACTCACGCTCTCCGTCTTTCTCTCGCTCATGCTCTCTCACTCGTACACACCTACACGCATTCATCCGTCCGTCAAACCTTACAATAGTATCAAATGAGAAAAAATATAAGATGCGTTATCTGTTTGTGCCAGAGTGTAGGCTCCTAGAACCGAAGAGAGAGAGAGAGAGAGAGAGAGAGAGAGAGAGAGAGAGAGAGAGAGAGAGAGAGAGAGAGGGAGAGAGAGAGAGAGAGAGAGAGAGAGAGAGGGAGAGAGAGAGTGAGAGGCTCTCTCGCAGAGACACATGATTCCCTCGAACGGATTCAGGGAATGGTAATAATGCATGCGCCGTGCCGGTTGCACACGATCGTGTCCTGTTTCATCCCGTTTCGCCCCCGCGGGCTTGTCCCACGCCTAAGCCACACCGAATACCGTCAGCTGTGTATGTATGTATGTATGTATATCTGTCGGGTGAACGTCCTCGATCACGGAGGAAAGGACGACACCAGGATAGGACGTCACATGGTCACACTGACACACGGGCGCACACGGGCACAGCACACGGCGTAGTCCGGCATTATTGTCCTTTCGAACGCCGGTCACGATTTTCAGCCGCAATGGAAATCGCTTTTCGACGCTGAGCGAAGCTTTCCCGCTTTCCGTGGGACAGACCGCTTTCCGGGGCTTCATTATTGATCCCCGGCCTCTTTTCACGTTCCCGAATAATTTATCTCTCTCTGCTGTCTCACCCCCCCCCCCCTCTCTCTCTCTTTCTCTCTTTTTTGGCAAGGTGTTGTTTGGACCGGTCACGTGGAAACTGATGGCTCGGACCGCTTTCAGATGAAACGCTATACCGAATCGAACGATCCCGAGGTATCAAGGTTTCTCTCTCTCTCTCTCTCCAGCTTTCTCTGACCCCCAATTCAGCGCCATGGGAAATTCCAGGTTCAACTACTACGGAAAAGTTCGTTGACAAATTGCCGGCTATCGCCCGACTTAACGAGCCCGTTGCTCCGTCGCGATAGCTCCAGAAATAACAATTTGCCGACCCGCGAATGTGCCGAGGTCTATCGCAACCCTACCAGAACTTCTCGTTAGAGCATTCGCCAGTTCGGAGTACTCGGTGTCTTATCCAATATATTATCCGAACTTTCCTACCGTGCACCCTAACGTGTTACTCGACCTCTACGACCACCCTTTGCGTTCTCCTTCGAAATTCTCAATCGACCTTTTCTCGTATTCCTATGACACAGTGCTGGATTACTACGTTGCGTCATAACAACAACACGGACTACGTGACGAACATTTCGAACAGAATCTACTACAATAAATGTGTATGAAACAAAATTCTGATTTGTTATTGTTGATATTAAAACTTTTCGATCGTTATTTCTGTTGGGTTTTTGGGTTCTTAACAGGTTGGTTGGATACGCAAAAGTACTTCAGGTTTATATGCTTATTACTACGTCTTTATTTATTTTTTTTTATTGAAAGCTTAAGTGGAACTCCCCATGGGGAGTTATAAAGCTATACATTAGGATTAACATAATGTCTGATATACAATTGGTAATACGTATACATCTTACAATTATAAATTAGTACTGTACCAAGGCCAGTTTAAAGGCAAGGAGTACTTTCAGCATTATATTGGTGACGGTGTTACACCATGGTTCTCCGGCAGAGGTTTGTCACGAGAATTTATTGTAACATTCAATCGTTGTAGATCAAATCATTACCATCTTGCAGAATCCCTTTCACGCCTACATATAATAGATGATTCCAAATGTAACTGCGGCAATGAGGTTCAAGATCTGAACCATATAATTTGTGCCGGTTGAGGGAAGACTCCGTAATGCCGAATCCGAGCACTTACAGATCTGTTATCAGCGCCGCTACGTATTTTCAATTAGCGACGCGCGCAATTTAAACAGTCTATAATATACATATCAATTTCATTAAATAAATTACATGGATTTGATGTGATTTCTGAGGTTGTTTGATTGGCACTCGAATTGTTTTTGTTTTATTAAGCTATAAAAGCCCACACGGGATTATTAATCTTCGCTTCTTGCGTTTCTATGACCTCTGGAAGCCTTCTTCGACGTTAACGCGACCATTATACATAATCAATGTTGGGGAAAATTACGATGCTTAGCTGGCTCTTTGTTACAGACTACGTACAGCATGAATATTTCGGAAAGCATTCTTGCAGCACTCCAAATGCAAATGGAAATTTTCTCTAGAACCCTTGGAACGTACCAAATGACTAACCGCATTACGAAATATCCATTAACTGTCGCAACTGCAACGGGATAACATGGAACGAATGGAACGACTCTTGTTCTTCGGAACTCTGTATTCTTGGAACGGCGGTTCTTCGCATTCTCACGACTAGACTGCGAATTTTATGCATTTCTGGCACAAAAGACCAAATGAAAACTTAAAGCTGAAAAATTCAAAGAATCTAGGAACATCGATGCATCAGGGCCAATTTACTGAAATTATAAAAACAAGAAATATTCAGTGTCTGTTTCTTGCAATTATCATGAAAAAGTTAAAAATATACAGGGTGCACATGAACCACCCTTTTTTGAACACCTTCGATGATAGTCCCTTTCATTACGAATTCAGTGACTATAATTACTCAAGGTCATTCAAGGTCGCGGACAGAGATAACGTACAAGATTTAACATCGATACATGCCTGTAAACAGGCTTCAAAGGAATGTTGAACTCTGTCCGTGACCTTGAACGACCTTGAGTAATTATAGTCACTGAATTCGCAATGAAAGGGACTATCATTGTAGGTGTTTAAAAAAGGGTGGTTCCATTTAAAAAAAGTCCAGATGACGTTGATATCTCTAAAAAAAATGACAAAAACAACATTTTTTTTTTTGGCATCGTATCAGGCCCATTGTACCATTCGACTTTGTCCTTACCATATATTTTACGTATCTTATTCTACATATCTATAACAACAAAGATATTTGAGGTGCAAACGTTAGGTGACTCACCCTGTATTTGTAACAGTTAGGATAAGGATTGTGAATGCATATACATATAATGTTAATCGTTCTGTCGTCGGGATTGACACGGTCAAATAAACAATATTGGGTATCTGTAACAAAGAGATTAGTTTATTCGTAACATATTCACAATGCTTATTCACTATTCACAATCACATTACTAATCCTAACCTGTAACAAAGAGAAACGACATTCAAGTTTATTCTCTACCCTTGATGTCAATTCCCTTCTCTAATTTCATTTAAATAATGCTTAATTTATTAATAAAATAATACTGACAGAATATGTGGCTCAGACGTTTGGTCGTGTGTCGTAGATGTCGTTGTCTAATTGTCATCGGCCGCGTTCATAAGTGCGCGGCAGATTCGAATTAAGGAAATGCACTTATGCACTTTCCTTACACATACAAAATAAAGTTTATCTGGAAATATTAAACGATGCCGCGGCGTACGACACGGAGTATCAAAAGTCGCAACAATATTATAGGATCTTAGGAAAAATGAGGAATTCCGCGCCGGGAATCGAACCCAGGACCCTCGCGGTTGTAGCTGATCAACTCTTACACATACCCACGGAAACCTCCTACTTTTCCTAATCTCCATACAATATTTGGTCTGGGAGGTCCTGATCCCACAATATCATAAGAAACAAGTACGATATTCTAGATAGTCAAGTTGCTTTGTTCACCCTGCACGCACAGTGCGGTTGTAGCAGCTTTTGAATGCACTACTCGCGACTTGCATCAAGGGTCCCAGTTTATTTCCCGTAGGTCGAATAGCAGGATAACCGATCGGTTTATAAAAGTCGGTATACTTGACGTGGGGTAGCAAGCATCATCCGGTCGATGCGTCATTTCGTTCTCGCATCGATAAGTCTTGCACTGCGCGGTTGCAGCGAAAGCAGACGTCCAACCAAGCAGAGCCTTGCTCCGCGGTCTGAGGAAATTGTACATCGGCGATAAGCAGACCCTGTGATCGATGGGCAGAATCAGCCAGTTCACCGGGTCAATTTGTCCTGTTGAAGTTCGCGCGGCGATCGATCGGTTAGCCCTGCAGGTGCTGTCGAATCTCCTTCGAGGCAGCCACTAAGGAACGGATGGATTATTCCTTGAGGAGTGAATTCTCGAGGTGCCTCGCTAGTACCTCGTAAAACGTCTGCTGTACCGATATCGCCCAACCCTGTCTCCTCCACTTCTCTGCTTCTCTCTCTCTCTCCCTCTCTCTCTCTCTCTCTCTCTCTCTCTTTCTCTCCTCTTCCCGTCATCGTTCGTTGAAAGTTCTCCGAGGAGAAGCAATATGCCGTTGAAGGGGCACCGACGCCGCCGACGACGCTTAGGGACAACCTCCTCCAGAGGAAATGAAGATCTCTCGCTGCTGTCGGGTTCCGCTCGAGCGGACGCCGACTCGGGCCGCGTCATCCCGGAAAATGCAGAAACTCGCCTGATCCGAACACCGGATTAAAGAGTATAGTCGGAGATCGCAGAATCGTCCTTTCCATCGATTTACATTTCTCAATAGAATTAAGGGATCGCCTGTACGAATCCGGAAAATTGAGACAATTTCATGTGATCGTAACGCCGGCAGAAATTGTTGTGTCGATATCTGTTATGTCGTGTCAGTGGTCAAGACAGTATTTTGTGAGCCGCTGAGGTACACGCCTCGAAGAGAGGAAATAATGTATACAGGGTGGGGCACTATAAACAGGTCATCTGAATAACTCGCTTGCTTTCGAAGATTTACAAATTATTATATTTAGAAATATATACATATATAGTTTTATTGAAACAAGGAACAACTTCCGAGTTACTGAATCCCAACAATACCTACCCGTGCTAGCGAAGTCTTTCTTGATATGTTTCATAGATCAATAAACATTCCGTTCATTTTAAGCGCTCGCGCCGTTACTTTATAATTACGCGTCTTTGCGAAAATTGTCAAGGTAAAACAAGGGTTGTTGTACTTTGTCGAAAACACCACACCCTAGAGATATCGGGAAATACCTGATTCCCTTCCTCGACTCTTTTACAACATGCCGTCTTCCTTGAGGTATGAAGGTACGTACCGCCGCCGCTGATTTTGGGAAAGTTTTTAGTTCTAATTGTGCGCCGTCTTATAGACACCTCCGACAACTTCTTTCTATATTTAAATATACAGGGTGGGGCACTATAAACAGGTCACCTGAATAACTCGCTTGCTTTTGAAGATAGAAGAAAATGCATCCGACCAAACTTACTTGATATCGAGGCGCTCGTAATCTGATGTCATTAATGTTTTTGGAGACGTCAAGGAGATATGAAGGTGAACTCTGTTTTTTTAAATGGAACGGTATGGTTTTTTTATTTACATTCTGATAATGTGTTTCAAGACGAATACAATGACCTATTATGAAGGTCATTCAAGGTCACGCAAGGTCAACTGCAATAGAAAATAAAGTGTCTCAAAGTACTCTTCGAACGCTACGACGATTTACATGAAACATGTTATTTACGTATTCACTGCTACTTCAAGTGTTCAAAATGACCTACCATCTGCAGTAGATAAGTGATGTTATAGTCAGACAGAGCACTCGAACTTCGGACAACACTTCGAAATTTTTAATAATTCGGAAGACTTGTTATATTAATCTTACTTGTTAATTTATAAAATGTACCAACTATTAACTACAATTATATCTAGTCAACATTAATAAATTACGAGTAACGTTTCATACTATTTTAAATCTAATAAAATCCTTAGAAGTGTATCACAGTTCCTTTCCGGTTTTGTGCCTTTTTCTAGTTGCCTAAAGTACTGTAAGAAATGAACATTTGTAATTATATAAACATCCATAATATTTTTATAATATTTATAAAAATAATAATTCATATTTATACCCTTAATCGTCCTTCTCTTTGTATTACAAAATTACTCGCGAAAATTATGGCTTCGTCCTGAATTCTTTAGTGGCTCGTCGGTCTATCTTAATCGTGATTATGAAAATAACAATTTTTCTTTATTTCCTCGTCCTCTGGCTGGAAGCCTAATAATAATAAAAAATAATATCTTCTTTTTATTTCCTGCATCATTATTCTATCTTCACTTTACTGCGTTTGTCTGTATTCATTTTAACAATACTTACAAAAATAATTACTGGACGCCATTTCTTTAATCGCGCTTATGTCTCTACTTTAAAAATCTTTATAGAAAAATACTAATACATTTGTATTTCCACAATAGTTTTCCTGTCATTATTTTGCTCGTCCTCGTGTTACGCTCTTCCATAAAGTACATAAAAAGTAAAGATTTTATATAAATGATTGTAACTCTAAAATACAATCAGGATAAATATTAATTCGAGCATTTCCTTTTTCTTCCTATTCCCCTGTTTTATGCCGTATCCAGGGAGCCCGAGATTGTGTAAGTAACCGATTACATTGTACTACTTACAGTGTGTGTATACAGTAGCCAATAGGTTCCGCGGCAATATTGATTATTTTCTGTAATTGTTTGTATAAGCACAGGAGCCTCAATATTGATATAGCCGCGAGTAACCGAAATCTATTATTTCAACCTTATTGTTTTGTCTCTTCGCTCCTACGGACCGACACAAGCGTATTCCTTTATTATTTCCACCTGACTTTCTATAATTGTTATTAGACCGTGTACTTTCGAGTACAAATTTTAATCAACCGGTTTGCAATAACTGAAATTCAATACGACATATTCTTTTGTTACGGGCTCCATTATTGTAAAAACGTCGCGAAAATTACCTGAGGGTTCGATAAAACCATTTATTCAATGCTGTGAGTAAGAAAATCTCATAATATGCTTTTTATAATATAACAATGTTCGTTCTATAAGCGTGATGATATTGTACACTATTTAGAACAATTATCCAGCTTGTAAATTTTGTATTACGACAATGGTATTAACAATAGCATTAAAGCTTGACTGTAACAATGTTCGTTCTATAAGCGTGATAATATTGTATATTATTTAGAACAATTTTCAAGCATCAGAACATTTTTCAGTATTAACAATAGCATTAAAGCTTGAATGTAACAATGTTCGTTCTATAAGCGTGATAATATTGTATATTATTTAGAACAATTTTCAAGCATCAGAACATTTGTCAGTATTAACAATAGCATTAAAGCTTGACTGTAACAATGTTCGTTCTATAAGCGTGATAATATTGTATATTATTTAGAACAATTTTCAAGCATCGGAACATTTTTCAGTATTAACAATAGCATTAAAGCTTGACTGTAACAATGTTCGTTCTATAAGCGTGATAATATTGTATATTATTTAGAACAATTTTCAAGCATCAGAACATTTTTCAGTATTAACAATAGCATTAAAGCTTGACCGTAACAATTTTCGTTCTATAATCGTGATAATATTGTATATTATTTAGAACAATTTTCAAGCATCAGAACATTTTTCAGTATTAACAATAGCATTAAAGCTTGACCGTAACAATGACCGGTATAATGTTTTCACCAAACTTGAAAATCGATTTTTACTATAATCTACCAAGTACACAAAACTTTATTAAAACCTACGAGATGCGAGTGTTCTAAATTGTTGTATCATTGAATAAGCTGTTTTAATTTTTTGTGACTTTTATTGGGCATTGGTGTGACGTTCAACGAGTTTATTAAATTGTTTTGAAACAGTGTTGAGATATTGTGTGCTTTCTCTCGCGCATGCGCGTCCAAAACAGTAACGTAACTATATTGTGGCGAAAGTAGGGGGAAAGTGGCGCTGGGAACTATTCTGTCGGGAAAGTGTCAGAAGAGTCGAAAACATTGCGAAATTGAGGTAAGTTATTATTAACACACATTTTACACATTTATTTTTCAAAATCGATAGATACAAAAATTTTACTAAATTCTGCGGGTGACCAAGGTACCCCATTTTAGCCTAATTCTCTACCTTACTGACGTCAAAATCTCGCGCATGCGCGAGAAACAGCACACAATATCTCAAAACTGCTTTGAAGTTGTGGGACTGAGAAGGTTAGGTTGCCGCTACTGCAGCGCCATCTTGTTCGTCGCGCGTAATGAGGCTGTCTCGCTTCCGTTGTTCTCGTCTTCGTCGGACGGCTGTACTAGTAACATGTGCCTGTACATATTATCATATATTTTAAGTTTTTAAGCCGAAAAAACATGTAACATTCCATTAAAAAAAATGAAAGTCCTAATTCTAAAGAAATATTAAAAACACAATAAATTTGAGATAGCTATCATGTTGTTAGTAACACATACTACAACTTCCTCCTCTTCCATTTTTTTCTAATGTTTACCGTTTACGAAATAAACGATTGTACAAATTATCTTGATTTCTTCACTATTGTTAGTCCTATTCACGGTAATGTGGTAAACTAATTGTTCTAACTTTTCAAAAGTATCGGAGCAGTTGGGTCCAATATTAGAAGGGTTGTCGCGTTTTGGGAATGTGTCCGACTATTTATATGAGTGATTGTATTATTGCAGTGCAGTTTGCGCATAGAACGAAGTGGACAACGACGGAAGCAGCAACAGCAGCCGCGCCGGATGGTCCGAGACAACAACCGTAGCAACTAATTGTAAGTTCGTTCGGGCTTTGTCCGGCTAACGAGTCAATTTTCGCCGGGGGGACGTATTTGCCTAAGAATGTGCAAGCACTTGGACCAGAGCGACGTCACCAAAAATAGAGCAGAGAGATGGAGTAGAGAAGCTTGGAGAGCTATACTGACGGTGGGTTGGCCAGCAAATCATGACTGACCAAAGAGAATTCGAGAAACTCGTGGAGGAATCCCTGAGGTCTCAGCTCCACCTCTTCTTGCCTATTGCCTCTTCCCTCTTGCCCCTTGCCCCTTGCCACTGTAAACAGTCCTGCGGATAAACCTGTTATTCCTCGCTATAAAATGTCGCGGGAATAACAACAGCGGACTAGCTAGATGATTACTAACGTCAATGTTTGTCCCGTGCCCAACGATCCGCGATAAGGATATAGCTGCGTCCTCAAAGTCATCCGGCAGCTCTTCGAGCAAACTTCAACGAGGTTACCTCGACGTCACGGTTTCTCCTTCGGGCATTGCCGGACGGTTTTCTTAACCTTTTCCTCGGAAATAAGCAAATTTCATTTTATCAAGGTAACTTGTAATATGCACCTATTACCTTGCTACTCGTATTAACTAATTTGCACAATATTCCTAGGGGAGAGCAGCCGAATTTAGGACAGCATCTAAGCTGGAAATAATTTATAATAAATTATTAGACTGAGGATTTTATGCATTCACGACAGAAATGGTGAATATATTAGGTACTGATATTTGGTCCATCAGGGTTTCAAATCCATTTTACCATTCTCCCCCTTTCTTCCACTCTCCCCCTTCTCCACTTTGTCCACTCTCTATCGCCTACTTTTTCAGCCTATTTCAGCGGGACCTACTGTTCATTACGGTGGGTTCCCAACCACCATGGATCACATAGAAAAATATTTGCATTGGTGGCAGCGGTGGGATTTGAACTCACGACGACCACAGTGTTTGTAGTCGTGCGCTCTATCCACTGAGCCACTGCGCGCCCTCATTCACGACAGAAATGAATAGATCCAATAATTATATTATTCTCAACTTTTTAAGATAATTAAAACAATTCAATTTTGTGGGTAAGTTTACGTTAAGTTGGGTTGGTAGATGGTACAGTATATCTACCGCGCCTTCTCGAAAGATTTTATGAAGATGCGAGAGCAGTTTTTAGGGGATCTAGTGGACACAGTTCAAGCTAGATGGCACGAGGGTTAAATTAAAAACGGATTGCAGGATGAAAGCGGATCGAGTGGATGTCATGGACGTGTCCGGGTCGCTTTCGGCCCGAAGACGTATTCCTACGGAGGAAATGAAGGTCTCTGAGCTGTCAGCCGCACCCCGCAACTTGGTCAGCGAACTAAGGAAATGCTGAAACAGACCGGCAGATAATCCAGCCTCGGCCCCAAATGCTCTAGCATTCCTCTCGCTCTATCTCTCTCTCTCTCTCTCTCTCTCTCTTTCTCTCTCTCTCCCTCTCTCTTTCTCCCCCTCTCTCTCTCTCCCTCTCTCTCTCTCTCTCTCTCTCTCTCTCTCTCTCTGTCTCTCTTTCTCTCTGCGTTCAAGACCGACGAAGTGGTTCCGCAACTTCCGAAGAATTATAAGATGCTTCGTGGGGAGCCGATCGATCTTCTATACCTCGAAGCCTTCGGATTCGGAACCGGAAGCGGTCATGTTTATAGTCATGGCAAGTTTAGTCTCCCTGTCCCGTAGGAATCAGCTTCTTTTATTCGATTTGGCCTTCGTTCGATGAGCTTTTGTAGTCGTCGAAAGAAAACGAGTATTAATCGACCGTAGGTCTTTATGATAAAATTGCTTTCTGAGAATGCGAAATTGTCTGCGGTAACTGCGTGAAGTAGAAGGGTAGAGATTTAATCCCTGCTTTAATCCCGCTGTGATCTTTCATCCGTTCCTTTGTTTTACCAACTTCGTTTTGCCTTCGCCAAGCTGACACTGTGGTAAAAGATTACTGCGATGGAGAGATTAATCATTCATTTTGTGAATTTGTTCATTGATTATGAAAATCCAAGGTTCAGCGAGATGAGTTCAACCCTTTGACTTGATTTGCTTCATCCTTTGACTTATCTTCTTCCCCTGGTTTCTTTCACAATTACCAGAATTAGAACTATTTTACTGTCAATAATGTTCTACGCAAAACAGAACATTTATATTTATTGGATACCTATATGTAGTCTAATGGTTACATCTGTGGTCACATGTTTTCACTTCCGAGATATTGTCGTTTAAAGTTCTGATCATTAATTCTTACTACTAATAACATTTCCTTGTTTTCATTTTATAATATAGGTGTGCATTTCCGTCAATTTGCATTACATTGCATATGTGCATAATTAACGTAAATAATGATAGAAAGAATAATAATTATAGTTTTTTTACCATTAGTTTTGTCTAATTTGTGTGAATTAAACATTGGACTCCGGTTAAATTGCATTATTTTGTGCCGACTATAAAATTTGATTTCATGACTTATTTTCTAGTAAATATGTAAATGCTATCTTCTGAAGCTTACTCAATGCGTTTCAAATTTTTTTTTACAATACTTAAAATAACTGTTATATTTTGAAAACTTCTTATGTTTATAACTTTTTATTAAACAACGAGCGCCGTCAGAAACCTCTTGGGGGTTCCTGAGAAAGGTGATCTTAACAACATATGTCAAGGTCAAGGACATCCGAGATGCCTTCCCTAAACGTAATAATTACATATTTTGGTTCAAATATTTTTTGATAAAGTCGATAAATAATGTCATCAACATATGTCAAGGTCAAGGACATCCAAGACGCCTCCCCTAAGCGTAATAATTATATATTTTGGTTCAAATATTTTTTTGATATAGTCGATAAATAACGAGTTATTTCAGGTGGTAATTTAGATCGACTCACTCTATATTTTCGGCATGTAGTGCCGCACAATGGTTAAACACGTATTCAAATACGAGAGCAGCAACATTTTCTTTATGGATTCCACCAGAGGGAATTTGAAACCATGCAGAATTCACCCGATGGGTACTCCCCCGGTCAAGCTTTCAAGGAGAAGTATATCAGATACATCGTATCGTCGGATCTCCGTCCGCCGTTATTGGATTTTATCCAGTGAACCAGGCCTCTATCTCCAGTGTCTAACAATAAGATTGAATTTGCGCACTGTCGAGCAAAAACAAACGTCCCTGGTCGGCCAACGGTTTCTCTTCTAGTTTTAGGAACACCCGCGAGACGTCCATTTCTTTCCTTCTTCTCCTCTTCCTTTCTTTCACGCGCGATAAAGATTATTTCTTATTCATAAAGTTTCATATTTATTCAATGGACATACATTGGCGTTCGAAAATGTTTGGACACTCGGTCAAATTACAGCGAGACTTTTCGCTATTATTTTATTGGGATTCATTAACGGATAATAAACTATTGGTATTCCTGACGCACACAGCATTGTTTGAGATCATAGGTTGGTATGGAGAAGAGAGTGAGACGTATTATAGACGGAGATAGAGAAACGAACCATGCGACGATATACAGGGTGTCCCACATAAATGGGAACACCTAAATATCTATCGTATTTACAGACCTATCAGAAAACTTCAGAGGACAAAGTGACACTATTGCAGGGGGCAAATACAATGTTAAAGAAAATGTATGTCGTGTTTTTTAATGAAATTTCAAGGTCACCGATGTTTTTTTAAATGGAATAGTATATTTTTTTTTACGGTAGCATGATAGACAATAAAAAAACTCTTGTACACTCAATCTACCAACGTAAAAATTAATTTTCAATTCTGTATAAATAATTCCGTCACCCAGATATGGGTGACATGGCGAAGAAAGTGTTAAAAAGTATAAATAGTGTTACATTTAATCACTCTCCAACATAAACCCATCGAGTACTAAACGTAAAATCCCAATACACAAATTAATTCTTTAGTTAAACCACGCAGGTGTTAGAATCTCGAAACGATCATTTCATTTAGGAAAAGTTTGAACAACAGTATTTAATTTGAAGGTTTCTCAACGTAATGAGAATTTTATTCGAGGGGAGCGTGAGTCTACGTGAGAAAATAAATCGAAAATATGGAATTTTGTCTTCATTTGACTGATTTGATTTCATTAAAGTTCGAAAATGTTCATCGTCAAGAAATACTTTAAATGCAATATAACACAAAATTCAAATATTTTAATTTTCACATTTTTGATTACCGAAATAGAAATGGTATTCAGATTGTCAGAATAAAAATATATTATTTTATGTTTTGAATGAAAAAAATGAAAATATTTCACTGTTTATTCAAAATAGTATTTTATTTGAGTTGGAAAACAATGTCTGTCTGAAATAGTACTTGGAATATGTGGAGATTAAGGTAGTTTTGGTTAGGTGGCTTTTGGATAGGTGGCGCAGCGGTATGAGATTGTCAGAATAAAAATATTTTATTTTATGTTTTGAATGATAAAAATGAAAATATTCGACTGTTTATTCAGAATAGTATTTTATTTAAGTTGGAAAACAATGTCTGTCTGAAATAGTACTTGGAATATGTGGAGATTAAGGTAGTTTTGGTTAGGTGGCTTTTGGATAGGTGGCGCAGCGGTATGAGTATATATGACGACGTGTGTGTGACTGTGCGGGAGTGTCCACATGCGGGAATTTAAGTTTATATAATAATGTTAGAACATTAAGCACTGTTATATCTTAATTATATTTCTTATATTTGAATAAACAGTTTCTTCTAAAAATTAAATGCGGCCTCACAGAATATTTGTCTCACCAAAATTTGACCGAGCTCTGATCGTCGTTCAACTTACACGAGTTTCCCGTCGACGCGACGACGTTAGAGGAATATAGTAAAAACGTTAGGCTACCGTGTAGCACGGTCAGGTGATCGAGCGTGAGTACTCGTATTTTCGCGAAAATAGCACGTTGCTACACGGTGGTAGAAAGGGGGTAATTACAATAGCACGTTGTTACGGCGAGGTTCGAGTATTGTTATCACGATGATCCGGTCTCCTCCACCACCCTGTAATTATAGAGCAGAGGGCCGGGCCAGCACGCGGCCCTATAGTCATTGAAATTAAAGCTTTTTGCATTTTCAACGGCGCCTCGTTAATTCGTCACGATGACGGCTTCGTGGCGAGTATTAGCAATAAATTGCGCGGGGCACCGCCACGGCATGCCACGCTCCGTGATTTTATCGAGAAACAAGATTCCCCGAGGCTAGAACTGAGGAATCGAGCCGAGCAGAGCCCTCGAAATAATTTTACCACGAATCAAGGGGTTGCGAGACAGATATTTTTGCAAAAATCGATTTTCCAGAAATGTTCTTTTCTGAAGGGTACACGGTGGAAGTAAGTACAGTATTTCATCGATAATCGTAGCCACCACGACCGGCGACAATTAACGTTCAGATAATACTATTCTTTGACAATTCCGATAGAACCGGAGGATTCTGGTCTAGTACGGGAATCAATTCTGTGACGTGGTGTAGAAGCTCGAAATCGAACGTTTTGTAATATTTTCAATTGAACAAAAAAATTGAAATGAAAAAGCTAAAAAAGTCACATATACATTGCTAACAAAACATGGAAATGTGTATTTAGTGATAACATATGAAAAAGAAAATGTACGAAGTTTACTTATTCGCGCGAGAAGAATGATTATTAAACTTGATACAGTATTTCATCGATAATAGTCGCCACCATGGGTCCAACCGGCGACAATTAACGTTCGGATAATACTATTCTTTGACTTGTGCCGAACGTAGGAAAGGACAGTGAAGTTCGAGAGGCCTCGGTCGCCGAGAAGTGTAACATAATACGGTTCGAGTATATCGGTGAGACCACTACTAATCCAATGACAAAACTTCTTTATTTTTTATTATTTTTTTATGGAACTTTCTTTGTCATTGGATTAGTAGGGGTCACACTTCTCGGCGAGTGAGGCCTCTCGAGCTTCATTTCGCAGGAGTGGGGATAGTTCTGCGACACTTCTTGGTCAGAATTTTGCGACACTTATCGATTAAATAGAAATCATAATGACATTTGAATAAAAAAAATTAATTTCTCCAGTGAGACATTCTGTTAAACAACGATTAGTAAAAAGTGTGAAGTTACAATTAAATATTGCATAATTTTCCTAAAATTGACTCCAAAGGAATTTTTTAATATGTTAGAAGAACTAGTTAACTAAATAACGGCTAAAGAAAATTTTGAAAAAATTGCTATTGGTCAGAATTGCGAAAAAAAGAGTAAAAGTCGGTCCGCAAAATGGTTAAGTATGTTTCATTGACGTTTTTGAGAAATTGGACCAGACTTCGGAGGATTCCAGTGAAATTTGAGAGCCCGTATTATAATTTGGTGAGTACACAAGACTAGTATCTACGATCAAACTTGCAAAGGCCCGTAATCGCGGGATCGAGCGAAACGTATGTAACGATTACGCAGACCTCGATGGTTAGTTTCGAGTCGTTAAAGGCCCGTACCATTATCGAGGCGTGTCTCGATCTTTAAGGGGCTTAAGGGCGAGCTTAACGAGAATGGACGGAGAGGAGAGGGGGGGGGGGGGCATGAGCAGAATATTCCTTCTAGAATTTGATTTAATAACGTTACGTTTAACCTGGGAGAACTTTCAGCGTTTCTGCCGTTACGCTACGCTGTTTCATCTGTTCTCGACTCTGCACAGTGTAATTAACAATCTAGCGAGACGGACTTTTGCTCGCTTTTTTACTAATTAGTTACTTAATATTTAATCTACTGTTCGAGTTAACACATCGCAATATACACAGGAGTATAACATCTGTTTTTAGATAATATTCAATTTAATGCTGATAATAATTTATATACTAGGACGAAAAAAAATGAAATGTTCTTCTAGATAACATTCAATTTAGTGTCGATAATAATGTACATACAAGAACAAAAAGAATAAATTGCTTTTCCAGATAATATTCAATTTAATGCTGATAATAATTTATATACTAGGACGAAAAAAATGAAATGTTCTTCTAGATAACATTCAATTTAGTGTCGATAATAATGTACATACAAGAACAAAAAGAATAAATTGTTTTTCCAGATAATATTCAATTTAATGCTGATAATAATTTATGTACAAGGATGAACAGAATAAAATGTTCTTCTAGATAATATTCAATTTAGTGTCGATAATAATGTACATAAAGGAATAAATTGTTTTTCCAGATAATATTCAATTTAGTGTTGTGAAGAATGAACACACAAGGACAAAAAGTATAAAATCGTCGACAAACAATAAGTAATATTCGATTTAATGTTCACATTAATGTATTACAATCTACACCACTATAAAATCTTCTTCTGAGTAATATTCAATTTAATGGTGCTAATAATGTACGCACAAGAACAAAAAGAATAAATTATTCATCTAGATCAGAGAGTTCCAACGTATTCCCTTTCGAGAACTGCAAGGTCCCCACCATCGAACCTCTTCCCACTACTACGCACGGCCGTAGAGTTCGTGAGTGTTGCGCGCGCCGCGCGGCTCTCATGGTGGGAGCTTCCCACTACTATACATTATAACGATGAAGTGTAAGAGGGGGGGGAAGAACTTAAGCGGGGAAGGTGCCTCGAATAGCTCCGAATTTTCAATTTAGTGTTGTGAGTAATGTACACACAAGGACAAAAAGTATAAAAATTTGTTCTAAATAATATTCAATTCAATGTTGATAATAATGTATTGCATATACAAGGACGAAAAGAATAAAATGGTCTTTTAGATAATATTCGATTTAGTGTCGATAATAATTGGACAGCGGATATTTATGCAAAATAAAAATTGTTTGCATTAAATTCAAGATACAGGAGTTGGAAATAACCCAACAGTATTTTTAAATTCTTTAAATGTTTTCACTGTTTTCTATATTATATACTAACAATGTACGTGCAAGGACCAAAGGAATAAAATCTTCTTTCAACTGATATTGAATAAATCAAAATGTCGATGTTAATCTATTCCTAATAAATCGAACGCCAACATTTGATTGCTCGTACGCGTTAGAAACCTCGCCGCTAAATCGAGCTAGCAATTTAACAACTATGAAGACTATTAGCGAAACAAATGTCGCCACCAATCGCGTTCACAGCGACTAAGCAGAGGACCCGTTCAATGGATCGGAAAGCAAACAAAACCGTCGGGTAGACGGGATTCTGGTGCGCGATAACGAAAATAATTGCAGTCGTTCGACCAATTCGCATCTCGGTCTGCGACGCATCCAGCGCAATTTCTATTCGGCATTATTATTGAGAGATCACTAAACCTACCGAGCATTAAACAAAACAATTATGTATACAGGGTGAGGCATATCTCGAAAACTAAATTCCGGAGAAAAAAATGTTTCAAATAAAAAGTTTAAGTCAAGGAGGGGCTGATGCAGTAGTCATATCCATTTGTGATTTTCATCATGATTTCAAGGTCAATCCAAGGTCAGCTTTATTTTTTCAAATGGGAACATATATTTCTCATTACAGATTCTTAATCTTCGACTTGAAATAAATAACTTTTATTTGAAACGTTTTTTTTCTTTGCCGATTATTTTGTATAATATTGATTAATAATAATACAGGAGAATTGCAACTTAATTACAAGAAAATCAATTTAACAAGTATTCAGTAACGTTCTAATGTTATTTGCATTGCATGCGAGAGAATGTGTAATCTTATTCCAAAGAAAAGACAGGTTGTTTACGCCCAGCGTTGAATTTCTTTGCTAACTTTTACCTAATTGCTTTTCCTCCTTCAATATTTAGCTATTATTTAATTATTCATTTAGACTACATTTGGATTTGATAATATTTTAAGTGGGTATTAATTTCATTTATCATAAATAGAATGATTTTCTCCGTTAAAACGATATTGTGTATTTTTTCTTTGAAAATGCAATATTAAACAAAATAATCGGCGGAGAAAAAAACGTTTCAAATAAAAGTTATTTGTTTCAAGTCGTAGATTAAGAATCTGTAATGAAAAATATATGTTTGCATTTGAAAAAATAAAATTGACCTTGGAATGACCTTGAAAACATGATGAAAATTAAAAATGGATACCACTGCTAGATCAGTCCCTTCTTGACTTAAACTTTTTATTTGAAACATTTTTTTCCCGGAATTTAGTTTTTGAGATATTCCAGGTGCACAGGATAAATGCCCCACCCTGTATATTGCCTTAGGATACGAGTGTGTACAATTCTTATTTCAATATGAGCCTGATCAAGGAAAATATAATTATTACCTGTGATTGAATTTTAATAGTTTCAATAATAATTGTAACTGACTTGAAAACGAAGGAATTCAAATTGAATTCAAAACTCTGCAGTCTTTAAAAACTTTTATGCGTCTTTTGAAGAAAGTTCAACAAAATTTTTTGTTTTTATGGGAGGTATAAAAATCTCTAGTAGGGAACCAAATTTTTTCTCGTTTCAAATTTTTGTAAATCAGTCCACAAAGATATACACTTGCATAAACATTCGTCAATCCTGTTCGACGAAGACTTTCGTGCGTGGGATACGCGAATTTGCTGAACGAGTGGTCGCAAAGTGGACGCTTTGGAACATTAACGAGTCGGATATACGCCGGGCTGTTTCGTTTCGGTATAATTATTTCGTTCCTCTTATCCGCCGTTACGCGACTCTCTATAAATTATATTGAGAGCGGGTGCGCGGACTCCGGACATATTTGTGGCGAAACGCAGCCCCCGCGTTTCCAGCTTAAAGTAAAGTTATCCCCGCAATTATCATTCGGTTGATAATCTATTTTGGTTCAGCTGCAGCTCCGCTGCGGAAGAGCGGACTGCGTCAAAGCGTTTGTCCGCGTTTCCCGCGCCGTGTTTGCGGATAGCATAACTTCACCGGCGATTACCTAATTTCTGGTAATGCTCCTCCACGAAACGGATCGTTGGACGGAACGCGAAAAGACACGGTTGAGCATTTTCAAACGTCAATTTTAAACAACCGATGAAATAAAAAAAAATTAATTCGGTTATTACAGGTTAAGTATTTTAAAATGTTATGTAAATGCTTAGCTATTGTTCAAGATCACGTAGTGCAATTTTTATGCAATTGTCTTTAACATTAGTTTTACGGAGCACTAAAATTGATTATTTTACATTGCTTTATGAAAATAATAAAATTATATTTACTTAGATCTTCAGCGATTTTTATTGTAATATGTGCACAAAAAAATAAATCTATTTAATAATTCCTCACGAATGACTCCTTACACTCTTAATAATCGTAAATTAAAAATTTTTGAATCCGCCATTTTGACGGGCCCCGTAAATCTAGTGTTAATATTATTTGAATTATTGTACGACTTTCGTAGCACTTCACTAGACTGCGGATTTTATACTAGAAAATAGAAAAATGAGAAGAAGAAATTTAAAACAGAAGCGAGATTACACGAATTGGAGGATCATGATGTAGAGTTTGGAATACTTTTTAAATTATTAAAGATAGAAATGCATAGTAATGAATATTAGACAGATTAAAAGAATTTAGGAAGGTCAATGTATCACAAATATTTAAAATTACATAAAGAGGGTTCGGCTGAACTTTCTTTTGGAGGACCAGATACTTTTAACTTTTTTGATCTCTTTTTTAACTCTTTCATACGTGATCCTGTAGATATCGATGGAAACATTACGAAAATGTAAGTATTATTGTTAGGAATTCACTGGATTATAAACATGAGCAATTTAAGCGTTTTTGAAAGGTTAGAGCGTCGCCATATTGGATATTCGTTGGGTGGTAGAGGTAGGAGTGTTGAGCGCATGCGCTGGATAGATGGTGGGTGTTCAGCACATCAGCTAAATAGTACTGAGTGGTATAGTCCAAGTTCCTTTAGGATTAGTTGAAAGTGCTCAACTTTACACGCGTATAACTTCTGAACCAGTGAACTCCTGGCAATAAGACTTTCATTTTCGGTGTTTTCTCGCCATCTATAAGACTGCAAAAGAAAAAATTGAAAAAAATTGGTCCTCCCAAAGAAAGTTTAACCGAAGTTTCTATTTGGCTTCTACTTGCTGAAAATAAAAGAATTGTAAAGAATGGAAGAAATTGGCTTTAGAGACTGATTCTAAATGGACCCTCGAAACGTCGTCGCTAGGTTGGCAAAAGACGGGTTCGATCTCCGGTGATTTATTGTCCGTCAGAGAAATTAGTTCGCTAAGCTGGATATCGTCGGATGGATCCATTGGTTGGGATCCCGCGAATCCCTGGCGTACACTGTCAAATCAATCGGCGAGGGCTGACTGACAATGAGCCGCTAAATCAAATAATAGACTCGCGTCAACAAAAAATCGACGCTTGTTCGACAGTCGGCAGAGAGGGGAAAATCTTGCTCATTTGATTTCCACTTATTCTAGCAACGAGATGTCGCATCGAAGACCTCCCCAGTTATTGTTTAACCCAAAATGTACGTCCAAAAATGCAGAACACAATTCATATAGACAATTTATATACCATGCTTTCATTCTTTTAAATATTGTCATTTTGTGTACATAAACCGTATAGTGCTCTGCGATGAAAAATACAATTGCTTATCTAAGGGAGAAGAATCATTTTAAGGAAAAAGTTTTCATCTACAAAATTATTTTAAAAGGATTTTTAGGAACAATTTTTAATCTCTACGGAATCTTGTGATATTGTTTTGTTGACTGTTGCGAGCCTTTAAACTGTGGTAATTTCGCGAAAAAAAATTGTATTGATAAATTATCAAGGATCATTTTAAAGAACAAGTTTTCATCTACAAAATTAGTTTGAAAACACTAGTGAAAAAAAATTTATTATGAGTCATTTTTAAAGGAGTTTTCATCTACAAAATTAGTTTGAAATGACCAGAGAAAAAAATTTTCCAAACTCTGTGGAGTCGTTTGAATTTGAAAAATTTTGCTCCAGATTTTCGAGTCTCTGAACTGCTATAACCTTGCAAAAAAAATCGTACGATAAATTATTATGAGTCATTTTAAAGAAGTTTTCATCTACAAAATTAGTTTGAAAACACTAGTGAGAAAAATTTTCCAAACTCTGTGGAGCCGTTTGAATTTGAAAAATGTTGCTCCATATTTTCAAGTCTTTGAACTCCAATAACTTCGTAAAAAAAAATCGTACGATGGATTATCACGGATCATTTTCAAGGGAAAGATTCCCTTTGCGAAGCAATTTTAAAAAGAACCGTCAGAAAAATTTGTAAAACTTTGTTGGGTCGATTGAATTTGAAAAATTTGTTCGAGATCTTCGAGTGTTTGAACTGCTGTAACTCCAGCTTTTCACTCAATTTTCAAATGCAGCGGGGACTTTGAATAATAATTTAATCAAATGTCATGAAAGCGGAGGTAACGTTCTTTGAAACTCGGCTATGTAGACCATCGCATGATTTTTCTTAACGAAGTTACCGCAATTAAAAGATCGCGTGAGTTAAATATTGGCCAAAGTAATTAACCACAGTGGTCATCAATCATGCGTTGTCGACTCATCAATCACGACTCGTTCTTTCCTTCTAATTTGCTAACTTACGCGATAAGTAGCAGTCTGGGACAGAATTTTGGTTCGCAAAGGTGAAATCAGTTCTATGGAATTCTATGAACATTTTCGGGCGCAGTTTCAAGGAAACATCGCGCACTTTAACCATGATCGTTGCGAACTCTGAAAGGGCGAATAGTCTGAAAGAGCCACTACAAGCGGTACAAAACATCGAAAGTATTTTTCGCCAGAGTTTTCGCGTCCGATTTCTAGTCGCGGCTCGGTCTACTTCCCCGCGAAATTGAATTTGCGGAATTGAGTCAAGACGACATTTGCCTCGACTTTTTTCCCCGCTCCTCCGTCCCGCTTTTAATTCCATAAAACGAACTTCGTTGCCTCTAACGCGACCAAAAAAAAAAACCCCTCCCCCGGTATTTAAACATTTCAACCCCGAAGCTCTGTGACAGGAAGAAAGTTAATTCCCCGACTGCCGAACCGGCCGAGCGCTCCCTTTTTATTATTCCGGCGCTGTGCAAGCAACGTTACTCTTATATTCCTATTTATTTATTTATTCAGCATTACTGCGAGCGGAGAACGCCAGCTTTCTTCTACACGCATTATCATACAGAAACATTATAATACTCCGCGTTACAAGAATAAAACTCGTTACCTTCCGGTGCTGTAAACCACATTTCACGTGCGCCATTAATCTCGGAAATAATGTTTAATTTTTAAATATCCGATGCAGACATTTTTCGCGAGCGGAAACTGTACACTTGTTACAATTTTCATGGGAGATCTTCAAGAATGTGTAGGATCGACACAACTAGGGTGTTGTGTCGTGTCAGTGCTCAAACAGTAATTTGTGAGCCGCTGAGATACACACCGCAGAGAGAGGTAAATTAAATAAAGAGATAATCGGGTTTCGGATAACTAAGTAACTTTAATAAACTGAATGTGAAAGACGGTGTAACAGAGACAGATAATTCACGACTCTTAAGTTAAACGACTGATAATTTCGACTCTTAACAATAGGTTCACGGGACCCGTCATTTTGACGGATTTCGTACTTCATGAGTAAAATTACAAAAACAATTACTAATAATTTTTTTCCAGTTTGTGCTGACAATTATTGGTTTAGTACGACGAATATATACCCAAACTTATTTCCCCCTAAGCCCTGTAATTTCAGAATTCTGTATGATGTATACCTATCTCTACGGATACCCGTCAAAATGGCGGATAAGCTAGTTTTATAGTTAATCGTAATAAACCGTCTTTTTCATTGATATTAATTTTTCCGATGACAAATGTAAAAGTAGTTAAAACGTAGATAATAAATAAAAATCATAATTCAATGGAGATATCCTTCCATGGCTACAAACCTAATACCAACGCCCCGTGGTTCGCCAGAGCAACGAATTTGTCACGTGTTCTTATCTATCAATCGTACGTGCCTAAATGTAAAAATAACGTTTGCGAAAAATATATACGGATAACAGAATATGTCTGCAAAATATGCGCGGAATAAATGTATATTATATTAGGAGGTTGAATAAGTTCTCGCTGTTTTTTTTTGTGAAATGAATGCTTTATTTTAAAAAATTGGTAAAAAATATGTTCTTGAAAGTATTGTCTCTCGCTAGCCATTACTTTTCCCCATCTTTCTGGCAGCATAGTAATTCCATGTCGGAAAAACGACACGTCTTTTGAGGCAATCCAAGAGTGGACACATTTTTTGATATCTTCATAAAATTGGAAGCGCTGCTCAGCCAGGCCATGTGTCATCGATCGGAACAAATGGTAATCTGATCGGGAAATGTTTGGTGAATACAGCGGGTGGGGTTGTACTTCCCATTTAAGTGTTTTCAAAAACGTTTTCACCGGTTTTGCAACATGTGGCCGCGCGTTGTCATGCTGAAAAATCGCTTCAACTCGTACAGCACCCAACGTCCTTCCTGTGAATCATTCCTAATGCTTTCAAACGTTTCGAATCTGTTGTGTGATCAACTCCTAATGATTCTGCAAGTTCAGCTAGTATCTGACACGAGTCTTCATCAAGTAATGCTTCAAATTCTTCGTCTTCAAGTTTTTGTTGTGCGCCAGGGCGTTCTTTATCTTCAAGATCAAAATCATTATTTTTGAAGCGTCTAAACCAATCTCTGCATATTGTTTCCGACAGAACATGGTCGCCGTAGGTGTCAACAAGAATTCTGTGTGCTTCAGCTGCAGATTTTTTTTTAATAAAATAGTGTAGTAAAATTCCCCGCAATTACTCTTTCTTTGGCATGAAATTCGACATTTAGCACAATGAAAGAAAAATTGTTCATACTTCAGTGGAATGACATACACTGCATTTTAACCTTGCATATATGTAGTACTTTATTATAGATACGTTACTATCTGAAACTAAATTCACGCAGTTCTAGTATTACCACCTTTCGGAAAACAGCGAGAACTTATTCAACCTCCTAATATATTTATGCAATCCTAACAGAATTAATTATTTTCAAATTACACGATTTTTTTAAAGAAAATACGTGGTTTCCTTTACGGGTTAATTTGACGGATAAATGTGTGATGGACGATCGAAGAACACATCAAATTTATATCATGAACAGCGAAATATCCACACACAGAGAAAGTTTTTATGCGAGGGGAGGTACCTTTGTAATTTTAAATGGAACCCCCTATAAAATGTTACATATTTAGATTCTATCGGAAAAAACAAGTCAATTTTGTCTGAAACATTTTTTTGTCAGATACTTCCATGATGAGATATAATAGTTTGAAGTTTCGAGTTGTAGGTACTTGAAGCGCTCGGAAATAGCGTTATGGAATTATACGCGCTTGAGTCCATTGCTTATTCATGAAGAAACACAAACAATAATATTTACAATTCTTGAGTTTGACTCACTTATCTATGAAAACGCAGAAAAAAAACGAACAGTTCACACCACACCATCGCTCATGATACAAAACACGCATACATATCCCTCAGGCAGTGATGCCAGAAACAACCAGAACTGGTTGTTTTTTCCTCTCCTCCTTTTCCCCTTCCACTATCCCATTCCACTACCTGAGGACGCTCCAACGTCCCCCACTAAGACTGTAGACTGGTCACGTGACGTGCCGCGCAACGCGTCACATATCACTCTGGTCATCAGAGAGGTGGTAAACTGTATTCCCCTCGATTTAACCGATCCGGCATTACTGCCCTCAGGCATTCTTACATTGTTACTGAATATAGTATCTGAGAATCTGTATCTTTTAAACGCATAAATTGCCGAAGCTAAAATTGTATATCCGAGGTCCTCCCCTATCCCTCATAATACCCACCGAGTTTCATCTCGATCGTCCACCGGTGGCTTTTGGAAGTACAGCCTAAAAATAGATTTTATTTAATGTGCATTAAAAATCTTTCTGCGGTTCGATATAAAAAGCTTCAATGTCAGTATTTATGAAGTACATATGTAGATTGACAATTCTTGCACCAGGTCATAAAATTTTATCTGTTTAACTCGCCCCGCCCTCCCTCCAAGATTAAATCCTGAGTGCGCCACTGGCCGCCACAGGCACTAAACTTGCGATGTTAAAAAACAATAAAATGTACGGATAAAATTGTAAAATCACAGAGAGCATTTACAATGTCTCTGTAGTGTGGCGCAAAGAGAATAAAGTGTCGAAGAAAATTACAAGTTCGAGCTGATTTTTCCGTTCGTGTAGCAATCGTAGCCACGAGCAACGAGAACAAATGACGACTTTCACAGAGAATTCAAAGTGCTCCCTCGGGAATGTTCGACTCGATTCGATGTTCCATTATTAGGTGTGTTTCCCTGGCTCCACGGGAACGGGAACTCGGCGGAATGATCGAAGATTGCCGGGAACGATCTCCGCCCGTGCCGTCTGGTTTTACAACTTCTTCACGAGCGTCCTACGCGTCAGTTTTATCGCGCGCATCACAATTGCAGCACACCTAAACCCGCGCCGGTTGTTCAAACAACAGAGAGGAATTATTTGCCATAAACGTTGCCGACGTTGTCCCCTTGTACCGTAATATCGTTTCCTTAAACGAATCACGTCCTAAATACAATTACAATCTACATTGACGATTCCGATAAAACCGGAGCACTCTGATATAGTAGTGGAATCAATTCTGTGACGTGCTGTAAAAGCTCGAAATCGAACGTTTTGTAACATTTTCAGTTGAACAAAAAAAGTGAAATGCAAAAGATGAAAGCCACATATACATTACGAACAAAATTTGGAAATTTGTATTTAGTGAGAACATATGAAAAAAATGCCCGAAGTTTATTTATTCGCGCGAGAAGAGTGATTATTAAACTGGATACAGGCCGGCGACAATTAACGTTCAGATAATACTATTCTTTGACTTGTGCCGAACGTAGAAAAGGACAGTGAAGCTCTAGAGGCCTCGGTCGCCGAGAAGTGTAACATTTTTTTCATGGATCTTTGACCAACATATCCGTGGCATTTTTCTAATTAAAATAATACCAAATAAAATATAATTGCGATGATATTTACTTGAGTAATGGACCATTACCACTAGAAATATTTATTAATATTATATCCCAACGGTAATGGGGTTGATGTTATAAATAGAGCTGCACTGTCAACAATTGTCAGTTCCTCCAAAGCCGGCAGAGCGAACGGATCTCTCCGGAAACTCGTAGGGACGATGGTGGACCCTGCATAACCTCCACCCTTCCCTCTTCTAGCCTTTCTACTACTTCAATTCCAACTGCTTCCATTTCAGTTCTTCTTTCACCACTCATACAGATCTGCCAAAAAAATTCTTGCAAGCGAAAGCTTTTATAGAATTACATTAAAGAAAAATTCAGACAGCACTAATTTTTTTCCTCCGTGACTATAAAATTCCCTAGCGGACGACGAAAAGTTAGTCGAATGGATAAAAACCACCACACTATATACCTTTTTTCAGTCGAGTAATTTCGACGTTGGAAAAGGGATAGGACCGGGTCTCGGTCGGGATATAAGGACGTTATACATCGGTCGAGTGTTTTGCCGAGGCGAGTCACGAACCGAGCCAATTATCGGCGAAGCTAATGAAGCTATTCCTCTCGAAAAGAAATGGTCGAAGAGGAATTGTCGGAATCCATCGGCCCGTCCGCTTCTCGATATCCCTCTCCCGACTCTTCGACTCTGCCTGGCCGTCGATATCTGGCGCAGCTCGAATCTTTTTACCTTTATTTCTTCTTTCACGTTCGACTTCTAGCCCGCTGCTGCTGCTATTGCTGCTGCTGCTGCTCTGCCCCGGTCTTTAACTGTTTCGCGCTTAAATTCACCGGCGGGAACAAGAAACGCCGAGCCAAAGCTACTTACGACAAACCGTTTAAATCTGCTCCATACGCGGAAGCTTCGTTCCTGGGGCGAGAGGCGCTTTCAATTTCTCTCTCTCACTCTCTCTCTCTCTCTCTCTCTCTCTCTCTCTCTCTCTCTCTCTCTCTCTCTCTCTCTCTCTCTCTCTCTCTCTCTCTTTCTGTGTGCGTCGAACCCCCTCCTCCTGATTCGCACTTGTTGATTGGAAATTTCGCGGAAGCCTCTGTTTATCCTCTACGTTTCAATCTGCGGTTCATTGCCACTTCAGGAACTCATATTATGTCCTTTAAGTTGAGCTCGAGCCTTGAAAGATAGCGCTTGTGTTCTTTCTGACCCAGTTCCTCCAAGTATCCATCAGAGCTGGGCAAATTTTATTTCAGATAAAGATAATAAGTTAATTATTGAAAATAACATTATCTCAAATGAACTCTATGAAATAACTATTTGAGAGGAATTTATATGAGTACATTTATTTTAAATAACAACTTTATTGTAATTTATTTCGGCGTAGTCATTTAAAATAAACTTATTTGAAGTAATTAAGAGAAAGGTATGATACTAAATGTAAGTTGAAATTTCGCCTTATTTATGTTTAGTTTGGAAAATAAATTATTGATGAGTAGCAATAAAGATTTAAAAGAACTCGAACCATATTTTCATTTATAATATATTTTCAATATTTATTGTATGAAATAATAAAATAACATGTTATTTGACATTTGAAATACTTATCTCAATTAAGAAATTAACTTGTTATTTTATTATTTGTACTGATGTATTTCACGAAATAAAAGAATTGATAATTATTTTCTAAAATTATTTTGTTGGACAAAATATAACATAATTTATTTCAAATAGTGAAACATTTTTGTGAAATAACTTTTTATTTCAAATAGTGAAACATTTTTGTGAAATAACTTTTTATTTCAAGTAATATTTCAAACAAGTTTTAAAATATTGTATCTGAAATAATGCCCAGCTCTGGTATCCATCTAGCCTCCAGGCTAACGGTTGTTTAGTTTGCGGAAGCGATTGTTGCAAGAGAGCATTTCATTCGTCCACCGACTTTGAATTTGTTATTTCAGAACAAGCAACGCGTAAACCGACGCTAATCGTAATCATCTGATCGCATGAACAGTGATTCTTGCAGCACACGTCTCCGCTAATTCCACGTCACCGGTAACGATCCCCACTTTTGTGGGGAGGCCCGACGTGGTGGGGAGGCCAGACGTGGTGGGGAGGCGTTACGAGGACACGCGTCGTGTAGAAGCTAATTCGAGCTCGTAAAAATTCACCGTCGTCTCGTAAACGTCGTCGTGACGACGATTATGACGTAGTAACTGCGTCGCGATTTCCTGTCGCATCGCGTCGGAGTTCCCCTCGAAATTAATAGATCGTTTTGTCGGATAGTTTCGGCATGTATACGTACGACGCTCGTCGTTGTCGTGTTTACGTCTCCGGAAGATGCCTCGGTCGTCGTCTCCGACGTGCATCCTGTACTATGTACACTGCACACTCCACCGTGCATAGTGCATCGGTGCACAGCCCGACGTATTCTGCGCGTCGCTCGATATGCGTCCTCGCTTGTTCGTATAATTACGTCGTTGGAATAATAACGCGGTTCCCTTTCATGTTCCCGCCGCCGCGTGTAAGATCGAACCGCGATATCTGTAATATTTATTTATTTATTTATTGATGCCACAAACCATGTTTGGTTTATATAGCATACATTAATATAACACTTTACAATACATAATGGAGTACATATCGTTATATTAGGTTAAATTAACATGAGCGGTAGTTACTAAATTTTAACTTTACATTTTTTTAGGAAATTAAAGATAAATAATAATGCTGTAATATCTGGCACGCTTAAAAAGAAATTAATGGTGTAGGGAGGGTAATGTGGCGGCTACTTCCTGTGCTCGTCAACAGAGGGACATTACGACAACACCTTTTTCCCGCTACTACCTGAATCTTCCTCTGTTTGTATATATACCGTCCTAAACTGTCCTTACGACATCCCGCGTCTAAGACACGGGTCCGCTAGATAGCCTTACCGACGAGTCCTCTAGCGGGCCTAGGACGAAACGCTTCCTTCTCCTTTTTCCTCCTCTCCCACACTTTTCAGCCGCCATAGTAATATTTTCGATTGAGGAGTAGTTCAAACAATTGTCCTCGTTCGGAATCATATTCTGGACACTGCCAAATAATATGGTTAAGGTCTGTTTGGTTGGAAAGTCTATTACGATAAATCGCGATATCCGCGGAATAATTTCGTTCTCGACACTGTTTCGATTTTTGCAGTTCGTTCATCCTAAGAGTGATAAATAAATGTTCTTAATTAACACTTCGAGTGCCACATCTCCCGGAAATGGGGGACAGAATTATTTAACCTGACTTATAAATACATTTTCACGTTATTGTATTGGACGTTGCGAATTTGGTTAGGATGCTAAATGTAAGAAGATTGAGAGAGTACTTTCAATGTTGCAGATCTTAATTTTACAAATTTTCGTTCGGTTAAATCAATTAGTTTTATTTTATGGAATTTTCGAGGCTGCTGAGCTGGCAAAGGAAGTGTCAAGACCTACGGTTTCATTTTTATTGCTAAATATTGTTGTTTATAATTTTTTGAGATTGATGTTAGGCCTGTGGAATAGTGTATGTGAAATCAGGCCGGGTTTATGTCATCGTTTTGTTGGTAACGAATTTGTTTGCAATATATAGACGATCAAAGGTTTCGATTGTTTTATAATTTTTCATGAAGGCAGGTTAAAGTTATGGATTTTTATCTTGGAAATTATTTGACGGATCGGGTTGATTCCTTTCTTGTATTGATCAGTGAGGTTTAATGCACAGTAGGAATTTTTATTTTCATTAAAAAATTAATATTTTAATATTAAAAATCATGGCCAAACTCTTTCTCATCAAGCATCATCTTGAAAGGTTAGATTTCTACAAAACAGGGTGCATTTATGAATATTTGTGTACTAAATAATTTGTCCTGTCTAGTTGAATATTTTTCTCATTTGAATAAAGAAGGTTTGGTCTGTATTAGGAATTTTTTATTCCGTTAAGAAATTTATTGTAAGATATTGTGTATACGTCTTCACTCTGTGTAAGCGTATTCGAATGTACCGCGTGATCGGTAGTCCGACGATGGCTGCGCGCGCAGGTAGCCGTGCTGAGACACGTGTGGACCCCTGCTCTGGTCCCACTCTCTCTCTCTCTCTCGACCAAGCGACTAAGATAGTAAAGCGACGCTGTGTATTTTCTGTATTGTACTTCCGTATTATTATAACCAAGTTTATCACATATTTTATATATATTCGTGTGCATCTAAATATATCCATACTCTAACATTTATTTTCTAACATCGCAAACTATAAATATATTTCCACTTGTCAAACTGTACCTTAGGAGACTGTGGTCATACAATACGTGCTGCGCTTACGAATTTTTATCTCGATAACCACTTATCAGATTCAATTGAATCTTTTTCTGTTTAATTCGTGAAAGTTCGGTCTGTATTAAGAATTTTTTATTCCAGTAAATACTGTATTTTTTATTGCAAACTATAAATACATTCTTTCTTGTCACGTTTGATCTCGAGGGTCTCTGTTTCTACAGACCGTGCTATGATTATGAATTTTTATCTCGATAACTACTTATCGGATTCAAATGAATTTTTTTCTGATTGATTCGTGAAAGTTTGGTCTGTATTAAGAATTTTTTATTTCTCTAAATACTGCAATTTTTATTGCAAACTACAAATACATTCTTACTTGCATGTTTCATCTCGAGGGTCCCTGTTTCTACAGACCGTGTAATGCTTATGAATTTTTATCTTAACAACTACTTCTCGGATTCAATTGAATTTTATTTTGTTTGATTCGTGAAAGTTTGATTTATTGTATAAAAATGTTCTCGATTAAAAAATTTGTCTCAAATCTTGAGAGACTCTACTTGAAGAAGGCCGTAGATTTACGAGTGTTTGTTATGGAAATTGTCGTCTGTCGGATTGAGTTGAATTTTGTTTTGTTGCAATAAACGACGTACTTACCAACAATGGTGAGATAAAATAGACGGCTAATGGGCGGAGTGTCTGACATTTGGCACTCGTAGGTCCCACTGTCCCTTTTCTGGGGGTATCTTATCTTGAGGATCCAATCCTCCGTGTGCGGTGTGTGGACCGCCACGATACGTAGATCGCTCGTGTATGTGTGCCTTCCAATAGCCAGGAGATGTGTGTCCCTGTGCCTCACCCAAGAAACCTGCGATTAACACAATTAAAAACGTATTATATGCACAAAGCTCTATTCCACAGTTTGCTACCGATGAAAGTAAACGAAGACATACAACAATTTATCCAAAGTATCCAAATTGAGTAACTCGCTTTCAGATTGAAATGAAATAGAAATTGAAATCTGATTGTTATAAACGCATCAGAAATCCATAGTCTGGTTATATGCTCCTCCATAAATCCTCCATAAAAAGGTTAACGACTCGAAATAAAATTTCACATTAAAATAAGGAAACCATAAAAATCTCCAATAATTCGTTTTCCATCTCACCCCAAAAGCCGCGCTAATTTGGCAACCCTACGAGAGCTAAAAATCGCATAAAACGAGAGCGAGCATAATTGAAAAATGGGTTCGGAGCCGACAGAGTTTCATCGACCGACCTAATCGTCGCGCGGGCTGTTTTTAAACGGGTCGATAACAGCGCTCGACTATTTTTAAGAGGGTAGATAACGGTCGGATACAGTTCCGAACATAAACGAGTAAGCTGCGCGCGTGACTGTGTCACTATCCGCTGTGTCCATTTTTAAGGGTTGCCTCTTAAACCTAACCAACTCAACCCAAAGTGAACCAAACCTAACCTCTGCTAGCCGAGAGAGACAGAGAGAAAGAGAGAGAGTGAGAGAGAGAGAGCGAGAGAGAGAGAGAGAGAGCGAGAGAGAGAGAGAGAGAGTGAGAGAGAGTGAGAGAGAGAGTGAGAGAGAGAGTGAGAGAGAGTGAGAGAGAGTGAGAGAGAGAGAGTGAGAGAGAGAGAGTGAGAGAGAGAGAGTGAGAGAGAGAGAGTGAGAGAGAGTGAGAGAGAGAGTGAGAGAGAGAGTGAGAGAGAGAGAGTGAGAGAGAGAGTGAGAGAGAGAGTGAGAGAGAGTGAGAGAGAGAGAGAGAGAGAGTGAGAGAGAGTGAGAGAGGGTGAGAGAGAGAGTGAGAGAGAGTGAGAGAGAGAGTGAGAGAGAGAGTGAGAGAGCGAGAGAGAGAGCGAGAGAGAGAGAGAGAGAGAGTGAGAGAGAGAGTGAGAGAGCGAGAGAGAGAGCGAGAGAGAGAGAGTGAGAGAGAGAGTGAGAGAGAGAGAGTGAGAGAGAGAGAGTGAGAGAGAGAGTGAGAGAGAGAGTGAGAGAGAGAGTGAGAGAGAGAGTGAGAGAGAGAGGGAGAGAGATGGCTTAAAAAAGGTCGGACCGCACTCGTGGGATTAATCGACCCCCTAAAACACAAAAATGATTATACGCTCGACGATTCCGCACACATCGGACCCGCTGTTCCTGCATTTGTCGCCCTATCCGCTAGCCGCACTATCGTAAACATCCCCCTCCACGTGTGTATATACTTGCAAAAATATTCCCCGGGAACACGTGTTCGCATTTATCCACGGTGAGAAGAAGGTAAAATACATTTCTCTCGACAACCTTTCCCACGATTTTACAGTTTCACGGTTTTTCTGCGAAAACTGCAGTAAAGCCTCGATCCATGTGTGAAAAGGAGACCGGTGCGATTTTTGTTTCTAATTATTTCTTTTTTTATGAAAAGTTTACCAATGTATTGCTGTGGTATCTCTGATTAAAATGAGCCCCGACACGATATAATTCGAAACATATATGGATGAAAAAATTCAGTTTCTGGATGAAAAGTGGATGAAAAGAAAAAAGAAAAAGAAATGGATGAAAAAATTCGACAGGGAGAGGAAGGAGAGACAAGAAGAAAAGTAGGAAGGAAAGAGAGAGAGAGAGAGGGGGGGGGGAGAAGACAGGGAGTGAAAGGAAGGACGAGAGAGAGTGAGTGCGAAGAAGAAAAAAAAGATAAGATATGTACATAGTGTATATAGTATAGTATAGAAATCAGGGAGCCGCTATGGTGGTGTAGTCAGCCTCGTAACTAGTATAATTTAATTGATACAATCCGAGCGGTTAGATTGTATCGTGTGGGGACGTTCAATTATTTGGTTAAGGATTTTAGGATAATTATGGGTTTAGTGATTTGCACGAATTTACCAATTAACACAAATATATTCTAATATTTAGGGTGTGTAATACAATTGGAATTGTCGCGAATAAATGATGGAATTCAAAGAAGATTATATTACCAATGGATGCACAATGTTCCCGCACAGGCAGTGCCGGGTCTCGGAGTAACTTTTGAGAATGCCAGATAGATAGATACCGAACAACGCGGAATTCTATGAGGTTTTTACTTTTTGATCCGAAGGGGAACTTTAGCCCGATCACACTAAGAAAGTCGACTCTACGAGATGCAGCACGACGTTATACGATTCGTAACTACGTTAGTACTAGCCCCCGAGAATGTAAAAATGTAAGACTTTATATACCCCAAAAATGAGTGGGGGTGGCCTGTTCTTTGCGTGGAAATGCGTTAGACAGAATCTTATTTTTGGTCACTTTCTTAGTAAAATCGTGTCAGAGTTCATTCATCGTTAAAAAGGGTCAATTATGATATGAAAGGTTATCTAGGACGCTTCCTGCCAGAGACGATATTGAAGGGATTCTTGTGAGAAAGTTGAACGGAATTCGTTCTCTAACCGTAACAATACCTAAACAAACTAATAACTGTATGTAAGTGAACATAACAATCACGCACGCGGTTCGCTCATCGCACACATTCGACACACAGACGCGCATACCAACCCGCGCAGCATCATAGAGCGGGGAAAAACAGGAAAAGAACGAGAACTTTACGAACGCCTGAACTAGCATGCTGGGGAGGAGCAAACCTCACTTCACGAAGTGTGTAGAAAGTAATAAAAGTAATAAACTGCGTTCCTTTATTTATAAATGAACATCGAATATATGATAAAAAGGGTCCGAACTTTTTTGTACAGCTAATATAAACGGTTTATACCACCACGTGCGTGCAATAATCGAGCCCGAGCGGCGAGAACGTACCAACGAACGATTCTCCAGCAGGCGTCGAACACATAATTGTCCGCGGCTGTGCGGCAGCATCGGTGATAAGTGGTTGATTGCGACGATAGAACGGATCCCGAGATGATATCTATTCGAGCGAGTCGGATAAGCGAATTGGCAAAGTTCCAAAGGTGGAAGCGTGCGAAACGGGATAAGGGGTGTTCGTTCGGCTGATACCGAAACCGGCAACTTCTCGAGGCCGTTAATTAGAACGGGATCTAATCGATGATCCGAAGCCGTCATAACAGCCCGTAACCCGAGCCATTTCCTACCCTGGGAGCTGAATCGTGTCGTAACGACCGTCTCGCAGCTTCAAAAGGCAATTCGAATCGTTTTTGCCGGGCGTAATTTAACAGATTACTCGGGACCGTTCCGAGCCTGGGCTCTGCGGCTAAGCAATCATCGCTGCCGAGGACACGCGATCTGCATACGATTTCTGGACAATCGAGGAACCGCCGCTCATTCATTACCCACCCACGATTCTGTATCTCTAGCGTAATGACCACCCTGCTCGTGGTGTCGCCTTCTGTGCCGCATCGTGCGTTAACCCCAGATAACTGGCAAGGGAGCATATTCAAGTTATACGAGCCGATTTTAACACTAGGTTTACGGAGCACTAAAAGCGACTATTTTACATTATTGTGTAAAAATAACAAAAATGTGTGTTGTGGTTTTCGGGTTTGTCCAACATTCAAGTTCAAAAAGAATGGATATTTAATAGATAACAAATAGTAGTTTAGAAGAGCACGTTTCACACAAGGGACAGCGAGCGAGAGAGAGGCGCTAGCGAGAGCGACTCGATCTTAGACCATATATACTTATAGACCCGCGGCTTCAGATAACGTCCTATGTTCCAAGATTAAAAGATGACGTAGGAGGCCAAGTGCTATAGTCTTTTGAGAAATCGCAGTACCTTGGCGGTAAAGTGCTAGAGGGGAAAGGGGAATCGTCATCGCATCTGATTCTGTATAGATATTTATGGTAACTGTAACTGTAATATACATACATTTATTTTATTATTCGTTCATTCTTACTTTGCTCTAGTTATTTTAAATATGCCTAACTCATTTTGTTGATTATAATTGGGAAAAAGATAAATTTTAATGTAGAAGTTGATAATATGAAATCTGTATTTATTTCCTCACAACTTTATTTAAAAAAATACTAGTAAGAACAATATAGGTACATGTATATGTCGAATACAAATCAGAGTTGGGCATTATTTAGATAAATAATTATTCAAATAACGATTCGCGAATGAAAGATACTTTATCTTCATTCGTTATTCAAAATTTTTATTTAGATATAAATTTTGCTCAACTCTATATACAATACATAATATTATATATAATGTACGCAAGGTAATATAAAACAACAATAATAATATCAATAATATTTATTAACGGGTAATACTTATAATACAATTTTATTCATATAATACAATACAAACTTATAATACAATACAAATTTACGATACAATACAAACTTATTCCTAATTACTGATTATAAAATAAAATAGTTTTAGTTAACCTATTTCTTATCCTATCATTATCTAAAATTGTATTACCTATATAATATATATAGGTGTAGTACGTGCATTGTCTCATGCGCTATCCACCATTTTGAATCATCTAAGAGGCCACCAGATACTCTTTAATCTTGGAACATTGCATTCAATGCACACACTATACCTATGCCGGGTCTATAAGTATACAGGGTGGCCCACATAACTCTGAACAGCTCAGTATCTCGAAAACTATGCCATCGATTTTAAAGTTCTTAGTCTTAAATTGCATGGAACTGAAGGGCCTCTCTGACTACATAAACGTGAAGCGGCCTCCCTTCCCCTTTAACGGGGGAGGGGAGGTACCTTTGTAATTTTAAATGGATCCCCCTATAAAATGTTACATATTTAGATTCTACCGGAAAAAACAAGTCAATTTTGTCTGAAACATTTTTTTGTCGGATACTTCCATGATGAGATATAACAGTTTGAAGTTTCGAGTTGTAGGTACTTGAAGCTCTCGGAAATGGCGTTATGGAATTATACGCGCTTGAGTCCATTGCTTATTCGTGAAGAAACACAAACAATAATATTTACACTTCTTGAGTTTGACTCACTTATCTATGAAAACGTTTTCAGTTTAGAGCTGTTATTCAAGCAGTAACATTGTGATTATGGCTACTTTTGACACAGAAATGAATATGTTATTAACGTTAGGTGAATGCCAAAAAAATTATCGGCGTGCAGCAATGATGTTTTTTGAACGTTATGGGATCAAAAAATATCATGCAACATTTCATAATTTAGAAAAGCGGCTTCGCGAGCACGGTGAATTGTGTAAAAAAACTTGCAATAAACCTAAAGCTGTCACTAATGAAAATAATAGTGCCAGTATTCTTGCTGCAATTACATTAAATCCTCATATTAGTCAACGTACGCTTGCACAAACATCACATATTAGTCGTTCATCGATTCAACGAATTTTGAAACGGCAAAAGTATCATCCATATCACATGGTTTTATCACAAGAGCTTTCGATAGCAGATTACTGTTTTTGAATGGAAAATTCAAAATTTGGCGAACATGATAACGAAGTTGGTATCCGACAAGGACGAACTTATGCACATTTGCAAAGAGAAAGAAAGACAGCCACAGAATTGTTGGATAATGTGCACATTCGACAGAAAATTGATTAGTAACGCACTTGTGAGGAATTGTTTACAAATATTTGCCGTTTGGAAATATAAAATAGACCTTCAGCTACTTTCACATATAGTTTTTCGTCCCATTTTATTTCTGATTAAGCAATTATAAGCAATTATTGTAAGACTTGTTCTAAAATAAACTCAAATAATTTAACAGATCTTCGATAAAAAATAATCTTGCATCTTTAGAGATGTAATTTATGCAGTTTTGCAATCGGAGGATCTAGAATGATGTCTCAGCTACATTTCCGTTGCAGTTTTATGTAGATCCGACGCCTAGTTAATTAATTATTTACGATTGTCAGATAGGTGACACGATTTGTGTGTGTATCCTTGACAAACAGTCGGACTATCCTTGTCTTACACATTGCGGGAATAGAAGACAGAATTTACCTCCTCAAAAATGGTTGATAAATAGTTAATCAGGGAATTTTTATAAATATTAATTCTCGAAGAATATAGAATGGACCTTCGGCAACATTCATGTATAGTTTTCAGTTCGATTCTGGAAGAGGTTCATTAGTTATTAATAATTTTTGTAAGTCTTGTCCGAATGAAACCGTGCATATTCGTGAGAATTGAATATCTTGTATACTCCAAATGTTCATGCATAAAAGTTACTCTGTATCTCGTGTACTATTAGCTATTTTTACTAATAAATTAGGTGGTGAGGTAATAAATTATATAATCGTTGTAATCGTTAAACAACCGGAAATAATAAATTCATTAATTACATATTCTCGATATAATTATGCTTAGTAATATTCATGTATCATAAATTATTCTGTATCCGAGTTCTATTACCTAATTTTACTAAAAAATTAGATAGCAAGATGGTCAAGAATTGTTACAAATATTAACCAGCTAGACATAATAAAATCAGTGAATTGTGTTCGATAAATTAATGCGCGCGAATATTCATGTGTTAAAAGTTATTCAATATCTCGAGTTCTATTACATATTTTTACTAAAAAATTAAATGGTCAGATAGACGAGGAAGTGTTTGTCGACATAATTGGCAAAAGGAATTGTTATAAACATTAAACAGCCAGAGATAATAAATTTATTAATTACATTTGCTTGATATAATACTGTTTGGTAATATTCATGTGCTAGAAGTTACTCTGTATCTCGAGTACCATTAGCAATTTTTACTAAAAAATAAGGTGGTAGATAGTCCAGAAGATGCTTGTTGACATCGTTGGCAAAAGGAATTGTTATAAACATTATACAGCCGGAAATAATACATATATCAATAATTATTATCACGGCGATCGAGATCTACCAAAATTAGTTGGGGTGGGGAGCGTTGCGCTTCGCTGCGCAACACTGCTTACCTAATCCCGCGGAGCGCGCTCAGTCAGTCAGTCGGGCCGGGCCCTCCGGCAGGAGCGGACGGGCTCCGGGACCCGGAGGGTCTCCGGCTATCTTGGGGCTGACCAGGGGTCCTCCAGAGGTACCCTGGCCTATCCTGCCTACCTTGGGGATGACCAGTGGATCTCCAAAGCTACCCAGGCCTATCTTCAGCTTGCTTCGGGCTGACCAAGGGTCCTCCACCAGTGGCCTACCCTGGGGTTGACCAGGGATCCTCCAGAGGTACCCTGGCCTATCCTGCCTACCTTGGGGATGACCAGTGGTCCTCCAAAGCCTCCTAGGTCTACCGTTAGCTGACCTCGGATTGACCAATGGTCCTCCAGTAGTGCCCTACCCTGAGGATGACCAGTGGTCATCCAGAGCTACTATTGCGTACCTTCAGCTGGCTTAAGGTTGACCAAGGGTCCTCCACCAGTGGACTACTCGGGACTTGACCAGTGGTCATCCACAGCTACCCTGGCCTACCCCTGCTTATCTTCAGCGGGCTTAGGGTTGACCATGGATCCTCCACTAGTAGCCTACCATGGTCTACCCTTGCCTACCCGGAGGTTGACCAGTGGTGATCCAGTGGTGATCCAGTGGTCATCCAGAGCAAATCAGGCCTACCCATGCGTACCCTGAGGCTGACCAGTGGTCCTCCAGAGCAACCTCGCCCTACCCTTGCCTACCATCAGCTGGCTTAAGCTTGACCAAGGGTCCTCCAGCAATGGGCTGCCATTGTTTATCATGGTCTACCTTTAGCTAGCTTAGGGTAGGCCAAGGGTTATTTAAAACTTCCTTGGCCTACTTTAAGCTAGCTCGGGGGGGCCATGGTCTCTTCAATGCTGTCGTCGTTTACCTTGGGTCCAGTTTCCGTATCCGGCATGAAGTCATTACCGTGCTGATCGTGTCAGAGAGGGCAATCATTGCAATGGCTTCGCATCTTTGAGTGAGTCATTTCGTTACTACATTGTCACTGTACTTGTCCGTAGAAGTAGTAGTACACAGTAGTAGTAAAGTGTAAAAGTAGTTAGTTGCATGCATGGGCAGGCCTCGCCGCCCCAACGATCAGCCGAGATGGGAACGTCCGCGATTTGTACTAGCGTCGCGAGAAAACCACGCGTTGCATTAGTCGATTTTGAACAGAGATTAAAGTTAACATTACGGTATAGATTGTTTAGAGTGTAGCGTTGCGAATCACAAATAGTCGCGGTTTAATATTACGTTTCCTTTTGATAACTGTGCTTTTAAAGTTCATATTGTTGTCGTTTTATAGACATTATAAAGTAATCGTTTTTATGAATCTCTGTTCGTTGAATTAGCGTTACGCACCAAAAGTTCGCGTTTGCTTTCGAGTGTTTCGACTTTTCAGGCTCCCATGCTCGAGCTGCAACGACCAACTGTGAGATGGGCACATCCGCGATTTGAAGTAGCGTTGCGAAATAAATTTTCATACGCGTTGTACTAGTATCAATTTTCAAAGTTGATTAAATCTCTAGTTAATGTTGCGTATAAATAGTCGCGAATAAGAGTTTTAAATTTCTTATTTAAATAGAATTTTTAATTTCGATTTGTTGAATTAGTGTTGCGCAGCAAAAAGATCGCGTTTGCATTAGAATGTTTCGACATTTCAGGCGCCCATGCTCCAGTTGCAACGATCAACTGTGAGATGGACACATTCGAAAATTCGAGAAGCGTTGCGAAACTAATTGTCGGGATGTCGCCGAAGAAAAAGAGGAGGCTTTATACCCAAGATGGCTGACAAACTGTCACTCAAGGGGGCAATCATTGCAGTAGCTTCGCATCTCCGAGTGAGTCATTTCATCTCTATCTTGTCACTGTCTTGTCTGTAGAAATAGAGTAGTAGTAGAGTGTAAAAGTAGTTAGTTGCATGCATGGGCAGGCCTCGCCGCCCCAACGATCAGCCGAGATGGGAACATCCGCGATTTGCACTAGCGTTGCGAGAAAACCACGCGTTGCGTTAGTCGATTTTGAACAGAGATCAAAGTTAGCCTTTTTACCAAATATAATAGTAGTTTCTATCAGCGATATAGCTTGTTCAAAGTATAGCGTTGCGAAACAAATAGTCGCGATTCGTTTTGCACAAACTTTAGAGTAATCGTTTTTTGGATCTCTGTTCGTTGAATTAGCGTTGCGCACCAAAAGTTCGCGTTTGCTTTCGAGTGTTTCGACTTTACAGGCTCCCATGCTCGAGCTGCAACGATCAGCTGTGAGATGGGCACATCCGCGATTTTAAGTAGCGTTGCGAAATAAATTGTTATACGCGTTGTAGTAATATCAAGTTTTATAATTGATTAAAGTTCCAGTTAACGTTGTGAATATATAGTGGTCATTTAAAATAGTTCTAAAGATACCGATTTAGAATTTTGTACTTTGAATTCATAAATTTTTTATTGAATAGCTTCTTGAATTTTGATTTGTCGAATTAGCGTTGCGCATGAAAAGAATCGCGTTTGCATTAGAACGTTTCGACATTTCAGGCGCCCATGCTCCAGTTGCAACGATCAATTGTGACATGGCACATCCGCGATTTCAAGTAGCGTAGCGAAACGAATGAACACACGCGTTGTACTAGTATAAATTTTCAAATTTAATTAAAGTTCATGATAACGTTGCGAATAAGTAGATGTAATTTAAAGTAGTTCTAGAGATAGTGATACATATAACTTTTAAAAATTCAAAGTGACCCATTTTTTTATGCAATAAAAATTTTTTTAAAAAATTTTTTTATTCGACTTGGTAGACCGCTGAATGTTAATTAAGTTTTGTTTGAAACATTTGTTCTCAAATTATTGGAACTACCTAATAAATCGAGTATAGGTTTTAAATAAACTCATTAATCCATAATTTTTGAAGTAATATATTTTATTATAGTACAATTGGAATTATGTCAGAGTTAGTGCCATGTTATAAACATAATTATAATTATTTTATTTAACAGGTAAGAAAAACAATTTTGTTTTTTGTTATTAAAAATACCAATTTACTAAAATCTATCTCTGCTGGCATTCATTTTTTAACTTCAATATCAAACTGTGTTCGTTTGTTAGAAACTTGTCTATTATTTAAAGAGATCGAAGATATTATAACGTGTATAATGTTTATAACGTGTATAATATTTATAATGTGTATAATGTTTATAATGTGTAGAATATGTATAATATGTATAATATGTATAATATGTATAATGTGTATAATATGTATAATGTGTATAATATGTATAATATGTATAATATGTATAATATGTACAATATGTATAATATGTATAATATGTACAATATGTACAATATGTACAATATGTACAATATATACAATATGTACAATATGTACAATACGTACAATATGTACAATATGTACAATATGTATAATATGTATAATATGTATAATATGTATAATATGTATAATATGTATAATATGTATAATATGTATAATATGTATAATCTGTATAATCTGTATAATCTGTATAATCTGTATAATCTGTATAATCTGTATAATAGATTGTGAAAGGGATCTGTCATTGTTTCCCGTAGGCTATAAACTTAGACTTTGCATTAATATGTATTTTATAGTAGAATGTAAGATTTAATACTTTCTGCGTTTTTCTTTGTCCATCTTCAGCATTTCATAACAATTAATAATCGAAATACAGAGTTTCTATTTCAGAATATATGTACGTTCAACAAACACCTTCAGTGTTAATTTTTCGATTTGTAATTGGAATATGCTCTTGAACTTTCAAAGTTCAACTTTCTCAATTTTATATTTTTGTCTCGAAATTGATATTTCTCCGATCGGAATTCCCTCAGGGGCTCACTCACGGGATGGGGCCCGTGAGTGGGTACGGGGTGTCGCGTCCCCGGGGCAACCCGAGTCGCTTTTAGGTTGTTGCGTCCACAATTCGTTAGATTCGAGCTTTATTTGGTTTCGATTTTTGTTTCGACTTGGTTCTCATTTGGTGTCGACTTTTTCTCGACTGGTTTTCGATTTGGTGTCGGCTTTGTTCCAATTTGTGTTCATCTTGCTCTTGTTGGTTAGTGTGCGGCATTCGTGTGCGGCATTCGTGTGCATAGGGATTCGTGTACGATGTTAGCTTTGCTCTTGTGAGCATAGGTAGGCCGTACTCGTGTACGGGGTTTAGTGTCATATATCTATTGCATCTATACCGTCATATTTTCATCGTCTTGTTCTAATTTGGTTCATATATTGTATTGTGTCTAACTATGATTAGTCTGCTTCCGTTACAGTACAGCAGCTCATCATCTTCATCGTCGGATGAAGACTACTCGTCCTACGAAGAGGACTCGTCGACCGAAGACTCCGTATTATTTATAAGTTAGTATTATAGCGTGCGTTAGTCAATAAGATTGTAAATCGTCGTTGTAATTATGTCGAGTAATTATTGCCGTAACTTCACTTTGCTCGCCCCGTTTTCTGACTCCGACACAGCCTTCTGCTGTGTCGGCCTTGCTTGCAGGTTCTGAGCCGGTCCAGTTTCGGTATCCGGCGTGAAGTCATTGAGAGGGATGTCTAAGAGACTCGTTCACTCGTCTTCTGACGATCCTCTGTGTTAACGTAATCCTGGGCACGCCATGTTCACATGTCACCCAGTAGCGCCAGAAACCGTTTGAGCGCATCTCTTTGCCATCTTTCTTGGTGATGGAGTGGCGGGTATCGGGCTGGTCGGCTCAGGACTTGTAAGCACTGAACGCGTCGCGTCACCCTTGAACCAGAGCCTTCTGCTCTGGTTCGATCTTGTTTGTCTCTTTGAAAGAATCAGAGCCTTCCGCCTGATTCGCCTTTGGTCCCTCGTGGATCGGAGACTTCTTCTTCGATCCACACTTTGCCCCGCAATAATTACTGGACATACGCTAAGTGGAAAAGAAGTCTTTTCCATGAAAAAGACTACTTTTCCAATTAGCGACCTGCGAAATTTGGTTTCTAAGAATCTTCGTTGTAAGAAAGGGAGACAGAACGAAGGGAGACTTCGTTCTGACTCCCTTTCGGGTCTCTTGTGCAGCAACCTCCTCGTGGTGAGACCTGGGCAATCGATATTATCCACAATTCGCAAGATATTATAACTTATAAATTGTAGTATCTTGCATGTAGTGGATAATATCGAGCTAATAGCTGCACATATTAGAGTTTGCGTAAATATGTATTTTATATTAGAATGTAAGACTTAATAATTTCTTCGTTTTCCTTTGTTCATGTATTCCAGCTTCAGCATTTTTTTTCAATTAATAATAGAAATACGGAATTTCAATTTCAGAATACATGTACCTTCAACAAACACCTCAATTATTAATTTTTGGATTCGTAATTGGAATGTGCTCCTGAACTTTCAAAGTTCAACTTCCTCAAATTGATATTTTTGTCTTGAAATTGATATTCCTCCGATCGGAGTTCCCTCAGGGGCTCACTCACGGGATGGGGCCCGTGAGTGGGTACGGGGACTCGCGTCCCCGGGGCCACCCGAATCGCCTATAGATCGTTGCATCCACAAATTATTAGATTTGGGCTCGACATGGTTTCGATTCTGTTTCGAATGGTTTTTCATTTGGTGTCGATTTCGTATCAACTGGTTTTCGATTCTGTTTCGATTTTTTTTCAACAGCTTTTCCATTTGTAGTCAATTTTGTTTCAGCTGGTTATCGATTCTGTTCAAGAAAATTCATCTTGCGAAGAAAATTCATCTTGCGAAGAAAATTCATCGTGCGAAGAAAATTCATCGAAAGAAGAGTATTCGTCACACGAAGACTCCAGATTATTCTTAAGTTAGTTTTAGTGCGTGCGTTAGTTATTAAGATTGTCAATCGTCGTTGTAATTATGTCGAGTAATTATTGCCGTAACTTCACTTTGCTCGCTCCGTTTTCTGACTCCGACACAGCCTTCTGCTGTGTCGGCCTTGCTTGCAGGTTCTGAGCCGGTCCAGTTTCGGTATCCGGCGTGAAGTCATTGAGAGGGATGTCTAAGAGACTCGTTCACTCGTCTTCTGACGATCCTCTGTGTTAACGTAATCCTGGGCACGCCATGTTCACATGTCACCCAGTAGCGCCAGAAACCGTTTGAGCGCATCTCTTTGCCATTTTTCTTGGTGATGGAGTGGCGGGTATCGGGCTGGTCGGCTCAGGACTTGTAAGCACTGAACGCGTCGCGTCACCCTTGAATCAGAGCCTTCTTCTCTGGTTCGATCTTGTTTGTCTCTTTGAAAGAATCAGAGCCTTAAGCCTGATTCGCCTTTGGTCCCTCGTGGATCGGAGACTTCTTCTTCGATCCACACTTTGCCCCGCAATAATTACTCGACATACGCTAAGTGGAAAAGAAGTCTTTTCCATGAAAAAGACTACTTTTCCATTTAGCGACCTGCGAACTTAGTTTTTAAGTATCGTCGTTGTAAGAAAGGTAGCCAGAACGAAGGGAGACTTCGTTCCGACTCCCTTTCGGGTCTCTTGTGCAGCAACCTCCTCGTGGTGAGACCTGGGCAATCGGTATTATCCACAATTCGCAAGATATTATAACTTATAAATTGTAGTATCTTGCATGTAGTGGATAATATCGAGCTAATAGCTGCACATTTAGAATTTTTGTTAATAAGTATTTTATAGTAGAATGTAAGACTTAATATTTTCGTCGGTTCCCTATGCCCCAGCTTCAGCATTTCTTTTCAATTAACAATCCAAATACAGAGTACATTTTATTTCAGAATACATCTACGTTCAACTAACACCTTCAATATTAATTTTTGGATTTCTAATTGGAATCTGTTCCTGAACTATCAAAGCTCTACTTTCATAAATTGATATTTTTGTCTTAAACTTAACGTAGACTCAAACATAATGAGAACAGAAAATTATACACAAAAGAGAAGATAAAATTATACACGAAAGAGAAGATAAAATTATACACAAAAGAGAAGATATAACCGCACCTAAATAGAAAATAGAACCCTACGTAAAGAAAACGTAGAACCGTAGGTGCAAAGGGACCATAGCACACTCTCATGGTACATCACTGCTCCCACTCGTCATCGCTATCAAAACACAAAGAGACGGTCGTTTCTACAGTGGAATAAAGCTAGCAGAGAGCAGCTCGCAGGCAGCGTCGTCTACAGTGCCAAGCTTGACAGCATTATTTTCAGCGAGCCTCGAGGCTCTTTTCCCAGCTAGGCCGAGGAAATTTCAGTGATACATACGCGCGAGCGTCGCGACGCGTGGGAACGTTACACGCACGAACGCGAACGGTAGGGTATCAACGAAACGTATTAGCCGGGTACACACGTACCCGGTTGACCCGTACGTGTGAGCACATGCTTTGCATAGAGATGAGTTTTCGGATTAAAAATGTAACACGCCGGGGCTGCACCCGAACCGAAACCAGCGCGCGGCGTCGAGGTAACCGGGGCCAATCAACGCACCTCTTTTTATACTAATCCGCGTAACCGCTTGTAAGAAACTCCTCGAACGGACGTTCATAGTCCGGGTATATGGCTCGTCGCACATTCAGGTATTTGCCGCGAAAAACGCGTAAAAAGACGATTCAACAAACTTTGCGTAAAACGTAAAATTTTTGTTATACGAGATAGTTGAATATATGAGGAATCATGATTCAATGTCTTTATCTCACGAAGCAGCGGGATTCCTCGAAAATTCAGAGATTTTATGGCACGCTTATCATTCTTGATCACTTCTTGAAACGTCATTCACTTATTAGCGATTTTTAATTTATACTTAATATTATTAAGATTTTTAATATAAGCGATTTATACTTAATATTATTAAGATTTTTAATATAAGCGATTTATACTTAATATTATTAAGATTTTTAATATAAGCGATTTATACTTAATATTATTAAGATTTTTAATATAAGCGATTTAAAATTTTTATAAATGTTTAAAGGGAATCGTGTAAATTGGTATGTGAAACTCGTATGTGGAAAAGTTTACTCTGATATTATAAATAATTTTTGTAAGCGAACAAATCACTTGTTTTCGTGCAATTCTCATCACGTTGTCTGCCATGTCACTCATACAGAGATGATGAAATTATATATCAAGATTTCTAAATAAATGTTCACGTTAATATATTCATTGTACCAAATTTGATTAATATCTACAAAGATGGTTGGAGGACTTAAATAAGGTAAAATTCAATTTCGTCCTCAAACAATGTCAAACTCAATGTCCTCCTCAAATAATATCAAATTCAATGTCAGCTTCAAACAGTATTAAACAATATAAAAAATTTCAGTGTCAGCCTCAAATAAGATGAAATAATATGAAATTCAATGTAGTCCTCAAACAATATCGAACTCAATGTCCTCCTCAAATAATATCAAATTCAATGCCAGCCTCAAACAGTATGAAACAATATAAAAAATTTCAGTGTCGGCCTCAAATAAGATGAAATAATATAAAATTCAATGTCGTCCTCAAACAATATCAAATTCAATATCATCCTCGAACAATCTCAATAGTCATGTTGTCCGCAAACAATATCAAACCCATATCAAATTCAATATTATCCTCAAATAATATCAAACAATTAAAAAAAATTCAATATTATCCTCAAACAGTATCAAACCATCTCAATATACAGGTTGTCCTCAAACAATATCCTCTTGAATATTATTCATAAATTATATCAGTCCTGGATCGATACTCGGCGTGTTAAGGTGAGAATGGATTATTTCAACGACGCTCGGTGTCTCGCGACTATTGTCCAAATTACTGTCGAACGGAATGTTTCCAAGCGGTAGAATTAATTTCGCGAATTCTAGGGGAACGTTGCCAGGAAACGAAATGTTATGAGAGCAACGGTGTTTACAGAAGGTGTAGAGTCTACCGGGGAAGGATGGCCGAATAAGGAGCGAGAGAAAGGCCGAAGCAGAATGAGTAGATCCCCTCGTGGATTATTCGCGTTGAAAAGCAACTCGCGATTATTCCGGTTATGCAATTATCAACCAGGACTCCGAGAGACCCGGATAGCAGACCCGTTGATTAACTTCGAACACCGTTTCACGGTATTACAGCAAGCTTTGCCTCCGCAAAGTCGCGAAGTAGGCTGCTTTACGTTCGACTACGTGCGCGGGATGCTAAAGGATTCCGTTTATTCGATTAATGGAACGCTATGCATAACCCAACGCCACGGATCTTCCGAATGAATTTTAATAAACGAACGGACATGTCCGGACGCTCCGGAGAGATCCTTGTTTGCTTCGTCCCTTTCCTTACAGAAAATTGCTATATGTTCTAGATGCGATGAAAGCTCATAAACTTTATTACATATTTATAAATTTGACCCTTCTGCGTTAACGTGGATGGCAATTGACTGTCATTATTAGACTGCGGATTTTATTGCAAAATAGAAATATAGCAGCCATTTTGAAATTCGTCTCTTGTTTTAATTATTTTTGAAGGTCAAATACATATCCCCACTCTTCAATTCTTTTAATCTTTGCACTGTTTAAAACTAGTTAGTATAACTATAATTACTATAACACTATAATTACTGTAACACTATAATTACTGTAACACTATAATTAGTATAACACTATAATTACTATAACACTATAATTACTATAACACTACAATTACTATAACACTACAATTACTATAACACTACAATTACTATAACACTATAATTACTATAACACTATAATTACCATAACACTATAATTACTAGGACACTATAATTTGTATAACACTATAATTATTATAACACTATAATTACTATAACACTATAATTACTATAACACTATAATTACTATAACACTATAATTAGTATAACACTATAATTACTATGACACTATAATTTGTATAACACTATAATTACTATAACACTATAATTACTATAACACTATAATTAATATAACACTATAATTTGTATAACACTATAATTACTATAACACTATAATTACTATAACACTATAATTAGTATAACACTATAATTACTATAACACTATAATTACCATAAAACTATAATTACTATAACACAATAATTACTATAACACTATAATTTGTATAACACTATAATTATTATAACACTATAATTACTATAACACTATAATTAGTATAACACTATAATTACTATGACACTATAATTTGTATAACACTATAATTACTATAACACTATAATTACTATAACACTATAATTACTATAACACTATAATTTGTATAACACTATAATTACTATAACACTATAATTACTATAACACTATAATTACCATAAAACTATAATTACTATAACACTTATAGTAATTATTGTGTTATAGTAATTATAGTTTTATGGTAATTATAGTGTTATAGTAAAACTATAATTTGTATAACACTATAATTATTATAACACTATAATTACTATAACACTATAATTACTATAACACTATAATTACTATAACACTACAATTACTATAACACTATAATTACTATAACACCATAATTACTATAACACTATAATTTGTTTAATGACGTTACTAATACGATTTGTACAGTGTTATTTTTAATTCTAATATCGTCCGAGAATTTTTGAAGATATTTCATTTTTAAATGATAAGTTTGATAAACAGCATTCGAAGTATTTTTAGTTTCAAGCTCTTTGTTAATCATACTGACCCATGAATAAAAAATATAGAAAATAGAGACTACTAATGGACTGTTAACAATTTAACTGCAGCAGCACCAACTTAAAAACTACCATAAAATCGAAGTAATTTATTTGATGAAATTGTGATTGAAAAGTTAAGACGTATTACACCAAGTACTTCATCAACCTTCTTGCGCATATTTATTGAAAATTTGGTACCCTGAATACATTAGCTTGGAAATCATTTTCAAATCTGACTAAATAATTCTGTTTTCCATTTTTGAGAGATGGGGTACTCAGAGCATTAATGGACTATAATTGGAGAGAGTGTCAATATTTTTCTAAAAAACCTATAATTCTAGCATGGTCTACTTCTTGATAGGATGTTAGACATTATGTATATACGAAAAATTGGCTTTCTCGCTAATTCGACTGTCAGCTTACTAATTTCACTTAGGGTAATTCGCAGTACGGATACCAGCAGCAAATTATTTCCTGCTGTTTCATTCCCGAACATAATCCGGGATAATGCGCCCGAAGGTCGAGTTTCGCCACGAAGTAAATACCAGTTTTAAATTTCGCTCGAAGATCTTTCGCTCCTGAAGACATTACGAGCGAGTCGGTGTCGATGTCGGCGTCGACGTCGACGTCAACGGAGAGTCGTATCCGAGGATAATGTACCGCGCGAAGCTAGCTGCATTATGTTTCGCTCGACGCCTCCGCCACGCCATCAGCTTATGGCCGTCAGGCACTTCGTCCTTTACACCATCGGATCGTAGAACTTTGATATCCCCTCTTTGACCTCTTTCTCTCTTCCCCCGCCTCTCTATCTTTTTTCTCGTTATTGTCCGTCGTTCGCCTTGGCCTCCCATTATTCCGAACGCTATTGACCTTACGCGGGTAAAATAATGTTTCGTGTTTGCTTTTGTTGGAATTTAACGATACTGTAAGATTTTAGGAAAATGGAGGGCCACACCGGGAATCGAACCCGGGTTCGTACGGGTGATCTCCCCCCCCCCCCCCTCTCTTGTGGGGATATCTGTGGTGAGAATGAGAGATAAACATTTATGAATGAAACAAAAGTGTATGAAGTGAATTTGGTTGTATGTTAAAATGAAATGAATGGACATGAAGAAGCGATTTTGTTATTCTAAAAGTATGGCTGCGATGTAGAATGGTTGTCATTAATATGTTATATAAATATATATGTAACAATGTGTATATCTAAATTTTTAGACATTCTTATTATAATATATACTCCAAAAAAATAGATGTGTTGAATAATTCCTCATGGGTCTTTTTAATCTCGATAATTGTTTAGGAGCGCGATAGGAAAATTAAGCGCGCACCTTTTGTAACGATGTAACGATTTATCTTCGAACGTGATCGAATGCCAAGAGGCACATTTTCCAATAATTCCGGCAACACGTTTCGAAGAAAATGCAAATATACTTGAGCCGCAAGTAAGCCGAGTGCACGCGCACTAGACAAATTTTCAAACTCATTTTTCTCGAAAACAAAGCCTTGTATCAAAAAATTTTATTCTATATTTTCGACTCAGTTTTTCATGTAGAATCACCCCCTGCTCGGTTGTACCACCAGTTACGGGACACCCTGTATAACTGTTTCAAACAGTTATTTTCAGAACCGTTTCAGCAGTCAACGCGTTAAACAATTTTTTAGTTCGCGATAGAGAATGCATGTAATCAGAGGAGATTCTAGGACAGTATATAGTTATATGTTCGTATGAGTACGTGTCGGGTTTATTCGCGAGGCGGTCGATTTTCGGCGAAACAAAACTCGGCCAGTGAGTTTCTGGGTAGCTCGAATCGATTGTCTCGAATAAATCAAGAGGTCCGAGAGAGCAGAGTACCTGCAGCGAGAATAGAGCATAGTCGAGGAGCACTTACGGTTCTATTTCCCAGGCTCTTCACCTTGCAGACGAGCTGAACCGTTTCTCCAACGAGGCCCGTCACGTTCGTCGAAATCGTCGTGTCGAAGTACGGTTCGCCGTACGACGGTTGCCGTGTTTGCGAGCTATCCACCTCGAACAGCCGGTTACTCTGCACAGCTTCCTCTGGAAACGAGAAAGAGAACAATCGATCGGTTTCATTCTTCATTGAATTCTTTATCCCGGTGAACATCCCTGGTATATATCTGGCAACATTTTTAATGTTATTTATCGTCGTTCTCTAAAGTCAGTCGGGGTCGATCGATCCTCGTCAGTATTCTTTCAATCATATAAATGTCGAAGTAGCTCGAGATATTTTAGAAACTAGCTTCTTGACAGATCGACCTAAATCTATCTGTTGAAACGACTCGTTCTTGTTTAATTTCGATTTTAATTAATTGATCCATATAGAATTCGGTTCAGCTTTAATAGGACGAACAATGATTTATTTAAAGAATTCTATACAATGCAATTATTGGATCTCGGATTTGATTGATTTATGGTAGAAATGAATAAATTAAATATAAAACTCTGGAGACATTAAAAGAATTTAAGAGCGTCGTTATATTGTAAATGATTTACTGAAACGGTACAAAGACGAAATACATTGTCATTTAGAACTTCTGTTTCTTATAGTTAACTTAAATCATTTTTATTTTACATAAAGTTCCGTAAACTGGTTATAATGGTTAAAAGCATCATTGAGGAAATATTTTCTCGACAACTTGACCTAAATTTATCAGTTGAAAGGACTCGTTCTTGGTCAACTTCGACTTTTACAAAATTGATCCTTTAGAATTTGTTCAGCTTCGATAATGAAAGGGTTAAAGTTAGCAAATCGGTGTTGGATACTGTCAGCTAGGACAAGGTTCAGTTCAAAGGACGAAATTGGTTTCATATACAATTTTTGATATAAATGAATCCTCAATAATATATATATGTCTGTTATAATGCAGTAATAAGTAAATAATATTGATGAATCTGGTTTCGGCGCTAGGTTCGATATAAAAGATAATTCATTTCGATCGAAAGAAATTACATTTATATAAGTAAATAATAGCAGATCAGTAGTTCTAGCTAGACGTAATAATCAATGGATTGAAGATAACAATTAGGTGTTAGATACTGCGAACAAGGAGAAATTTTACAAATTGGTCCATAAAAATCTGTATCTGTACATAACTTTAATATAACCAATGGTACTCTATTGATCACATACATACATATAGAATAATCAAGAGATTAAAAAGTCTAGTAATTACAAAACTGAGAATTGAATGCCTTTATAGTAAAAATGGGCTGGTGCAATTTAAAACAGAAAACAAATTCAGATAATAGAAGAATAAATATATACTATTTTCAACGTCAAATCATTAAAATGATTTAAGAAAAAATTAAATTTGTACTTGACTCACATCTCTTGCAATCGATGCAGAAAATTGTTATTTTGCGTGAAGACCCGCCGTATAATAATTATCAATCAAAGAACAGCTTTGATCTCCGAGCTTTCCGTCAGGTTGGACAGCGTGTAACACGATCGATATGATCTCCTTTTAATTTCATGTGCATCGAGTATCTTCCGCGCGACTTGTCCTGCTAGAATGAATGGCGAAGGGCTGCAGATACGTGCATCGTGCATCGTGGCATCGTGCTCGCAGCAAGGATGCACGGGTTGTTGCATCAGTGTAAACTGTAAACGTATCCCGTTACAGAGACTCGCCCGCGAACGAGATCGTATTTGCCGCAGTGCAGGAAGACTAGAGAGAGAGAGAAAGAGAGAGAGAGAGAGAGAGAGAGAGAGAGAGAGAGAGAGAGAGAGAGAACAAGCAACGGGAGCTGGTTATGTGCCTGTCGTTGCAACCCGCGTACATAGCTACTTTCGGGACGCGATAACCATCCGGCGATCGGTGCATTCTGAAGTGATCTCTGCTAGAGTTGACCGATGCGAAATTTCGCGGATAAATTGCACGCTCTCCGATCTCACGCGCCAACGGAGACCCGATTACACTTGTAATTGACTTTTTCGAAGAGCGACGAGACGCGAGGGTTGCGACCTCGTTTGTCTAGCGTGCAGGATGCATCGGGATGCTCCGACAGATACGCTGCAACACAAATTCAGATTCGTCTGTCGTGCTTTTTCGAACTCCGCGATGGAACTTGAAGAGTAACGTAGTAACGACGTTAAATTATTTATTGTTCATTAATTGTTTGGACATTGTTCACATATTGCATACTTCTGTTTTGCGTTTTTTAACTGGACACTGTATATTGTATTTTGTACCTTCGTTGTGTACTCCTGATCGTACTTCCTGTACACATTGTATATTGCACCTCATGCATATATTCTACTTTGTACTTCATGCGTACGTTGTACACTGAATTTACATCGTTGCACTTCATGTATATATTGTACTTTGTACTTCATGTATATATTATGCTTTGTACTTCATGTATATATTATACTTTGTACTTCATGTATAGATTTTACTTTATACTTCATGCATACCTTGTGCATTGAATTTACATCATTGTACTTCATGTATACATTGTACTTCATTTATATATTTTACTTTGTACTTCATGCATACCTTGTGCATTGATTTTACATCATTGTACTTCATGTATACATTGTACTTCGTGCATATGTTTTACTTTGTACTTCATGCATACCTTGTGCATTGAATTTACATCATTGTACTTCATGTATACATTGTACTTCGTGCATATATTTTACTTTGTACTTCATCCATACGATGTATGTCGTATTTACATTGTTGTCCTTCACGTATACTGGGTACTTCATGTATAAATTGCACATTGTACTTCATGTATGTAACTTTGTATGTATTTCACATGTAAATTGTACATTGTACTTCATGTATATGTTCTACATTGTACTTTTTGTATACGTTGCACGTTGAACTTACATTGTTGTACTTCATCTACACATTGTACTGACTTTATAGACTATTATATGTATATATTGTACTTCGCCCGTAGATTGTATTTCATGCATACATTGTACTTCACCCGTACATTGTATTTCATGCATACATTGTACTTCGTCTGTACATTGGTTTTCATGCATACATTGTAGTTCGTCTCTACATTGTATTTCATGCATAAATTGTACTTCATCTGTACATTGTACTTCATATGCAATTTGTACATTGTACATCATATGCAATTTGTACATTGTACTTCATATGCAATTTGTACATCGTACTTCATATGCAATTTGTATATTGTACTTGATATGCAATTTGTACATTGTACTTCATATGCAATTTGTAAATTGTACTTCATATGCAATTTGTAAATTGTACTTCATATGCAATTTGTACATTGTACTTCATATGCAATTTGTACATTGTACTTCATATGCAATTTGTACATTGTACTTCATATGCAATTTGTACATTGTACTTCATATGCAATTTGTACATTGTACTTCATATGAAATTTGTACATTGTACGTCATATGCAATTTGTACATTGTATTTCAGATGCAATGTATACATTGTACTTCATATGCAATATGTACATTGTACTTCATGTATATATTGTACATTGTATTTCATACATTTTATGGATTCTATAGTATACATTTGGTACATCGTATAGTGTACGTTGCACACATTATATGGTTCGTAGAGTATGTATGCAGCTCTGCAGAATCGTTAATAAATTCGGGTCTTTTAACTTTACACACACGTATCGCGACAGGATATATAGGTGTTTCAAAGCTCGTAGAATGAAATAATTAATAAGTCCAGTAGCGTACGGCGCGGTGAACGTCGATAGAGCTCCGTAGACTTTTCCCTGGGAGCAGGGGGGAGGGGGAACCCGGCGAAGTCGAGTGGTCGCGAGTACCGAAACTCCCGGCTCTCATTTCGTAGAAGGAAATTATCGATTCGGACACGGCAAATATTTTGCTAAGCGACGGGAACAGCTTCCTGACAACGTGCCTGTATACACCTAGACATATGTATAGTATGTATCGTGATCGAGGGTCACGTGTGCCACGGCTCAAAGCACGTGATCGCTCTATGGTTTCTTTTTTGCGGGGTATAATTTTAATAAATGCGTCTAGCGGGAGAGCGAGAAAATTATTTCTCACCCGTCCAGGGGTTACGCGGCACCGTTTACCGCGCTGTGTGTAATTACAGGCCGCGATGAAAAAAAAAAGAAAAGAGAGGAGAGAGAGAGAGAGAGAGAGAGAGAGAGAGAGAGAGAGAGAGAGAGAGAGAGAGAGAGAGAGAGAGAAAGGAAGAATGCAGAATTTTCGCGCGAGGTGAAAAGGTGAAACGCTTTTAACGCCGCGAAACACCTACGACAAATGAAAAAAACCACGTGCCGGAAAGTATCGTCGAAAATTTTCTCGCTGGATCGGTTCCTACCACATCATCCCTGTTCAAATGTCGTGGAAGATAGTTGTTTAGTCGTGTACTTTCTTGATTGAACTGAGCAGTGCAGCGTGTGCAAGCGATACTCATGTGCGCGGGGATTCTAACCCGATGCCTAATCCTAACCCAAACCCGATTAACCAAGGGAGGTTACTGTAACCCGCTGTAACCCATACTAACCTCGAGGGAACGGTTCTCAAATCCTAGAGAGAGCGGGTTAACCCGCTCGGAGCGGGTTACTATTAAATAGAGGTTACTATTAAATAGAGATTGACGAAACCTAACCCGCCGTATAACCTGAATCGTAAACTAATTATAAATATTGACGCACAGGATGTTCACGATCCATTTGAATTACGTTTATAGTATCCACTTTCTTTTACAACTTAAATTTACTATTAAATTTACTGTTGCTGCTTTTCTTCTTCGCCTGCTCGGCGAGGCAGTCCCCACCACGTCCGTTCCCGTCCACTGCATCGGCAGGTAGGTGCAGCATCGTGGGGTCCGTGCTGAAGGGACAGTCGGAGTGGACGTGGTGGGGATTGCCTGGCCGAGCAGGCGAAGAGGAGAAGCAACAACATGTGTTTTTTGAGCCAGCGTCCCCCATGCCTGATGTAGACTATCGCTATTTTTCTTTTTATATTATTTGACTACAATTGTCAAATTATGTGGACATAGCGACGGTTAGAATAAAATTAAATAACATGAATATTAAGTGCTAGAATATGACGTTAGATTAAGCTAGAATAGCGTGGAATAAAAACTAGATCAGAGTGCAATGTTAAACTATGATCAAATGAATACGAAACACAAGAGTGAATCGCTAAAATAAATTCGAATCAAGTGCAATCAAAAGCTAGATTGCAAAGCTGGAAGAAAACAAGGATTGCATGAATATAAAGCGCTAGTGTGCATCTTTAAATAAATTAAAATGATGTGGACTAAAAAGCCTAATTAGAGAGCTAGAATAAAGTAGAATTACAAGAACATACAGCGCTTGTCTAAAATGGCGTAGAAAATTAGCGCGTGGTGGAATAAAAAGTTATCACGCTGATATTAATTAGAATTACGTGAACATAAAACACTAGATTAAAACGTTACAATATATTAGAATGAGATGAAACAAAACGCTGTATTACAATCCTAAAATAAACTACATTAGTCCTACATGAAAAATCTAGGCTAAAGCTAACCTCGAATCAAACTAGACTGCATAAAAATGAAGAGAACAAAGGAGAAAGGAAAATGCGACGTTGATAATAAAGATAAAACCAGCCCCATAAAGTGAATGGTGATATTAGAATACACTTTCCATAAAAAGCGGTCGCCGAAAAGCTACGAGCCTAAAATGTAAGTAAGATGGCCCCGACGATTACGGACTAAGGACAAAGCATACTGCCGGAAGTGCTGTTGACTTCAAGAGATGTCGTAAAAACGTAACATCCGCTTCACGGTGAAGTTTCGAATCGCGGTCAACGCCGTCGTAAAGAAAAGGGTTCGGTCGTTTGAATAAACTATATATATTGCAAGTGACATTTCAATTTATTTAAGCGGGCCAAAGCGACTTGAATTTTCCATTTCATTCGCCTGCAATTTGCGTTAATCTTTTATTCGTCTCTTCAAGAAACACTAGGAAATAGAAAATCGACCGCAATAATGTTAAGTCGTTGGTGTTACTACTGCTACAGTTCTCTTTCTTGTTCCTCGACGACGAAATATGAAAATTTATTCGCAATTTCTTGATCTTTCTGTGTTGTAGAACCTCCGTTCTCCAAACGCTCAGTTATCGGGACGCTCTGTTACTCGGACGTTCTCTTATCCAAACGCTCAATTATCCCTACGTTCTGTTATTTGAGCGCTCAGTTATCTGGACACGCTCAGTTAGCTGAACGCTCAGTTATCTGGACACGCTCAGTTAGCTGGACGCTCAGTTATCTGTACGCTCAGTTATCTGGACACGCTCAGTTATCTGTACGTTCTGTTATTTGAGTGCTCAGTTATCTGGACACGCTCAGTTAGCTGGACATGCTCAGTTAGCTGGACGCTCAGTTATCTGTACGTTCTGCTATTTGAGCGCTCAGTTACCTGAACACGCTCAGTTAGGTGGACGCTCAGTTATCTGTACGCTCAGTTATCTGGACACGCACAGTTATCTGGTCACGCTCAGTTATCTGGTCACGCTCAGTTATCTGGACACGTTGTGTTATCTGGACACGCTCAGTTAGCTGGACATGCTCAGTTAGCTGGACGCTCAGTTATCAGGACGCTCAGTTAGCTGGACGCTCTATTATGCTTACGCCCGGTTATCGGAACGCCCCGTTATTTGAACGGTTAGATCATCCAAAGGCTCTGTTACTCGGCTGCTCTGTTATTTAGACGCTCTGTTATCTGAGCGTTCAGTTATCCAAACGCTCAGTTACCGAACGCTGAGTTATCGGAACGTGCACTTATCCGAACACTCAGTTATATGAACGCTTCAATATTCAAAAGCTCACAACACCGGTAAATAAGTTCGAATCGACATCGTTAAAAACTCATTTGAAAGCGCACAATCTCTACATTCCAATACGTACTGTATAAAAATAGAAATTACCACAACCTCGTGATCTTAAGCCCGTTTTAAACACAAAAATTTGCCGAATGAGCACCGGTCGAACACAGTGTAACAATTTTTCAGCCACGCCCAGGAATTTAAAATCAACCAATTTCTTTAGCTAGAGCTAAAGAGAATTTTCTTTGAAAATTAAACTCGTTTAAAGATAATTGAATCTACAAAGTAATCCAAGATCAATGAGAAAAACCTTTCAAAGCTGGGCAACGCCGTCGTGTTTATACTACGCGGCGCAACGCGGCGTACCTTCCGATCTCAAAGTTACGCGGGCCAATTTTCCTTTGAGAGGTAGACGCGTTCGAAGCAGATACTATGCGTTAATGAAGTCGGATACTCGCGGAAGCATTAAATTATCCGGATACGGCTGGCATCACGGCGAAACCGGAGCGCCGCGCCGAGCCGGTGACGTTTTCGCAAACAAGCGTTTCGCAATTTCAATCCGTCGAAACAAAGAGCTCCGCCTGTCCGGATGTTTGAATACAAGCATCTCTGTTTCGGATTTTACTTTTCATTTTTCCTAGCTGCAGAGGCTTTTGATGTTTTGGTGCCAGATTTTTCGAACCGTAATGACGACTCAGCTCTTCAGAATCGATATCAGTCATCTTCTTAACAATTTAAAGGAAGTGCTTTTGAAGATATCTTATTATGACTACTCTTATTTTCAATTATATCGAATTATTTTATATTATTATTATGAACAAAGAAATTATGAGATTGTAAATGTCACTTCGTTTCTTAAAATTTATGTCTATACATGAAAATGTTTTAATTACTGTGGAATATTCTCTATATTTCATTATCGAAAAAAAGAAAACATAGAATAAATCTGAGAATGCGGAATTCGATGGGATTTCAAAGATATAGGGTAAACTGTCCAATGATTGGCACCCTAAGCCAAAATCATAGTAAAAATCGTTTTATCTTTTTTTGAAATGTTTAGACGAGCTAAACTTGCTATTATTAGAAGCTAATAGAGATTTTTCAGCAAAATCAAACAGTTTTACGAGTCATAAATCTTTTATTATAAAATGTATTCAGTGAATAACAATCGTAAGACAACTAGTACAGTCATTGGCACATTTGGTAAATAGTAAGAAGGTAATGTTAAACAGGCTATTTGATTTATAATAAAACATATACACACTTATTACATTTGTGGTGCAGTCCGTAATTAAGTTATAAGGCGATAAAGTATACTTTACTTGTAACGCAAAATTTAAACAAAACTATTTACTCTGCACTGCGGTCATCCGTCGGTCTTACCGGATGTCCTCCAGCGTTGCTAACAGTCATATGTGGAACTCTGTTACGAAAGCTTACAACGTTGCTTTGAAATGTAAATAAGAAGCAATAAAAAATGATTTTCTATACCACGTATTTTTAATATTTGCCGGTTAAATAAAAAATGCCAATAATTAATGCAGTGCCAGCAATAGTATAGTTTACCCTACCTTAGAAATTCTAAGAAAGTATACAGATTTTATTCGTTTCATTAAATATTAATTTTTAATCAATTTCGAGCAAACATCCTCAACTAACAGCGTTAATTGTTAACCCAAAGGACTGTTTTTGATTTACAAAAAGGAGGCAGAATAAATATTAAATAATCTAATTAGGACACCTAGAAGAAAAGAAGCAGTTTTCTGCTAAAAAATACTGCACCCCAAATGTCTATCTTTATGAATTCGTGCCAACTATAATTTTCGTGCACAAGCATTGATTGTTTTCAACTTCGAAGCAATACAAATTTATTAGAGATCGATATGAAAAAGTTGATATTTTCGTAAAATGTCACTAAATTTTCCGGCCCGGCCCACTGTGCGACGTTCCGGAGGACCGTATGTCGTGTTCGCGACAGCCCCGGGGATTAACCGTTTTCAAACGCCTATAAAGCATCTCTGGTTTCTGACCGTAGAGCCGCGCGACCGATTTTACACCGTCGAAATATTGCCAGCCCGACGAATTAATCAATCATGGAACGACAAAAGTTGCGATACCCCAGTTGGAACCTGTCGCGAGACTCGCGACACCTTTTCACCGTTGAAAAAAAGAGGAGGCTTTCGCACTCAGACGATCAAACGGATTTTTCTACCTGTATCGCTGCAACAGCTGGTTTCGAATTTCCCGCCGCGCCATATCGATCGGCTCGTTTTTATTCGTCGGCTCTCGGTCCTTGGAGATTTGTCATACATTTATTTCTCTTTGTGCACTAATGCTCTCAGTTCGTCGTTTTCTTTGGGCTCGTCGATTTTTATAAGGGATTGAACAGAGCTTATAACGCGATTACATTGCGACAGCATTATCACTGTTCTCTATTCTGTTAATAGGATGATTTTGTTATTGTGGAAGTGAATTAAATAACAATTATACAGGCCATCCAAACAATGGACTTCTTGAGATCATTTCGAGTAACTTTTTCCTTTGCGAAAATGTTCTACGTGGCTTTGTTAAGAAGTTATCAACGATTAACGCGGACCAATCATTCTGCGGCTACACTTGAGAGTAGCGTTGCCATTGGCCGAGCCTGGAATCCGCCCGCTCTAGCCGCGCTCTGATTGGTCCGCGTTCTTCGATAATAACTCGAAAAGGAAGCCGCGGAGAATATTTTCGCAAAGGAAAAAGTTTCTTAAAATCACCTAAGGAATTACACCTTTGGAGGTAATATAACATTTTTGGGACACCTTGTACAAACAACTGTATAAACGTAACACTAATTTTGAAGGTCTGAACAAAATGATCGACTCTATGAATTGTTTCTTCTTTAATCACAGAAGCTACCATGCAAATGTCTCACATGGGAAAATTCTACAATACTTTCCCAAATACGATTCATTTTTTTGCAATATTGAGAACATGTAAGTATGCTTGAACAATGATTGAAAAGAACAAGAGGCATTTAACACGACAATTTTCTTTCGTACATTTTGTCTTCAAAAACAAGAAATGAGAATATCATTGTGCAAAGAAATACAAGAATGTTTCTGAACCTTTGTTTAACCTGCGAGAAATTTTTCTTCGCTGAACGTTTGATATCTGTACGACAGGAAAATGTTGAAATCTTGAAAATATGTCAACGCGATTACTGTGGTGAATAAACAATTGGAAATGCATATTATTTTGCTAATGTACTTACAACTAGATATTGAACATTATTCCAGCTCTCACACGTCCTCGCCATGCATCGTGCATATCCTCGACGTGGAACCCCCCTAACCTCAAACAATCTCACTCGCTCATATTCCGGATTCTCACTCACTCTAGCGCTCACTCTTCCATCTGTATCATTCATTTTGAACTCTCACATACAATATAAACAATCATCATTCACAATTACTTATTAACACTCCAAACAATTTTATTCACACAATTTCTTCCACTTTAATATCAGAACAATCTAAATACTTTGCTGAAAAGATTCGTTTTCGATAGTAAATATTTCGCAAGACTAATTGGAGGAGAAAAGAGAATGATCGAATCACGCACACAAAGAACACATACGTAGCGAAACTTTTCTTAGTTGGTTCTTTGTTATTTAAAAAGAATGCGCAGGAAATTGCGCCGTCCTATAAATTCTCCGGGTTACAAGAGCAGTCGCCGCCGCCAAGCCGCGTTGGAAGTCTCGCAGTCAGACTCAAAACTATAGTCAGCTCCGTAAACGCGTTCAAGTTGCTCGGCTCAGCCTAGTTACACCTCCAAGTGGCGTGCACCGTCTTAACAAACCTGCAAACTTCCACGGAACGTCTCGTTTACGTTGGATTACTCGCGGTTGAAACTGTTAAGCGAGATATGTCATTAATAACGATGCTCGCCCAGCTATTTTAACCTACTTCCTTCCGCGGCAACGACACTCGTCTGGATCCTCGAAATTTTAACACCGACAATGTCTCGTTCGGTGCTGTGAGTTGTGCTCGAGTACCTCACACTAAACCGTAACATAGTTTCTTCACCGTTTTCCAAGTTGTGCAACTTTACCAATTTAGGAAGTCAAATTGAAAATGAAGAAAAATTAATCACTAAAGTTTGACATTTTAATGTGTGGCGGCTACCTCTACTACCTGAATCATCCTCTGTTTGCTAGAATATGTTTCAATGTTTATAAAATTATACAAACGAATATCTTGCAAAAATATTGATTGTACGCAAAAATGTTTCAGGTGAGAGAAAGTTGTTCAGTATCGACGGGGGACATCATGTGGTGGAACTTTTATTTTTCCCGGTGGACACTCCAAGGTGAGGTGAAGGTCAACCTTCTTTTTTTAAATGGAATGATATGTTTTTTTATACACCAATAAATAGTGTGTTTTGAGATGAGTTCAATTACCTATGGCTCAAGGTCTGGGTTAGGTCTGGGTTAGTTCAATTAGCTATGGCTCAAGGTCATTCAAGGTCAAACTTGCAGGGAAATGCAGAAAAGGTGTGATCGTGTTATTTGTACTTTAGAAACGCTATCTCATTCCTTTTTCCATATTTTCATAATTCAAATCAGCCGCTACAAATGCATCCTTAAAGCAGCATAATTGTATAAACTAAATCACAGTTTCTGTACTTTTTGTGATTCGCAGTTTCTTTTCGAATCTTCCTTCGTTTTTTTGTTCGAACTTCTAAGTGGAGCAATTTTTTAAATTTCGAAAGTTAGATTAAAAATGAAGAAAATTAAGAATGCCAACACCGTCGGTGGAAACTATGGTCGAAATTATCGTAATTATGAAAATGAAATTATAGGTTCCTTAACTTTCTTGGCTTAGGATCCTAAACTTTCTTGGTTCGTAGCCGACGTGTGAAATGTTTCTTTATTTTGTGGTCCAGCTTTCACGTATATTTATATTTATATAATTTTTTATATATTTCTTATATTTCTTATATTTTTTATATTTCATATATTATATATATAATTATATATTTTTTTTTATATATATAAATATATTTTTTTTTATATATATTTTATATATATTTTATATAAATTTTATATATATAATATATATATATATATTTTATATAAATTTTATATATATAATATATATATTTTTTATATATATTTTATATATATTTTATATAATTATATATATATAATTTACATATATAATATATATAAATTTTTTTTATATATATAATATATATATATTTTTTTATATATATAATTATATATATAATTTTATATATATATATATAATATATATATTTTTTATATATATAATATATATATTTTTTATATATATAATTATATATATAATTTATAGACAATATATATATAATTTTATATATATTTATATTTATATAATTTTCGAAAGTTGGATTGAAAATGAAAAAAAGTGAAATAACCAAAGTATGTCCTTTTAACGTACCCTGTGGAGTATGTCAACACTGACGATGGAAACTGTGGTCTACAATGTTGTAATTATGTGGAATACATAATTTCGTATCCTTTCTTCGCTTGCAGCGGTTGCATCACATTTTTCTCTGTTTTGTGGTTGAACTTCCGAGCGTAGCCGTGGAATCTTTTAATTTTGGGAACTTAGATTAAACATGACGATGAAATAACTAGAGCTTGAAATTTTAATGCATCCTGCAGTAAATTACTACTGTAGTAATAACAAAATTTTCGTAATTACATAAACTAAATCGTAGTCTGTTTTATCCTTTTTGATTCACGGTACTTTTTAAAATTTTTCGTCGTTTAGTGGCCTTTGCAAAATGTGTAAAATTATTTTCTTCAAATGTTCGACAAATTCCCGTAGTTGTGTACAAACTTTGGTGATTGGTTGTAATTGAGAATGGAACTGCATGTAACTTGGAAAATGGAAAATACCGAATGTTCGAATTGGTGGTCGCATCGGGTGAGAAGTAAACACGAAGGTCAATTGGAAATACCGAACGATAAGTCATTTGGCACGTCCGGCCATTACCGGAATGATCCGAAGTTCCTTTAATAGGAATTCCGATCATCAACATTCCGCGGACATACTCGGGACACTCGCGCACACAGATGACATGACTAAATCGTGTAACTCGTCTGTTTGTGTATGTGTTGTCACAGAATCTTTTAGCATGGGTAATTATTTCAACCATATATGTGACAGTAAAATGGAAAAAATTATTTAGTCACCAATTTCTCCAACATAATTTGTCCCTCGGTGTAAAATTGACGCCATGATAAAGCATCGATGCTTAATAATAAATATTATGAATTTAAGAAAAGCATATCAAATAGATTAAGTTAGCGTATTGAGGTTAAACAAATGCACCACACAATGCAAGCAAAAAGGAAATGAACAGACTACAGTAACTACCTAAACAAATAAAATTGATCAATTTTCACTCCTGGGAAGGCCAAGTGTTAATAAATTAACTGTTGTTATTAGACTCCGGATTTTCATGTAAAATAAAATGTGTCTGCAAATACCAATTGCAAGATACAAGAGCTACAGAGACATTTATATCGGTAATTATTTACATGTTAGTCCTCCTCACCGATTTTGATGACCTTGGAATATGTTGTCGAGGTCATCATTCTGAACAACTTTTCCCTATACATGCTACCGCCGCTCGGCTTTAGTTTTCGAGATACTCGCAAAAAGCTATTGCTAATACTGTATTGAATTTTCCGTATTCTTGCACGCTCCGTGGCTGCGTAAGCCTGTTCCGGCGCGGCGTCTGTTTACTTTTTTTTGTAAACACGCTGTGTCATACATATATGAGGTGAGCTTTCAATTTTGAAAGACTACTCTTCGATCGTCGTATGCGTGGTCGGGACGGCCTAACGGCCGACCCGCTCTGCCCCCTCCACGACCTAACCTCAACTCATTCTATTCGCATAATCATTGCATCGTAGCTGTCATCCAGAATTTGATCTAGTAATGGAAAAATCATGTGAATAGAATGAGTTGTGGTTAGGTCGTGGAGGGGGCGGAGTGGGCCGGCCGTCAACATAACATTTGTAAGAAGCGGAATACGTTACGAACGCCGTTAAGCGATCGCCTGTGCTGATATACGAAAATCCAAGAGAGAAAATTCAATACAGTATTAGCAATAGTTTTTTGCGAATATCTCGAAAACTAACACCGAGCGGCGGTAACATGTATAGGGAAAAGTTGTTCAGAATGATGACCTTGACAACATATTTCAAGGTCATCAAAATCGGTGAGGAGGACCAACTTGTAAATAATTACCTTTATATCATTTCTCAATAATTTCGACGAACTGATAAAGATCCAACAGTAATTTTTAAATTCTTTAAATCTCTTCCGAAGAGCAAATGCTAATATCTATTAATTCATGAGCGCACATAAAAGCATAAATTAATTTTGCAAGCACAATACTTCGCCGAAAAACACCATGCTGCAAACTGCATTAGACAATAGTAGAAAACTACTCACAGAAGAAAGGCTTAATATTAATATCGGCGCATCAACTTTGGACGCTTATATCTCTGTAATAGTTTATACAAAAATAAGAGTTATTCTAGGCTTTTGAAATTTAAACGTCTTGGTATCGCTTTCAAGCATACATAGTCAAAAATATAGGATTCTATTTAAAACTTCAATTCTAAACTCTACAGAGCTTTTCAAGGTCAGCCTTAATGTTAATATCGGTGCATCAATTTTGGACGCTTATATCTCGGTAATAGTTTATGCAAAAATAAGAGTTATTCTAGGCTTTTGAAATTTAAACGTCTAGGTATCGCTTTCAAGCATACATAGTCAAAAATATAGGATTCTATTCAAAACTTCAATTCTAAACTCTGCAGAACTTTTCAAGGTCAGCGCAATGTCAAACAAGTACAATCATCGTGTAAGTATTCTCTTCAATATCTTACAACTTTAGCTCTATTTACTTTGCAACCTTCAAATGGTTTCAGTTCAGTTTCTGCGGGCATGTAGTTAGTTCGTTTTCAATAAATTTCACTTATATTGTTTCCTGTTGTAGCAAGTATGCAAAAGATCTCTCTTTTTGGAATTACCACATCATAAGTTACATTGAATGTTTACTACAGTTAAATTATGTTACAGACGCAAAAAAATCTCACTCTTGAGAATGATCCACATCTTGGTCGAAACGTCGAGTTTTTAATTTGCAAACTTGCTATTTTTGTAACATTGATCGAACCTGTGCGCCGAAACCATCACACATTTACTTACAACTTTCGTTGGAAACATTTGTTCGTATCGTCTGTAAAATTCTAGAAATGAAATTTGGTCCAGAAAACGGTCTTTCGAACGCCGAAAATCTTGATAAAAAGCACCGGATGGTATCCCTGGGAATTTTCTCGTTCGTTCAGAAGCCCTTGAACGATCCATAGAAACAAGGACGGGGTCTCGGGATTTTTGGTATCACGCGGCTCGGCTCGGCGCGGCAGGGCGATTTCTTCTGGAATAATGAACGGAGCCGAAAACACTTTGTCGGTGGGCCAACGGAGTGGAAACAGCGCAAATAATTCAGACGGTCGTAAAACCGTGGAATTAGCTGGTAAGGGAGTTTTGCCGAGGAGGCGTGGGAGTGTGGGAGGGAAAAGGACGCGGATAATTTTCGAGTCTTTGTTCGGCTCTGGAAGAACACCCCCGCGAGCTTGTTACAGTAAATATCTTAAAGGGGCCTGCGTCATTGTGTTCCCCTTCTTCGCGTGATAAGTAGACGTTCGGACGCTCCTGTTATAAATCACCAAATAAATAAAGAGGACGCGTTAATCTCGAGTTCTTAAATCGAGACTGAACTCGCCAGAGAAATAAATTATGTTGAAAGAATGTTAACGTTGCATGAAAATTTGGCGTTGAATCGAAAAATTGTACGATCCCTTGGTATCTTAGTATATTTTGTGGAACGTTCGAATTATTTTAATCACACCAATCGAACTGTAGCATCGACTTGTATGTTATTAATAGAACGCGGATGTTTATGCAAAATAAAAATTATCTCCATCAATTACGAGACACGGGAACTATATAAAAGATTCGTTTTGTCTTGAATTATTGTTAGTAAATTGGAAATAATATATTAGAGTACTTACAGTCTTTTAATCTTTTAGTCTAGCTACTGATTTCCTTTAAATCGAAATAAAATTCTGTTCCGTTATTGTCGATGTATAACTATTGGAAATTACTTACACAAGCATATGGTAAATATAAATTTTAATTTTTTTAAAAACTTACGACCAACAAAGACGTTCTGATACCTCTAACAGTAAAATAAATTACTGCCACATGTTCTATTGAATGTTCCACTTTCTTTCTTTCTTTAACGATCACACATTAAAGTCAACGTTTCGTGTATTAAATTACAGGTTTCCTGTATATTATTTTTTAATGCTACATTTAACAAGATCCTGTAGTTCTATTGAATATTTCACTTTCTTTCTTTCTTTAACGATCACACATTAAAGCCAACGTTTCGTGTAGTAAATTACAGGTTTCCCATATTTTATTTTTTAATGTTACATTTAACAAGATTTCTTTAGTTCTATTAACTATTTCACTTTTTTTTCTTTCTTTAACGATCACATATTAAAGTCAACGTTTCCTGTATTAAATTACAGGTTTCCTGTATATTATTTTTTAATGCTACATTTAACAAGATCCTGTAGTTCTATTGAATATTTCACTTTCTTTCTTTCTTTAACGATCACACATTAAAATCAACGTTTCCTGTATTAAATTTCAGGTTTCCTGTATTTTATTTTTTAATGCTACATTTAACAAGATCCTGTAGTTCTATTGAATATTTCACTTTCTTTCTTTCTTTAACGATCACACATTAAAATCAACGTTTCCTGTATTAAATTTCATGTTTCCTGTATTTTATTTTTTAATGCTACATTTAGCAACATCCTGTAGTTCTATTGAATATTTCACTTCCTTTCTTTCTTTAACGATCACACATTAAAGCCAACGTTTCATGTATTAAATTACAGGTTTCCCAAATTTTATTTTTTAATTCTTCATTTAACAAGATTCTTTAATGGTTCGTTTGTCGATATTTCGCATCCATTGAGCACCGTTCCAATTTCAGAGGACAGGCTCTCGATGGGATTAATATCAGGAGTTAACGGAGAAGTTGCAGCACACGCCAGACGCGTTGTATGTGTATCACAAGATAGCACACGCAAACTGGCAACTCGGTTTTTCAATCGATCCCGCGTGCTAGAACGGTTTTTTTTTCCTGGGGGTCTATGAAATCGGGTAAGATGTGTCGCGTTAATCATCCAGCCCGTCGTGAAATAGTCAGTTGTTCGGCGCGAACGGAACACATATTTCAAGCACCCGCGGCAAGATTGTTTGCTCTAATACGCTCGTCGCGTGCGATGAATTAAGCTCTCTGGAACAGTGGAAAGCTTTCTCGAGCGGATATCGGTATTGCAGATGCGAACTAGGATTTCGAATATTTGTTGTACACTCTGCAACAAAACGGATCGGGTAGCCCCGCCCCTCCTTCTCTCACGTAGTTCTTGAAATGTATTCTATCCCCTGTACGTGACGTCTCAGTCGAATCAATTCCCTTCATGAAGATGTTGGGAATGTTGACAATATAAGATGATTGCTATCCAAGGACTACTACATCGTTGGAAAGAGTAGAGGATGTTCTTAAAAATTAAATGCAATTATTTTAAATGAAGGTATATTGTTTTGGATGCGCTAAGCGCTGACAATTGTATTTCTTTGGACATATAATTTGCAATTCGGGTGTTTGTACTTTTGTACTCTTGTACTATTGTCGTTTAGTACTCTGGCGTTCTAGGGGTTCTCTGGTACTTGGTAGACGGTATCTTAGTACTTTGGTAGAATGATATTTTAGTACTTCGGTGCAGTGGCGCTTTCATATCTTAGTACATTGGTACACTGGTAGTTTGATATCGTAGTACCTCGGTACATTGGTACTTTGATATTTTAGTACTTTTGTATTTTGGTAATATGACATCTCAGTACATTGGTACGGTGGAACTTTGATATCTCACAACGTTGGAACATTAATACTTTGATGTCATAGTATCTTGGTACATTGGTACTTTGCTATTTTAGTACTTTTGTATTTTGGTAATATGACATCTTAGTACTTTGATATTTCACAACGTTGGTACATTGATACTTTGATATCTTAGTACTTTGGTACATTGGTACTTTGATATCTTAGTACTTTGGTACATTGGTATTTTGATGTCTTAGTACCTTGGTACATTGGTATTTTGATATCTTAGTACCTTGGTACATTGGTACTGTGATATCTTAGTACCTTGGTACATTGGTACTTTGATATTTTAGTACTTTTGTATTTTGGTAATATTACATCTTAGTACTTTGATATTTCACAACGTTGGTACATTGATACTTTGAAATCTTAGTACTTTGGTACATTGGTATTTTGATATCTTAGTACCTTGGTACATTGGTACTTTGATATCTTAGTACTTTGGTACATTGGTACTTTTATATCTTAGTACTTTGGTACATTGGTACTTTGATGTCTTAGTACCTTGGTACATTGGTATTTTGATATCTTAGTACTTTGGTACATTGGTACTTTGATATCTTAGTACCTTGGTACATTGGTACTTTGATATCTTAGTACCTTGTTACATTTGTACTTTGATATCTCAATACTTTTGCATTTTGGTGCTATGACATCTCAGTACTTTGGTACAGTGACGCATTGATATCTCTGTACCTTGGTACTTTGATATTTTAGTACTTTTGTATTTTGGTACTATGACATCTTAGTATTTTGATACAGTGGCGCTGTGATATCTCAGTACCTTGAAACATTGGTACTTTGATCTCTTAGTACCTTGGTATAGTAGTGCTTGGATATCTTAGTACCCAGGCATATTGGTTTTTACTACATACATTCTTTTAATACATTCGTACCCAGGCATTTTGGTTTTTAGTAGTTTAGTACATTGGTACTTCGATATCGCTGTACTTTCATACTCAGAATCAGTTACTTCAGTACCTTCATTACTGCTGCTGTAGTTAAGCTGTCTTCTCTGTGTATATTTTTGTATTTTGGTACTATGACATCTTAGTATTTTGATACAGTGGCGCTGTGATATCTCAGTACCTTGAAACATTGGTACTTTGATCTCTTAGTACCTTGGTATAGTAATGCTTGGATATCTTAGTACCCAGGCATATTGGTTTTTACTACATACATTCTTTTAATACATTCGTACCCAGGCATTTTGGTTTTTAGTAGTTTAGTACTTTGGTACTTCGATATCGCAGTACTTTCATACTCACAATCAGTTACTTTAGTACCTTAATTAGTGCTGCTGTAGTTAAGCTGTCTTCTCTGTGTATATTTTTGTATTTCAGTACCCTCGTACTCGTAATGCACGGGAACTGTCGCATACTTCTATTTTTGTAGTTCAGTACATCAGTACTGACTATGCTCTCGAAGCGTTCTGTTCTTGTATTCTAGTAATCTTACACTCTTCTACTTTATACTCCATGAACATAAACACAGTCCAATCACAATTACGAAAATTTCCCTTCCCATAAAATATACTTTGAAGAATTCTGGAGAAGAAACCAGGAAACCTTTCCACAATGGTTTGTTCAACTGTCATCGAAACATCGTTAGCTCCATTCTCTTTATTAGTTGAATGGTGCAGTAAAAACGAAGAAAAGAAAATTGTATTCAAAGAGATTATGGTTACGAACAATCTTCCAACAAGTTTCACGCAGAGCTGTCTCCTTTTTTTTTTGCTCTCTGTGTACATACATAATTAACCACCCTCTCGTTTCTCCAGCAACTCTACCCCTTGTATTTTGGTCTCGTTTTACCGTTCGTATTTTTAACGTTCCCGTAGGGCAGCAAATTTTCAGTTTCCTCTCTCTCGTTCGAGCGAAAGTAATACGGACTGTCGGTCTAGCTGAGCGGTTTAATCATCCGATTTTCGTGGAACGCAGCGAGAAAGGAAACTTTAACGAGCTACGAACTAAATCTCGCCGGATAGTAAATTAATTACTTGCTAATCCCGTTAATGAAATTCCAATTGTACATTCCCCGTAATTATACGTTCCACAAAACCACCGTCCGCGACACGATACAATATATGCGCCATTTCATTTAAATTCAAATCTAGAATCGCGTCAACGAGCAAAAACATAATATTTCCAAAATTTCCATGTTATCTTCATCACGGCTACAATTACTAGAACTTCTTCATCCCTAAACAATTTTCCGATAGTAACAGAAAATTGAAAATATATACTTATATTGTATGCTTTCAATTGTACTGCTTCAATATTGACAACAGAAAAATAAAATTGTACTTCGATTTAGAAGAAATAGAGAACATTCTTATATGCTATTTAGTTAGACGCCATTTTCTGGCGCATGCGCGACTAAGTGCGGGAACGTATGTACGTTTTATGTTTGTGGGGAAAGTAGGGGAGAACTGTTATTGGAGGGAACCGGACGGAAGAGTGCAAGATATATTCATATATTATATGTACATTCACATAAAATTTTAATATAACGTACGAATGTTAAACATTCATATCTGAAAATCGTAAAAACAAATTTGCGAAACTATGCGGGGTGACCAAAGTGCCCCATTTTCGTCCAACTTTGTACTTTACTGACGCTAACATCGTCGCGTCTTGTTCTGTACTACTCGAAGCGTGAGCAGTGATGAAGCGTTGCACCTTTTCTCCGCGCATGCGCGTTCAAATCCAGGATCGCACGTAAGTCCTATGTTTGTGGGGAAAGTATGTGGGAACTGTTATTGGCGGGAATCCGGGCGGAAGAGTGGCTCCGAAGTCAAATATAATATTTTATTTTTTTATTATATATTTGGTTTATAAAGTTATTTTAGTACCTTTCCTATCCCTAAAATGAAGGAAAAGAGTGAGTATGTTATACATACATACACATTTATAATATATTTATATATTATATGTGCATACACATTAAATTTTAATATAACATATGCATGTTAAACATTCATTTTTGAAAATCGAAAAAAAAATTTTGCGAAATTATGCGGGGTGACCAAAGTACCCCATTTTAGCCCAACTTTGTAGTTTACTAACGTTAACATCGTCGCGCATGCGCAAGAAAACCGGGACCATATACCATCATTGGTCTGACTCATTATTTATTATATACAGAATGTTCATTTGAAAACTTTCCAGCCGATTATCAAATAAAAAAGTGTAAAACAAGTGTCCAAGGATTTCGAGGGGGAAAGAGGGCGGCAGTATTAGTTTTTTATTTGGGTGGCGTTTTCAAGGTCATTTCAAGGTCAACTCTGTTTTTTCAAATGAAAATCTATATTTTTTATTATGGGATCTTATTGTACGTAAAAAGACCAGCAATTTTCGTACGTACCTTTTTTCGGAAGTATTCGAACGCCTTTTAAATCAGAATAATTTGTTTAAAATTGCACAATTCAACTTGACATTTTCTTTCGCAATTGGAAGCATTGATGTATTAAATGACGCGCAGAAAAGATTTTGAAAAAATTGCAATATTTAGGCATTACATAAAAAAATAACAATGGCACTTTTTAAAAATTTTTTATTCCAGCCCGTAATGAAAATTTAAAATATGCGTCTTGTAGACCTATGTTAGTAATACACATGTTGAAAATTTCATCGAAATCGATTAATGTATACACGCAGTCATCACAACATTTCATCGAAATCGCAGTTTTTCACGATTTTTGGTCAGATTTTGATTAAAATCCACAGATTCTTACATCTTTCGATGCGTGTCGCTTTTTTCTGCGTCAACCGATTTCGATGAAATTTTCGGCATGCGCATAACTAACATAGATCTATGAAACGCATATTTTAAATTTTCATTGCGAACTGAAATAAAAAAGTTTTAAAAAGTGCCATTTTTATTTTTTCATGTAATCCCTACAAACTGTAATTTTCTCAAAAATTTGTTTGCATCCCACTTAGTAAATAAATGCTTGTACTTGCCAAAGAAAAAGTAAAATTATTTGGTGCAATTTTAAAAAAGTTATTCCAATTTAAAATGCGTTCGAATACTTTCGTGAGCCACCGTATATGCTAAGGGCATAGCATAATTAAATAAGCGAAAATTTTTCAAAAAAATATCATGAATACGTGAGAGGAAAGTGGATATGAACTTTCCACCTAAACTAATAATTCGGCTGGGTTACCGAGCAGTGAGGTTTTTGCTGGATCTTCGGATTTTCCGGGAATTCGATCGGGGGTATAATATATCACTCGAGATTCACGGGGGGTGACCAACGATTTCAAGGATCCCGATACTTTGGATACGTTTTACGAGGAACTGGCCCTTCCGGAACGACTGACCTAAAAGCAGAAGGAGAAGCAGAAGATGCGAGAGGACGAAGCGACCGTCTTATCGTGCGTTCACGACTGACCCAACCCGTGATGTACGGTCGTATAAGAAGCCTCGACGAACGACAGGACTCGATGTGAAAATAACCCGGTGGCTGTTGCGTTTTATAGGCGGGGCTCGCCTTCAACTTTTCGAACAAAGGTCGAGACCATTCGAAACGGACGCACGATAAACTTCATGACCAACGGAATAACTTGGTTTCGAGTGTACCAATGCTGAAACTCCTGATAAAACGCGAAACATGCTCGCGTTTCGTCGAAATGCCAACATAACGCCGGAGAGCTCCGATTGAAGCGAACAATTTATAAAAATGTTTGCTAAAGTACGCTGCTGGCTATTTTTAAATGAACATTCTCTGTATTACAAATGTCTTGTTAAAAATTGTGACGAGCAAGGATGATCGGGAGGGTTTGAAATAAGTTATTAAAATTCTGTCATTATTTTTCTGTGGCTATAAAATCGTCGGTTCAGACAAGCTTTAATGACGTTAGTAATTAAGACTATTATAGAAAAGTATGCTATTAAAATTCTACATATGAAAAATTGTTTGCGTTTCGTCGAAAACCAACATAACGCCGGAGAGCTTCAATAGAAGCGAACAATTTATAAAAATGTTTGCTAAAGTACGCTGCTGGCTATTTTTAAATGAACATTCTCTGTATTACAAATGTCTTGTTAAAAATTGTGACGAGCAAGGATGATCGGGAGGGTTTGAAATAAGTTATTAAAATTCTGTCATTATTTTTCTGTGGCTATAAAATCGTCGGTTCAGACAAGCTTTAATGACGTTAATAATTAAGACTATTATAGAGAAGTTTGCTATTAAAATTCTACCTAAAAATTATTAATCTTTTCGTCGCCAGATCGAATTTCAGTCCGAGTTTATGCTACGGTCGACTTAGGTGTTGTCTGTCTTTTTAGAAGGTCTCATAGTGTCTTCTTATCGAATTTATTGCATTACGACCCAAGTACGGCTGAAAAATGTCAGCGGATTTTAGTGAGAAAGTTTTCACATTTGCTTGCTTCCGAATTAGTGGAAAATCATCTCCATGCTAGAGCAATCGGAACTAATTTACCTAAAACAATAATAATAAGGATAAAAGAAATACTTGGAATAGAAAATGCGGAGCCTGTAGTGAATTCCGTAAATTCACGAGGACGCTGCAGCTACTGCGATAGGAAAAAATAAACAGATCGACGCGGTTTTCATGTAGAACATGTGGCATATTTATGTGCCTAGAACACATAAGATGTGTATACACTCAGTGCTACTCTCTCTAACTTTCCTTTTATAAAATTTTTCTTCTAAGATGCGGCTTTTGTTTGAACTTAGGATTATAATCTAAACCAGGCATGTCCAGAAGTAGCTCACTTGGACGCAAACTCGAGGGAGACGCCTGCTTCTCCCGCCCGCGCTCTCGCTTCCCGTGGCGGCCGTAGTCCTCCGAGCTCCTCAGACCCGTGCCTACTGTGTGTCCGGAAGTCGCCGCAACGCACCACACCGCAGTACATGCCGCAAGCGGTAGGCACGGGTCTGAGAAGCTCGGAGGACTATGGCCGCCACGGGCAGCGAGACGCGCGGGCGGGAGAAGTAGGCGTCTCCCTCGAATTTGCGTCCAAGTGAGCCACTTCTGGACATGCTTGATCTAAACTCATGTTCTGTCCCGTATTTTTCATAAAATAAACAATAAATATACTTTGATTATACATTTATATCTTCATTATTTCATTTAAACAACAAATCAAATATTGTGCTTCCCTATTTGTATGAAAAATGGGATGCGGAGCCTCAGTCCGCGGCCAGTGACGGTACATACAAAAATGGTGCGCCAGTGACGGATGGTAAAAATAGCTCCGACTGCAAAGGGTTAAAACAATGTTACCGGAAGGGTGCTACTAACAATTTTGCAATGAGCTTCTCTATATTAAAATTATCATATAAAAATTTCTTAACGATATTTTTCGACAGCCTTATGAAAACGACAACTACGACAAAATTTGATAGGATTATCAAAAGATTAGACGTTATAAGATTTAGTAGGATTACCAAAGAATTCGATTAGGATCTCAAAATTGAAAAACATTGAGTTAACAATTCAATTTATGTTTGTTTGAGGTTACCGAATCGGCGCTCAAACAGTAAAAAGGCTACGAGAGCACAACGTCACAAAGAATCGGCTACAACGCAACGAATCGTCGAAATAATTGAAAGATGGTGCTCGGATACATGGCGGAAATAGACAGTGTTCGAATTGTACGATCGGTTCGCAGTCGGTCGTCGGAATTGTATAGCTGGCGCGTTCGTTTAACGGTTTAACGGAAGAAGCGTTCCTTTCGCGAGCTTCCGTCGCGTCGCAGTGAAGCTGTTCCCGTGTAGCGTGCATCGCAGGAAATATGGAAAATGCACGGGGCTAGGAAAATGTCTGAGCTTTTTAGCACGTGAACAATATCCCGCAGCGTTGCGAGCATCCCTGGCTCCGTTACGCTTCGAAGTTTTATCATTTTTCCTTATTTCGAAAAGTTTCCGGGGCCCGCGGGACTGTCTCGCCGAGCGTTAGAACGTTTATTAGCATCCTGACGGCGCACGCTCGATATTATCGTTGTCGGGAAACTCCGCTTGTGCAGACCGTTTCGCTATAAAGTTACAACGGCAGTCCTCCAACGACTTCATTAAATAATACCGCGGACTACTCCGAGGACTAAATTGAAACCTGTGTGTATCGATCCCTGGAACCGTGACCGTCGCTCGAGCATTTTATGAACGTTGTAACGTCACGTTTTGGGAGGGATTAAACCACTCATGCTTGACAACAGTGTGAATAGGTTTAACACTAGATTTACGGGGCCCGTCAAAATGACGGATTCAAAAATTTTTAATTTACGATTATTAAGAGTGTGAGGAGACATTCGTGAGGAATTATTAAATAGATTTATTTTTTTGTGTACATATTACAATAAAAATCGCTGAAGATCTAAGTAAATACAATTTTATTACTATTGTTATTTCTTTTTTTCTATAGGTGATACTAATTTAAAACATGGCATTAAGTATCTCAATGATATTGTTCTATGAAAACGATGAAAAACATCGATTTACAAAATTTTTTAATCGGGTCACGAAACACTGCCCTCTAGATCGCCATAATAACCCTGCCGTAAAAAATTTTTAATTTTTAACGTCAGATTCGTTATCAGCGACTCCAAAAACTCCTAATCACCAACTTTCAGAAAATTATGACAACATTTTGAATTTTGGCCACAAAAACCGGGCTTCTGGACCACTGTGCAGTGATGCGAGTGTTGGCGCTTTTCACGCGCATGCGCGACGATTTTAACTTCGGTCAACACGAAAATCGGGTACCTTGGTCGCCCCACAAATTTCGCAAAATTTATTATGATTTGATTTTGAAAAATGAATGTACAACATGTCTACGTGTATATATATATATATATATATATATATATATATATATATATATATATATATATATAATATTTATGTATCTATGCACAATATAATATAACTTACTCTTCTTCATCATCTTGGGAATAAGGAAGGGAAGGGTACTAAAATAACTTCAAACGAAATATATAATAACAAACCCACTACTTTCGCCCCAATAGTACCCCACAAACTTCGGACGTAGCTTCGGTGCTGCCGAAACTCGCGCATGCGCGTGAAAAGCGCCAACATTCCCATCACTGGTTCAGACTAGGAAACGAGATGAAAGGAGGGTGATACTGGGAGAAAGAGGAGAAGAAGAAATGCAGGTTGTGCGGAGTGGAGATAGAGGAATGGGAATATGTTTTGGGATATTGTACAGAGTGGAAGGAAGAGGAAGGAAGTGTGTATGAGATGGTAACATAAATATTAGCAGGGGACGGGAGGGGAGAAAAATGGTTCAAAAATTTAGAGGAAGAAAGAGATAGAAATGTCTAGAAGAGGAAGAGTTTGAGAGTAAGGAGGGGTGAAGGAAAATGGATGAATGTGAGGGGAAGAGATAGATGTAAGTCGATAGAAATAAAACAATGTAATGGGACGGAAGCCCGTGTAACCCGAAAGGGATCACTAAACAAATACAGTACGCGCTTCGGTCATTGCGTAGCGGTTGAAAGGTTTTCCGGGAAAAAAACTCTTCGAAGAATATAATTATTTGGTGGAGGACGGGCGGGGTGTGGCCGTTTTGGCGGTCTCTTCGAGGAAGTAGTTTGTTCGTTCACGAGCATATTCCCGCGTGATCTCCGTCGGCGAAACTGGGTTAAATCCAAATGAGTTCGGCGTGTTTCCATAAAGCAGGGAAAGTAGCCGGGAACCGCGTCGTTAGACGGATCCCCGCGAATGGCTGTTTCGTGTTCAAATTATTTGGCCGGGAGCAGGTATGCATATCTTATAACCAACAACGCCCGTCGTTGACAATAACAATAATAATAATAATAGTAAGAATAATAATCTAGTCGCGAGTGAGAACTCTTTGAGTCCGCAATACGGGACGAGAGTATTATGAATTGCCTTTAGCAGGGAAATCATACTTGACGGGGACAAAGTCGACCTCTACAGCTGGTAGTTCTGCAACGTCTGTCAGAAAGTAATGAACTTTTAGCTGCAGACGATCTCGCGGACCTTTGAGCGTATCCAGGTCATCGTAAAAAGTTATGCAGCCGGGCGAAATGCATGTTCCTAACGTGCAGTTATCGCCGTTTTTCCGCGACGCGTTCCGGAACGCGAAAACTGTTCCGTCGCACTATGTTCCTGCAGTTTGGAGGGCTGAAAAAAATGGAATTTGTTTTAATGCACGAAAGTATAAAACGACAACTGTATCCGAATATCTGAATAACGGAATACCTTAATACAAAGAGTATATGCAGCGTAATATTTGAAAAATGGGTGTCCAGAGTTTTAAAATTAATCTTGGCAAGGATATGCGAGTTAATGTAAGCTAGAAAATCAAAGAGGACATCTTTTTACTTTGAACAAGAGCAGCCTGATGCTGATGAAAGTTTAGCATCATTCTAGCATGTTTCTAGAAAATTTCGAACAAGTCATCTATATACAGGGTGTCCCACATAAATGGGAACACCTAAATATCTGTCGTATTTACAGACCTATCAGAAAACTTCAGAGGACAAAGTGACACTATTGCAGGGGGCAAATGCAATGTTAAAGAAAAAAATTTATTATGTCGTGTTTGTTAATGAAATTTCAAGGTCAAAGATGTTTTTTTTTAAATGGAATATTATATTTTTTTTACGATAGCATGGTAGACAATAAAAAACTTAATTTAGTGGATACCACTTCTTTGACCTTGAAATGACCTTGAGCAAGAATAATCATGTTGGAGCGGTTAAAATGTGGATGTTTAAAATTTACGTGTTTCAGCAAAGATTACGCATTGTTTACGTCGGATTGACCTTTACAAACCACAATAAATGTTTGAAATATTTTTCATAGTAAACAGCGTATGTTTATGTTAGAGTATGTACCATTGAGATTGTTAACAGAAGGTTAATCGGTTAGGAAACGTGAAAGTGATAACAATGCGTTATGCTGTACAGGAGCGAATCGATATGGTTTTCACTTATGGCGAAAGCCACCAATCTTTGAGGCAAGCAGTGCATTTGTTCGATCTTGCCGCCATCCATGATATATCTATGATTTCTATCGATCGAATTTTCTCTACTGTAACTCAAAATTCGATCGATAGAAATCATTGCAATATTGCATAAATGGGGATGGTCAACATTTCGAACATTTATTATGATATGTAAAGGTCAACCCGCCGTAAACAACGCGTAATCTTTGCTGAAACACGTAAGTTTTAAACTTCCACATTTTATCCGCTCCAACATGATAATTCTTGCTCAAGGTCATTTCAAGGTTAAAAAGGTGGTATCCACTAAATTCAGTTTTTTTATTGTCTATCATGCTGTCGTAAGAAAAATATACTATTCCATTTAAAAAAACATCGGTGACCTTGAAATTTCATTAAAAAACACGACAATAAAAAATTTTTTTCTTCACCATTATATTTGCCCCCCTGGAATAGTGTCACTTTGTCCTCTGAAGTTTTCTGATAGGACTGTAAATACGACAGATATTTAGGTGTTCCCATTTATGTGGGACACCCTGTATACAGGGTCTGTATATATATCCAAAAATGTCTCGCTTCCTTCAAAGGGGAGGTTTCTGAGGCCATTTGAAGCGACATTTTCCTTTGCAAAAATGGCCGTTTCGGCTTTGTTAAGGAGTTATTAACGAAAAACACGGACCAATCAGACCACGACCTAGAGGCGTATTGGCAGAGACGGCCGCGCGCGACAGAAGTCGAGCGATGGCGATACACCGCGGTCGAAAGGAAGGAACAAACAAGAGAAGAAAATTTTTCGAGTCCTATGTCGGATAGTTCAAATTTGAATATGTTGTAGTCTTTAGTAACCTATGAACGAATCTCGAAGGATTTTTCGAAACCTTAAAAAATGTTGGTTTTACAGACGTGTAAAGAACTTTTTTTCATTAAATTATAACAGTAGAACTAACGTACCGAGGAAAATGAGTTTTTAGGAGGTTGTAGTGAACACATAAGAGTATCTATTGAAAATATTCCGATTTGGAAGAAATGGTTTTTTCACCATTTATTTTGCAAATGTTTTAAACAAATGCAATTTACCTATAGCCGGGACTTTTTTAAAAATAAAAAGAAAGTCCTGACTCACTGACTCATCAACGCCCAGGCTAAACCATTGGACCTAGAAAGCTGAAATTTTGCACAGAGGTTTCCTTTATGATCTATACAAGGAATAAGGAAGGATATTTCGAAATTCAACCCCTAAGGGGGTGAAAAGGGGTTGCAACGTTTGTATGAGGAATATTTTATTTGTGGTCGGATTTGTTTGAAACATGGTCTGAATGCTCTTTGATATAATTGATCAAACATGGGACGTTAATTACGATAATGGCATTAATTTTGAAATCTAAGATGGCGACATGACAAAATTAAAACTCGATAGGGGTGAATGGGAAGTTAAAAGGTTTTATGGAGAAACAATATCAATTTCCGAGGGCATTAAACGGTTTCCTGTGCGAGCGAAGCCGCAAGCAAAAGCTACTATATCAACAATTATACTCTGAAATCTTTCGAACATCTTAAAATCTTAAGTGTATTTTTAGGCGCATTTCTCGTTTTGCTTCGATTACGAAAATATCCGGAACTCCAATCGACTGTTGCTATTTTGATTTTCAAGAAAAAGATAAAGCAATCTATTTTTCCCTATATTTCCTTTCGTTCGACCAGAGAATTCATCGAAAAATTTTTTCCTGCCATCGCTTTAACAGCTTTGTTCCGATCCCTTTTTGCCAAATTCAATCCTAAATTGAAAGTTCCACCTACAGCATATTCCAAAACAAATTTCGATTTTGGTCCGTGTTTTCTTTTTTAGTTTGAAACAAAGCGAAACAAGTTTCAGCAAAAAGGACTTTTCGAACATAGTCGCGTACCGTCATTTTGTTGCTACCTACAAATCCCTAAAAAAATTGTCTTCATACCACAAGCTAGTAGTATGTTATGTACAAAAGGAAAATTCTCCAACGTGTCAAAAGTCCCCAGAATTAATTATTTGTCCATTACTTTTCGACGAGGCAAAATTAAAGTCCAGCAAAAAGGACTCTTTAAACATCGTCGCGTTCTGCCATTTTGTTGCTACCTACAAATCCCTAAAAAATTGTTTTCATACCACAAGGTAACAGCATGTTATGTGCAAAAGGAAAATTCTCTAACGTGTCACAATTCCCCAGAATTAATTATTTCTCCATTACTTGTCGACAAGGCAAAATTAAAGTCCAGCAAAAAGGACTCTTTAAACATCGTTGCGTATCGCCATTTTGTTGCTACCTACAAATCCCTAAAAAATTGTGATCATACTAAAAGTTAACAGTATACAATGTGCAAAAGGAAAATTCTCTAACGTGTCACAATTCCCCAGAATTAATTATTTCTCCATTACTTGTCGACAAGGCAAAATTAAAGTCCAGCAAAAAGGACTCTTTAAACATCGTTGCGTATCGCCATTTTGTTGCTACCTACAAATCCCTAAAAAATTGTGATCATACTAAAAGTTAACAGTATACAATGTGCAAAAGGAAAATTCTCTAACGTGTCACAATTCCCCAGAATTAATTATTTCTCGACAAGGCAAAATTAAAGTCCAGCAAAAAGGACTCTTTAAACATCGTCGCGTTCTGTAATTTTGTTGCTACCTACAAATCCCTAAAAAATTGTTTTCATACCACAAGGTAACAGCATGTTATGTGCAAAATTAAAATTTTCTAACATGTCACAATTCCCCAGAATTAATTATTTCTCGATTACTTGTCGACAAGGCAAAATTAAAGTCCAGCAAAAAGGACTCTTTAAACATCGTCGCGTATCGCCATTTTGTTGCTACCTACAAATCCGTAAAAAATTGTGATCATACTAAAAGTTAACAGTATGCAATGTGCAAAAGGAAAATTCTCTGCAGTGTCGCGATTTCTCAGAATTAATTGCCAAATACATATTTCAGTGTTTCAGCAATTTTTCTAGCTGTTCGACCTGTCAAAATGGATTCGTTTGCCAGTTTCTGTTCATAGATCACTGTGGACCGAAGTGTTGCTTCGAGCCCGTGTATACACGCGTGTAATCTTCAAGCCGAGTGTAAATAGGGCCGCAGTGAAACACGGGATAGAGGATGTTTATAAAAAGCCGTTAAGCGAGGCGCTTTAGTTGAATTCGCGCAGTGTGTCCTACTGTCCTCGTAAAATCATTTTTCCCTTGTATTATTTTTCTTGTTTTGCAGTTTACGAGTAAAGGTACAGAGATTTTCACACGGGGTAGTAGACTCGCAAGTGTGTAGCGGTAACTAACAAAAACTGTAAATTAGAAACCTTGTAACAATATCGTCCGTATTTTTTTTCCTCCCCAAACAAAGCATTTTTTTCCGGAACCAAGAGAAACAGCGCAGAGCGCGCCGTCACGTCGACGGAATATCGATTGTAACAATAAAGCGACGTTAAATAACAAACATATTAAAATGCACGAAACTGAAATAATAAATCCGGCGTTGTTTCTCCTGCGTGGAGAATTTTGATTGCGCCGCAATTATGCTTTGAAAACCCATCGCGTAGGACAGGAGAACGAATATACATACAGGGTGTCCCATTTAAGTTGAGATTGTAAATAATCTCGAAGACATGTGATTTAAAACAAACAAATTGACACATGTCCTTTAGTGTTTCGAGTGGGGAGTCAAATGGCGCTACTAGTTTTCTAATTCGTGGACGTTTTCAAGGTTATTTCAAGGTCATTTTGTCTTTTTTATAATAAACCCATATTTTTTATTTCGGAATCATATTCTACGTAAAAAAATGCACAACTTTTGTTTGAAACATTTTTTTGTAAGTTTGTAAGAACTTTATTATGTGTTCATGAGTCTTTTATTAAACAAATTACTGTGTCTAGAAGTTGAGGGTAAAAATTTCAAGCATTTATTATGATGTTCTTAAATGAAATAAAAAATCTTCCAGAAGAAAGTAACGTTGTTATTTTAATAGAAAAACAAAATTATGCTTGACATAAACATGAAAACTCAGCTAAATATCTTAAGAAATATTGAACTTACAAAAAGATGTTTCAAACAGATGTTGTGTATTTTTTTACGTAGAATATGATTCCGCAATAAAAAATATGGGTTTATGATAAGAAAGACAACATGACCTTGGTTTAACCTTGAAAACGTCCACGAATTAGAAAACTAGTAGTTCCATTTGACTTCCCACTCGAAACACTAAACGACATGTGGCAGTTTGCTTGTTTTAAATCACATTTCTTCGAGATTTTTGACAATCTCAACTTAAATGGGACACCCTGTATATACAGTGTTCATTTGAAAACTTTATAGCCGAATATCTCGAAAAGTTTGAAAGATATAAAAAAAGTGTAAAATACGTGTACAAGGATTTCAAGGGGGATAGAGGTGGACAGTATAAGTTTCTTATTTGGGTGGTGTTTTCAAGGTCATTTGAAGGAACTTTGTTTTTTCAAATGGAAACCTATTTTTTTTTTGTGGGATCGTATTGTATGTAAAAAGACCAGCAATTTTCGTACGCTACGTTTTTTTATCCGCGCACTAGTTTTAGAGATATTATATTTAGTAGAGCACATATTATAATATATAACTAGTAGTGCCATTTGACTTCCCACTCGAAACACTAAAGGACATGTGTCAATTTGTTTTAAATCACATGTCTTTGAGATTCTTTACAATCTCAACTTAAATGGGACACCCTGTATATCTCATTCTTTCCGGGACATCAAGTTGATCCCGAAGTTTTTTCAAAGTGAATGCACCTTATTTTTAATATCAGGATATTGCCGACGGGAGGACAAATTCAGCGACCCATAATATTATGACCTTGAAAAACATTTGAAAATACTCAAGGTCACCTTGAAAACGCTTCTTTGATAATGTTATTTTACATGGTAGTTCTTACCGACTCACCCTGTATGTCGCGAGAAACGTTAATGACAGAGCTCGAATTTGTTACAATATTTTTCCTGCATTCATCCGATACGCAAACACCGTGCTCGAAAAATTACACGGACAAAGGAAAATTCCATTCGGAGACTTTGACGCGTTACAAGGGCAACTCGCGAGTGTGCTGGTGCCCGGTAAAATTTTGCAATGGCTTCGCTCTCTTTGTAATTAAGAGACCGTCTTTGTGCAAATTTCAGTATTTGAAAATTAGCTTGTACATGTTGGAATTGAAAAGAAATTGTTTTCCTTGTTTTATATTGTCTATTAATGCTCATAAATTCAATTGTACGCGACTTCTTCATTTGGTAATAAATTCTTTCTTTTCTTATATTAATTATCTAGCCTTGTGTAGGCTGATGGCAGTTTCATTATTTGTTGTACGATTTTGTATGCTATAAATAATATAACACATTTGGGGTGTGTTCTTCAGGGAGATTGTTCTTCAGATTGTTGCTCTAGGTAGATCGTATTTTGTGTTAAAGCATATTTTTGTTCTTGAATGAGAAGAATTTAATTATATTCGAAGTTTAATTGGCATCGTCATTTCCATGTAGGATAGTTGAGTTGTCTAGGTTGTTAAATTAAAGACTATTTGAAAATTATACTATTCAGTTGATAGACATATATTCAACACTGAACATACCATGACCGAATCTATACAAATTTATATACAGAAAATAATAAAATAAATTTTCCTGTTCAACCATTTACAGTCTCTCCCACAAGAACGTGTTGGGTGATATCTCTGGAAAGATTAATGTGATTGGGGAAAAAAATGTAATATGAATCGAAAGTACATTTCAAATACCAACACGCTCTGACATTGGATCAATAAAACTGAAAGACAATGGATTTTATAGTTATTAAGTAAATTATTAAGTAAATTTTAGTATTTGAAGTGTAGATTGGAACAATATAAAGTTTTTTACAAATATATAAATATTTACAGAAATATCGCCGACACCGTATATATATATGTATATATAACTATATACGAGAGACCGTACTTATTATATTGCAAATCTCACGAAGAATCTCAATAAATTTAGTGTTGCTATTTTTGTAAAGCAACATTTAACAGATAGTTTTAATGCTTGATGCATATATTTTCGCGTCGCGTCATCGCGAAATTCAGTGACCACGGACAAATTGGGCTGTCGAGCAACACACACACAGAGAGAGAGAGAGAGAGAGAGAGAGAGAGAGAGAGAGAGAGAGAGAGAGAGAGAGAGAGAGAGAGAGAAAACGGAAGGGATTGGAAAGATTGAGCGACAGATGTAGGAAGTGTGACTGGGAATACGAAAGTTCGGATGAACGCAATCGGGCGGGGTACGTCGAAAGTCCCGCGAGCGGAAATACGGCTGAAATTCCGCGGAAATAGACCCCTACGTGGTGAAATGGCTGACGTTGACGATCGTACTCGACACATGAAACGCGGCCTCGTCTCTTCGGATCCGAGGATCCCAAGATTCCTTTCCAGGTGCAGGAACCCAGGCGCAAAAAGTGCATCCGAAGGAAAATGCCATTTACGACATCCGCGGGAGCCTGTCGACGTTTCCGCGGGACAACTATCGTCGCGGATTGCAACGTTTCTCGGAAATTATCACACGTTTCACATTTATCTTTCTATTTTTTTAAAATTTTTATTCTTTCTATGGAAAATAATGGGAGCATCAGAATTTATCAAACGATCGTCTACGGTTCGCATTACCCATGATTCTATACGAGTTTAAAAATTCTGTATAATTCTTATACAATTTTCATTGTATCTCAAGGAATTGATAGATACCATCATTTATCGGCAACGATAATTTACGGTTCGTTAGTGCCTGTTCGGGATTAATTCAATTATCAATCAAGGATTAATTATAATTCGAAATAAGAACATATGTGTGGTATCGGGAATATGTGGGCACCCGGTATATAGTTTTAAGAAGTAGACTCTAAGGACACTGTAGGACAGACATGCAGCGAGGGCCGGAAAAATGCCATAAAAAAGGGAAAGCGGCTTTGACCAGCGTCGAGTTGCGAGCGACGATGGGCCTGCGGCCCGTTGATGATGTTCATGCCCATATTTGGGCATGGTGAAAACTCCGAAAGGGGCGAGCGTGGGGATGAACCGAGTCTTGCTAGACAAGGGATGAGTTGGAGACGAGCAGTCGTTGTCCGAAAGTTGTCGTAGCAAGTTGAAAGAAAGTTGTATAGTTGTCGTGTAGTTTAGTAGTTAACGTTAGTAGATAGTTATAATCGCGTAACCATTATACACTTAAGTATTCTCCTCTCTTTTCCAAAAATAAAATAATTAATTATACGTATTACCACATATGTATCAAGAGTTGTTTGTGGTTGAACTCGCGTTCGACCTCGGCCTCGCCGCTTCGCTCTAATTTTGCATCCGCGACAAAAACCGTGCGCATTGTTTCGCACCTGTTCGACTGCGAGCGCACAGTTTTTCTACGCAATGTTTGTACAGTCGACCGCTCCCAAGGATTGTCACGCACTGCCTCTCTTCAAAAATGCTAATTAGGTTAGCCAATCAAGGCATTGTCTAAAATTTCGGAGGAGCGCGACAAACCCTGGCAACGGCCACTTCGATTCAAGTCTCTCCAGGAAGCAGTCGATTTTCGCACGCGATCCCTCATATCTCTATTTCGACGAATGCTTCCCCTCAACTCATGTCAAGTTCTGTTCACGTATATTTAGTTCGTTTCTGTTCTATTCGTTTATTACTTTTGTTTCATTTGTACATATAGTTTCACAAAGTTCTATTAAATATCTAGCCCAATCGCATCAATACAGTCCACTTCTCTTTCTATTCATTCGCGTAACCGCGCTTCACATACACCTCCACCTTCCATCTTCCGGCTGCACGCACAGCGCTGTGCGATTCCGGCGACCCTCTGGAGCTCTCGGCCAAATCTCGAGTCCCCAACAGTGTCTATTATTCTATACGAGAAACTATCACATTATTTTTTGTTTTATTATTATAGCACGTTGAATCTCATTTGAGATTCATTTTGGCTACCATGACAATACAATTTCGAAAGTAAATACAGAATAATACAAAACGCAGTGTAATTCAACCAAAATGGATATTACATTAGGATAAAATAATGTAATAATAATCTAATAATCTAATCTAAATCTTTAAACAACGCTTTTTTAGGAATTAAAAGATACACGCACACGACTCAACTTTGGGAGAAAAGCAATGAACATATCCATACGCAAGGGCAAACACATGATTCTAATACAACTTTTATTGTATATCTAGTAAATGATAAACACTTCGTAATATTTATTAGCAACGATCTTTACCGTTCATATATAATTGATTCTAATTCGATTTTCATTGTACCCCTAGAATGTGGTAGAAATAGATCATCAAAATATAAATAAAATTTGTGACATTTTCTAAGATGATTGCGAATTCGTCGATACAAATTAGAACACAAGCAATTACAAAGAAAATCTTGAGGCCTCTGAAAATATGCCACGGATTTTTGCAATCGTTTCCATGGAAGGTTCCATATTCAAAATTGTCCTGCCATTCGTGACCTTGTATGACCTTGAAGGTCATTGTGTACAAATAAATTTGTCTTGACACACGCTTTCATATGATACAAAAAATATATAGCATTTCACTTAACTCTTTGTGGCACAGGATTTCAGATAATAAAATAGACCTATGTTGCATAGAAATTTTATTGCATTTTAAATGAAACAAAATTGGTATATTTTTATTAATAGAGGTATCACATAATGTAAAAACAGAAAAAAATACTAATAGTTTAATTAAATTTGTTGTTATAGGGTGGGACTCAAATAGTCCACCACCACAAAATTTAAGCTTTAGTTTTTATTATAAAGGTCTTCGGTTGCTTATATGGAACTAATTTTTATAAAAATTAACTTACTTCTACAATTTTTCACATAAAACCAGGAAAAAAAGATTGTCGCAATAAATCTTCCGCTTCCAACAATTGATGAACCTGTATTGGCATGTTGAATGTTGTCAACACAAGTGAATACATTTGTAACATTTGTTGAAGATGTTACCAACTGCTTTACGTAAACAAAACGAAACATAAACCTGTGCGCATACAGCTATTGCAATATTTCGAGGTGGGACTAAAAATGTCCCACCATGCATTACGTTGCATCAAAAAGGTGGGACACTTTTAATCCCAGCGTGCCCCAAAGAGTTAAGAAAGTGAAGGTCACCTTCATTTCTAAGAAAATAGCGCAAACACAAGAAAATTACATACGCCGTTACGTTACTTACAAAAAACAGTATTACTTTTTCCCCTTTCCTTTCTTTCTAATATTTATTATTTACAAGAAAAACGCTGGCAAGTCCCCTTAGGTGGGACTAAAAATGTCCCACCATGCATTACGGTGCATCAAAAAGGTGGGACACTTTTAATCCCAGCGTGCCCCAAAGAGTTAAGAAAGTGAAGGTCACCTTCATTTCTAAGAAAATAGCGCAAACACAAGAAAATTACATACGCCGTTACGTTACTTACAAAAAACAGTATCACTTTTTCCCCTTTCCTTTCTTTCTAATATTTATTATTTGCAAGAAAAACGCTGGCTAGTAATAACGTGAACACCCTGTATACACAACGGATCAGCTATGCTAGCAAAACTGTGCTCCAGCTAAAAAGGGCCTAGCCGAATAAGATGGTCAAAAGTGCCCTTAGAGGTCTTTCAATGACTATTGAACCATTCGAAAGCTGACCAAGAAAAACCCGTCTGACTAAAATTTCAGCCCCCTAGCTTGCCCGTGAGGGTAGTTACAGGGTAAATTAGATTTCGCGCTTTTCCACGCATTTTCCGCTCTTCGATGCTTTCTAAAATTCTGAAAAAAATGTGGCATGTTTCGGGTCTTCGGGTGCATTTTTCAGAATTTTCTCAGATTTTTTTGTTTTAAACTGTGACAGAAAGAAGTTGCAGTTGGTCTTCTGAGTTGTCATTATTGGTCCACGGCTTCTGTTTTCGCGTGCACTGTTAAGTTCTTGGTACAATCGTGTAAGTTTTTAAATTATGTACACAAATTTCGTAAGTTGTAGTATGTAAGGAGGTGAATATAGTATCTGGAGAAAACAATTTTTTCAAGGTCTTTTTCTCAAGTTTTCAAGGTCACGGATGTTTTTTCTATTAACAACTGTTTATGCTATATATGGATTCTTAAAGACAAAAAAAAAACAAATGCAACGACATTCCGGTTCTTTGCGAATATTTCTAATATTTTTGTATTAAGAAATGACATTTGCGTATAGAACGATAAATTATTTAAGAAGAATAACAGTATTTTGCGATGATAATTAAAAAGAAGAAAATGTTTCTATTTTTAATTATAACCGTGATATAAATTATTTTCTGGAGGAGGTATGTCGTTTTCGTACAAATTGTCCAAAGTAGCAAACTTTGACGGTGTCTGTATGTAAAAATGATCCGACTTCGCATGGAATGTGAATTAAATGATAAAAATAACTGAATTAAAAAAAATAACTGTTATTCTCGTTTTTACAACACATATGCAATTTACGCATAATATCAGAATGTGTAAAATGCTTTTCCACCAAGGGACAGGAAAATTTCCTATTTCCACGATGTCGTAGAGGAGAGATACCGATAGCTTACATAAGGAGCTGTGAAACTCCTGAAAACATCTTTTTTTTGGGCCATGCACAGCAGGAAATTGTCAACGCGCTCCCGAAAGGCCATCTGGAAATGCTCAGACGTCGCGATAATGGCCCGGACGGGGCATTCTGAAGAATTGGTCGACGCGAAAGCGAAAACTCGGTCGGAGTTTTCTCTAGACCCAAACCTATGTAAAATAAAAATCCGGCACGACTGTATAAATCGACCTTAATTCGTGCGAGTTTCGATCGAACCGTACCGTGGGCCATCTTGAAATTGCAGCCGACCGTTCATCCGACTCGTTCGAAAGTTTCCCGTGCCTTCTGGCCGCTTGTTGTTCCAATTTCAATAAACGGGTCCAACCCTTTCACCAGGGATAAAGTCGTTTTGCCGGGGTTTGATGAAGATCAAAGGTCCGTGGAAGTTTGAATTTCTATCGGTAAAGGATTCGCGATGTTTCATTAAAATCTCAAAGCCCCGTTTAATAAGGTTCCTCGACGGGTGGGTAACGATTCTCGTTAGCCGTAAACTCACGGCACGGAACCGTTTAGATTTAAGGAGGGTTAAGTAAGTGGTTATTTATGGCGAATCCGTGAAACTCGTCTCCCGACGCGCGACGCCACGCCACGCCACGACGCTTTGGTCCTCGAAATTTCGTTCCCTTTCCAGGAGGATCAACAGCTGGAAGGACGGCAGCAAAATGCTTGATTGCAGCTATAACTCCAGGCAATTTAGCACACAAGGCAGAGTCCCGAGGCGGCGAAAGGGCCAACAGCAATTTCATGTTAATATCAACCCCGCCAAGGCTGCTCCAACTTCAACCATCACTCGTTACCCACGACGCGACACTGTCGCCCATTTTATTCGATCGCGGGATCCAGCATTTCACCGAGATTTCAGCAAAAGTTCACTTTTTAAATGCTTTGGGGTGACACGTCTGTGCAATGGCTCTGACGTACATCCCAGATTTTATTATTAATTCAACGCCTGGATTTTTTATTAGGGATGATACAATTTTATGAGTTACTGTATACTTTGTAACAGTTGAGCGTAGCTGTGGGAAGTGTGTGCAAGTTTATGGTAACGTTGGCGATTATGCAGGGTTTCTCACCTCAGTGGGGGGTGGTCCAGTAGTGTTCGTTCTCGAGTACCTGGCCACCCCCCATAGTCAGAGCTGGGCAAATTTTATTTCAAATAAAGATAATACGTTAATTATTGAAAATAACATTATCTCAAATAAACTCTATGAAATAATTATTTGAGAGGAATTTATTTGAGTACATTTATTTTAAATAACAACTTTATTATAGTTTATTTCGGCTTATTTGAAATAATTAAGAGAAAGGTATAACACTAATTATAAGTTGAAATTTTGTCTTATTTATGTTTAGTTTGGAAAATAAATTATTGATGAGTAGCAATAAAGATTTAAAAGAACTCGAACCATATTTTCATTTATAATATATTTTTAATATTTATTGTATGAAATAATAAAATAACATGTTATTTGACGTGTGAAATACTTATCTCAAATAATCAAATAACTTGTTGTTTTATGATGTATTTCACGAAATAAAAGAATAGATAATCATTTCGTAAAATTATTTTGTTGAACAAAATATAACATAATTTATTTGAAACAGTGAAACATTTTTGTGAAATAACTTTTTATTTCAAGTAATATTTCAAATAAGTTTTAAAATATTGTATCTGAAATAATGCCCAGCTCTGCTCATAGCTTAGGGTAGGTCACCGTGGCGTCTTAGTGGATATTCTCTCGGGCCGGTTCGGCCTGGGAGGAGTCCCACATAACCCCCTTCCTTCCCCAGCGGGGCCGGGGTATGCGTAATGCACTTCCGCACGCAAAAATGTTGGAAATGAAATAAATCGACAGCAGTGTTTCCAGAGTATTCTGTATTCAATGTATAATTTATAATGTGATAAAACTGCGAATACAGTTCGACCGTATAACTGTATGTGAAAAGACTACTTTGCAAGATGCGCTCAGGCTAGCTGGTACGACGGGACTGACGACGGTCCTAACTTTACGCCCTCGCCTGGGCCCTTCTGTCTCTGGGAAAAACCTCCCCTTAAGCCTACGCACTTATACTAGGACGCATGTGGTATCGTTGTATTCCAACAAAAAAAAAAAGGATTTCTCACCTGATGTTGACATCCTGATGTTTTCGCTACTGTTAGTTCTAGCGACAAATGTTTCAGATAAGAATTAAATGGTGCTGAGTGGGGCATAATTTGGTGTTTATTACTTTATTCGTGGATGGACGCGTTAAGGTCACGTGAAGGTCAACTTCGTTTTTTAAAATGGAATTATATAATTTCTTAATAGATCAATCGATGCAGTTGGACATTATTTATAAAAAAGTATTGACCAATTTATGTTGAAAAATTAGACGTTTATAGTAGTATTGTTTATTTTGTATTAGGTGTACAAGTTAATTCGTAGCCCTCACAATTAATTATTTCTACTTTGTTTTAACTTGGAATTCGTTAATGTATTTTGTTGTTTGAAAAGGTGCAATGAGCCTATGAAGAGAAGAAGCCATGAATTATATAATATGAAGAAGACTAATTCATCGATCTATTATCATTAGACTGATGAAGCCATGAATTATATAATATGAAGAAGACTAATTCATCGATCTATTATCATTAGACTGCGGATCTTTATGCAAAATAAAAAATGTTTGCATCAATTGCCAGACACAGGAGTCAACTTTAGGAGCCGCAGAAATTTCTTTAATTTTTTAATTGTCTTACCAAGTTGAAACTAGTACACCGATGTCCTTGAATCTTTTTAATATGTTCAATGTTGTAAATTATATGCACACATTGTTGCCATAAATGCATAAAATCCGCAGTCTAATTATCATACCAAAAGAACGTGAGAGTTGAGCGCCTTTCCTGAAGGATTGAAACATCGTCCATTCACAATAACAGTCCATAACAATTGAATGCTCCAGGAAAGTTGCATATTGCATTTATTACATTTTCAAACGGGTTTCTCTTTTTGAGCAATACTCCAGAAATTCTTTTCACGATATCGAGATTTGTTTAACGATTTTGTCGAACTTGTCAGGTATTTGTTACATTTCTGAATTTTCCCCGATGCTCTTTTTGCTGTTAACAGTTCGAATCACCATAATCCCGAACAATTGACTGAGCATCAAAGCCGCGGTCAGTATTCCTAGTCGAGAAGAGGATCGTTGCGTAATCGTCTATACACAGTGCTCAACAACCGTGATTTTTTGAACACGGCCGCGAAAGAACGTTCGCAAAAATTGAAACGAGGAGGAAACGGCGGAAGCAAAACATACACGAGAAAAACACTGGGGATTTCCCAAATCCGGATGAATAACTGGAAATTTCCGATATCCGGACTGTCGCGGGATCGTTTTTTACCGATCGGATCGAACCAAGTCGAACCGAATCGAATGCGCAATCGGATATGGTCTGATATCCGACGGAATGACGGGCCAATAATTCGACGGTAATTCAACGTCCGTTTAAGATGCGTCTCGAGCCCCGATAACGTAGAAATCTCTTTATGGTTGGTATTAGAACCGAGCAGACCGTTCGTAAATTCGACGTTGGACCATAAAGAGAAACATACGCTGTATGCCAACTTGGAATTTTTTAATAGCACCGAATAGAAAGAAATTATTATCCCTTGCCTTCTCTATATGTATATTCCAAAGCGATTAATAATTGTTTAGAGATATTCATTTGTTTAGAATGACACAAAAGTATGTACTGTTGTACTTGGAAGAATCTGTAGAGTCTTTCCACATAGGAAATGTTCGTATGGTATTTACTATACAGTATTTTATCGATAAATGTCCCAAGTAATTGGCCGATAATTGTCCCAGAACTATCCCCACTACCGCGGGATATACTCCGTGAGGGGCCGTGATGGTCGAGAGACCAAGGTCGTCGAGAAGTGTAATATAATACGGGTGGAGTATGACGGTGTGAGACCACTACTAATCCAGTGACAGAACTTCTTTATTTTTTATTATTTTTTTGTGGGACTTTCACCAACATATTCGTCGAATATTTCTAATGAAAATGATACCAAACATGATATAAATCTGATAATATTTACTTGTGTAATGAACGATAAAAGTTTCGGACACAAAGAGTCGAAGGCCTTTGAATTGTGCCGACGGCCGCGACTATCAGCGTCTCTTTCTATCTCATAATAAAGAAGTTTTGTCATTAGTAGTGGTCTCACACCGACATATTCGACCCGTATTATGTTACACTGCTCGGCAACCGAGGCCTCTCGATCTTCGCTGTCCTTTTCTACGTTCGGCAAAAGTCAAAGAATAGCACACCTGGCCCATAATTGTCCCTGGACGGACCCGTGTTGTGGACAGTTATCGATAAAATACTGTATTGATGAATTTGAGTATTGAGACTTTGCTATTATTTTTTATGAGAACTATTGAGTTTTGACGCATGGCTCCTTTCACACTTTTTGTTCCCACGACGCGTAGAATACAATGCAATGAAAAAAGAGTTGACCTTGAAATTCAAGGTCAAGGACAATATTTGCAGAAAATTGCTTTTACAGATCTTCATCGATCCGGACATATAGAATACGCCTATGGCAGCCAAGACCAAACATTTCTTTACACCCTGTACCTATTCTTGTACATATTTTAAACATTTTCGCATACAATAAATATATACACATTCTCAGTTATAAGAATGGTCCATTGTGCGAGGGTTAATCATTCGAATAAGTGGATGATAATATTTCGGTAACCTTAAACTCCTTTTCCGTGTTTCTCTTAACCCTTAGCACTCGAATGGCGGCTCTGAGGCGCCACTACAAATTGCTACACCATTATTCAGAATATTGTTTACGCGATTAAATTTGTTCATATGTAATAAATTACTAAACATTTAAATATTGTATGAGGAACTAAATCAGTTTCCTACGCATATATTGAAAAAAACTTATGTAAGATGGAAATATTTTAGGTTAGAAGAAATGTTTGGTTTTTTAGTTGAAATAGCTCCGAGTGCAAAGGGTTAAACGTTTCACTGACTCGCTTTTGTCATAATCGCACAAAGATCCGCGAGTCTAGTGATCACCAACATTCAAAAAAGATGATCGCACGGTATGGCGATGCAATTAGGGGTTAATTTGTCGACGGCAGAGCCGTTCGTTTCTGGCGTTTAAGCATTCGCTGACGTCGCCGGTCCGACCCGGTTGGAAGAAACCGGCGAAATAATTCATCGGATGTTCGCCAGCTCGTGAAGCGTAATGTGGAATAATGTTTTACACCGCGGCTGGTCTTGGCCGTGGGAGTGGGAGTGGGTCGACGGCGATGGCATGGCGGCGCGCTGCGCGGCGGTCTGTGGATGTTGCCTGCAGCCACCGCCGCAGCGATGAAATGAATTTTCCAGTATCAGGGGGTAGCCTGCACTTCATCCGTCATGCACTTTTTGCCGTGGCGCGATGGCAACGCGCCAATAGACCGACACGACCGCGTTATTATCCGCGAGGAGAGATAGTGCGTTAACAACGATACATTAAGGAGAAAACTGTCGCGTCCCATTGCCCGAAATTCCCAATTCAGAATTAATTAGAACCGCCCGGAAAACATTCTTCTTTACTGCACAGCCAATTGCCTCCCTCTCTCTCTCTCTCTCTCTCTCTCTCTCTCTCTCTCTCCCTTTCTCCCTCTCTCTCTCGTTATCAGACAGCGGATATTTATTTAAAATAATAATTATCTGCAACAATTGTAAGACATGGGATCTAAATAAAATTGTCATTCATCTTTTAATCAATTTTACAAGATCAAAGTAATGTACAGACATACTTACAATACTTTTGCTGTCTTATATTTTATCTGTTTATTTTTGTCAAAAATGCATAAAGCTCTGCAGTTTAGTAACATAATGCTTGAAAAAGGAGGTATATTAATACAAAACAATTAATATAAAAACACTGCATCAATCACTGTAAAACTTTTACGTTTCTGGGATTTTAAACATGGATCTATATATTTCTTGTTCTATTTTAATGAGGAAGGCTTGGCCTACTACTAAAATATTTTTATTCACTGAAAAATTGCACAGAAAATTTTAAACAGAACTAGCTATTTCTTCTTATTTGGAATTGAAAAAGATTTGGCTCGTTGTAATCATTCACTCTACTTCTCTTTAAATATCTCCGAAACTAGCACGCAGATGAAAAAAAAAGGTATTCTACGAAAATTGCTGGTCTTTTTACGTACAATAAGATCCCATAATAAAAAGTATAGGTTTCCATTTGAAAAAAACAAAGTTGACCTTGAAAACTCCACCCAAATAAAAAACTGAAATTAAAAAGTGCCATCTTTATTTTTTCATGTAATCCCTACAAACTGTAATTTTTGTAAAAAGGTGCAATATACCATCACCGAGCGTGAGACGTGTGACAATATTCTTTCAAATTCTGTAATTTCTCATCCGCTGTTGTACAACACAATCGTCATTGCAAATATTCTGTCCCAACAAGAACCATTAACAGAAAGTCAATTTTATAACGATTGTTCTCCAACTGCAACAAACGTGTCATTTTTTAAAATAAATTCGATACAACGAAGATTGATGTACAATTTCTGTGTTCCACATTTATCAAAGATTGCTGTGTAAAGATATAGAAATGAATGGAATGAATTCGCTATAGAAATTGGTTTCAGGAAGAAAGCAAAGCATACCGTTCATAGTGATCGAGAGAATTGGAATCCCGTTCGAATCTCGGTCGAATCCCGCGCGCTTATGGTTCGAATGGGAATTTGGTGATGCAATTTTGTAGCGAGGCAGTTATGTGTGCATCGATCTCGTTTCTTGCGTCCCAATTGGCTTATTCCGCGAGTGCGAGAGTTTTGGCCAGCCACGCGTACGCGTATTACGATTTGGTTAACAGGGCTCGGATAATTTACCGGTACAATTACGTTTATCGCGCGAAGATAAACCGACGCCGATTATAACGCGAAATACGCGCAACAGCTGCTCGGATCACGACCATGCACCCGTTCCAAGCAACGGCGAATTTATTCCGTTCTACATTCTCGAATAAATCGATCGGTTCAATGATCGACTGATTGCGTATCATTACGCGCCGATTTTATAGAGAAATTTCCAGAAACTATTACCGGTCGTAAATAATTTACGTTTTAGACCGTTGATTTTATTTATCGTTCGAATATACAGTAATTCGATTTCGATCGATTATGTGTGCGCTCGCCATTATCTCCTGTGACTTGTTGCCGCTTATTGCACGAATGCGATGAATACATATTGGATTTTATGCGTTTATGATGGAAATATATGTGTTTGCTGAAATTATTATTTAAATGGGATTTGCTACAATTATGAAGAAACAAAGAACTTTCTGTTTGGTGCTTGTCCCTTGCAACTGATCCTGTCCAATTTCATTTTAATGTATAAGATGTTTCATTTGCAATTATTAGAAACAGAAATTGCTTATGGATTTTGTTTAGAATTAGTATGGATTTAGTAATAATAGTTATGAGACTGAATGATAAATGCGTCATTAGAATTTACTGGTATAAATGGAAATCATTTATAGATTTTATTTGGAATTGGTATGGATTTAGTAATAATAATAATGAGCCTGAATGATAAATGCGTCATTAGAATTTACTGGTATAAACAGAAATGATTTATGAATTTTATTTAAAATTAGTATAGATTTAGTAATAATAATGATGAGCCTGAATGATGAATGTGTCATTAAAATTTACTGGTATAAACAGAAATCATTTATGAACTTTATTTAGAATTAGTATGGATTTAGTAATAATAATGATGAGCCTGAATGATGAATGTGTCATTAAAATTTACAGGTATAAACAGAAATCATATATGAATTTTATTTAGAATTAGTATGGATTTCGTGATAGTAATAATGAAATTTTTCTCGAAATATGGATTTACTAATAATAATAATATTAATAATAATAATAATAATAATAATAATAATGAGCCCGAATGATAAATGTAACATTAAGAATGATTAGGACTTTATTTATAAACTGTATATACTAATAATAATTGTGAGTTAATGATATGATGAATGCAAATTAATAAAATGTATTTCTGGAAACAAAAGTTATTTGTGAATAAACTCAACCTCATCAAAAAACCTGTTATTAAACCACAATTATAAATGCAAATTAATATGTATTCGCATTTCGTTAAATTATTTTATACGAAATCGGAGTAAAGAGAAAATGTTGAATTTTTGACCAACCAGAATGTTTATTATAATAATGACGAAACAAGTGCGTAATTATTATAATAATTTCGGTCAACACACACGATTTTTTGTCTTCTTGTCTGTAATTTAATCGTACTGGTGTATTTTATACAAGCTCCATTGTTAATTTATAAAAATCAGAACAAAAGGAAAATATTCATCCTTTACCAACGAAAAGACTTTCCATAATAGAAATAAAATGAATATGTTATTAATTTCAATGCATTTTAAAATTGTACACGCACCAAACTGCACACAAATTAGCAGTTTATTTATGCTTAAACTAGTTTCTAGAAATCCGAGAAATACTCGGCCGGAAGGATTTTTTATTATAAAAACGAAGTAAATGAATTTTCGTCGGTCCACGCGACTCCGCGTTCTCTAAAATTTGGTACAAACGCATAAAAGAGTTTTAATCATAATACAGTTCAATTAAGCAGCGCTAGAAAAGTAATTAATATTTCTCGTTTCGCTTGCGAGAGCACGTTGATGCATTCGAGCTGGAGTCAGCCAAAGAAACTGAATAATTAAGGAGGAAACCGCTGGGTATTCGTGGCGGAAGCAGTTACAGAAGCTTTATGCTAGTTCGAGAGAATCAGAGAGCAAGAGAGAGACAGAGAAAGAGAGAGAAAGAGAGGGACAGAGAAAGAGAGAGACAGAGAAAGAGAGAGAGAGAGAGAGAGAGCTCGGATAATTATCGAAAGTTTTTCGGCGGGAAAAAGAGGAGAGACCGCGAGTTGGCTGATTTGTTTATGCAGATCAAGAATTAGAGTCCGCGCCGCGGGCGGCCAGATAATTGGAAACGCATTACTTTTGCATACCGTCCCGTGTCCCGGTAATTAAGCTGTCGTTTGCACTCCTCCGGCTTTTTGTCGGTCATTTTTATATTCTGGGACGCGTCAAATAGTTCCGCGAATCACCGCCGGATCCCGTAAGAAATAAAAGATACCGCGGCTCGTTAAGTCTCTTCAATGGCGGACGAATGCAAATCGCTTCCGATCATTTATCCTGAACGCCAACACGCACAATGGCTAAAACGATCTCTTGGGCTGGATCGAAATTCAAATTTGAACGTGATCGCGAAAATTTTTTCTCCGTGTTGGCTACATGAACAGCACACAAAGATTGAAAATTACGTTGCATCCTTTTGTTGCGCGTGTCTTCTGGTCTAAACACTTGACAAAATTGATTTTTTTTAAAGCACGTGTACTTAAAAATACCTCTGCGAAGGATTTGTTTAACACAAAACCTACCGAGTCTTAAAATAACAACTGATAAACATATTACCTGATAAAAATGACAAGATTGAATTTATTTAAACTTCGTGCGGTTTTTATCATAATTCATCTTTTCATGCTGTATAATAAATATGGGCATTTTCGTCTCAATTGAGACAAAACCGTCCCCACCATAGCGCCCACTGTCCCCCACCAACATTCGCCGTTACCATAAAGCTGCGGTGTCCAGCGTAGGAGCCTTTCACGTAACTGCTTCCCCTTCCTACTGTCAGTTTGCACAGGCGCAGTGTGTTCTCACCGCGAACAGTGGTGGGGGGAAGGCAGAACAGTGCGCAGGCCTCGCGCATGAAAGAGAGGTTGGTGGGAGAAGCAGGAGTTTGAGGGGCCCCTACCGTGCCCATCCCTGCTCTATAAGAATATCCAACAAAATATATAAGCTATCAATTTAAAAAAGATCGTTGATCTTGAAATCACGTGAAAGGAATGAGCTTGAGAAGAAACTCTTAATGTCCTGAACAGTATCTTTGTGCAACAATACATAAGGTGTATTCTATTCAAGTGAGACACTCTGTATTAAAATTACAATCCCAGGGAAGATTAAATACTAAATATGAACACCCAGTATATAAGGGAATAAAATGTAACATAAAAGTCTGTGTAATTTAATACGGAATTCCGAAACACAAGCTTGCGCGAAGCAATACAAAACTTCAACATCGTCGCAAGTAGCGTTCTCGCGGGCGAAACTGTTAATCAAGTTAAAGAACGATCTTGAACGATTATTTGCGGCAGCAGGAGCGTTTCAATTACTAGACACCCGGACAATGTCTGAACCGTAGAATAATTGCGGAAAGTTCCAAAGAACCGTGGATTCGGAAATGTTAAGCAGGCTTTCGTAATCCCGGGAGCGTGGCTGGCGCAAAATGAAATCGTAATTATTTGAGAAGCGTGACCTTCTCATTCGCACTCTCTCTCTCTCTCTCTCTCTCTCTCTCCTTCTCTCCCTCACCATCGAGGAATGTAACGTAATTTTCGCGAGCGTTCGCGGGCCGAACTTCGCGCAAATGGTGTTCCAGATTTTCGCAAACGCCGCGGCGGTCTCTGGGATCTCACGAAACCACCTGACGGCGACCAAAGATATGAAATTTTGTTTTCTGCTTTATACACTCTGACAAATTCTCCTGTAGTTCATTAGCGCTAGTCTGAGGACTAATTCTTGTCTGCATCAGGTGAGACAAACTGCAGTAAAATAGAAATTTCTTCACGTATTTTAACCAGTTATCTGTTTTTGACGAGTATACTCGTTATGAAGATATGGCACAGTTTTTTGTTCTGACGAATATACTCGTCATGAAGATATGGCACAGTTTTTTGTTATGTCGAATATAGTCGTCATGAAGATATGGCACAGTTTTTTGTTCTGACGAATATACTCGTCATGAAGAAATGGCACAGTTTTTTGTTCTGACGAATATACTCGTCATGAAGAAATGGCACAGTTTTTTATTATGACGAATATACTCGTCATGAAGATATGGCACAGTTTTTTGTTATGACGAATATACTCGTCATGAAGATATGGCACAGTTTTCTGTTATGACGAATATACTCGTCATGAAGAAATGGCACAGTTTTTTGTTCTGACGAATATACTCGTCATGAAGAAATGGCATAGTTTTTTGTTATGACGAATATACTCGTCATGAAGATATGGCACAGTTTTTTGTTATGACGAATATACTCGTCATGCGTAGAAAGTAGCTACAATTTGCTGTTTACATTGCAATTTTAGTGAAAACTAAAATATATTCTTAAATTTTAAGATGTTTTGAATATTTGCAGGCCAAGACGACATAAAACGCACAAATACGAAAATATAAATAGTTATTATGAAAAAACTGTATACAGTGTGCACAACGTAGTTCGCTTACTTTTTGCGACACATTTTAGGTACGTACTTATCAAAGAGGTCGCAACAGCTAACTGGTTAATAATCATCGAGTAGTAACAATATTGCAATGCGTACAAATAGTTTATTTTAATTCACCGGTAAAAAATGATAGGATCTTTTAACAACCATAATATAGAATACAGATGGTTCATTTCAATGAACCAACAGAAATTTATTGGTTTATTATTTTCTTAATTATGTTTCTCCCATTCACTTTGTCACAAATGCATAAAATCCGCAATATACTTGTAACTTTTCATGTATTTAGAATCAAAATGGGTTGGTGCAATTTAAAACAAAAATCAAATCAAGATAATTGAAGGATAAAGATATACTGTTTTCAATGTATTGAAATTATGCAAGAAAGAATTAAATGTGTTTCTGGATCCCATCGCTTACAAATAATGCATACAATTTTTATTTTTCATAAAGATCTTATAACTCTATTTAATAACTTTCATATTTTAATTAGAACAGTTGCGTTGATCCTTGATGTAAAGCAGGCAGTTCCAACCAGTATTCTAGGCTCCTTCCCCCACTCTTAGACTTCATCGTTATAATGTATAGTAGTGCGAAGCTCCCACCACGTGCGCCGCGCGGGGCGCGCAGCACTCACTAACTCTACGGCCGTACGTAGTAGTGGGGAGAGGTTCGACGGTGGGGACCTTGCAATTCTTTGAGGGTAATACGTTGGAACTCCCTGATGTAAAGGATAGCTTTGTTGTATAATATAATCCCTCATTTCAGCAAACATCGAACGGGTTAAAACATTAATGTTTAATTCTGGATTAACGAAAACATATTGTAAGGTTAGTCAATAGAGAGTGATTCGGTTCGGGATGATTTCGAGCTCGAAGAAATCGCGCAGGATGCCGTGCATCCAGCTAGTCGAGGGCCGCAGCAATTATCTTCAATATTTGGCGCCTAGAATTAGGTTTATTTAACAACGCGGAGCCGGTATTACAGAGTCGTTGATGACTCATACCCGACTAATGTAGTTTACGGTTGGCGTTTCAATTTCTCTTTGACGAGCAACTGCAACGCCGCAAATATCCCCCCCCCCCCGATCTCGCTCCTGATCCCGTGCTCGGGCTTAGTTGGGGCTCGGACTCGTGCTCGGGCTCGACAAATACCGGGATAGACTACTCGCTTTGCGGGGAACACTCGCACCGCTTAAAACACCTCCGAACCCCAGAAGAATCTCCTTTCGATCGATCGCTTCCTCCCCTTTGATCGCCACCGCCGCGTTCTACCAGAGCAAACACTTTGCCGATCATCCGCTAAGATCTCCTGCCGGAGAGTTTTTTCCTTGCTCCGAGAGTTTCGGACCATTTCGATGTCCGGAATCGTTGTATTTTCCTTTTGGGATTACGGTGTTCCTCTGCAATTATGTAACACGTTATTGCCGATTTATTTATCTTTGAAATTGTTTCACCGACCCTTATCTTTTTGTTATATATATATATATATATAGATATATATATATATATATATATATATATATATATATATATATAGATATATATATATATATCTTTTTCAGACGCAATAAAGCCTCTATGAAAATGATCCACACAAGGATCGAAACGTCGAGAATAATTTAATTTCAATTCTGCTGCTTTTCAATAAGCTATAATCTTGCGCCGAAATCATAAAGTTTATTAACATAAATCACGAAATCCCGAAATACAATTTCAGGACAACTAAAATACATTCGTGTCACTCCCGAACTTCTGGAGTAAAACTTTTCTGCAGAAATCCCCTGGATTCAGTTCTGCGGCGCCATTATGGCCGGTGACTCGTCCTCGAATGGCGGTTTCCGGTTTCAGCTCGAGCACCGGAAGCAACGGCGTTTTGTCCGAAGCGGTTCGCAACGGTCCGTTAATAAGAGAGCCGCGAGTATTGCGGACTGAATAAATCATCGCTTCGACGAGCCATTAAAAAGCCGAAGAAGTTCTTATTAGCGGGGACGGTCTCTCCGGAAAATTGCTGACAACCGCAGACGTGTCGCTGCGATAAGACTCCGGCGATACATAAGCTTCTTAAGAGCTTTGTCGTTTAATTAAGAAGTAGATACAGAAAATGCGAGCAACTTCCTTCGCCGGTTATTTCTCTCGGTGAACCTGGTCGTCGAAGACTACGGGTGTCATCAAAAACTTTCAAGAATCGTTATCGCTACACTCAGGATCTTTTTGGCGAAATGAAGTATCTACTGCAAGAAATAGAAACAGGAGAAAGTGACATTGATTTCTTCCCTTTAATAACTACTATTCTTAAGAAAGAACCCCGCACTAATCATATGGAAAATCTATCCGGTGAAATCAGTTGGATTTTTCATATGTTGTAGCTTATGATCTACTGAACAAAAGATGTAGGGGGCACGAAGCTCAATAATGGACAGTTATAGAGTTACCGGGATAAATTTTCCATATGATTAGTGTGGGGTTCTTTAAGTATTGGAAATGGGTTATTGTTCAGAATTGAACATCGCGCCAATTTCGCGGATCAGCCGTCGCAAACGTGACGACGCGATTCGTCGACTCGGCCGCGTCCGCGATGTCATAATTCGCGGACTACCGTGCGACAGCACATACGCGTGCCAATAATTAGGCCGGTGGCCCCCCCTTTCTCCGTGACTAGGCAAGACGAACGTCGGTCCGTTACGCGGTCGTCTCGCTCCCACTACCGTTTCCACTGTAGAGCAACCACGTGCGACCAAATATCTTCTTTTGCCTTGCGCCACGCACGTGGACCGAGAATTATTCTCTCCAAGTTTATTTAAAACTACCTGTTATTTCAACCACCTTTATTGTTCACACCGAAAGTACATCAATTACATTAAGTGCGCGACCGTATAATTGTTAAATAAAGACAAGGACACCACGTGTTCACTTCTCACAACGCAGACTTTTATTTCGGTTCGACCACCTCGAATTGCAGTCCCCCATTCTGGGATAGATCCAGCCCCGAACAGTTATGAATAACTATAAAAGATTCGTAACTGTGAAAACTCTGCTTTATTAGAAGCTTGGAAGGACGTCTTAACGCTTCGAAAGTCGTATAAGAAGTGAAGAGAAAATACAGGGGTACAGAGAAAACTCTGTTCCCACTTAACTGGAAAAGACCAGTTCTGCATTTTGACTCTACCCCGAGAGCCCAGCAATAAACAGTCACAGGCCTATGGGCCTGATGACATCTGGTCTATTGTATCACTCTAGCTAAGCGCAGTGATTTTCAAATATCACGAGATTCATTTTTGCATCTTAGCAGACGTATTAATACAAATAATCCAACATTAAGTGTGGAAAATTTATAATTTAAAACTTTCACCATTTTCGAATAAAAAAGTGTCCAAAAAATGTGTGTAAGAACTCCCAAAACAGTAAATTCAAAGCAAAGAGTAAAACTTTGATAAAAGGATTTCTTCGTTCAATAATTCTAATCTGCTGTAAATAATGCAACAATGTTCTTAAATTGTTTTGTACTGTTTTAGTGCTGCGTAGTAGGTTCATTGAATAGTGATCAGTATTCGTTGCAATGTTCCTGTACTTTTTCAAACAAAAGACTCAAGTAAACGTAATATAATTCTCATATAATTCAACACTATAATTTAATTCGTCTATATTCTTTCAATTCAGTAATAATTTTAATTAATATGCTAACTAGTCACGGTTGGATTAAAGCAAAACGTAATTATGATTATGCACATTCAGAAACGGAATATTGGAACGGCTCGAACATTCCATTGAACCGAATAGATTACGTTTTTCCGGGTCGGGGCCACAGTGCTTTGGTATAATGCCGGACAAATTGCAGATCGTCTACTTTTAATAGCGCCATCGATAGCTCCTAAACGTCCGTCTGTATTTACCGGTTCGTTTCCATGCAAATCGAAGCCCCAGTGCCCCCGGAACGCAGATGAACCATCGCATTATCCGGCCAAGCGTTTCCACCCAGGCTACGATTCATTTTTTTTTCCATTGGAGATTATCGAGATGAACAAATTGATCGAATGCGCGTTCGTCAAATGATCGTTCCAGAGGAAACAGAAAAGAGAGCGAAAGCTTTCGAATTCAGCTTTCCGAGAAAGGATAACCGAGCAATAAAATCGTCAAATGGTGGAACTGATGCTGGAGCGGAAGCTTGAACACGCAGAATGTGAATTATTACCAAAATGTACCGACAATAATTAAATACAGACAGTGAGTTCAATGTTTCAGCTGTGAAATACTATTTTTATTTTTCAAATTAATCGATTTTTAACGTTGTTGCAGGTCAGGCATGTCCAGAAGTAGCTCACTTGGAGGCAAATTCGAGGGACACGCCTACTTCTCCCGCCCGCGCGTCTAGCTCCCCGTGGCGGCCATAGTCCTCCGAGCTCCTCAGACCCGTGCCTACCGCTTGCGGCATGTACTGCGGCGTGGTGCGTTGGGGCGACTCTCGGACTCACGGTAGGCACGGGTCTGAGGAGCTCAGAGGACTACGGTCGCCATGGGGAGCGAGACGCGCGGCTGGGAGAAGTAGGCGTCTCTCCCGAATTTGCCTCCAAGTGAGCTAATTCTGGACATGCCTGTTGTAGGTACATGTTATTGTAGAACAGGCATGTCCAGAATTAGCTCACTTGGACGCGTTTTCGAGGGAGCCACCTACTTTTCCCGACCGCGCGTCTCGCTCCCCGTGGCGGCCGTAGTTCTCCGAGCTCCTCAGGCTCGTACCTACCTCTTGCGGTATGCATTGCGTGTGGCGCTTTGGGGCGACTCTCATACCCATAGGTTTCCACATCACCCATGAGGTACTATGGTCAATGCGTTTTTTTTTGTCAGTGGTATCCCCTATAGGCCTATTCCACTGCGTCGCACGATTATTTCGAAAAAATAAATTTGGAAAATAGTTTTTATTATACTGTGAAAATTTTACTAACAATTAGGAAAGCTTGCAATATCCGCATCAAAGACGATAGCGAGGAATCTCTCAGCAGTGTACGTTGCTCCGTTTTAATGCTACGCATTTTTGAAAACGTACATTCGCACGAATAAGTCGATCCGAACATTGAGAAGTATTAAAGCGTAGTGAGAAGTATTAAGCGTAGCATTAAAACAGAGCAAAGTACACTGCTGAGCGATTCCTCGCTATCGTCTTTGATGCGAATATCTACGTCCAATCTCCCCTTCGACATTTCGGATTTGCCAAGCAGTTCTAGTGAAAATGCGTAATAGTCAGCCTTTGAATAGCGCAATAAGCATGCTTTCCTAATTGTCATTAAATTTTGACAGTATAATAAAAACTATTTTCCAAATTTATTTTTTCGAAATTATCGTGCGACGCAGTGGAATAGGCCTATAGGGGATACCACTGACAAAAAAAGAACGCATTGACCATAGTACCTCATGGGTGTGTGGAAACCCATGAGTATGAGAGTCCCCCCAAAGCGCCATACGCAATACATACCGCAAGCGGTAGGTACGAGCCTGAGGAGCTCGGAGAACTATGGCCGCCACGGGGAGCGGGACGCGCGGTCGGGAAAAGTAGGCGTCCCCCTCGAAAACGCGTCCAAGTGAGCTATTCCTGGACATGCCTGTTGTAGAATATGCGAACCTCGAAATGGTCCGAAACTGAAATTATCATTGTTTTGTTGTTTTGTCAATTCGGATCAATTTTTATGGGATTAAGTGTACTATATAAGCATTTAACGCAAGATCAATGTCTCAACTGTAAAGTACTATTTTTATTTTTTAAGTTCATTGATTTTTAACGTCGCTACAAAAGTTTGAATCAGCATGAGACTCGAAATGATTCGAAACTGAAATTATCATTCTTTCTTTTTGTTGTTTTAGCAATTTGAGTAAATGGTACTAAGCGTAGGTACTGCTGACGAGCACTTGACATTGCCAGTCAAATTACCGATTTTCAACCACTTTGTCTCATATTATAATAAAATATTGTAAAAGCTTCGAATAAATGCAATCTTGCCATTTTTGTGAGGCAACACATACCATTCACTTTTTTAATGCTCTGCAACATTAATATCAAATCATACACCATTGCGATATCTACAATAGTTTTCGAATTGCACCAAATTGAAGAAGTTAATTTTCATAATTAATTTTAGATACGTATGGACCCACTTGCATCTTCTTATTCTAATAGCATTCCAAAAAGAGCAGTCTCCAATTCAAGAGAAAAAGAAATTGCATTTTACAGGGTCATTCTTTGAAAATATTCGGCAACAATTAATGCATAAATATTAGCATTCAATTTACAAAATAATCGAGGTGGGCACGCGAGCTGGTACACTCTGTATGTATAATTTCAAGCCAGGAATGTTTGTTTCGCCAGGCTCGTTGCACCCTCGCGGAATTAAGGAGGTTTCTGAAGCGTGTACCAACCGTTTCCTTTTTTTGTTTCACGCGTCCCGTTCCTTCGTGAGTTTCCACGTTCCCTGGCACACCACGTCCACGCGATACGCGGTTCAGAAATATCCTAAAAATCTCGCCTGTAACGCGTTGTGCACGACGATACAGCCGGAATATTAAAGACTCGGATGTTCCTCTAAAACGTGACGCGATTCTTATCTCGTCTGTGGCGAGATATAAAATGAAGCTCAATATAAATCTGACTTGTCTCGTATTCGATCTTTTTCCATGAAGAATTTTTGTTTGAATCTTTAGAGCTCTTTAGTTGAATGCTCTGTTGGAAACAAAGTACATATTGAAGTACATAGAAAATCATTTTACAGTATTTCATCGATAATCGTCGCCACCGCGGGTCCGGCCGGCGACAATTAACGTTCAGATAATACTATTCTTTAACTTGTGCCGAACGTAGAAAAGGACAGCGAAGTTCGAGAGGCCTAGGTCGACGAGAAGTATAACATAATAAGGGTCGAGTATGTCGGTGTAAAAACAACACCTAACCCAGTGACAATATTTCTTTATTTTTTATTATTTTTTGATGGAACTTTCACCAACATATTCGTGTTGGCCGAATTCTGTGACCGTACCCTAAGTAGTACTGAGCGGTATAGTCCAAATTAGTTTGGGGTTAGTTAAAAGTGCTCAACTTTACACGCGTATAACTTCTGAACCAGTGAATTCCCGGCAATAAGACTTTCATTTTCGGTGTTTTCTCGTCGAAATCTATAGGACTGAGTAAAAAGAAGTTTAAAAAAATTGGTCCTCCAAAGTACAGTTTAACCGACATTTTTACTTTACAATTTTCCGAAACTTTCATCGTCCATTACTCAAGTTAATACCATCGGAATTATATCTTATTTGGTATCATTTTCATTAGAAAAATGCCACGAATATGCTGGTGAAAGTTCCATTAAAAAATAATAAAAAATAAAGAAGTTTTGTCATTGGATTAGTAGTGGTCTCACCAATATTCTGAATTCTCTGTTTCCTATAAAAATAGTGAAGTAACGTTAGTAAAATGGTGATGTAGTGAACAGTGAATCAATAAACACAGTTATGTTCTAGAAGCGAGAAGACAACGGTGAACATTTTCATCGTTCGATAGAAACTAGAAAACACCGGTGGACAAGAGTGGCTTTGTCCTGCCGATAGAACAACACAACATATTCTGGTTTCTGTATTTCCCGTCGCGTCGGTTACAAACGGAATTTGTTTGTTATTACTGTACACCGCGGCGTGGCGCGGCGCGGCGGCATCACGAGCAGAGACCAGAGCCGAAATTAATAACGTCTGCGCGCGAGCGGAGGCCCGGGACAAGCGAAACATTTGTCAGCCGGTAACAAATGTTTGCAGAAACGGCCGCCGCGTTGTCATTTTTCACGGTTTCGTTGGACGACACGATGTTACCGTGTCCTAGAATCGATCGAAGTGTGAGTCTGCCATTCGTTGACTCCCATTCGCACTCTTCCGGTCGAGGGATCATCATTATACTCCGAATTTTTATGCAAAATAAAAATTGACTGCGTCCGTTACAAGATACAGGCGACATTTAGCAGTATCTTTCTTTCTTTAGTAATGTTAGCTGGCCGAAATTAATATATCGACGGGCTACGGATATTTGTGCGAAATTTTTATATGATAAAATATAAAAATAAATTTTGTCTACCTCGACTGCTACAAAGTAGAACAAAATAAAAATTTATTTTCGTTCTTAATAGGTCCAGTAGATTGAAAATAATGTGATAATATGTTTAGAATATGTTTTTAATAAATAATATGATAATATGTTTTATAATATGTTTTTACTGTTTTTTCTTGTTGAGGTATGGTGTGGAAATAATCTGCGCAGTTGCATTAGTTGAAAGAAAATAAAGAAAAAGAATATATTATGGCGGCTGAAAAGTGAGTGAGAGGAGGAAAAAGGAGGAGGAAGCGTTTCGTCCTAGGCCCGCTAGAGGACTCGTCGGTAAGGCTATCTAGCGGACCCGTACCTTAAACGCGGGATGTCGAAGGACAGTTTAGGAGGGTATATATACAAACAGAGGAAGATTCAGGTAGTAGCGGGAAAGGTGTTGTCGTAATGTCCCTCTGTTGACGAGCATAGGAAGTAGCCGCCACAATATTAAAGAAAGAATTACCCCCTCTCTCTCAGTGTTGCTACCCGTGATACTTAGAGCAACATCAGCCTGACAAATTAACTCTCCAACATTTCTACTTGTCTTTTCATCAGAAATGCATAAATTCGGAAGTCTGTATATCAATGTTATTCAAATTGCAATTACTCATTTTTCTTATAAATGCATAAAATTAAATTTTCTCATAAATGCATAAAATTAAATTTTTTCATAAATGCATAAAATTAAATTTTCTCATAAATGCATACAATTAAATTTTCTAATGAATGCATAAAATTAAATTTTCTCATAAATGCATAAAATGCATTATTACAATAGTATAGTGTAACTGGATAGTGCAACTAGATCAAAATTCTCGAAACCGTTTCGAGACACAATACAGAAAACTTTCGACGGGAACAAATGCGTTTTGTCTTTTGTTTCAGTAGGTTCAAGACACAAAGGAACACGGTCTCGATCTCATTGTTAGAATCGTGCCGAATCGAATATTCGCAGGGCATAAATATCCGCGTGGACGGACAAGCTCGCGGTTTTTACGACTCGGAGAAAATACGCATGGATCAAGGGCGACGAATAACGCCGAGCTCCACAATATCCAAGCCAGCCGATATATCAATGCGCAATTTACGATGTTGTTACGTCACTGCGACGGTGTGCGGCCCTTTTTCCGCGGACGTTATACCGTTGGCGCGGAGAGCAAACAGAGCAAATCGGAAATTTATAACGGGATCAGCCGGCCGAGAGTCGATCGCCGATAATGCTCGAGCTTTTCGCTTTCGGAAATAAGAAATAAGAAGCTTGCGAGCGCATCGACCGCGGATTGCTCGTCGTTTGTTCAATCATCGAGCCCTTCATCCGAAAGTTCTATGATATCGTCCTTTTTGTTAATACGAGCAGCATTTGCTCCGCTGCCTTGCTCCTCGTCCAAATGTTTAATCAATTGCAACCTAGGTACCCGCTTTATGAGAAGGAAAGGAAACCCCAACAACTTAAAAAAAAGAAAAGGTACCTACTTTATGAAGCATACAAACAATTTAACAGAAGATAGTCTAGGATTCTCGAAATCTTACTTTAAACAACAAAAAGATACAAGATTAATATTGTTTAATATTAACTGCGAATTTTACCAGCATTTTAACCCGTTGCACTCGGAGCTATTTCAACTGTGGCGGCTACTTCCTATGCTCGTCAACAGAGGGACATTACGACAACACCTTTCCCGCTACTACCTGAATCTTCCTCTGTTTGTATATATACCGTCCTAAACTGTCCTTACGACATCCCGCGTCTAAGGCACGGGTCCGCTAGATAGCCTTACCGACGAGTCCTCTAGCGGGCCTAGGACGAAACGCTTCCTTCTCCTTTTTCCTCCTCTCACACACTTTTCAGCCGCCATAATTGGTGACCCCGACAAACGAACAACAACGCTACCTTCTGAACAGAGAAGACGACAACATCAACAAACCACGGACAACATCAGGAGGACTTGGAAGGTGACTACTCTGTCACTGCCTGGCATGAACTACTGCCCGGCCAACAGCGAGGACTTCTCCCTACTATGCGCTTCTGACGTCATCTTCGCAGCATTATATGGTTTAACGTTTCCGCACCTAAATTTGTGCGACGTTTTCGTATCTACATTTGCGCGACGTTCATCCATTGTTTGTGCGACTATATGAGTCCTACGAGCGGCTTAGGGAGCTACTCAACTTCGTCGATTCGGCAGCATCACTGGTGGGCACACTGACAGCACACACATTCCAGCGACCTCCTCCTTGGATTCCGGCGGAGATCAGCGTAATTAGAGGGAAATTTGTCCAGATATCGTTGACCACTGGCAAGGGTCATTTTCCGATGCTACCTGAATCTTCCTCTGTTTGTATATGTAGGATCTCAGGAAAAAGGAAAGCACCGCGCCGGGAATCGAACCCGGTCCCTCGTGTCGGTAGCCGATCGACTAACGCGCTCACCCACGGAACCCTTCCCCCTTCTTCCTAATTTCCTACGGTATTTGTGGTCTGAGGGGTCCTAATCCCACAGTAATGACGCTCGTAAATATATTTTGTTTGATGTCATTTAAATTAGAAAAACGCGTTGATAAAAGTTTCATCGACGAGAAACCAAAAACAAGGAATTTTGATTTTTTAATTCAAGAGGTTGAAGTCGCATTTTTAATACTCGAACCTCAGTATCTCTTTCTTTCTTAATCGCTGTCCTTCGTTACGTTTGCAACGTTACGAAGAATGTGGTCCATCTCTTCTGTAACTGTGACTCTGCAGACCGGGAGTTTTCACAGTTGCGGAGAGAATGCTGTGTTCCGGCGTGACAACGATCTGGACGGAGACCAATCGCAGTCAGCACTTTGCGAGGTTAAGGTCTGGGTTAGGTCGTAATGTTATGCTCGTAAATATATGTTGTTTGATGTCATTTAAATTAGAAAAACGCGTTGATAAAAGTTTCATCGACGAGAAACCAAAAACAAGGAATTTTGATTTTTTAATTCAAGAGGTTGACGTCGCACTTTTAATACTCGAACCTCAGTATCTCTTTCCTTCTTAATCGCTATCCTTCGTTACGTTTGGAACGTTACGAAGAATGTGGTCCATCTCTTCTGTAACTGTGACTCTGCAGACCGGGAGTTTTCACAGTTGCGGAGAGAATGCTGTGTTCCGGCGTGACAACGATCTGGACGGAGACCAATCGCAGTCAGCACTTTGCGAGGTTAAGGTAATTGGCTGGGCTGAAAGAGAAACGCGGATATATAGAGGTTTTTGCGCGGAAGTAAAAAGATCCCTCTTGCCTCGTCTAGTCTCTGCTCGCCTCTGTTCGGCTAGTTTCGAGAACAGTAGCTCTTTGGAAGGTTCGCTGATGCTATTTCGTCTAATTAAATAGGAGCACCTTTGAGGGTCTTAAGCATGGCGTTTCCAGTCCTATCTCGAGATCGTTTGCCGCTCCTTTATGCAGCCTGTGACTTAACGTTTCTTTGAGTAAGAGAGTTCAACGCGCTCTCGCTATTTTTCTTACCCTCAGCCTTCTCGTTTTGCGACCAACAGGGAATGTGTTGCGAGATTATTATACTATGCTCGTTGTGTCGCGTTTCGCGTTCTTTTTGCGAAACAACGGCGGCTTCGCGTCTTCGCTAATGTTTGACACTGGACCTAGAAGGTGTTAAAAGTGCACATCGCTTTCTCATAATGTCGAGATGGAATTTATTACGATTCTGCACCATTTTTTGTAGATGTGTACAGGGCGATTCCATAAATGTTACCACCTGAAATATCTCATTTTCAGACTGCAAATGCTTATGCAAATTGCAAATCTTTGTAAACGAATTTTGCAAAAGTGGAATCAAATAAAATCTTATTTTCAGTGGTGGTAACCTTTGTAGATCTGGAATAAATAAAAGTCGTAGTAAATTATTTTTCTACTCATTATTTGTAGACATTATTAAAAAATGTTTGATACAATATTTATTGTATCCGAGGTGGCTCATTAGAAAAACATACTTTGATTTTTTAGGGCCTTATATTTTCACAGATAGCAAGGTCACCTTGAGTTTCTCAAGTGACACCAATCCTTTTTTTAGTTACTACATTGTGATCCTTACAGAGATGAATTCATGGACGGATAAAATTTCTAATTGATTCAATTAAAATTATAAAAATTATTAATGGTCCCAACGATCTATGACAAAGTACCTCTAATTGACCTTGAAACTTTCCCCTTGCTAGTATTGCACGGACAACTAATTTCTAAGCTTAAGGGTAGTTGAAGTTTAATTTTCCGTAGTTGATAAATTAGTCCGCAGTCGCAGTTCGGGTCCACTAATAATTCCTACACGAAATAGGGATGCTTTAAGACTATAATTTATCAAGATGTATTGCAATGATTTCGCAACTTGGAATAAAGTCAAGTAAGAACAAATGGAAGCATCATGCCGTCTCTACAAGAAAAACAGAATTACTTTCCCAGCAACATAATATTAATAATAACTTCTGGAGAATCGGATATTCAGTGTTAAACTACTTTTTGTCTCCACCATAAAGAGAACAGCCTGTATATCACGGGGATGGCAAGAATCCCATAGTAAATCTCGAATAAATACAATCTTGCGGATAAGACGGATTGAAATATAGTGTCCACTGGTGAAACCCGCAAGTAGAAAAACGCTTAAGGAAGACTGATCCAGGAGATACGGAAAAAGTAACGTCGATCATCCTCGAGCGTTGCTCTCGAGGATTGATTCCTAAACGTACATTTGGCCGGGTTCACGGATCGTCAATTCGAGCAGGAAGAGATTCGGAGCGCTATCGGATGACTGGCGAAACGCAATCAACCGGAAATTTATAGATAACCTCGAGTGTTACAATCGAGCAACCGGGGAGAATCAGGGCGAGAGAAGAGAAGTGAAGAGAACTGAGAAAGAGTGAGAGAAAGAGCGAAGAAACCACAGAGTCTTTCTCTTTCTCGTTTCGATGAAACGAACTATCGAGCAGAAAAATAAGCGCGGAGAAGCTTGGCGAGCTCGTCTTTCCATTATCGCGGGTAAAGCTGTCCTCTTTCGTGGCTGAAATCGTATCGAGTCGAGACACACACACACACACACTGAGAAAGAGAGAAAGAGGGAGAGAGAGAGAGAGAGAGCTCTTTCATCGAGCTAAAGTCCCGGAAGTGCTCGAACCGTTTAGAGTTTACCGACGTCGTCGTCGTTCTATTTCAATCGCGCGATCTAATTATTTCACAGGTGGAAAGGAGCGCGAGGGACCTTCTTGGATGATTGATCTCGCCTCGGCGAGTATTCTCTTCGCGACTCGAAGGGGAAATGTGCCGCAAGTGGGTCATTTGCCTGCTGGGAGTCGCAACTAACCCGGTATATTCAATTACCGTGGGCCTCCAATTAATTAGCCGCCTTCAAGGATAATCCGTCTTCGTCCGCATCGAACGAGCGCGAATCCTATTTGCGTTCCGGCGTTGCACAAATTCGGAAGTCGTCCACGTCTTCTTTTCCGAACTTTATTGTGCCCGATCTCTGAGACTGCTAGCACTCTAGATCTTTATGAAATATGAAACTGTTGTGCGTCAACCTTAAAAAGCAGGAACCAAGTGATAATTCCTGTTGGAAATAACGAGGTTTCTATCGTTATGACAAATAAAAGTGTATTATTATTATTTAACAACAGTACGAGAATATAAAATGCTCGGAAAAGAGAATAGACGCATCGGCTGTCCAGTCAGAGTTCAACTGCACTCGCATCGCCCACGCGATGCGCTCCCGCGAGATGGGAGGAGAAAAAAACAACAGATCATAGCGAAATCGGACGCTCCTATTTTTCTCCTAGAGCGCATTCGATAAATGGAGTATAAAAGCTTATAATCCAACAATTCCTTCATTTCATTAATAACACTTTTTCAACTGCACTCGCATCGCCCACGCGATGCGCTTCCGCGAGATGGGAAGAGAAGAGAACAACAGATCATAGCGAAATCGGACGCTCCTTTTTTTTCTCCTAGAGCGCGATCGACAAATGGAGTATAAAAGCTTATAATCCAACAATTCCTTAATTTCATTAATAATTTTTTTTCAACTGCACTCGCATCGCCCGCGCGATGCGCTCCCGCGAGATGGGAGGAGAAAAAAACAACAGATCATAGCGAAATCGGACGCTCCTTTTTTTCTCCTAGAGCGCGTACGATAAATGGTGTATAAAAGCTTATAATCCAACAATTCCTTCATTTCATTAATAATTTTAGTAACTCAAAAATAATACATCGATGTCGCGAAATACTCTTAATCCCATCACTACTTCAAATCGTACGATGTAGCAATTTTTCTGGGAAATTTGACGTCATACTGCGAATTTTAAAAATTGTTTAACAAGATAAACGCGGAGCAATTTTGCCTCGCTTTTCATTTTACGTTTCATTCAAGCTTCAGATTGTTTCGTAAATTCCATATGTGATAGTATTATAGTAAGCGTAGCGAGCACAGAATGTACACGTGCACGTTGTTTTATGAAAATTACAAGACTGAAATTATTTGGAAGTATAATTCAAATTTCAGCAATTACACAGTAGAAAATGTAAAACCGGTCATTTTACCGGTCACGGTATGATTAATTTGAAACATGATTGAACGATCACAATATTACGAAAATATATGTATACTGTTGTATTTGGGAAGATCTACACAATTGTTTTATGTGATTCGAATTCGTGTAACTTTTACAATGGATGCTGGAAAAAAATCTGAAAATTAAGAAACGTTCGAAAAGAAGTAGATCCCTCGAAAGTGTCTCGACTTTTTAAACATGTTTTAACCCTTTGCACTCGAGTGGTGACTCTGAGGCACCACTAAATATTTCTAAACCATTATTCAAAATATTGTTTATATTATTAAATTGATATTCAATAAACGTCCGTTATGAGGTATTATATCAGTTTCATTTCTCCAAAATGAAAAAAATCATATAGAATGGAAATATTCTTGATCGAAAAAAAAAGTTTGGTTATGGAGTTCAAATACTTCCGAGCGCAAAGGGTTAAACGGGTCCCATGAAAACCACCGACACAGCTTGCACCGATAATATTTCACCGACTCTAGATTTGACCGACAATGACTTTGACCGACAACGACTTTGACCGACAACAATTTTGGTCGACAATAGCATTATCCAGTAGTAACATCGTGCGATAACAACAACAACAACAAATAATACGAAAAATACAACAACATAAAAATACAAAAAATTACATCATCAATGAGGTAGTACGTGTGTTGGTTAAAATCATTGTCGGTCAAAATCGTTGTTGGTCAAAGTCATTGTCGGTCAAAGTCATTGCCGGTCAAAGTCGTTGTCGGACAAAGTCGTTGTCGGTCAAAATCGTTGTTGGTCAAAATCGTTGTTGGTCAAAGTCATTGTCGGTCAAAATCGTTGTTGGTCAAAGTCATTGTCGGTCAAAATCGTCGTCGGACGAAGTCGTTGTCGGTCAAAGTCATTGTCGGTCAAAGTCATTGTCGGTCAAAATCGTTGTTGGTCAAAGTCATTGTCGGTCAAAATCATTGTCGGACGAAGTCGTTGTCGGTCAAAGTCATTGTCGGTCAAAATCGTTGTTGGTCAAAGTCATTGCCGGTCAAAGTCATTGTCGGACAAAGTCGTTGTCGGTCAAAATCGTTGTCGGACGAAGTCGTTGTCGGTCAAAGTCATTGTCGGACAAAGTCGTTGTCGGTCAAATCTGGAGTCGGTGAAATATTGTCGGTGAAATTTGTGTTCGTGATTTTCATGGGACCCGTGTGAAACATGCTTACACATAGACGGTGCAGTCTCGATTGCTCTCTCGCTCGCACAATATTCCATCCGATCGATTGAGACATTTGCAAAAAATTAGTCGGCATTACGGGGGACAATGGCTAGCGCGAATTACACGAGCGTAAAAAATCCCGGGCGAAAATGGGCTCGGAAAGCTTTTAATTAATGCGTCGGTTGAATACGTTTAGAAAGTAAGGACAATGCCGAGATTATACTGTCATAAAGAGGGATTCGCAAAAGAAGTTCCGTCTAATTATTCAGGCTACTAAACGTTTAATTAAAGTACCCACCGAGAGCATCCATCTTTTACGCTTCGTTCCCCTTGAAATATGTTCTCGGTCTCGGAGGGGGTGGGGGGTGGTAGTGGTAATAGACGGAGACCGTTGACAATTCTAAACGCGGATGAAACGTTTTGCGAAAACTATTTGCCAGGGTTCGCCTAATGCTCTGCGTCGCTCGTTGATCGATTCGACGCGAATAATCGCGCGAGGCTCGCGGCCGATATTAAATAAGTTTGTGAATGGGAAACAAGAAGACGGGTAGGGCCCATCGATATCGATTATATATACCTATCTTTTTTTTTTTGTATTTGAGAAAATCTCAGAAGATATTTATTGCATCGTTAGGTGTAAGTATAAATATAATATACAAATCGAATAGTCTCTACAAACTAAACATGAGAGTATGCAACCATTATGGTTTCCCTTAAACACGCAAGTTACAATTTTTTAGGAACGAAAGAATATAATGGCAGGCTTTTACATTGGGCCCAGCTAGAAACATGTAAATGTCTAGAGGTAGCTGAAATTTTAACTTAAATAGGATTTTCAGTAGTGTAGGATCTTAGGAAAAATGAGGAATTCCGCGCCGGGAATCGAACCCGGGACCCTCGCGGTTGTAGCTGATCAACTCTTACACATACCCACGGAACCCTCCTACTTTTCCTAATCTCCATACAGTATTTGGTCTGGGAGGTCCTGATCCCACACTCGGCCATCCTGCTCCGGCGTTCGCCCTCGAATGTCCGTCGCAGCGTCATCGTCTTTTTGGCCTCAGCGCCATCAACGCAACTCGTCATCAACTTCGTCACTTTTCGGGAACACCATCCTATTGCCCTCTCTAGCAGTTTTCCCTGGATGCGTCCCTTACTTCGCTTCGTCGTCCTTTCGCTCGCGTGCGACCGTCTTCGCAACGCTTGCTTACTCGTTCGTCGTCTGTCACCATGCGGGAATCGGTGTTCCCCCCATCCCGGACGAGCCCCCGAATGTAGGATCTTAGGAAAAATGAGGAATTCCGCGCCGGGAATCGAACCCGGTAGCTGATTGTAGCTGAACTCTTACACATACCCACGGAACCCTCCTACTTTTCCTAATCTCCATACAGTATTTGGTCTGGGAGGTCCTGATCCCACAGTAGTAATAATCTTTGCTAATCATATAAATTGCATGTCGTGATTAAGAGTTTCACACTCGGAGTTACATTTACACACAGGGTTGTCAATAATACCAATCCTTCAGTTTTTTTAAATGGAACCTTCAGATAGGTTCCTTCATAACCTTCAGTTTTTTTTTTAAATGGAACACTATATATCGTTTAATGACATACGAAAGCGTGGATCAAAAACGAATACATTCGTACGTAACAGAATGACTTCCAAAGTCATGCAAGGGCAGAAATAAGAAAAATATGTAGACCGCGCATTTCGTAACTATATTGGCTATATGAATTGTGTTGAATGGGACTTCCCCTCCTCCATTTTTTTTAACTACAGTTTGACTTACTGTAACGTTCTCGCGAACGATCTCGAGTACTGTAGGCTGAAGCGATCCTTTAGAACAAAAATGCGTAGTGTCCTCTCGAATCGGCTCGTGTTCGTTCTTAGGGTCCAGTCTCTCTCTCTCTCTCTCTCTCTCTCTCTCTCTCTCTCTCTCTCTCTCTCTCTCTCCCTCTTTCTTGTAAAAAGCTCGAATTAATCTATCGTAATGGCGTTATGGACTGGGCCGCGCGAGCCCGGAAATCCTCGGATCGATTCATCATCGACTGCTTCGGCCATGCGGGAAGAAATGAATCATTACTTTAACGGATTATCGGTAAGCATTCCGCAACGACGGCGGTGGCGACGCAAAAAGACGAAACTCTGCTTTCTCCCTTCCCCCCCCTCTCTCTCTCGAGTTTCTTTTCCTCTCTCGACGAATCTTTATCGGATCGGAAGTTCATTCCGAAGTAGCGCCTTCGCCGAGGCGCTTAACAGCAAGTGGGCTAGGAGAAAGCGTGGAAAGAAACCAAAGTTCCGTGAAAGTCGCGGCAAACTTTTCCTAGAAGGGATGCACGCTGTTCCAACCAATGGATAAAAGAAAAAATTCGTAAATTCTGATAAATCTTTTAATGTATTTACCGTGGCATATTAATCCTGACTCCTGATGGAACGTTTCAAACAAAATCTACTAAATAAGAATATTATCCTTTGCTCGTAGAACGAATTAAATTTATATTGTACTAATTCACATTTTAATTTTGCATGTTATTCTTAAATCCTGACAATAAGTGAATATTCGTAGATTGCAGATTTTTATGCAAGATAAAAATTGTCTGGATCAATTGCAAAGAACAGAGAAATTTCCACATAAAAATTCCTTTCTTTCTTCAATCATTTCAATCAGTTCAAAATAGTATATCGACGTATGTAAATATAATATTTCTAATCTTGTTACTGTTTTAAATATCGCCTACTCATGTTATGCATTTATAACAGAAATGAGTAGTTTAATAAAACTTTGTGGTTCGGCGCACGGTTCGATCAAATTCAGAAACAACAAGTTTGCAATTATTTAATCATTATTCTCAACGTTTCGATCCCTATATGGATCATTTTCAACAGAGAATGCCATTTACACGGCTCTGTCAAAATATTATTTTTTGTTCAACTGTATTATATATATGTAATGTAAATAATTGTTATTAAATAATGAATAAAGACAAAATTTCCTTTGTTTACAGAGAAACATATTCCTGTTTGCTTTATCATATATATATATATATATATATATATATATATATATATATATATAAAAGAAATTCTGTCTTTATTCATTATTTAATAACAATTATTTACATTACATATATATATATATATATATATATATAATACAGTTGAACAAAAAATAATATTTCGACACAGCCGTGTAAATGGCATTTTCTCTTGAAAATGATCCATATAGGGATCCTTCATATATATATATATGACTTTTTATTTCGTAGCGTGTCAATGGCGTCCAATCAACTCGATTGAAAGCAGCGCCATCTAGAGGGACGCAAGCACATGGCGAAGTATAGAGGATCACGGAGGTGAAGAAGAGTACGAGGGGTACAGTACACCGGTCGAACGATAGCGGCGCTGGCATCCAAATCTACGTACAATTCGGAACAAAAAGCTGTGTAGCTGGCTTATGGCAATGCCGTATCTATAATGCCGCGTCTCAGGAAATCGACAATGTCTACAGATCATTTAATGCAAAATTGCAATATTGCATAAATGAAGATGGTCAACATTTCGAACATTTATTATGATATGTAAAGGTCAACCCGCCGTAAACAACGCGTAATCTTTGCTGAAACATGTAAGTTTTAAACTTCCACAATTTATCCGCTCCAACATGATTATTCTTGCTCAAGGTCATTTCAGGGTCAAAAAGGTGGTATCCTCTAAATTCAGTTTTTTATTGTCTATTATGCTATCGTAAAAAAATATACTATTCCATTGAAAAAAACATCGGTGACCTTGAAATTTCATTAAAAAACACGACAAAAAATTTTTTCTTTAACATTATATTTGCCCCCTGCAATAGTGTCACTTTGTCCTCTGAAGGTTTCTGATAGGACTGTAAATACGACAGATATTTAGGTGTTCCCATTTATGTGGGACACCCTGTATATCAGTGATACAAACACGCACCGTACATACTATTCGTACTGCATACTATACGTACTACACGTACTATACGTGCAATATACATGTACCATATATTACAACAATGACAGTGACGATATTTCAAGAATGTACAAATATTGTTGTACTATTTTTGAATTATTAAGTAACTTCAGCATTTTGCAATGAATGCAGACAATTTTTATATGACATAAAAACTCGCAATCTACTCATGGACTCCATTTGGCAGGTTAGTAAATGAATACAAAAATTATTTGATGGTTCAAATCGTGTTCATGGCAATCCAACTTATTAAAAGATAATAACAACATTTTTGAATGGTTAGGAAGTTTGCCTTTTCTACTTGTATATAGTATGTGGTACGCTAGATGGTGCGAACATTGGCGTTTCCGGTCGAGTTTAACCACCCGTCGGCTATTGTCCGAGCGTCAAATATTTTTACACGATCACGCGGTCAATATTTCTCGGCGAAGCGTGATCGCGCGCGTCACGCCGGTTTTTCGATGTCGAGGATCACTTCGATCGCGTTATCCCTACGTGGTTTTGCCGATCAAACGGCCGTATTGAATTTCCTGCGGTCCTACACACCTTCCCCGTCACGTGTCATAGTCTTTATTCACCGAGACCGAAAACCATGTTCCGAAAACGAAGACGAGACTAGTTTAAACTTTACTCGACGAATCAAGAGCGCGACGATTCTACTGCAAACTCGGCAAACCGATCGACTCGGAAACTCGATTTCGTCCGGCTCCACGATCTCCCACAAGATGATGCTGTTCTGCGAAAGCTCCTCTTGCATTTGCAATTTTTTGGAAGCCAAAAAGGTTCGCCCGCTGATTCAGCAATCTCAGACATTTTATAAAATCAAATTTACTCAATTCTATCGGAAACTTTTTATCCTTGAAAATCGTAAGCTCACAATCGTAAGAGTTACAGAAATGTTTCTTGCACAGAATGATTCTGTGTAGACTCTCCCAAATGCACGTTTTTAACGCACAAATTATTTTAGTTGATTTTCATGTTTGAGAATTTTTTCTGCTTCAACCATGAAATCTGCATAGATGTTTCGTTCATAGTAGGATTCTAAAGATTCTTCTCAATAGAACGATATTTTTGTTTACAACATGATGAATATTTGTAGACGCTTAAACAATATTTGCCGGCAATCCAGCAATCTTCCAAATTTCATAACATGAAAGCAAGGTATTAAATGAAATGGAAACTGAACGATGACGTTCTGCGAGTAATGTCCTCCACACACACAACGAATAAGATTGTACTTATTTCTTTCTGGAAACATTTATTTATTTGTAGTTTATTTTAATGTGGTCGCATTAACAGCGAGGTCATTAGCGACCACATGGTTTACAGTTTACAATTTGCTATAGTTGGACATATTGGACATAATTGTGACACAATTGTGACACAATCCAAACATGTTGGACATATTTGTGACACAATTGTGGCACAATCCAAACATGTTGAACATAATTGTGACACAATTGTGGCACAATCCAAACATGTTGGACATAATTGTGACACGATTGTGGCACAATCCAAACATGTTGGACATATTTGTGACACAATTGTGGCACAATCCAAACATGTTGAACATAATTGTGACACAATTGTAGCACAATCCAAACATGTTGGACATACTTGTGACACAATTGTGGCACAATCCAAACATGTTGAACATAATTGTGACACAATTGTGGCACAATCCAAACATGTTGGACATAATTGTGACATTTGTGTGGCACAATCCAAACATGTTGGACATAATTGTGACACAATTGTGGCACAATCCAAACATGTTGGACATATTTGTGACACAATTGTGGCACAATCCAAACATGTTGGACATATTTGTGACATTTGTGTGGCAAAATCCAAACATGTTGGACATAATTGTGACACAATTGTGGCACAATCCAAACATGTTGGACATATTTGTGACACAATTGTGGCACAATCCAAACATGTTGGACATATTTGTGACATTTGTGTGGCAAAATCCAAACATGTTGGACATAATTGTGACACAATTGTGGCACAATCCAAACATGTTGAACATAATTGTGACACATTTGTGGCACAATCCAAACATGTTGGACATAATTGTGACACAATTGTGACACAATCCAAACATGTTGGACATAATTGTGACACAATTGTGGCACAATCCAAACATGTTGGACATAATTGTGACACAATTGTGGCACAATCCAAACATGTTGGACATACTTGTGACACAATTGTGGCACAATCCAAACATGTTGGACATATTTGTGACACAATTGTGGCACAATCCAAACATGTGGGACATATTTGTGCCACAATTGTGGCACAATCCAAATGTGTTGGACATACTTGTGACACAATTGGACATGATTTTTAGATTCGTTCGAATGATATTGTACAGCAAACTGTTCAAACACCGAACGATCATGTTCGGAGTCTATTATCTATAAGTGGAAAGAAACACTGACCCAAAACTTGTGGTTCTTAGATTCGGTGAAGTTTCGCCGTGGTTCTTCGAGTCGGTTCTTAACAGGGGAGGACAAATATTTACGTCGAAAGTTGAATCCGCGTCCATAATAGGGGTGGGTTACTTAAAAGTGCTCGTTTCCGTGAAAAGCTTTCGCATCCGCGTTTCGCGCTACGCCGCGCGCTGCAGAGAAATTCTCTCTCTCTCTATCTCTTTCCCTCTCTTTTTTTCTCTCTGCGCGAAGGAAAAAACCTTTTATTCCCTTGTTCCTTATTAAAATGGACCTCGACTTCGTCGAACGAAATGGAAAAAGATGTCCTTTGTTCTCTCGGGGTTCTCTTCCTGTTCCTTCCGGGAATTTTTCCGCGGGAGTCGGTTCGGATGGCAGCGAAAGGAAGCAAATGATCGTGTCCAATCTGTTTTTTCCTACCTGCGTTGTCAGACAAACAGACGCTATCCCGAGAAAACGAGAAACGATACCGACGCGAAAGAAGCAGATGCGGAGCGTTGCACCGCGTTGCAAAAACATTACAGAGCGTTGCAGAGCGTTGCAGAGCGTTGCAGAGCGTTGCAGAGCGTTGCGTCTCGCAAGAATCGCTACGCCTCAGATAAAGAAAAAATGCAGATGTCTGCCCGTTTTCTTCGTGCTCGCGAACGCTGGTAAATCCGCATAAACTGTCTACGAGCCGAGTTAATATAGCGCCCGCGTGTCTGTCTCGCCGACAAGGAAATATTCCTCGAGCGAAACGTGTCACTCCTCGGGGAAAGGTGGTTTTCTTCTATCGCTCGAGACCCGAGACGCAACCGCATCCACGTCCATGTCCATGCGGAGAAGAGAACGCACATATTGTTTACCTGTTCTTCCCTGCCGCGGCTTCCTCGCGTCGCAACGGCCCCGAATAAATATACCCTACCGAGTGAAATAACGTTTCGGTTAACCCGAGATTTTTCTCGGGCCGAATAAACAACGATAGGTTACCCGCGTCAACGATGGGAATCCTCCCGCGGCGTGTTGCACGCCATGATGGAAATGCGGTCGGAGACTGAAGTCCTTTGGATCCGGTTGTTGAAGAATTCACTCTCCCATTGACCCAGCCATTTACAGGCTATAACTTTGTTTGCAAGTACAAGGTGTAAAGGAATGTTTGGTCTTGGCTGCCATAGGCGTATTCTACATCTTCGGATCGATGAAGATCTGTAAAGGAAAGTTGTCGCAAAATTGTCCTTGACCTTGCATTTCAAGGTCATCTTATATCTTTATTGCATTCTATTCTACGCGTCATGGGAATAAAAAGTGTCAATGGAACCATGTGTCAAAAGTCGATAGTTCTCATAAAAAATGACAGCAAAGTGTCATTATTGGTACTACTTATTTTCTTAAAAATTGTTTACATTTCTAATAAAGCAAGTCTTTAGTGTTGTTATTTATATGATGATTATCAGAAGTTTATCATAATCAATATTACTTTCTAAATCTTGAAATATGATCATCTTCTATTAAGAAATATTAGGAAAAATGGATCCGTTCTTTGGCATAGAAGTCCTTTGGATCCGTTTGTTGAAGAATTCACTCTCCCATTGACCCAGCCATTTTCAGGCTATAACTTTGTTTGCAAGTACAAGATGTAAAGGAATGTTTCGTCTTGGCTGCCATAGGCGTATTCTACATCTTCGGATCGATGAAGATCTGTAAAGGAAAGTTGTCGCAAAATTGTCCTTGACCTTGCATTTCAAGGTCATCTTATATCTTTATTGCATTCTATTCTACGCGTCATGGGAATAAAAAGTGTCAATGGAACCATGTGTCAAAAGTCGATAGTTCTCATAAAAAATGACAGCAAAGTGTCATTATTAGTACTACTTATTTTCTTAAAAATTGTTTACATTTCTAATAAAGCAAGTCTTTAGTGTTGTTATTTATATGGTGATTATCAGAAGTTTATCATAATCAATATTACTTTCTAAATCTTGAAAGATGGTCATCTTCTATTAAGAAATATTAGGAAAAATGGATCGGTTCTTTGGCATAGAAGAAGAAATCGAAGATGAGCATTTTTCAAGACGGTAATATTGATTATATAACACTTCTGACAAACAGCACATAAACTATAACACTAACTACTTGCTTTATTAGAAATGTAAACAATTTTTATGATAATATGTTGTTCTGCTAATATAATGAAACTTTGCTATTATTTTTTATGAGATCTATTGAGTTTTGACACTTGGTTCCGTTGACAATTTCTATCACCATGACGCGTAGAATAGAATGCAATAAAAAATAAATTGACCTTGAAATTCAAGGTCAAAGACAATTTTGCGGCAACTTTCTTTTACAGATCTTCATCGATCCGAAGATGTAGAATACACCCATGCCAGTCAAGACCAAACATTTCTTTACACACTGTACTAGTTACAAAAAAAACATCAAAGGAAAATAATGAATGGTTCGAGGGGCTCTACATTCTTCGGACTTTATTCTATTTTAATGGAAATGCAAACTTTTTTACATAGATACATGTCTCTCGTGCTTCTACGTAAAAAAGTACAGAGGTAGAATTGCAAAAAAATTATTAGTTAGCGAGATATTTACAAAAAATAGCTCTGTACTCATCGACATCGAGTCACATTACCGAGAGTGTCACGCAACAGTAGAAATTTAATAAACAAAGTGCAACGAATCGATCAGGCGATCTTGTTTGATACGAAGGTCCCCACCATCGAACCTCTTCCCACTACTACTTACGGCCGTAGAGTTAGCGAGTGCTGCGCGCGCCGCGTGGCTCTTGTGGTGGGAGCTTCCCACTACTATACATTATAACGATGAAGTCTAAGAGTGGGGGAAGAACCTAAGCGGAGAAGGTGCCTCGCTCCGGAGCTACTGGTTGGAACTGCCTGATATAAAATATTGCAATCGAACGCAAAAAATAGGTGAAGTTGAGGACCTTGTTGAAATCCGTCGAATCTAAATTTGTCTCCACTACTCCCGGTTCTTGCACAATTTTAGAGAATGATCGAATCTTCAATTTCAGCACTCAACCTATCGAAAATAAAAATTGGCTAGCATGTGTTGTTTTATAAATTTAGCAAGATTTAATTTATTTAGATTTTGTGCCATTTTTATGACAATGTATGATTGAACCAGATTAGGTTTGGCGCCTAACGCGACAAAAGAAGTTTCACTTAAAAAAATATATATCAAAGATATTTTTGTATATGATTCGTGTCGTTTAACACTAGAACTACCGAGCGCTAAACGCGACTAGTGTATATTGCCTTCTAATAACGACAAGAATGCATTTATTCAAATTCCGTACAACTTTTGTTTAAATATGTACTCTAATAGAGAAGTTGACTAAAACATTACTCCGGAAAACATTTTTATAATTTTAATATTTGTAAAAGAAAAATTTAGAAACCAGTCATTTTGACTTGTCCGGTAGTTCTAGTGTTAAAATTGCTGTATACGGCGATATTTTATTATTACAAAACTAGAACTTTGTGGAACCGTAATCACCGCATTTTTAGATCTGTGTGTACCCCTATCACTTTGAAGTTTACGTAACAGGTCGCGAAACGTGAGAATTGCGAAAGAGAGAAAGAGAGAAGATGGATTCTGGAGAAAACAGCTTTCGTTTAATCGCGCGACGAATCTCCCTTTCGATTTTGGAAAACTGCTTATAATTTAATAGCGTCGCGCGCGTCTCTCCGAGATAGAGTGTCGTCGAAGGATGAGGGGAAATGAAGCTTCCCCTCTGCGAGATGAAAGAAACGAAAAGGAAAACCGCGTCTCTGCGGTTTTCCGAGTGGGCCGCAAAGGAGTCGTTCCTCTCGCCGGGAACGATGCAAAAATGTTGCTCCCTTATCTCATATTCTCCTTACGAGGAAGGACGAGCACGAGCAAAGTGGATGGCGGAATAGAATAGTCGCCGATCCGCGGTAATTCGTGAATTAACAATACATACGTTACCCACCGCTTAATGGAATTTTCAAAAATCTCTGCAAAAGCTCCTCTAGAACCAGACGAACACTTTTTCCTGGCCGGAAGTCAATTTTCGAAAGTCAACATTTTGAACAATTTTTGTTCGCGATGAAGTAACAACGACTTAAATTCTGTGTATTCTAATATATTCGAGTATATTCGAGTATATTCTAGTATATTCTAGTATATTCTGGTATATTCTGGTATATTCAGGTATATTCTAGTATATTCTAGTATACTCTAGTATATTCTAGTATATTCTAGTATATTCAAGTATATTCTAGTATATTATACTACATTCTAGTATATTCTAGTATATTCAGGTATATTCTAGTATATTCTAGTATATTTTAGTATATTCTAGTATATTATACTATATTCTAGTATATTGTAGTATATTCTAGTATATTCTAGTATATTCAGGTATATTCTAGTATATTCTAGTATATTATAGTATATTATAGTACATTTTAGTATATTCTAGTACATTCCACTATATTCTAATACATTCGAGTATATTATAGTATATTCTAGTATATTCTAGTATAGTCTAGTATATTCTAGTATATTCAAGTATATTCTAGTATATTATACTATATTCTAGTATATTCTAGTATATTCAGGTATATTCTAGTATATTTTAGTATATTATAGTATATTTTAGTATATTATAGTATATTTTAGTATATTCTAGTACATTCCACTATATTCTAATACATTCGAGTATATTCTAGTATATTCTAGTATATTCTAGGATAGTCTAGTATATTCTGGTATATTCAAGTATATTCTAGTATATTATACTATATTCTAGTATATTGTAGTATATTCTAGTATATTCAGGTATATTCTAGTATCTGCTAGTATATTATAGTATATTTTAGTATATTCTAGTATATTCAGGTATATTCTAGTATATTCTAGTATATTCTAGTACATTCCACTATATTCTAATATATTCGAGTATTTTCTAGTATATTATAGTATATTATAGTATATTTTAGTATATTCTAGTATATTCAGGTATATTCTAGTATATTCTAGTACATTCCACGATATTCTAATATATTCGAGTATAATCTAATATATTCGAGTATATTCTATATCGTTTAATATATGAAGTATATTAAACCTTCAAAATCCAAAATATTAGTCACTTTAATCAGTAGACAAACTTCAGAAATTCGAAATGATAAATCTAAACTAATCATAAACTAATTATTCCACGAAACTCATTATAGAACGCGTAATATGAAGTTTCTTGTAATAATTTTTAATCGAATGCAGATGAAGACGTTGCATATCTCTAGACAGGTGCGAATTTTTATGGCGTGCATGGCGCAATGCATGGCGAGCACGTGCGAGAACTAAATAATATTTTATATCCAGTTATAAACGTTATTATTATTAAAGTATATTAGTAAAGTAATATGTGTTTACTATCGTTTATTCACCACATCATCCCCCCTTAAGCCGAGTAAATTTAATTTTGTTCGTACAAGTGCATTAATGCAGCCGAGACATATATTAGCAAATGTTTCCAATATTACCAGTGTTCCATTCAAACGTGTTCTCATTAAAATCGTCCGTAAGCGAGGGAAAGAAGAAAACGCGCGAATCCAGCGTTCCAATCGAATGTCCTGTGATCGTCCTAATGAAAAGCGACGTGAAAGCGAGGAGCTATAGAGAAAGAGAGGACACAAAGGTTCGAAAGTCGTTGGGAAATGATATCGCCGTTTCGTCAAAGGCTGTAGATCGCTAAAAATCGCGAGCGAAACATATCCTGCTCGCGGATCCAACCGCGAAGTCGGTCGATAAAACGAATTTCGGTGCCCGGGACACGATTTTCGTTGTTCGACTTTGTCTTTCATCGGCGACGATCGTTGCTGTTGCTGCGCTCGAAGTAACACGGCACGCGTATTGGTCCGATGAATCCGCTCGAGCATTCACCATGCGAACCGAGTTTTGCAGAGAAACGCCGTTAATGTCGGTTTTTGCTCTACCCGCGACACACAGTGTTTCGAAATGGACAGAGCGCTGATTAAATTCGTGATATCTTTTAAACGTACATCATTAATTACGAACAGAGCAGTTTTATGGTTTTTTAGCTCGTGGAATCTGATTGCGGTATCGTTTTTTTTTTATTAGGATGAAATAGCTATTCACATAGGGATGGTTGTACCAAAAAAGATTGAAATTTTCGGATTCGTTTCAGAACGTGATTTTGCATATGTTTCATGAACATTCTTCGTTCATTCCATTTTCGTTGCAATTCAGATGGAAAATATTTATTTGGCATAAAGATCCGCAGGCTGATTATTATAAAATGACACGGTAGCTCTCATTGCTGTATGGAGCAATAAATTATTTTTACGTCTTCTTGTCAATTTCATAAAATATAACATACGTGTTTGGCAATACCTACAAATGAATGTATTTGGAAAAAATGTGACACTGAATTATTAAGTAAAAATTCAGAAGTTTATTGACTGTATTTGTTAGAGAGCGCGATAGGAAATAACACATACTCTTTGAAATTGTTTTTTATTCGACCGCTCGACAGTCAAAGTTTGTACACGCGATAGCACAAAGAAACGATAACGATAATGTCACAGTTACAGAACACTGTACTCGATGTAATGATTTTATGAAATACATGAATTGGTGAAGGAAATGAGAGTTGAAATGAAACGTACTTTAATTTAATGAAGTGGATCTATGCAGAGATCGTGAGATTGCGCGGATCGCGTCTTGATGAGAGATATTCGTGCCGATCGGAGCAAGCGTTCAGAGAATTCTGTTCAATTCCGAGAATGTAACGGTCGACGGACTCGTTACCGCGAAATTCGATGACTCATCGTGACGTCAAAATTCACGCTAAGACGTTAAGAAGTCTAATTTCCAATTTGTCAAGGAGATGGCTCGCATTTGTTACCGCGCAGGCGTCGCACAGCATCCCTTGTCCAATCCTAAACAGTATTCGAAAAATATAGACGTCACTACTTGTTTCGTGCGAAAAAGTAAGTAGCAAGCACGGTTGAACTTCGTTTTGGAGAACTGTTTTTCTTTAAGTTTTTTAAAGCAATCCTATAGATTTCGACGAGAAAACACCGAAAATGAAAATCTTATTGTGAGGAATTCATTGGTTAAAAAGTTATACGCGTATAAAGATGAACACTTCTAAGCCTTTTGACAAGTTAAAGCGCCACCATATTGATATATTTGCTAGGTGATACGCATAGAATGGGGTAAATAGTTCCGAGCAGATCCGTTAGATGGCAGCACAAACACGTACGTAATACCAACACATTTACCAAATCAAAATGCGAAACATTATACCATGGTCGGCCTTTTCCGCTCCGCGACGACCTAACCCCAAACCATCTAGCGCATACGCTGAGTACTATTTAGCCGATCCCGCAAATAATACCATACTATCCAGCGCATGCGCCGAACAGACCTACCTCTACCACTCAACGAATATCCAATATGGCGACGCTCTAACCTGTCCAAAACGCTTAAAATTGCTCATCTTTAGACGCGTATATCTTATAAACCAGTGAATTCCTAACAACCATACACACATTTTCGGAATGTCTTCATCGATATCAACAGGATCACATAAAAAAAAGTTAAGAACCCGGAGTTCTCCAAGATGAAGTTCAGCTCATATAAGTATAGATTCGATCCTTATAAAGTCGTTTTTATAAATATAAAGAGATATAATTGGACAGACTGCGCGCCATTTTGTTAGACGCCCATTCAATTAATCATTAATCAGAGTAAACACCGTTGCTCTCCTTTCCTAGCAACCACAGGGACAAATGTTACACCCGACCAACAGTACGCAATGTAACCGAATGCAACGCGGTGCAACAGTGCAGCTAGACCACGGTAAAAGCATAGACAGACCGGAATCGGCTTGTTGTTGGATCACGGTTTCCGAAGCGGAGTGTTCCGTTCGACTGTAAACAAGTTTATCCGAAAGTCGCGTATCGCATATCGCCTGTTCTAGCGTCGAGATACTACAATATGCTGTTTTGCAAATGGTCTCGCTCACTCGCTAGAGCTCCAACTGCAGAACAATCCTCGGCTCTATCATATCGGCGAACAGGGCGCAGGATACAGGGCGTAATGACACGATGATGGGACGCGTGTGTAACTGCGTTAGCTCGTAGCTTTCGACACAAATGGCAGCAGAGCTTACGGGCCGGAGGCTGTTTAATTTCACTGGGTTCCACCATGAAGCCCGGAAAATGGCGAATTCACGCTCTGCCGCCGCGAGCCCCGTTAATAATTCATGGCGTTTTCCTTTCAAAACTTCGTGCTTTGTCGCCTAAGTTCCGAAATTGCGACGCGTTTTACGGGTTACGCGCAGCTACGCTTTGCTCGCCGAAAAATCGCTCCGCGTAAAACCGTTTACAATATCGATCTCGGCTCTCGAAACCATTCAGAACAGAGTTCGAAATCGTTTGAACAGTTTCGAATAAATAGGTATTTATACAGCGGGATTATGTTAATACATTCTGTTCAGTCGAATAATTTGACTCGTTACTCGTATCACGTTGCTCTCTCTAATTAGTTGACAAGTTTGTCGAATCTCTGAAATGGATATTACTAGACTGTGGATCTTTGTACAAAATAGAAATGTTCTATGTTAAAGAAGTAGTAATTAAATAGGCAATTAAATAAACTTAATAATGATGTCTCAGCTACATTCCCGTTGCAGTTATGATTTCCAAAAAAGTGACACCAGCATTTGTGTGTGCTCGTTCTCGTGGATTTAGTTCCAGTATTTATCGTTCTTCAGCGTAGAGGGCTTAAGAATACGAGAGGCAATAAAACTTGCAATTAATAGCAGCCAACAGAAGCCAAGTAGAAATGTCGGTTAAACTGTACTTTGGAGAACCAATTTTTTTAAACTTTTTCTTTTGCAGCCCTATAGATGTTGGCGAGAAAACACCGAAAATGAAAGTCTTATTGCCAGGAATTCACTGGTTCAGAAGTTATACGCGTGTAAAGTTGAGCACTTTTAACTATCCCCAAACCAACTCGGACTACACCACTCAGTACTACTTAGCCGATGCGCTGAACACCCACCATTTATTCAGCGCATGCGCTCAACAGTCCTACCTCTACCACCCAACGAATATCCAATATGGCGACGCTCTAACCTTTCAAAAACGCTTAAATTGCTTATGTTTACACACGTATAACTTATAAACCAGTGAATTCCTAACAATAATACTTACATTTTCGTAATGTTTGCATTGATATCTACAGGATCACATAAAAAGGAGTTAAAAAACAAGTTAAAAACATCTGGTCCTCCAAAAGAAAGTTTAGCCGAACCCTCTTTTTGTAATTTTAAATATTTGTAATACATTGAACTTCCTAAATTCTTTTAATCTGTCTACTATTCATTACTATGCATTTCTATCTTTAATAATTTAAACTGTGACTTGTCAAAAACGCTGAACATTGCTCATGTTTACACGTGTATAACTTTTCAACGATTAAACGTCGGTAACCAAAACTTGAATTTCGTTTACTAAAACTACACGTCTATCATTTTCTCGTCAAAATGTGTAGCATCACGTACAGAAAACTTGAAAATGTTTGGTCCTCTAAAGTACAGTTCAGCCGAACTGTCTTTCTATCTTTAATAATCTTCATGAGTTGAAATCAATAATATTCTTAAATTCCTCTGATCCTTTTACAATATCAGATTATATGTACTCATTTTTCTTATAAATGCATCAAACCCGCTATCTATAATAATGTAAACGTTTACATAATAAAACGTTCGAGCGATAAAACATTTACATAATGAGTGTTCTGCGGAACAATAAAAATATCTACCTCAACGTGAAACTTTTCATTAAAGGGTCAGAATAGCATTACACGTTCGATATTATCGGATCACGTTCGCGCAGAGTGTTCGCAGGGTAAAAGAGGAGGGGACAGGTAAAACATGGATTCGACGCTCGTGTCGAACAGTCAAACGGTGCACGCGTGCACCTTTAAAAACTGTTGTACACCATGCGACTATGCACAGTGGCCCAGGACGTGTTTTCTGTGCGGTATGTCATCCGGTCCCTGTCCGCAATAACATTTGCAAAGCAGTCGGCGATCATTGTTTCCGGCATGGCGACGCGTTTTTACGTTTTTACCCGAATGCGCCCGGCAAGGGACCGTTACTTTCCACGTTCTGATCTCGTCACGGCAGTTTCCCGTTTTTCCCCAACGTTTTCCCAACCGGTTTTCATGCAGCTTGCGTTATCCTCTTGCCCAGACCAGCATCAGCGAAAATTCCGCGGCTCGCGGCGAGTCACTCGTGCGAGGACAAAGTGTTTCGCGCACGAAATCACTCGGGCTACTCTCGAAAAAAGAACTGGCTCCCTAGAATTTTTTAATTGCGATCCCACAGCCATTCTCTCTCACTCTCTGTTTCTCTCTTCTCTCTTCGCAGAGATTCGTTTTCGTATTCGAAAAGTTATATTCATTTTCGAGAAACACGAAATTGCTCGAGCGTTTTCGAGACTCGAATTTGTTTTTTAACCAGTTAACTGTGGCGATCTTTTTGTAAAGCGCGCACCAGTGTGTGTCGCGATAATCAAGCGATGACGGGTATAGTCGTCAAACACAGAGTATCTTTTTTATTTGTATATTTCATTTCGTCTTGACCTCTAAACATTTCAAACATATGAAAATTTACGAATATAATTTAGTTTTCGCCAAAATTACAATTTAAATGTCAAATTGTAACAAAATTTTACGCATGACGGATATAGTCGTCATGACACAAAATTCTGCCACATCTCCATGACGGGTATAGTCGTCAAACACAGAGTATTTTTTTTATTTGTACATTTCATTTCCTCTTGACCTCTAAACATTTCAAACATATTAAAATTTACGAATATAATTTAGTTTTCGCCAAAGTTACAATTTAAATATCAAATTATAACAAAATTTTACGCATGACGGATATAGACGTCATGACACAAAATTCTGCCACATCTCCATGACGGATATAGTCGTCAAACACACTTAACTGGTTAGGAGAATTGCGGCCTATGGTTCCGTTCAGACTTTTGTTCCTCGTGACGGATACTGGTTTTCAAAATATAGCAGCTATTTTAAGTAATGAAGGGTAAAACGATATACTGTATTGACATATGTTATCAAGGTCACCTTTCTAAGCAACCTCCAAGAGGTTTTAGTCGTCACTCGTATTTTATTAAAATGTTATGAAAGAAAACATACCAATGCTACGTACATTCAAGAATATGATTTTAATAGACCGGGTGATTCTCGAGAAACAGAACACCGAAATATCACCGTTAGGCTTGAAGATAGAAGAAAATGATTTTTTAAAGGTAATTTATGATTTTTAATTCGCACAATATATTTTTAACTTCATAATGTGGTAGCTGATATCAAGACGAGTTCAACGATCTGATACCCTATGACCTTCAATGATATTCAATGTGCAATTAAAAAGCCATACTTGTTCGTTTCAATCAAACTGTCAGTTTTATATATTTTCGTTCAATTTCCTGTTAAAAAGCCATATATATTCATTTTAAACGTATGTATATGTCTAATCCAAAATCACATTCATGTAGATACAGGCAAATTACAATAAGGTATTGTAATAAACGGTGATATTTAGGTGTTCTGATTCTCGAGAATCACCCGGTATATTAAAATCACGTTCTTGAATGTACGCTGTATTTTCTCATTACGTTCATATTTGTGCAGCGAAATAAAGCTAATACAAAGGTTTTAAATTGCTTCGAATAACATGAAAAGTATTTCGTAGTCCGTGGAAACAGTAGAATAAAAAGCAGCGGATAAGAAAAGCTCAACAACCGAACAATTCAGCAACAAACGTGTTGTTCGTGTAACTGTTGGGAGAACCCGACGAATCGAATAAGATCTTGTCAAGAATGTGATATACACCAGTCGACGATGCTTACGCGGTACCATGGAATAATATAGATTCATCGAGGAGAATCACAGCTTGTTATCCACCAAGTTGCATCGGATAACGAACGCGTTTTTGCGGCCTCGATTGACGCCGTAACGCGAATCGATGAGATTACGTGGCCAGAAGAGTTTCTCGTACAATATCGGACAAAACTATTCCAGTCGTGTTTATTTTAGAAAGTGGACGAATTTATAATCCATTTATTTATCGAGACAAAATTAAGAAAAATATTATTTCGAGGATTATTTCCTTTGACAAACATGAAACAAAGAAATGTCGAAATAACATCAGATTTCAAATTGCTAATATTTCAAATGAATCAGTTCGGCTGTTCTTTCTTTTAGAGGACCAGATGTTTTTAACTTTCTTGAACACTTTGTTAACTATTTTTTATGTAATCCTGTAGATATCGATGAGAACATTACGGAAATGTAAGTATTATTGTTAGGAATTCACTGGTTTATAAGTTACACGTGTGCAAACACGAGCAATTTTAATCGTTTTTGTTAGGTTAGGTTAGTAGGGTTAGTAGTAATTAGGAGACCACCAGAGTAGGCCAGTGTAGGAAGGAGTGAGACAAAGAAGAAAAGAGTGAGAGAAGGTATGGACCGAATGCGTGAAATAAAGATAGATTTGTACAGTTAGGTTAATGTAGACCAAGTCACATTTCTCGGCTGTAAGGCTGAAATAAAGCAAATACAAATGTACACGCTCCCGTGACTGCGACAAAGTGCAGCGTTCTTGGGAATGGGTATCGATCGATTCTCGGTATCGAATCTCGAAACTCATTCGGCGAAAGTCGCCAAGCCTCGGCCATTAACGAAATCTATTAACTCGCAAGCTACGGTAGCTCGATTAGCCATATTTCCGTAAATTCTGTCAAACGGACAGAGAAATCCATCGTGTCCCGGCCGGCCGAGAATTCCAATTAACGAATCGATACGTCCGGACAATTACTTTTGCAAGAATTAACGCGATAATGGAGACTCGCTGTAATGAGAGTGGCTTGTCAATAGTTGCGCGCCGATAGTTGACCGCACGGAACAGGGATTCTAATTAACGGGGGCCTGGTTTTCACCAGGAATAAATCGCACGCGCCAACAGCCCCGATAAACAAGTCTCTGTGCCCCCAGGAATCGATGACAAAAAAGTAATTGAACGAAGCGCGCATATGTACTCGACCAGCGGATTTGATTTCTCGCGTGTTCCTCCCGCCGAATTAAACGATTCGCTGATTTTTCCGAATAGTGTTTCCCGTCCCCTTCCCCGCCCTAGCTATTTCCCCTCGTCACCTTGCTGACAGATCATAGCGCACTCGTCTGTTACACCGGGTTGATGGCCCTGTTACGAACCGAAACCTATAAATCATCCTATCGACGCCTATCCTGGAAGAGTGTCGCGTGTCGGGACACATTCGAATTGTTGCTGATGAAAATTTTGGGTCGTTCTCCAAATGGTAGTCGTTCATACATTCATTTTTTAACACTAAACCTACCGAGCCTTCAAAATATATGTTCCCTTATAAAAATGACAACATTGAATTTATTTCGACTTTGTGCGATTTATATTATAATATGTGTTCTACTAAATATAATATCTCTGAAACTAGTGCGCGGATAAAAAAACGTATCCTACGAAAATTGCTGGTCTTTTTACGTACAATACGATCGCGTAATAAAAAATATAGGTTCCCATTTGAAAAAGAAAGTTGACCTTCAAATGACCTTGAAAACGCCAGCCAAATAAGAAACTGATACTGTCTCCATCATTCCCCCTCGAAGTTCTTGGACACGTGTTTTACTCTTTTTTAATATCTTCATTTTTTTCGAGATATTCGGCTGGAAAGTTTTCGAATGAACACACTGTATATACAGGGTGTCCCATTTAAGTTGAGATTGTAAAAAATCTCGAAGACATGTGATTTAAAACAAACAAACTGACACGTGTCCTTTAGTGTTTCGAGTGGGAAGTCAAATGGCACTACTAGTTTTCTAATGCGTGGGCGTTTTCAAGGTTATTTCAAGGTCATTTTGTCTTTTTTTATCATAAACCCATACAATTTTTTATTTCGGAATCATATTCTACGTAAAAAAATGCGCAACATTTTTTTTAAACATCTTTTTGTATGTTCAATATTTCTGGAAGATTTTTTATTTCGTTTAACAACATCATAATAGATGCTCGAAATTTTTACCCTCAACTTCGAGACACTTAGTATTTCGTTTAACACTTTGACTGCCAAAGCAGCGACCTCAAAAATTTCATGAAATCGAAACAATATATCTAATAAAATAATTATTAGAGAATTAAAATGTGTGACACTGAGTAACGTTTTAAGCTTCTTGCATTTTCCAGACATTAACGAAATTTGATACAATGATTACATTAGCGTAATAATTAATTTTTAAATATGGACAAATAATTCCGTCACCCATATATGGGTGACACGGCAGTCAACGTGTTAATAAAAGACTCATGAACACATAATAAAGTTCTTACAAACTTACAAAAAAATGTTTCGAACAAAAGCTGTGCATCTTTTTACGTAGAATACGATTCCGAAATAATAAATATTGGTTTATGATAAAAAAGACAAAGTGACCTTGAAATAACCTTGAAAACGGCCACGAATTAGAAAACTAGTAGTGCCATTTTCTCCCCACTGGAAACACTAAAGGATATGTGTCAGTTTGTTTTTTTTTTAAATCATATGTCTTCGAGATTATTGACAATCTCAACTTAAATTGGACACCCTGTATATATAAAAATTTACTTAATAATTTCCCACGAAAGTGTCTCTATAATGTGAATGATTGTAAAATAGAAAATCTAGAACCGATCATTTTGACAAGTTGTGGTAGGTTTAATGTTAATTGTGACCAAGGGGAAGTGTAAATGACACTTCGGTGTAGTTTCTACGGTTAATAAAATAATGAATGGACATACCGTGCATCAGTATCGCGAGGAAGAAGACGCAGATGATCCTGGCCGTCGTGCAGCATCCGGTCCCGCTGGCACTGCACCGTAAATCCATTCGCAGCGCCTTCGCGGTCCACCGTTTCCGGTTCATTTCGCGTTCACCGGTTTCGCAAGCGGTGCCAGCCCGAGTGCCGAGCGATGCGTCTTTTCTGCGGACAACAAACAGAAGTTCCGCGTTACACACTCAATCGATCTCAACAGGCACGCGCGCGTCAATGACGATCTCTCATCTCGAATTCTGCGCTGCAGCGTTGTTTCATCTTACACAAAGGCGTTAACTGCGTCGTAAACAAGTCGCTTCGCCTACCGGAAATATCTACTATAAATACGTCGCTTAACCCCTTGCCGTATTTTAACGAGTCAGACTCGTGATGAAGATATTAAATAGAGTCTAACAAAGTTGAAAGTTATACCTTTATTTTCAGACGAAATAAAATTTTACTTTCGTGTAATCAATATTTAAGCATTGAAGTAAATATAGTCGTGCAAAAATATAAATTTTCTTTCCTCTTACGTGACATTTTTGGGGGTGAAGACGTCCTAATCATTGTAGCCGTAAAGAAGATGGTATGGCAAGGTGTTCGGGATTAATTCAAAAATAAATCGTGGATGAAGTGTAATGCGAAATACGAACATACGTCTCACGAATTGTTTGCGGTTGAACTCGTGTTCGACCTCGGCATCGCCGCCTCGCTTTAATTTTGCGTTCGCGACAAAAACCGTGCGCATTGTTTCGCACCTGTTCGACTGCGAGCGCACAGTTTTTCTACGCGATGTTTGTACAGTCGCCCTCTCCCAAGGATTGTCACGCACTCCCTCTCTTCAAAAATGCTAATTAGGTTAGGTCTGGGTTAGGTCACACGCTTCCATGTGATGTAAAAACATATACAGCATTTCATTTAAAAAATTGAAGGTCACCTTCATATCCAACAAAATAGTGTAAACACAAAAAGATTACATATTCCATTGTGTTGCGCATAAAAACAGTACTACTTTACCCTCTTTCACTTTTTTCTAATATTTAATATTTACAAAAAAAAAACGATGGCTAGTAATAGCGCGAACACCCTGTATATTGCAGTATAAAAATTGTACGATTGAATTTATTTTGATTTTTTGCGATTTTTATTATAATATGTACTTCAATAAAGCAGCGTGTATAATCATTTCCATTGGAAACATTTTTGCAACTTCAATAATAGTGCAATAAAAAATCTGAAACGGTTCATTTGACCCGCAGTGGTAGGTTTAGTGTTAATGGATGCACAAATAACCACGAACGCGTATCGATCATGGTGAAAACAAGGTACATTCGATACCGCTGAACGATCGGTAACGATAACCCCGTAACATGAATCAACCGGCCCCGATAAATCCACCGTTTATCAGCAATTATTTCTTAATCGTTGTCGAACAAATATCAACAATTTCTCAGATTGACTAATCGATCACGCTAAATATAAACTAGTATCATCGTGGTAACACCGTAACGATGTTAATTATGCCGGTACTTAAATAATCGGCCAACAGTTCGTATCGCGTAACGAGTAGCCTTGGATCGAATCGAAGTTGAAGTAGCTCGAAACGATTTCCAGCTTCTTTAACTCGAGACTACAGCTTGTGCATATTCATACCGCCAGACTATGTATGTGCATTCGTTAGATGCAGCACAACAACAGGGAAGCATAGCGCATATCAATGGCTAATCTCGGAACTGCTGGAGAGCTTGAGACTGGGCTCGAGAATTGATTTCTTGAAGAATATTGCGCAGGTGATTGCCAAAGAAATTATTTGCATAATTGTACACCTTAGGAAGAAGCAAATACAGCCATTTTGTACTGTATGGATTGTATTTGTATTGGATGACAGGTTCCAGGTACATTTTCACACTACATTTCAAAAACATAGTGTAGCTTTAGAGGTTTCGATGATCAATTTGAATTGGAGGTTATGTAATTCAGTGCAGGTGATTGCCAAAGAAATTATTTGCATAATTGTACACCTTAGGAAGAAGCAAATACAGCCATTTTGTACTGTTTGGATTGTATTTGTATCGGATGACAAGATCCAGGTTCATTTTCATACTACATTTCAAAAACATAGTGTAGCTTTAGAGGTTTCGATGATCAATTTGATTTAGAGGTTATGTAATTCAGTGCAGGTGATTGCCAAAGAAATTATTTGCATAATTGTACACCTTAGGAAGAAGGAAATAGAAGTATCGAGCTACACAATCAAGAGGTTAAGCATTTTCACTGACTTACGATTTTGATCACCAGTGCATAAAATCCGCATTATTCTCGATAATCGTTTAATCGTTATTTTTCGGATCAGCGTGGGGCGATGAAGCTAAACAGATTTTGCGAGCGTATAAAATCGGTACTTTTTGACAAAGCTGTACGCATCGTTTGATTTCAATTTGGTTGCAGCGAAATCCGCGACGCGTTCGGACAACAGGCTGATTGTTGCTCGGCAAGCGATGGCCGATCGCTAATAAATTCCCCATTCGCCGACAGATAATCGAAATTATAAACGCCGTGCAATCGGTGCTCCTCTCCTCTTTTTCACTGGTTGTCGCATCGCGCTGAATTCTCGTCCTCGGAAATTGTTTTACAAATATTATTATTCAACATATTGATGTAATCGACGCGATGCATCTTATGCAAACGTTCGTTATTAGTTTCGATTTATACTCGTTTATCTTCAATTAATTTCGAACGCGTTTAATGGATGAACCGGCAAATTCTAAAATAACTGCTCCGAGGCTGCCTTCCGACAATATTTCGCTTGCATGACCGTGCAAAGCGACGCGTTACACTCCCAGGAGCGTCCCCACTTTATGGCAATTATCATTATTTGCTTGCAGAGTTTATTTGTTTACCGTAGATACGCCCCGCCCTGTGTACGCGGCCTTTTATTAAATTCTCCGTAATTCTTAGTCGTCTTTGATGTTGTAAGTGAAACATATTCGGTACAGTGTACGAACTATAATTATATTTACTTACTGTGTTTAATGCGATTTATTCAGATAAATTATTATAATGTTTTGCATATAACTTTATGCAAAATTAAAACTTTCTGCTTGAATCGCAATTAACTGGGGTGCAATAAAAATTTAATTACTTTTATAGTATGTTTAACCGGTTGAAAATAAAGTAAATGTATTCTTTAAATGCTTCTAGTGATTTTACTGTTTTAAATTACACCTACTTATTGGTGTCATAAATGCAGAAAAACCGCAGTCTAGTACAGTATTTAATCGACAAGTGTCACTAAATTCTGAACGATAATTGTCGCAAAACAATCCCTCCTTCCGCGGGAAGCTCGAGAGGCCTCGCTCGCCGAGAAGTATGACATCATACGGGTCGGGTATATCGGTGAGACCACTACTAATCCAATGACAAAGAAAGTTCCATAAAAAAATAATAAAAAATAAAAAAGTTTTGCCATTGGATTAGTAGTGGTTTCTGTCATACCCGACCCGTATGACAGAGGACTCTCGAGCTTCGCTGTCCTTTTCCACATTCGGCACAAGTCAAAGAATAGTATACCTGAACACGAAGTGTCACTGGCCGGACCCCGTGGTTGCGACATTTATCGATTAAATACTGTAATGACATTTGTACTGCATATTTGAAGCATGCGAGTACTAGTATCACAAGAGACCGTAAAAATCCATTTATTAAATAATAATTCCAGAACAAATTATTGGATTGTGTTAAATTGCTTTCAAGAACTTCGAATCGCATATATATCATCAATTTCGACCATTTTTCAAAACGTAACAAATGCAAGGATTACCATCGAACATCAAATAGCTGAAATTCCGTTCCAAATGGAGCAACGGCAAGAAGGAAGTTAATTACATTTATTTGCAAACGGATTTACACTGATAAGTAAATAAATCAAATAGATTGAATGTAGTCGAAAACGGCGTGGAAATCAATGCGAATGTTTCCATCACACAATTTCGAAAGGGCGTAATGAAAAAGATGCATTTCAAACAATAGAATTGAAAACTATTTTTAAAATTTATCTTATGAATTTATTTTTTTAATTAATTTTCTACAGCTATTGTCCGAAATTATCGTGTGACATAGTGTAATAGGCCTACAGGGGATACCACCAATAAAAAAAAATGCATTGACAATAGTACCTCGATGGTAATGTGCAAACCTACTGAAACGAGTGTCGCACCTTACGCGCCACGTTCGTCTGTCTGTTATGATCGCGCCTGAGCCCGTCCGAGCACGTGGGCGACCACGGGGAGCGAGACGCGCGGCCGGGTCGAGGAGGCGTAGCCCTCGGAAAACGGTCCTCGCGAGCAAATAAAGTCCAACGCTGTGTCCTAAACGACTGTCAATTTTGACGCGGTTCGAATCGCGCGGTTTCCGCCGTGTCTGAACATAAGCTCCGCGAACAAGTCCTAATACTGTACGAACTTTCTCGGTTACCTAGTATAAACTAAATGCACTTTGCAAAACAATGAAAGATACACCTCGACGAACCAGGGAGAAGGACCATTAATCCTTGAGAGCGGCCTCTGAGTCACGTGGGCGCCATAAACGAAATCTGAAGAAAAGACCCTTTGTACGGTTCCTTGCGACGGAACAATTACAAAAAATTCTATTCTTTATATTCAACATGGAACAACGTCGGATGAGAGCTAAATTATCTGCAATTCCAGTGGATTTCTGCGCATAATAAACATCTGAAATATCGCAGGGAAGAATGCGCGTTTGAAAAGCTTTGTCACGGTTCGGGATGAACGCACTATAGCCATAGAAACTAGAAGGAGGCAACTAGGCACTAGGCACTAGGTTTACCAAGCGCTCTAGGCATACTAAACTCTAGGCATACTTAACTCTAGGCATACTAAAATCTAGGCATACTAAATTCTAGGCATACTAAACTCTAGGTATACTAGGCACTAGGCATACTCTTTTCTATTCCGCGCGCTTCCATCGCGTCGCGGGAAACGAGGAACGAGGGACGAGGAACGAGAAACGTACCGTTGTCGAGGGAACGGCTCGTGTCGAGTACCGTTGTTGACTCACTGTCACCAATAAAAGCTCCTCTATTGCGTCCGCATCGGGGCCACGTGTTCCCGTGCTTTCCGGTGCATTTCTCTCAATATTGCTCGAATTTCCACGCAGCCGGCGGAATTGCACGCGGCACGGCACCGTGCATTGCGCCCCCGTGCATTTCCGTCTCGACTAAACTCGTCTCGCGCCGAGAAACGTTCACCGTTTCAGGGTAAACGCGTCCCACTACCAGAGGCCGAAACGTCATAGCGTTTATCCAGCTTTCTTCGAGCTTTGTCAATCTGGCAGAAACGTACTTCGCGACGAAGACGTCCCCGACACATCCGACGTCGCGAAGAACGCGTTGCAACGGTGCAAGTGAGTGGTAGAGATCGATAGAAACGCGTCCACTGACAGCGCAACTATTGATATATACTACTGTGGACTAGTACACGTTCAATCACGCGTGACTTGTGTTTATGAAATTTCTTCAGGGTTTGTTTAGAAATAGATTAGACGATTTTAACAGGTCGACTACAGTCATATGTGGGTGATACTGTTCTTTGTCTTTAAAATATTTAAAAAATTTATTTGTTTTATAATTTCGTTGGTTAAACCGAATTTGGTTTGTACACGGAGGATTATTTTGCGAAATAAAAATTATCCAGGTCTAATGTGGGTGACTGAAGTGGAATGATATTTTGTATTTTAGTGACGTTGAAAAATCGAACTTATTATAACAATATCCTTATATTCTTCTAATGTCCCTTCGATTTCGTATTTGACGTATTACTTTGTGTCTGTTGGAATTTATTTCATAAATTACATACAAAAATTAATATTTTATTTTATGTTAAAACTCTGTACATACTGTATATAGATTGCCCTCTTTATTTAATTCGTAGCTTAATTGTTTTTTCCCGACCTGAGCGATCTTCACATGAGACGCTATCTTCATCTACCATATTGACGTGCCTTTCAACGTATCTTTAAACGTATTACAGAATAAATTCAATTGTGTGTTATTGAAGTGTTATTTATTATATTCCCATAATCTAATAATAATCCAATAGTGTCACAAGAGCAGAAAATCCGCAGTCAATACACTTGGATTTTTGGGTTCTAAATGGGTTCAAAAAGTAACCACTGTGATAAGCTTTACGATTGTCGTCACAGTGATTACTTTGATTTTGGGGGATTTTTTGGAGTTGATTTTTTTGGGATTCAACGAGTGGATTTCTTTGTACTTTTGAGAAGGGTTCACCGCACTATATTTCAATAATACGAGCCATTCAATACAAAAGTGGCGTAAGTCAATATTTATCTAGTTTATAACCACGGGGTTTAAATTTATCTAGTTTTTCTAGATAAATCGGGATTTATCTATTTTACACCAAGGGTTTATTCATCGTTAAATAAAATAATTGCAATATCATTTTAGCGTGGCTTACACCAGGCCAACGTAACACCTTTTTACTTAATTCATCTTTATCCAATGATTAACTGTTTTTGCAGAATTTTTAAAATAAACGGCTCATATATCGAATATAACTTGATCCTCCAAAATTGTGCAAATAGCTAAGAACAATTAGGAGTAAAATGGTTTATGGTCCAGAGACTTTATAAGGGTCGTGGACATTGGAAAATAAAATATTCCTACAAAAATTCTATTCAGTCCGCGGCGGGATGAATTGGATTGGTTGCGGATGCAGTGCAAATTAAAATTGTGTATAGACCACGCATCCTTGTGTTAGAAATGCATCCTCGTCCGCAAGTATTGGAATTTCTATCGATTTTATTAAACAAAGTGATATCTAATCGGTGCTACGAGACTTTCCTTCATTTTTTCATTTTATAGAAGCAAAAATATGCTATTGGTTTCAGACTTGTTTATCTGTAAGATAAAAGTATCTATCTTGAAAAATGTATAGATTATGATTAGACACCTACGATTGATGCACAATATTTTGCATAAAAATCCGCAGTCTAATTACTAGTCTTCTGTAATTAGTATACACATACATACTATGGTAAAAGTGGATCAGTGAAAAGTAAAAATGTAAAGGCACTAAAAAAAATTTAAAAACATTGTTACAGTGTTTTTGACTTACTAATCCCATGGAATGAAACAGTACAAATTAGTCGAATTTATATTCCATAGAAATGGCTTAGAAAATTTTTATTTTGCATAAAAATCCGCTGCCTAATTACTAGTATTCGGATTTTATGCAGTCATGGTAAAAGTGTATGAGTGAAAAATAAAAAAGTAAATGCACTAAAAAAAAAATTTAAGAACATTGTTATAGTGTTTTTGACTTACTAATCCTGTGGGATGAAATAGTACAAATTAGTCGAATTTATATTTCTTAGAAATGGCTTAGAAAAGTTTTTATTTTGCACAAAGATCCACTGCGTAATTACTAGTATTCGGATTTTATGCACTTACGGTAAACCTGGATGAGTGAAAAATAAAAATTTAAATGCACTAAAAAAAAAATTCAAGAACATTGTTATAGTGTTTTTGACTTACTAATCCTGTGGAATGAAACAGTACAAATTAGTCGAATTTATATTCCATAGAAATGGCTTAGAAAATTTTTATTTTGCATAAAAATCCGCTGCCTAATTACTAGTATTCGGATTTTATGCAGTCATGGTAAAAGTGTATGAGTGAAAAATAAAAATGTAAATGCACTAAAAAAAAATTCAAGAACATTGTTATAGTGTTTTTGACTTACTAATCCTGTGGGATGAAATAGTACGAATTAGTCGAATTTATATTTCTTAGAGATGGCTTAGAAAATTTTTATTTTGCATAAAAAATCACGGTCTGTTATTTACGATACAGTTTTTACTGCAAGCATTTTATTCATTTAGGTTAATATAATTAATCTTGTTAGTCAGACGATACCAAGGTGCAGTCAAAAATTGGACACATGAATCATATAACAAAAGAACAAAGAAGCACATCGTAAATTAAGATTACATTCTCGCAAGGAATCACAAGAAGATTGTAGAAGAACGTCGTAAATTAAGACGAAATATTCGCAAAGAACCGCGGGAAGTTTGAAGAAGAATTAGTCAAGAAACATTTAAAAAGTTCGCCAGCACTCTATCGTAATTAACTGGAGCTCGGTTATTGTGAAGCATAATGAACGCTGGCTAAAATCGTTTACGACGTGAAGTAAAATTCGTAAGGAATTTGCTATTATTCTGTAATATCACAGCTTAAAAAACAACTAATTTTCTTAACCTCCAGATTATCTAGCAATTTTCTTACTGTTTCTAATTTACAATTTTCTGATAGCGGAATGCATGGAACCAGGAACTCGGTACAAATGTAATGAACAAACAAATACTACAGCTTGAAAAAATTATAGTTTAAGAAACAACAAATTTTCACAACTTTCAGATAATCTAACAGTTTTCTTACTGTTTCTAATTTACAGTTTTCTGATAGCGGAATGCATGGAACCAGGAACTCGTTACAAATGTAATGAACAAACAAATACTACAGCTTGAAAAAATTATAGTTTAAGAAACAACTAATTTTCGTAACCTCCAGACTATCTAGCAATTTTCTTACTATTTTTAATTTACAGTTTTCGGATAGCGGAATGCATGGAACCAGGAACTCGGTACGTAATGTAATGAACAAACAAATACTAGAGCTTGAAAAAATTATAGTTTAAGAAACAACAAATTTTCGCAACCTCCAGATTATCTAGCAATTTTGTTACTATTTCTAAATTACAGTTTTCGGATAGCGGAATGCACGGGACCAGGAACTCGGTACATAACGTAATGAACAAACAAATACTACAGCTTGAAAAACCACAGTTTAAGAAACAACAAATATTCGCAACCTCCACATAATCTAGTAACTTTCTTACGTACTCAATTTGTTTCTACTTTACAGTGTTGAGATAGCAGAATGCATCGTTACCAGGAGCACAAAACCGTTAACTCTGTACCGTAATTTAAACAAACAAACGCTGCAGCAGCTTATCTATCTGAATTACCTATTAACCTAAAAACTGTTTCATGATCCGTTCCACCGAATCTCCACGCAAAGCTCGAAAGCTCGTTCGCAATTTCAACAAACAACAATAACTGTTCCTCGCGAAACAAATGCACGAATCAGCGTGCAGCACGCCGAACTGCAACACAATCAGAGGGTCAACTCAAACACTCTACAATATTCAGAAACAGAAATCAGGCGAATTTTCACCCGAAGATTTGCACGAGGATGGAACAAACATTTCGTAAAAGTTGTCGAGAGATCTGCTTCGGCCTTTTATCTCGATACTCGCGTATGGCAGCGTGCGCTCGCGCGCACGTCGACGAGCAGCGTATAAGAATATTACCCGAAAAATTGGAGCAAACGTTTGTCCGGCGACCGGGTTAGCTGCGCATGCGCGTTACGCTTTTTTTAACGAGTTCGTTCACCGCCGTAACTTTTTAACAATTCGGTGAGCTCGGTCGATCCGATCTCGAGAGACTCAACTTCGATTATGCTCTTTTTCACACTGGAGGAAAGTCAGCCGAGATTCGCTGACAGTCGCCACTGTTGTCTATTTTATTTATGAAACTTGTACAGGGTGAAGGAACACTTTATTAGGAAGAAAACACTTCTTTCCGATTTTTACTACACGTTTGAATGAAGATATTTGTTTAACACGTTGGGCCCGGCGCCGCACAGTGGTGCCGAGGCGGCCAAAAATCGATTTTATAAATTTTCGATTTTAAAAAGAAAAATATTATTTTTGTATTACCAAATAGTGAATGTATAATGTGCCAAAGTCCGATTTTTTAAAAAAAATTTTTTTACGGAGATATGGCAAGTAACCTATTTTTCTCTCTTGGAAATTCACCAGTTTTCAGCATCATAGTTATTTAATCATTGCGTCTATAATTGAAATCTTACAACTCTGCAATTTATAGGGGTTATTACACACGCTTTAAACTATTAACTGGCACAAATAATTGTTCAATAAAGTTGTTTAACATTAAGTAATATGGATTAGTCGGAAGCCTCTTTGCGTTACGCTCATTGTTTATTTATGGAAGCAAATCTTAAAAGCTTTAAGGAGCTTCGGTGCGGCACTACTTGTGTTGGTAAGGTGATATATTGAAGTAACTTTGTGCAAAAAATGTCGGGCAACTTCGGACAACCTTCGCCGCAATTTAAGTTTAAATATGAACTTTTAGAATTTCCAAGAATGAATCGCACGGAAATTACGATTATTTGGAGTTTAGGGTAAAAATTTTCAAGGATATATATAAGTTAGTACAGTTAGTTAGAATGAATTATTTGAATTAATTATTTTTGATAAATTGTTTAAATAAAAAAAGTTAATAATAATTTTTACATGCTCAATAAATAAAGTTTTCGTTCATTGGATCTCTGTTTCTCTAAAAGGTGGCAAAGAACAAGATAATATTATCGTTATCACATTGTGGAGGAAAATGAAATCGGCCAATTACCGAACAATAAATGCCACTAGTCTATGCGTTGCTTTGTAGAAATGATTTTTTCAGATTTTTTTCCAATTTTTGATACAGGGTGGGGCAATAACTATGCCCACCTTGAATATTTCCGTTATTTGCAATAATATGGAAAAATGTTCTGAATAAAATGTGCAGACTAATTTGAATGTGCTAAAATAATTTCAGAAACGATCAGACGTGCACGCGATGCAGCGATACGAAGATAGCAACTTTGCATTAACGCAAACGTTCACCACTACGAGCATCTCTTATAATGTGAGAAAGTTCATTTTACTACCACATTTGACCTCGCACGACCTTCAATGATAGCTCGCTGAAGTGGTCTCAACACCGGCTATCACATCGCGATAAAAGAAAACATAGCATTTCATTAAAGAAATTGAGATGACCTTGAAATCTTCTTTATGCCCCCACCCACGCAGAAATTGTTTGTGTCACAACATGACCCCCTCTGTACCGTGCAAATTTTGTTGCTAATATTTTTCCATATTATTACAAATAATGGAGATATTCAAGGTAGACATAGTTATTGTCCCACCCTGTATATTCCCTGTATCTGAATATGTTTATAATGAAAAATCTCTTGGCTATAATTATGTCAAATATTCAAGCAACAACAGAGACCTTCATAATAATTATATCAATTTTAATGTTAAATTGATTGAAAATTCATTTGTGTTGGAATGACTATTTATAGGCAATTTAACATCGATGAACATCAGGCAACAAATTCTGGTATAAATTATACACATATACACAAAATCTTGAACGTAACCTGAAACCAGCTGTGACAGCAATTTAATCAAGTTGGAGAGGAATTGGAATCGTTTTAAATTTTTGTCAAGTATCCATCAAATGCGCAGACGACTTTTATTGTGATGGAAGCCATTTCCGTCTCCATAAGTTGTTTGCGATTCAAATTGATTAAGCCAGACACGTTTTGAAAGAGTCTAGCCGTAAGTACACGGATAAAGGTCAGGTTAGAAATTTAAGAGAGGCAAATTGGACACCGAAAGCTAGCAGACAAAGTGTGAAATCGTTTATTCATTTCTGTCCTAATTGCATCATATCCGCAGACTAATTATGACAGACACTGCTCCCCCCACCGCCGTTGTAAGCTCATTTGACGGTGTTATTCGCGAGACGACTGGATTATGACGTACAGGTCTAAAACAGAATAATTCGAGCATCGTATCGATAAAAATCGATGCACGTCCGGTTAGAAAATGGAGGAATTCAATTACATACCGAAGCTAGGACAAAGTCTGCAATCAGTAATTCATTTTCTTTCTAAGCGCATCACGTGCACAGATTATTCAAAGCAGAGCCTGTTTCACCTGTCATAAGTGTATCCGTCATAGTTATTTGCAATTTAAATAAATTATCTGTACTCGGAGAATTTAGCACAATGTGTTAACGCACGATCAGTTAAGTACAAAAACTAGGACAAAGTCAGCTGCAAGTAAATAAGGTGCAGTCATTTATTTTTATCCTCGATGCATCACATCCTTAAACAATGACGAACACTCTTCGACCTGTCACAAGCGCATTTGTCCTAGTATTTTGCAATTTAAATAAATTATCTATACTTGTTTCAAAGAATTTAGCACAATGTGTTAACGCACAATCAGTTAAATACAAAAACTAGGACAAAGTCAGCTGCAAATAAATAAGGTGCAGTCATTCATTTTTATCCTCGATGCATCACATCCATAAACAATGCTGAACACTCTTCGACCTGTCACAAGCGCATTTGTCCTAGTATTTTGCAATTTAAATAAATTATCTATACTCGTTTGGAAGAATCTAGCACAATGTGTTAACGCACAATCAGTTAAATACAAAAACTAGGACAAAGTCAGCTGCAAATAAATGAGGTGCAGTCATTCATTTTTATCCTCGATGCATCACATCCATAAACAATGCTGAACACTCTTCGACCTGTCACAAGCGCATTTGTCCTAGTATTTTGCAATTTAAATAAATTATCTATACTTGTTTCGAAGAATTTAGCACAATGTGTTAACGCACAATCAGTTAAATACAAAAGCTAAGACAAAGTCAGCTGCAAGTAAATAAGGTGCAGTCATTTATTTTTATCCTCGGTGCATCACATTTATAAACAATGCTGAACACTCATCGACCTGTCACAAGCGCATTTGTCCTAGTATTTTGCAATTTAAATAAATTATTTACACTCGTTCGGTGAAGCCCAATTACATGCAATTTAAAAAATTGAAGAACACAGACTTCCCCAAACAGCAGTACTCTCACGGAAAAGCTCGAACGTCGAAAATCACCTGTAGGATCGGTCGAAACAAACCATAGCAAAATTCGAGCATAAACGCAGGATTTGGCGCATCGTACCCGGTAGTCGAATCGCTCCAGCCACTGCACCCAGGAGATCTTCCTTTTCCAAAAGCGACGCGACGCACCAAGAGATATCCAGAAAACGGAAAGCAAACGTTCGAGTCACAAACATTCGGTCACCTCATTGTTCGAGTTCAGTCGCGAGACAACACCGAAGAGTACGGATGTGACCACGCGGTATCGAGACGTGTCGCGAGAGCGCGTCGAGCGTTCCACGTGACACGGCCGCATCCGCGGACGCGGGTGCATCCGGATTGCACCGATGAGATGAGGTCGGCGCGACGAGACACATCAACGGACGACTCGCGATACCGGCCGGCTAGGTTCCGGTTCCCATCTCGTGGCACTCGTGGTACTCGTTCCTAATACGGGACACGTACGCACACTACCACGCATGCACGCCGCTCCGATGCACCGCCACCGGAGAACCTCGGTGGAGACTGGACTCGCCGAAACTGAGACAGAGAGAGAGGGAGAGAGAGAGAGAGCTATAGAGAGTGAGTGAGTGCCACGGAGAGGGACACGGATGGGGATGGAATCACATCGGGAGAGTGGGAGGGAGTGAACAGCGTCGGTCGGAGCGAAAGAGAGGGAGAGACAGAGAGATGGATTCGAAGAAAATGTTAGTAGAGTGAGAAATTTGGGTGAGAGAGAAGGATGAGAACGAAAATTTTAGAGAAAAGGACGAGAGAGTAGGAACAGAAAAGAAGGGCGCGAGAGTTATGTGAAAAAGAAGGACGAAAACGAAAAATGACAGACAGAGGGCTTCAGCTGAGAAACAAGAAAGGGGAAAGAGAGGGAGAGACAGAGAGATGGATTCGAGGAAAGTGTTAGTATAGTGAGAAATTCGGGTGAGAGAGAAGGATAGGAACGAAAATTTAAATAGAAGGACGAGAGAGTAGGGTCAGAAAAGAAATGCGCGAGAGTTAGGTGAAAAAGAAGGACGAAAAGGAAAAATTATAGACAGAGGGCTTCAGCTAAGAAACGAAAGGGGGAAAGAGAGGGGGAGACAGAGAGATGGATTCGAGGAAAGTATTAGTAGAGTGAGAAATTCGGGTGAGAAAGAAGGATAAGAACGAAAATTTAAATAGAAGGACGAGAGAGTAGGGTCAGAAAAGAAATGCGCGACAGTTAGGTGAAAAAGAAGGACGAAAAGGAAAAATTAGAAACGGAGGGCATCAACTAAGAAACGAGAGGGGGCAAAGAGCGAGAAAGAGACAGAGAGATAGATTCGAGAAAAGTATTAGTGAGTAGAGTGAAAAATTTGGGTGAGAGAGAAGGATGAGAACGAAAATTTGAATAGAAGGACGATGGAGTAGGGTCAGAAAAGAAATGCGCGAGAGTTAGGTGAAAAGCAGGACGAAATCCAAAAATTAGAGACAGAGGGCTTCAGCTAAGAAACGAAAGGGGGGGGGGGAGAGATGGAGAGACAGAGAGATGGATTCGAGGAAAGTGTTAGTGAGTAGAGTGAGAAATTTGGATGACACAGAAGGATGAGAACGAAAATTTAAATAGAAGGACGAGAGAGTAGGGTCAGAAAAGAAATGCGCGAGAGTTAGGTGCAAAAGAAGGACGAAAACGAAAAATTAGAAACAGAGGGCTTCAGCTAAGAAACGAGAGGGGGCAAAGAGAGAAAAAGAGCGAGAGAGAGAGAGAGAGAGAGAGAGAGAGAGAGAGAGAGAGAGAGAAGAAAGACAAGGGAGCAGACAAAAAAGATCAGAGCGAAGATTAAGAGCAGAGAAAAAAGAGAGCGTAGAAAAGCGTGAAGTATGAAACAGAAGAATAAGGAAGAATCGGGGAGAAAGGAGACGAGGGGGGAGGCTTAGTGGAAAGAAGAGGGGGGGGGGGGGGTCGAAAGCGGCGAACAAGATGAATAAGGGGAAAGAAAACGGAGGGCCGCGTTAAGAGAGAGCGTTAAGAGAGACCGGTGAGAGAAATGCTGCCGTGGTGGAGACCGCGATCCAACTGCGCCCGCGCTTAGCTAGATATCAGCCCCCAACTCATGCACCCACACCACCCGTACCACCCACAGCCACTCATGCCACCCATGCCACGCGGCGCTACAGCGCCGGGTCTCTCCGCCGCCCTAACCAGTAGCTCTGCCAACCAGTGTTCAACGGTAGTTCGTTCAACTGATTCAAAAATGTAACGATCAAAATCAATTTAGCATTCGTGTGCCTGCAAGAGAGTTTTACTTTTTTTCTTGACGTTTTTTGATGGGAAAAAACACGACTTTTGGATTTCTGCGCACCGAAATGTACATGGTGTTCCAGGACAGATGGTACAACAGAGCATGAGATGACTCTATTTGCAGAAGTAAGTGGAAAGAAACGAATAAGATTGTTCAGCTGACGCTTCGCATGTCTCAGCATGAGCAATAAGTAGAATTGGTTGGCCATGGTCAGACGCGTCGGCCGAGTTATCGAATTGAATTTTCTCGAATACGGAGCATCAACGGAAACAAATGTTACTCGTCTTTGTTTTACCTGGTTTTGCAAATTACAGCACCTCATGCCCAACCAACTTGTACCAACCATCCTGAGACACCCTGTATAACAATCACTGTCTGTCAAATTGGTATAAAAGTGTCTTACCAAGCGGAACAATTGCTTCATAATTTTGTTCATTCGATTTTGTTCATTTAAAATGGTCTTACAATTTTGTTCCACCTGGAAACGTATCATTTTTGTTCCAATCGGAAATTTGATGTAATTCCCCTGTAACCGATATCGTTAACCAACATTTTCTACGACATTTAGTGATGATGCACTTTGTAGTTTCAACGCATATTTTTTTACGCTTCACTCGCGAACTAATCTGTGCTAACTAGACAGTGGATTATATGCATCTATGACAAAAACGGATTGATCGAACGGAATTAATTAAAATTATTGAAAAACAAAATGCACTTTCATCTGACTTCTGTGTGCTGAAAATAACTTGGACAATTTTTATTTCGCATACAAATTCGCAATCTCGTGATCACTCAATAACATAAAAATCTTGCGATTTGTCAACGAAAACATGAAAGAAGTTTTAAAAAGAAATTGAATAATAAGGGCTGAGCGATGTCAATGTGAGTAAAAAATTAATTACTTCAATTTTTACAATCTTATCCACCATGTACCATAAACAGCGAATAAACGTTCTCCAAATAATTGCAACCGACCGGAACAAAAGAATCAAAATAGGATAATTTTTAAAAAATTAAACCGAACGACATAAACGTTTTTTAAGTATTAGTAAAATTAGTTTACCTGCCACTAAATTTTTTTTAAATTACTATTACAATTTAAATTTAAAATATGCATTTTTGCCATTTTTAATCATTTATGGCTGGTAACAACGTCCATCGATTTCGATGAAACTTTGTGCACGTAAATAATTTACTCACAAACAGGTAAAATTGCAAATTGTAACCATAATTCTTTTCTTTTCAATTTCGACCGATAACCGTTTTTAAATCACTTCCTTGCACATTATCTAATAAACTAATCCTTCTAACGTCTCAAAAAAGAATTCGAGTTCTATGGTCGAATTTTGAAAAAATCGCTCCTTTAAAGGACGTGCCAAATACTTCTGTTCGACACTGTATATCGGTAATTCTCATTCGAATAAAATTGACGCTGGCAGCACTGCCAGCTGTTGTAGTACCAGCACCGCTGTTGCTGGTAGTACTGTCGGGGTTCGACGTCGACGACGTCGGCGCGGCAGTCCCGCTAACGGCAGTCGATAGCGGTTGTATTATTATTGTTATGATCGACGCTTCTACCATTATAAGCGACATCGTATCCGTTGCCTGTTAAATTCGATAACGTGATTGCTGCTTGTTGCTATCACGCGTCCCCCGTACCCATATATTCATATAACCAAACACTCGTACACTCATACACTCATACACTCATACACTCATACACTCGTGCAGCCATATCACCGTGGCTGCGCCGGATATACGACACACGATCTCCCTGACCAAGATTCCGAATGCTAACTGCCGTGATAACAACCGCACCGATCGTCTCTCGTCGCCCAGACACGTGAAACGGTGATCTGAATTTTTTTACAGACCCGGTTGTTCGAGGATATTTTTTCGAGATCCAGTTGTTTGCGAATTTTTATTGTCGCGTCGACATTTTCGGCACGGTTACGGGCCTTTTCGTTGCTACGACCGCGATAAAACTGCTTTAACCCCATCCCTTACGAGCTTTTTTACTGCCTCGGTGATTACAACTTGTTTATCGTTTATGGTTGGCCACAAGTGAGAGAAAATTGAACTGTTAGAATTGTTACATATCGATGATGGGAAAATTGAATTTTGTGTTTTTTAGGCGCTTATTTGGTACATTGATTAACCCTAGTATAAAGATATTGATGTTACAGTGGTCTATTAAAAGAAATCGGAAGTAATTCATTTTTAGAGGTAATTGATTTTAGATGAATTTTATTTCGATGTCTATCAATATGATTGTTGTGTGCAATCTTTTCTTATGAATGGAAAAATTATTGTATACAGTATTTTATCGGTAAGTGTCCACAACACGGGTCTGTCCAGGGACAATTATCGTCCAGGTATACTATTCTTGGACCACCGAGTATTCCAATGACAAAACATGATTTTTTAAATTTTTTTATGGAACTTTCGCCAACATATTCATGGCATTTTTCTAATGAAAATTATACCGAATAAGATATAATTTTAATGGACGATGAAAGTTTCGGGAAATTAATGTGAATATGATCCGAATTATATCGTGTTTGCTATTATTTTAATAAGAAAAATCTCACAAATATATTAGTGGAAGTCTCATTACAAAATTAGTAATAATAAAAAAGTTTTTTCATTGGCATTACACTGTGTGTATACGTGGCGTGGTAGTCATTTGTTTCGTCACTTGTTTTAACTGCACACGTGATAAGAAGGCGCTGTAAAATTTGTTACGAAAAAAACGTTAAAAATTTAGGTTCCCAATCGGCAAGAAATTGTACTATAAAAGTTGCAACATTCTGCGATAGTTGTGAGGGAAAAGTTCACCGTAACATCCCTTTGTGATTGTATACAAACTTGTCACATAAATGTTAAATAATAAATATTAAATATATCTTAACTAAAATGTTTTATTTTAAACTAATACAGACATTATAAAAAAATATTATGTGCGAGGATGCGACTCGCTTGGTAGAGTAATGTTCAGCCAAGTATTTGTTAAATAAATACCTAGAAAAGTAAATCTATTGCTTTGTTGTGTTATGCATCTTAAACTATCTTGACCTGTCCTTGACAATTACAATTTTGCACTATTTTCATCACTGTAAGGCATACGCCGGGAAACAAAATAATACAATTGTAAATTGTATTTGTATTTCAAATTTAATGTACAGTATTTCATCGGTAATTGTCCCAAATGTCTCCGACATAATTGTCCCTCAGATATCCCCACTAGTGCGGGGTGTACCCCATTGAGGGGCCGTGAAGCTCGAGAAATATGACACCATGCGGCTCGGGTATATAGATGAGACCGCAGTAATCCGAATTTCCAACTTCTTTATTATCGAAGTCCCATAAAAAAATAATGATTAATAAAGAAGTTGGAAATTCGGATTAAGTATGTTTACATTTCTCGGTGACCGAGGCCTCTCGAGCTCGGCTGTCCTTCTCTAGGTTCGGCAAACCTGAAACAATGATATCCCTCGCGCATAATTGTCCCTCCGCAGGCCCGCGTTGTGGACAATTATCGATGAAATACTGTAATTGTATTTTTTTTTTAATTTTCCGTCCTGAACGGAAAGTCTTCAAAAAACGGTCTGGCACGGAACGCGTTGAACTGATCAAAAGATTTTTGTTCCCGTAATTTTCTCGTAAATAATTTTTTGAGCAGCAACATCCGCCGATCGTCGTTGCGAACATGTTCCAAACCGGAACATCTCTTGCGCTGGGAATCACCGTAGGTTCGAGAGCAGGGGTTAGGGTAGTTATTAAAAGATCTCCGTTGTCGTTAGGGGGCGTCTATTAAATCCTTTTCTCTCCCGATTTAGCGAGCTTGTCGTGATATAGGCTCGGAGAACTTTCAACCGTGTAACTTTCAAGTATAAATAAATTGGTTAAAAGCTTCTGTCATATTAGCCGGGAGTTTATTAAGTTAATGTTATCTCTCCGGCTCTTAATATCGCGCTCCGACGAAAAGTATGACTTTATTAGTCCTTGCCGGGGCGGTGTTCTTGTATTTATAAGAATGTGGTAGTTGAATGTCATAATAATTCCTCGTGCGTTCCGTTTCTACGTGCGCCGAAAGTAGGCTATCTCTTTAATAATTCCTTAAAACGGGGCTCATTACTTTGCGATGACCTCGTTTAACCGGTGAAAGATATTTCATAGGGCCCTTCCTACACGGCTGTCTCTTCTCGCATACATTTCAGAGGAATTCTACCAACCGCTGTCTTCCGCAAGCACCTGTCTTCTACGGAAATGACGTTCATTGTGCTCCTTTGATCCTTTAACTCGGTCCCCCGTGCTTAGAAGATTATTGCATATTTATGGGCGACAGTATTCTTACGCCAGGATTAGAAATTCATGTTTCCGCGTCGTTTGTTGCTATTTAACTTGGTTTAACACCCAACTGCGATTTATCATGACGAGAAGGTCTCGAAATTAATTTTCACCTGCTCTGTTGTATCGGTGACAGAATCGGCACAGTTAAAAAACAAAATGGCGGATCCAATATGGTGGACATGTACATTAAAAAATGATTATGCCTGTTTGGAAAATGATCTTTTTGGGGTCTTTGGAGTCGCTGATTACGAATATGAAGTTTAAATTCCAAAAAACAAAATGGCCGATTAAAATTTAGAGAACAATTCGCATTAAATGTGTTTTGAGTGGTTGATAGGTAAAAATGTATAAATTACAAGCAAAATTGCACTTTGTATGTCAATAATTGGTATAATTGTACAATAAATTATGTACATAAGATTTAATCATCCGAATCGTCATCGATATCAGATCCTTCTTCGGAACCATCTTCTTCTTGCGTAACCATTTGCCTTTCCTTATAAGGTGCAAATGGCGAAAGCAACAAATTTACTGCTTCCGGTGACAAACTATTCATTTTTTTTTGTCGGCAGTTTCCTTACACTTGAAATATATAAGACTGCAGATATCTATTCAATTCACAATGATTATAAAGAAATGCTTACTAACAATTGTAAAATCGCATTTTTAAAATCCATAGGAAAGAAACAAAGTTTACCCTCGTATGAGCAGAGTGGCGCCTAGCGGCAGTTGGTTTATATAAATTTTGAAAGATAAATGTATTAGCAACACGTCAGAAAAGAAATTTTGGTGGTACTCCGTGGAACTTTTAAGTTATGTCTACGTTTCTACAATACGCGCATCAAGTTTTACCTTCTACGTTCTCCAAAGAATATTTCCATCGTGTAACGTAATGATTAACAATATTGGAGATACAAAAACAGATAAACATTCTACTTACTTCCAGGAACAGCATCCATTTTGCAGAATTGAAATGGACGCACTATTGTGAAAGTTATGCACTTTAGAAGGGGGCGTTCAATTTCCTACTAACGCGCGCGACAAATGCTCATCGAACGAAGGCTAACTTTGAACTGACTACTAAACCGCACCATAAAGTTTTTACCGTTTCCCCTGCTGGCCATTCAGTGGTCATATCGTCACTTTAGCAAACCCTACAATTACAAACTCCTAGGAGGTAGTTTAATTTTGAGATTTTGGCCGTGTTTTCGGGATTTGGAACCACTGTGCGTCGGGTAGACTGTAGCAGATAAACGCAGAAAATGTATCCCCTCCACTTTAGTAATCCGATCTCGGCTCGGGTATACCTGTGTGAACCACTACTAATGCGACGCGGAGAGTCGCAGTCGTCGGCACAATCCAATGGCCCGTGCGTCATGACAATGTAACACCAATATTTAATTTTTTTTTATTATTATTTATTTTTTCATGAAACTTTCACCGATATATTCGTGGCATTTTTCTGATTAAAAAAAGACCAAACACGATATGATTTCAACTGTGTAAATACTATTGTAGTATTTAGTGGTTTAAATGACGATGAACGTTTCGGGAGTAAGGAAGTATAGCGTATGGGAAAGAAAGAGACGCGGAGAGTCGCAGTCGCCGGCCCAGTTCAAAAGGCCCGCGCGTGGTCTCGCTTTACAAGCGCTGTCCTTCTCTACGTTCGGCTCGGTCTTAGAAGCTCAAAAAATAGCTACCCGTCACAGATAAACGCATAACTATCCCCCCCCCCCCCCCCCGAGGCTTATGCGTTTATAGAGGATTTACTGTAGTAGGCTTTTGTCTATACGTGTAACTCCACACAATGAAATTTTGCAAAAGCTTCAACGGCTTATATCTCAATAACTATTTGTTTGCGACATATGGCTCCTTTCAAACTTTTTCTCTTCTCGATGAGTAGAAGGCGTTGATGTAAAAAAAAACTTTAACAACAATTTTCTTTGTTATAAACAATTTTGCGGCAAGTTTCTCTTACAAATGTCCACCGATCCAGACCTGTAGATTCACCCCTAGGACCGATGACAATTACTTTTTATACACCCTGTATAGGTGATTGTAAAACTATTGTACAATAGCGATTCGTGTTAGAAAAGTCGAAAATAAGCAAATGGTCGAGGCAGGCCATGTGGCTCTTGTCAGTGCGTTGTCCCCCCCCACCCCTAAGGGAAAGTCCTTTAGGTTGGGGGTGTCATAAACAAAGAGGCATACTGTCGAAGGCGTTCTCACGGCTTAGGATTTTTGGGACAGCAGGACATTCTTGTTCTGACTGTCGTCTTGTACAGTTGCTTCGAATAAAGACTCTTGGTATTACGCCCACATTTATTTCAATTAAACATATCGCGTTATCCACCCCTCGGTTTTAATTAACTTACATTCGAGTGTCAGCTCTGCAAGCAGAACGACCGCGCAGAGGTCGAACGGGTTAAACGGGGTGTCTTTGGTAAATGGTCAAAGCCGCGACCGAGAAAAGAGCCATCGTAGAGCCATCGGATAATGCGACAATAAAGTTTACGAGGGAACGCGCGTTGGTGAAATCACGATGGCGGTGCATGTCTGGTGATGTGCGCGCGGCTTGTTACGCCACGAAAACGCGGCCGAACAATAACAATGGCCGGGGCGACAATGTAAACCGAGCATTACCTTGTGTAATACCGCGCGACATCGAGCTTGCGGTTCCGCGATCTTCCTCAAAGTGGCTGCGCGATAGTGGCAACGATATCGGGGCCATCCGATTCTGCCAGCACAGTCGATAAGTGTCTGCGAAACGACCAGGTTGTTCCGTGGTACAACACCACCGTTCCTATTGAAAACGATAAAACGTGGCCGAGGTGACTTCGCGAAGCTACGTTACCTCGCATCCGCACGTGTCCTACAGATATCGTTACCGAAACTTTCCCTCTTCTTTTTCTATTTTTATTTAAGACGAACAACCGATTTGACCCAGCTCGCTCTGGTCTTTCGATATCCACGTTGCAATCCCTTTTGTTTTTTATCGCTCGATATTTCAGCAGCCTGGAGCTACTAAGCTTCGAGGGATTTTCGTTTAATGGGTTCGAAAAATTGATTCTTCTTTTTTGTGTGTGTGTGAATCGGAGGTACAACATCGAAGGAACGCGTTCTCGAAATTTGATCATCGGTGAAGTACGGATTTCTGTTCTGTTTATAATAAAAATTTATAAGAGAAATTTAAAACAGCAAATAGATGAAAAGAGTAACATTAAAAAAAATAGAGATGACCTTGAAATCTCCTTTATGACCCTACCCAAGCAGAAAATGTTTGTGTCGCAACATGTGTACCGTGCAAATTTTGTTCCTAACATTTTTCCATATTATTACAAATAATGGAGATATTCAAGGTGGTCATAGTTATTGCACCACCCTGTATATGTTTGAAAGAAGACATTCGTTTAATCATCCCTCATAATTCTTGGTGTCGTGTTCTGTATTTAAACAATGCAAAAATTGGTCTACATTAACGATTAATATATTTGTTCTCGAAATATTTATTTAACTTTACAGCTCCGCGCCGCCCGCATCGTCAGTTTGTGTACATTATATAACCTACAATTTTCATCTGAAATAGAAAAACCAAAGTTTTTCTTAATCCTTATAAAATTATGTCGCCGATGAATAAAAAAAATTCCGAGAACTGCATAAAAATGCAAAAATTTTGAGGATCAACAAAAAAAGTTACGATTTTCGCGAAAAAATTGCGGCTTTGTAATGCAGAAAAAAATGGAAAATGAAACTATTTATAATTTTTTTTAATTCATCGAAAACATAATTTCACATAAATTAAGAAAAACTTTGGTTTTTCTGTTTCAGATGAAAATTGTAGACTGTAAAACAGGGATGGGTACGGTAGGGGCCCCCTCAAACGTCTGCTTCTCCCACCAACCTCTCTTTCATGCGCGACGCCTGCGCACTGGTCGCGAAGTGCGAAGCACTCCCTTCCTCTAAGGTAACGGCGGATGCTGGTGGGGGACAGTGGACGCTATGGTGGGGACGGTTTTGTCTCAATTGAGACAAAAATGCCCATCCCTGCTGTAGGATTTGCACAAACCGACGATGAGGGCGGCGCGGTGTCATGAAGTTAAATATTTTGACAACAAATATATTAATCGTTAATGTAGATCAATTTTTATATTGTCCGCAATTCTGATGAATAGCAATTTTTAAAAGGAATTTCTTTTCACATTAGCTAGCAAACTAATTTTTCTAGTATTTGAAACCAGAAATTTAATAAAAATTATTCCCTTTTAAAAGGTGTGCCAATATTTTTTTAAGCACAGTAGGTGTTTGATGGAAAAATATTACACGCTCCAGTGTAAACGTTAAAGTACTTAGGGACGAGATATGTATGACTTGCACTACTTTTGTGATTATCGACAGGATTCTTACGGTGTCTTGTGAGTTACGGGGGACAGTGGATGCTATGGTGGGGACGGTTTTGTCTCAATTGAGACAAATATGCCCATCCCTGCTGTAGAATTTGCACAAACCGACGATGAGGGCGGCGTGGTGTCATGAACTTAAATATTTCGACAACAAATATATTAATCGTTAATGTAGACCAATTTTTATATTGTCCGCAATTCTGATCAATAGCAATTTTTAAAAGGAATTTCTTTTCGCATTACCTAGCAAACTAATTTTTCTAGTATTTGAAACCAGAAATTTAATAAAAATTATTCCCTTTTAAAAGTTGTGCCAATATTTTTTTAAGCACTGTAGGTGTTTCATGGAAAAATATTACACGCTCCAGTGTAAACGTTAAAGTACTTAGGGTCGAGATATGCATGACTTGCACTACTTTTGTGATTATCGACAGGATTCTTACGGTGTCTTGTGAGTTTGTGGGCTGATATATTAGCAGCGAAGGATTCGGGCAACGTTCCACGAATGAAAATCGAGGCCGGGTAATCTCTGAATGCGACAATGATCGATAACCGCGAGAAATGTGTACTCTTTCGGGTCGCTTCACGGCATTTATGAAATATTCCGTCGAATGGCGCCATTACGAAGCTTAACGCTCGGCGTCACCAAATTACTCGGTTTCCTAAAAACCCAGCGAAATTATTCGGCCTATAATTCATGCCGATGCTTTGACCACGGCTCTCGTGCCTTTATTTCGCGCAGTTGTTATCAGGTATTACATGAACGTAACGCTTTCAAATTTATCAATCAACTATCAATTTGTACCAACTTAGCCCGGAGAATTCGTCAAAAGGCAATCAGCCATCCCCGCGCAGCTGCAATGTTTGCACTCTTGCGTTAAACGTATTTCATGGTCCGGCGAATATTCGGGCCATTAATGTTAATAACGCAAACGCAATAATATCAGTTTTAATTATCGAAACGTTTCGTGACATTAATTGTTAAGGGAATCGGCGGGACAAGGGAAATACTGATTCGAGGATTTCCTTTTTGCTCGCGATCAGGGATACGGAAACTTTTAAAAAATTGTCTGTATTAATTCCAAGAAGTATAACAAGCATAATAATAAACGCAAATAAAATAGTTTGAATGTTGAAAATATTCTTAACCCTTTGCGGACGCGTGTCTGCCGACTGTCGCCCAAACAATTTTACCGTTCTGCGACTGTGAATAATTTTTAAAGCAATTAATACTCCCGAAAAATATGAAACTAATTTTTACTGAACACAACGCGTTTCACTTCATTTAATTCCTACACCAAAGTCCTCAGTAAACAATTTTGTTTGATAAAGAAAATTTATTCGAACACTCAAAAAATATGCTAAAAATAATCCCCGTCCGCTAAGGGTTAAATTATATTAATCTTTAAATAAATCCGCAGGTTAGTGATAATGAAATAATTCAAATTAAATTGGCTGAAAACGAGACAGAATACCGGAAGACAAGAAGAGTGAAATCTTTCCGGAGGCAAATACTATTTCATTTAATGTTTCAATGAAATTAACTTTTTATAGACGATGTAGAAGAGATATTAAAAGTAGCAATTGCCACTTGGTTGGAATCGCAGCGAATAAAATAAAGGTTAGGTTTTATTCGAGTATTTGTTCTTGTTTGAAGGAATTTAATCGCGAAGCTACCGTCAAACTGACAAGCGACGAGGTAGAAATTGTGGTGCAAATTAAATATAGAGAAGCTATGTAGAGCGAACAATTCAGCGTGGTTTGCCCGGACCCATTTTGCTAAATTGTGTCACGGTGGTCAACGCGTTAATTTCTAGGAGGGAAACTGTCCTCGACTTCAATTTGGAGCTTGCACACTGTCGACCTATCGGAAGTCCATTTGGCGGCGTCTTGCGAGATTCGATCGTTGGTCGACTCTCGTGTTACGAGCAAACAATATTTCCGCCATTTTTACGCATTAGTAGATAATACTTGAGATCGCCTTTCTGCCCGACGAATCCATTTCGTGGATGTCTGATGGTACAACAGACACACTGTAACAAATTTTGTCGGAGTACGCATTAGATGCGATGGTTTAGTCATTCGTTTGTTTATTTATGTAGGATTTTGATCCTATTAATTTCGAGGATATACGAGGATAATCTTTATACGTTTTATTAACCCTTTACACTAGAAGCTGTTTGAATGCCAAAACATTTTTTTACCTAAAATGTTTCCATTCTGTATGATTTACTTATTACTATTACTATTATTAGTATTACTACTATTCTTATTACTATTACTATTATTAGTATTACTACTATTCTTATTACTATTACTATTATTACTATTACTACTATTCTTGTTACTATTACTATTATTACTATTACTACTAGTAGTGATAAGAAGACCAAATGAGAAAGTTAAAGAGAAATTAAGACAGAAATGCAAGACACGAAATTATAAAGTTTAACATTTTTTTATAGTGATCATTTAATTATACATCAACGCGATAATTTAGTTGTATAATACGAAAGATCTAATAAGGCAAAAATATAATATGTAGACTGTGGATTACAAACAGTTACGCAAAAATAAAAATTGTTCAAGACGATCATTAAAAGTGAAAGTTAAGTAAAAATGTAAAAATTTCTTTTTCCAATAATTTTAGTAAGTGGAAAAGAGGGCAACAACAGTTTTCAATTCTTTTAATGTCTATACAGTTTGTTCTGTTATGTACTAATAAAAACGTACCGTCCATCCATCAGGAGATGGCAGTGATTTCCCCCTCCTCCTTTTCCCTTTCCACTATCCCATTACACTACATGAGCACACTCCAACGTCCCCGACTGAGACCGTAGACTGGTCACGTGACGTGCCGCGCAACGCGTTACATATTACTCTGGTCATCAGAGAGGTGGTAAACTGTATACCCTTCGATTTAACCGTCTGGCGACACTGGTAGGTACCACGTGATCTCCCTCCTGCGCGCTACACGTCTACCGCTATTGGACGAATCGCGCGACAAAGACGGAAACGCGCGCAGTAGTGTGACTGGAGCAGAGAGATGTGGTGACGCTGAGCGCCTATGTCGACCGTTCCCGTCAGAACGTAAACATAAGAGTGGGGTCCGCAACCTGGCGTCTGGAGTGGGGTCTCGCAGTCCCCCTGCAATCCCCCCTGCACCCCACTGTCGAAAATCACTGCCATCTCCTGACGGACGGACGGTAAAGTATCTATGCCAGGGATGGGCAATTTTGCCTCAATTGAGGCAAAACCGTCCACACCGTAGCGCCCTCTGTCCTCTTCCAGCAAGCGCGGTACAATGGGGCAACGAAGACACGAGACATCAGCGTACGCAACGAACATGCGCGCTGCATGAAAGAGAGGTTCGTGGGAGAAGCAGGCGTTTGAGGGGCTCCACCCGTGCCCATCACTGATCTATGCAATAGAGTGAAATGGAATTACGAACCAATTTCTTTTCTTGGCCATTGCGGCTCAAAACAAACTAACCTAACAAACTGTAAAACATCTGTAAAACTACAACAAGTATCATTTCAGTGAAATTAATGGACTCGGCCTGTTTCGCCAATCGAAACGGCTCGGCAGCTCGACCAGGCAATGCATCAAATAGCCCGAGCGACGTCCGGTTTAACCTTCCATCGGGCGCAACTGATCTGAGAGGCACAGCGCGGTTGTTTGGGTACCTCCCCCCCCCCCCCCCCCCTCACCAGGCAACATTGTCATTTGGGGTTCCCAGTAACCGCCTGTTTTGACGTGCTCTAAGAATCCTTCCCACTTAGTTTGCCGTTCACCATCATTACGAGAAGTTATTCAAGTTTTGTTCATATCAACTCAGTGCGCCCGAACTCATCACATTTTTGAAGGTACGTATTTCCGAAATATTAGCATAAAAATTATTTATTATCTTCGCTTTAATTTCAATAATGTAAGAGTTTTCATTAATTTTGTGAAAATACATTGACCGTATCGTAAAATCCCAGTGCCGAAGGTTCATGTTGAGTCAAATCACAGCTGTTCGGTGTGTGTGTGTGTTTGTCGTTTGCCGGCACACAAACGAATCTGTGAAGACGTCGCGCTCGTCGTCGCGGTTCGCTCCTCTCTCCCCGCGACCCTCGGGCGGACCGAGTAGTTCGTGGTCCGCGGTGGGGGACGCGAAGCGCGAAAAATATACACAATGACGAGGCGAGCTCGCTCTCTTTTCCTGGAATCGTCGTGACGACAGAGTCAAAAATCTAGTACATTGTACAAGTGCTCTATCCCTGCTTCTTGCCGATAGAACAGGCCGACGCTTATAATTTACTGTACCGGTTACCTTGTATCGCGCGTGAGTGAGAAAAATAAATAGAACGAACGCTCTCCCACACATCCGATTCATAAGACATTTATTTTACTATTTCGCGATCGTAAGTTCAAGTTTCCGCGCAACGGAAACCAACGAAGATCGAAACAGTTCAGGTAGCAAGTAAGTATCTGGAAAACACAAGCGACCCAGTCACCCCCACCCTTGGGGAAGGCCCAAAAGAGCGTCCCTTCAAGTATAGACGGTGCCAAGTGCAGTATTTCCTAACAGCAGTTGTATCAATGAACTTAATTAAGTGTTTATTGTATTTTTTGAATGTGTGCTCGTCAAGTACATTGCGCCCGAACTCGGCGGTCGAGGCATTGCGCCCGACGGAAGGTTAAGACAGTTCGCGATCATGCGACAACAATTAAGCGCATTAGCAGGTGGTGGGCTGTCGTCGGAAAGAGCAGGTGGAAAGTTTCGTCGCTGACAGGGCACGGCGTGGAGCGTTCAACAGCATCGCGTCGTCGGCGGCGGTTGGTGGGGAATTAGCAGACAGTCTTCGCGAGACTAACTACCGTTGGCTTAGGTGGGCCAGCAACTTGCCACGATCGAGGATCAGAACTCGGCAGCCTGTTAACGCTCTTATCTAAGAAAGGGACACGACGTGCCTGTGTCCGTGACTCGACTATCCGAGTGTTTGGTCCGTGGGTTAGGGGACGAGCTATGAAATTTCCCAGGTGCTGAGAGATACCTGCTCGCACTTTTGCGCCTTGATGCTCCGCTCTATTCGCACTGGTCCCGTCGGATAGAATCGCTCTATGGCTGCCGAGTCGCAGACGTTCCAGCCCCCGAATCCATAAGAAGCAATCTCATCTCCCTCGTCATCCAATAATTTTCTCTTTTTCCCGTTTCCCGGTTGCCCGATCGGCCGCCTTCTCCTCCTCCTTTTCTCACCTTCTTATCATCCAATCAATCTCTTTCCTGCCGCACAGCTCCCAATCATTTTCCCTGCAGTTTTGCGATCGCCTTTTGCACTTTGACACGCACGAGGACTTCTAACTTCAGGCCTCAACATCTCCAAGGATACCAGCTCATAGTGCAGTCCACTCAATTTTTCTTATAAATGCATCGAATCCACAAACTCCATAAAGTATACATAACCTCAACGATATTAAAATCGTGCAATTTGTTTCTGGAAATAACAAACGGAACACGTAAGATATAGAACTGATATTTGGTCCCCTCAGGGTTTCAAATCCATTTTACCATTCTCCCCCTTCTTCCACTCTCCCCCCTTCTTCCGCTTTGTTCACTCTCACCTAACGCCAATGTTCAGCCTATTTCAGCCAACTTTTCAAAGGGACCTACTGTTTATTACGGTGGGTCCCGAACCACCAACACGTAAGATATAAAAGAATACAGTATTTCATCGGTAATTGTCCCAAATGTCTCCGACATAATTGTCCCTGAGATATCCCCACTAGTGCAGGGTGTACCCCCTTGAGGGGCCGTGAAGCTCGAGAGGCCTCGGCCGCCGAGAAATATGACACGTATCTATGTACAATATAACTTACTCTTCTTCATCATCTTGTAAATAAGGAAGGGAAGGGTACTAAAATAACTTTAAACGAAATATATAATAACAAACCCACTACTTTCGCCCCAATAGTACCCCACAAACTTCGGACGTAGCTTCGGTGGTGCCGAAACTCGCGCATGCGCGTGAAAAGCGCCAACATTCCCATCACTGGTTACATTGTGATGACGCGAGTCGATTCGAGTCGATTCGAGTCCATTCGATTCGATACGAGTAGATACGAGTCGATTCGAGTCGATACGAGTCGATTCAAGCCGATTTCAGTCGATTCGAGTCAATACGAGTCGATTCGAGTTGATTCGAGTCAATCCGAGTCGATTTGAGTCGATACGAGTCAATTCAAGCCGATTCGAGTCGATTCGAGCCAACACGAGTCGATACGAGTCTATTCGAGCCTATTCGAATCAATTGTTAGTGTTACAATCAATCAAGTGTTACATTGTGATGACGCACGGGCCTTTGGATTGTGCCGACAACTGCGACTCTCCGCGTCGCATTAGTAGTAGCTCACACCGATATACTCGAGCCGAGATCAAATTACTAAGTGGAGGGGATATATTTTATGCGTTTATCCGTTACAGCTTTTATGCGTTTATAGAGGATTTACTGTATTCATGTTTTCGTATGGACCGTGTTTTTTTCTCTCTTTGTTGTAGCGTGGACATTCTGTGATTATATGGCTTATTGATAATCGTGTGTTACAAAAGACAAATATAGGAGGAGAATTAAACCGAAGAGTTGTTTATTATCCTGTTTCCAATAATATTATAGCCGGATGGTTGAAAAGAGCAAGGAACCGTGAAGCAAAATGAGCCCTAACGAGTCGCGGTTACCGTCCGTTTCATCGGTTTACTCCAAAAATCATGGAGAACTATCGCTCAGCCGAGGCTTATTAGCATTTAGAGTGGACGAGGATTTATTCTGCGTCTGCGACTGCCGGATCACGACACGGTATGCATAGAATTATCTTCGAGCACCTGGACAATAGTGACCTAATCCATTCGCAAAGAAAACGAGGTGCTTTCCTGTCTGCTCCCCCGGACACCGGCCATTTCTCTTGCGACTTTTACCTCTTTCATTCTCATCCCCCCCTTTTTCTCTCTCTCTCTCTCGCTCACTCGCTCCCCTCTCTCCAGCGTGTATCCCATCTTTCATTTTCATTTTCATTTTTATGCGGCACGTTGCCAGCCCGTAACGAGAAAATAAGGAATCCGAGAGCAACACCGAGAGCTCCGGCCGGACCAACGCCCACGCGGCTCGATATTTACTTCTTATTCAGAACGTGTACCTGGATTATTCTTAACGAACGCAGACCTCACCCGATTAACCCGCTTTCTAATTAATCACTGAAGCTCGGCTACGGTTTTGCGCTACGTCAGCGACCTTAATGAGTCTGTGCCCTTTAATACTTTCGATGTTCTACAGACTTTAGAAACTCTTGTTGATTTTCCTGCACCGAATACGACTCTGAAAACATTAAGGTTCAAGGTTCAAGAAGGTTCATGTTTTCAAAACATTCAAACATAAACGATGGCACCTCGAGCCATCAACCTTGAACTTTTAACAGCTGATCTTTGAGTCCTGGACATTCAACATTGAACCTCGAGCGGTTGAACCTTGAACCCTGAACCTTGCACCTGAAACAATTGAGCTTAGAGCCTTGAACCATATATACTAAACTTCGAACAATTGAACCTAGAACAATTGAACGTGGAGTCTTGAATGTCGAACCCAAAACAATTGAACAGCTGATCTTTGAGTCCAGGACATTGAACATTGAACCTCGAGCGGTTGAACCTTGAACCCTGAACCTTGCACCTGAAACAATTGAGCTTAGAGCCTTGAACCATATATACTATACTTCGAACAATTGAACGTGGAGTCTTGAATGTCGAACCCAAAATAATTGAACATTGCCCTTTGGATTTTAGCTATAGAACTTTGAGGTTTGAACTTGAACCAGTCGAAGCTCGCACCTTGAACCTTAAACATTCAAACATAACCCATGGAACCTCGAGCCATCAACCTTGAACCTTTCAGAGCTTAACTTTGAGTCCTGGACATTGAACATTGAGCCTCGAGCGGTTGAATCTTGAACCCTGAACCTTGCACCTGAAACAATTGAGCTTAGAGTCTTGAACCATAAATACTAAACTTCGAACCATTGAATCTTGAACATTGTACCTCGAACATTGAATCTTGAACCCTGAACCTTGTATACCTGAAACAATTCAGCTTAGAGTCTTGAACCATAAATACTGAACTTTGAACAATTGAACCTTGAACATTAAACCTTGAACCTGGAACTTTGCATCTTAAACCTGGAACATTGAACCCAGAACAATTGAACGCTGAGTCTTGAATGTTGAACCCCTGACAATTGAACGTTGCGCCTTGGATTGTAACTATAGAACTTTATGGTTTGAACCTCAATCAGTCGAAGCTCGTACCTTGAACCTGAAACATTCAAACATAAACAATGGAACCACGAGTCATCAACCTTGAACCTTTCAGAGCTTAACTTTAAGTCCTGGACATAGAACATTGAACCTCGAGCGGTTGAACCTTCAACTCTGAACCTTGTAGTCCTGAAACAATTCACCTTAGAGCCTTGAACCATAAATACTGAACTTCGAACAATTGAATCTTGACCATTGGACCTTGAACATTGAACATTGAACCCTGAACCTTGTATACCTGAAACAATTCACCTCAGAGCCTTGAACCGTAAATACTGAACTTCGGACAATCGAGCCTTGACCATTGGACCTTGAACATTGAGCCTTGAACCTGGAACTTTGCACCTTAAACCTGGAACATTGAACCCATATCAATTGAACGCAGAGTCTTCAATGTTGAACCCATGACAATTGAACGTTGCGCCTTGGATTTTAGCTATAGAACTTTGAAGTTTGAACCTCGATCAGTCGAACCTCGCACCTTGAACAGGTTGAACACTTAATCTACCAGTTATATGGTTTGCCAGGCGAATTGTTAATTTAGAAAGTTCGAATGTTGCATAAAGTTTTGCATTCTAGTCACGAGAGACATCGGAATATCGTTGCAGGTTTAACAAAGTTCACGAGATACAAGAAGAGTTGAATTAGTTCTAATCATTTCATTATCCTCATTCTACAGTGTAGGGGTGAGTTTAACGGTCCGACCAGCTCGAGTTTCAGCGAATCGAATAACCCATCGAACCGCGAAGAATGAAAAAAATACTTGCCGTTCCAAGACTTTATGAAGCTGTCAGAAACGGGCGGCGAACACCGAGTGGCCTGTGTTCGTTGGTGAAATATCGGCAGCTCTGAAACCGGATCGGTGTAATGGTACACGAATTTTCAAGTGGACCGATATACACCGGGAGAGCAAAAAGTGGCCGTGTACCTACACACACTGTTCTATAGCACGTGTAGACGACGAGGACAGGCATCTCCGCCACGCCGCCGCGCCGTGGCATTAAATTTTCCACGGGCTATGGTTCTTTTACGATGCTCGTGCATCCGGAACGCCTTTGACGGTCCCCAAATCTGTTGCGAAATTGGAGCACGGCTTCCTTAAAATGCTTATCAAATTTTTAAACCTTGACACTAAAACGCCCGGATGCCGGGAGGACGCTGGCGAATCCATTCCGGGGCTTGTCGATAAGCCCACATACTCCACGCCGATCATTCGTGTCGCTGTTGCCAGTAGAATACTAATTTTTAACCAGCTGCATCGATCGCACGGTGTTGAATTGTTTGCATCGATTTTTGGACAATTATTGCAACGAATTGAAACCAGTGAATTCCTAACAATAATACTTACATTTTCGTAATCTTCTCATCGATATCTAGAGGATTACATAAAAAAAAGTTAAAAGAGAGTTCAAGAAAGTTAGAAACATCTGGTCCCCCAAAAGAAAGAACAGCCGATTAAACTTGACTATAAAAGTGTTATTACTACGTACGCGCTTGTGCTGCCATCTAACGGATCTGCTCGGTACTACTTAGCCGATCTTACACCTATCAAATATACCAATATGGCGGTGCTTTAACCTGTCAAAATGGCTTCAAAGTGTTCAATTTTATACGCGAATAACTTCTGAACCAGTGAACTCCTGACAATAAGATTTTCATTTTCTGTGTTTTCTCGTCGAAATCTATAGGACTGCATAAAAAAAGTTTAAAAAAAATTGGTCCTCCAAAAAAAGGTTTAACCGTTCAATTTTTCTATTTAATTCACTGGTGAAAATAAATGGTTACAACGAGCTCGTGTTCTTTATGGGTTCAGAACAAACAGAGTCATCTAGAATTTCGGCTCCATTCGCATTTTTATTTCATTAACACAGAATTGTGTAACATTTTCGAATGTAATGAAATCTATGTATCGTCGAAGACAATTTTGTATTTTAAAGAATTGCGTCACTATTGTAGCGGATTACTTGTTCCTCTTTTTAAACGTACAGCTCAACCGAGGGACGCAACCGGGTTGATAACGTTTTATTGATTTTACAAGTAGAAGTGCTTTCAGCTCGAGATACTCTTCTTCAATGCACTTTCTCTTCTACCAAAGTCCTCAAGGATGGTCAAATTGTAGCTATTTGTTCTCAACGTTTTCCAATTTAGTGAATTGCATCGAATGGAGTTAGACTGCGGAACTTTATGCAAAATACAAACTTTCTACCTGAATTCCAGCAAACTGGTGTGAAAAGGAAACTTATTTTCCGTTCTAACCCTTTGCACTCGAAGCTATTTTAATTTTCAAACCAAATCTTTCTTCCTACCTAGAATATTTCCATTCGATTCATATGAAACCGACCCAATTTACGCACACAACACTTACACGTTTAGTAGTCTATTAAATACAAGTTTAAAAAGATAATAAATATTTTAAATAACGGTACAATGTTATAAAATACATTGAAATTGATATAGCAGGACTTTTACATTCCTTTTTTGTCTTAAGCTGATTTTTGTCACGAATGCGTGAAATCTGCCATATACAATAGTAATGGCGTACCGAGGGATTGCATAAATATCCTTTGAATTAGGTTAAGGTTGCTCAAGTCGTACTCCTTAAGAAAAAAGCCATATAAAACTTAGGATTTATCAAATAAATAAAAATTAAATGTGTTATTCAAAACTTGTGTTAATATTCTTATTATTTATTATAACGAAATTAGAAAATCTATATGCTTTCACGTAAAATAAACTAAATCTTTAAAAACTTACATCGGTACGACTAAAGCAACCGGATTCCTAAGTCGTTCCACCTATAGCCTAAGTTGTACCTAAGAATTCAATTAACAATAATAATTAAAACGTATTGTTTATTAATCTGTTTACATGACACATGGGTATTCAGTTAGTACAAACATCGCATACAATTTTTTTTTAGTTCTTTTGTTAACTCCAGCGTATACATTGTGCACCCATGATTTGCATTTCAAGCGTTGAATCATGTTTTCCTACCGATCTTCTCCACAAATAAACAAAACCGATCGCTTTTCTTCGTTTTAATTTTTAATGCCAATTCCTTTTTATTAATTACTGCGTTTCTTTTATTTGCCGGATTTTTTATGTTTTCTTTATTCTGCGGTGACGTTATTTCGACTGACGAGTATGGGCACGACTTAAGACACGGCACAAGTTCAATTTAAAAGTGAACATAACCTACAATTGAATAAAATTAATACGATTTCGTTTCAACCAAACGATTATGTAAATTCTACTGAATTTATATCTAATAAGGAACATAATTTTATCAATAATTTACTTGCAAGATTAATTACCAAACATATGCAGAAAATTGTAAGAAAATTGAAATAAACTTACTTGATGAGAGGATTTATAATGAGGCTGGTTTATGGCAGACAATAATACTTAAAACAACTTGGTTGACTCAGATGTATATTTGGTTGCCGTTGTGCTGTTGTCACCGTAGTTCGTTCAAAATTCAAGTGGTACGACTTGAGCACTGGTACGACTTCAGCAACCTTACTTAATTTTATAATTAAAACAAGGAACTTGTAAGGAACGAGTTCAGCGTGTTAAAAAACTGAAACGTTGAATTGTGATATAAGCGAGAATTCGAATTTGCCTTATACGAGCCGAAATCATCTCACCATCTATACCGCATAAGATAGGTTATCACAGCGTAACGCGGCGCTATAAATTTCACGGACCAAAGTAAATTTGGTCGATCGACAGAGCTCGGCTCGGCTCGGCTCGAAGTAATCGAAGGGAGAGGGCTTCGAAAATTACTTCCGCGCAGGAACCTCTGATACGCCGTCACGCAGCGCTCTAACTACTTCCTGCTGCCCGGAGAGTTCGGAAATCGAGGAAACCCGCCCCTCTTTTATTTCAGGACGTGCAACTGGAACAAGAAAAACGACCGGCCGTGTAACGAGCAATAATTATCCAAGGAAAGACGCCGTCAGTCTAACAAAATCAGCCGAATCCCTTTGTTTAATGTTTCGGCTAGCTCTTCCGACTTTTGGACTCGTCGCACGAAAATTAGCCTCGACCACTGACGAATCATTGTTTGAATGGAATCTAACGAAAAATATTAGATTACATATATGGCGGCTGAAAAGTGTGTGAAAGGAGGAAAAAGGAGAAGGAAGCGTTCCGTCCTAGGCCCGCTAGAGGACTCATCGGTAAAGCTATCTAGCGAACCCGTGCCTTAGACGCGGGATGTCGTAAGGACAGTTTAGGACGGTATATGTATATTCAAACAGAGGAAGATTCAGGTAGTAGCGGGAAAGGTGTTGTCGTAATGTCCCTCTGTTGACGAGCATAGGAAGTAGCCGCCACACATATAATACGTGTCTTGTACGGTACTTGTCTTTTATTGCACATGTCTGAATCTATATCTTCTACGTAGAATAAAAATTGTTTGAATTAATTGCAAGACATAGGAACAAAATAAGAATTTATTTCTCTCTGCAGTGATTTTATTAAATAGTAAAAAATGTGTTGATATTCTTAACACTATAACTGGTACTGCAAAAAGTAATTGTAATCTTCGAATTTTCAGATTTTTAATAATATTAGAATCCTATCTTATTCTAATATTGTTAGATTTGGACGAGATTACAACGGATAACTAGTAAGGTTTCGTAGAACAGGATGGAACGGCGATGGCGGTAAGCGACGAACGGAACCTAAAAACTATGAGACCCGCGAAGGTCCCCGACGCTTCGGTAGGCGGCGCGGCAGACAGTCTAAACTAATGACGCGGCGCGAACTTACAAACTAATACATGCGGATTGCAATCGTCAACAAATATACATATTATGGTATTAGAAAATTATTCTGGCATTATATAGAATTAATACTATATTCTCGATTATCAATTCCTTTACAGTGTCATAACTTTGGCTCACTGTCAGTATTTGTCGTTTAATTTTAATTTTTCGATCGGTACTAAATGTGTTGAATGTTTTTAATCTTCCTACTGTTTGAAATTACGCTCACCCATTTTTGCTACAAACGCATGAAATCTGCAACCTATTTATGAGCTATACGATGCAATAGGAAAACATACACAGGGTGAGTCACATAACCAAAAAAAATTTTGTTTTTGTCATTTTTTTTAGAGATATCAAGGTCACCTTGACTTTTTTAAATGGAACCACCCTTTTTTAAACACCTACAATGATAGTCCCTTTCATTACGAATTCAGTGGCTATAAGATGTAAGATCGATACATGCCTGTAAACGAACTTTGAAGGAATGTTGAACTATGTCCGTGATCTTGAATGACCTTGAGTAATTATAGTCACTGAATTCGCAATGAAGGGGACTATCACTGTAGGGTGAGGCTCTAAGTATTGGCACCTCAAATATCTTTGTTGTCTTTAAAGATACGTCAAATGTCTGAAGGACAAAGTTGAATGGTTCAGTGGGGCACACACAATAGCGAGAAAATTTTTGTTTTTATGTCATTTTTTTAGAGATTTTCAAGGTTACCTTCATTTTTCTAAGTGGAACCAACCTCTTTTAAACACGTAAAATGATAGATTACGAAATCAGTGAATGTAATTAATCAAGGTCATTCAAGGTCGCGGACTGAGTTCAACATTCCTTCAAAGCCCGTTTACAGGTAGGTATTGATGTTAAATCTTATACGTTATCTCTGTCCGCGACCTTGAATGACCTTGAGTAATTATAGCCACTGAATTCGTAATGAAAGGGACTATCATTGTAGTTGTTTAAAAAAGGGTGGTTCCATTTAAAAAAAAAAGTCAAGGTGACCTTGATATCTCTAAAAAAAAATGACATAAAAACAAAATTTCTTTTTTGGCGTCGTGTCATCCCCATTGTACCCTTCAACTTTGTCCTTACCATATTTTACGTATCTTTAGAAACAACAAAGATATTTGAGGTGCAAACGTTAGGTGACTCACCCTGTATGTAATCATTTGAAAAATAAAACATCGTAGATCTTGATAAAACTTTGAGAAAATAGCAACATTTGAAACAAAAACAACGTCTACACAATACTATCACCAAAATACCGTTCGAATGACGTATGTGGCGGCTACTTCCTATGCTCGTCAACAGAGGGACATTACGACAACACCTTTCCCGCTACTACCTGAACCTTCCTCTGTTTGTATATATACCGTCCTAAACTGTCCTTACGACATCCCGCGTCTAAGGCACGGGTCCGCTAGATAGCCTTACCGATGAGTCCTCTAGCGGGCCTAGGACGAAACGCTTCCTTCTCCTTTTTCCACCTGTCACACAATTTTCAGCCGCCATACGTATAAAATATATTTTTCCCTTTTCACAACTAAAATTATATTTAAACAAGACATCCTGTATATTTCTTGTGTCTTCGCGTCTGAGAAATATAATTGCCGAACAGCCCTGTATAACCACGTTCCTGTAAAGAAAAGTGAACGTACTAATTGCGTAACTTAATACAGAAACAGACTTTGCAAACACAATGAAAGGAAAGATGGCGACAAAGTTGAGCCGCTACTCCATGGACTCTTTTGAAACAGCGAGGCGAAACGAAATGTCGGCGGACGAGTTCCAGATTTCTTCGCGGGAACTTTCCGACCACGACTATGGCCGTGAAACATGAACGTCTTGCTCTGTATAGAAACGTCTGTTCGCGGATCTCGTCCCGGTACAATTATCCGCACGCTTCCATTCGCCAGTGGCGAACAAAGGCCCGGAGTTTGCTCAGGGCTATCGTTTTCGTTCCGAAATCGCAGAAGGGTGACGCCGGAATCCGGCAAACAGTGGATCGTAATCATAGCTGATCCTTTTCTGGTGGCCACCGACTCGAGTGCCGGAAAAAAAGTATCGATATCGAAGAGCAATGGTAGGACGAGGAGGTGGAGGAGGAGAAAGAAGATGAAACGGAAGGAACAGAAGCGGCAGAGAGAAGTAGCCGAGAAAAGCTTTTCCTAACCGGTGGCTCTTCGTTTCTTAGCAGAGTAGAAATCAAGGGGAAAAAAGTTCGACAAAGAAAGAAAGATAGAGGGGGGGGGGAGGAAGATATAGGGAGAGAGGCTATTGTACAGCTTTGATGCAATTTGAAAGACTCATAACTGACGTTCAAAAGAGCAGCAAACGTCTGTGTGATACCGCTTGGCCATCGTCCAGCAGTCGGTCCGGTTAAACGAAGCGAATTGTCCGGTGGTCGGAGCCACCGGGAGAGACAGCCTCTACCCCCCACTCTTTCTCTCTCTATCCATCTTTCTCTGGTTTTCTCAGCCCTCTTGGTTCTCTCGCTACCTCAGAGATCCTCATTCTATCCGAGAAGGTTCGTACGACCAGTCCGCTTGATTTTTTCTCTCGCTTCAACTGGCCGCGGCGCTAACCCCACTCTCGTCTCGGCCAGACTCGTCTCAACTTACGGACAAACGTGGACGCTCTATTGGCCGAAAGCAACCGAAAGCAAATTGTCTAACAACCTTAGCAAAGGTTGCGCCAACCCTTATCCCCTTTACACCACTCCGCTCATTCGACGTTTCCTTTCTACGCCACGCTCTCGTTCTACTGTACCGACGTCCGTCGTTCGATTGTTTCTCGGGGAGACTCGTTCAAACTGTTTTCCCTTTCTTTCAATTTCCTCGGACGCCTCCGAGCCAACACTTATTTCTGATCTCCTCTTCTTCTCTCACCCCTCTCTGAAACTGTTATTGGAGACACGCTCTTATGTAAAAGAAAAAGGGTTGTTCAATTCTAAACGAAAGATGGCGGATTCATCTGGTGGTCGATCGAATCGGCGAATTCTCTTGCTTCAAATTCAGGTTACGAACATGCTATCGCGATCATTTCTCGTTGATGCATGTGCAGTTGTCAGGAAGAACGTTACATGTGACATACTTTCACTTTGGAGATATTGCCGTTTAAAGATTTGATCACTAATGCTTTTATATAGGACATCGGCTCAATTGCATTATTTTTTTAAGCCGTTCGAATTTGATTTCATGACTCTCTTCTGATGAATACGTAAATCCTATACTATGAAGCTCAATTAATGTATAAACTGAAGTTTTTTGAAATTGTGACACGCGTCGCTTTTCCTGGCAACCACGGATATAGCGAATTAAAGGAAAAATGGAAATTGTGCATATCTCAAGCATGTTTTAAGAAAGACCTGTCATTTCGAAATGTTAATTAAATCGAAAAAATTCACGGATTTTCCTGAAACTTGCGGGTTTGGAAGAAGTCGTTTCCAAATTTAATTTGGCAAAGCAGTAGCGTGCACTTCTCCAGATTTTCCGAGAAAGGTGGATTTGAAAATCGTTTAACTCATTTATATGGAGATCGCGTTAAATACTGAACAACAAGACGAGTGTTCGTGCGCGGAGCGCGATTTACTAGTAATGACTAGGTTGCTGGTTCGATTCACGCTGTCGACATTATCTTTTTTTTCAACTGATATCTACCTGAATTTTAAGAATATACCTAAAATTGATGAAATCTCTGCAAAATAAAAAGTTATTTTCTTTTTTTAATAGAAAATGCATGTTCTTTATTTGTGGACATCGGAAAATTTGATTTGATAGCTTTTTTAGGTCAAAAGTTATAACAAGACGAGTGCCGTGCCGCACCGAGAATCGAATGCGCCCGTTCGCAACACCGGTAAGCTGAAATAGCTGAATTGCCGAGGAACGATCCGTACGTTCGAAATCTACGGCCAACCGGCCGACCAGCCACCGCACACGGAGACGATGGTGGTAGAGGTTCCTTGTGTGCGTAGCGGCTAGTGGAAGCAAAGTGGGGGAACGTCTCAACATCGACTAGAGGGAGCCACGGACATTTCTGGCATCACTGGTCCAAGGTTTCGATGTTGTCTGTGGAAAGATCTTTTTGGGGGTAGGAAATTAGTGGTGGAAAATTACTTAGGAAGGGATGAGGTAAAGAAGCGAGGGAATGATGTGAACGAAGAAAGAGAGAAACGATTGGAAGAGAAGGATGACGAGAGGACTGGTGATTTTGAGGAAAAACAGATGTGATGGTCAAGTACGTAGGACCGTGAGAGAAAGTGGCCAGGAAACTGCAGATGAGTGTGACGAATTAGATGTTTTGAACTTCGGCACGTAGGCACGATTTCACGGATTGTAAAAACGGAAAAGGTTAAATTGTACGGTGAACTATGCGACCGTACATGTACTATATCGGTTGTTCCATTTAACTTCCGTTTGTCACGGTTACAACGACCGCTCGTTCAAGGTCTGTCAACTGCAACAGAAAATAATTTCCTTTGTCCTCCAGAGGGAGAAGACACTGATTACTTTGTTTTCACGATCTGTTAGCGATTAAATCTTTTAGTTTCCCGCAGGCTGATCGACGATTCGAAGCACAATGCAAGATCCGCATTATCTCGTCGCGTTTAGTCGAGTCCCGAGTCTAGTCGAGTCGCGTCTGGTTGCAATTTAAACGTGTAAACGCAGCTGCTTTGTATTTGCGGCCTGGCCTCGTCGAGGCGGCCGATTATATCACGACTCGTGGAAATCCCAGCATTCGTGGTGAACGCCATCTGTCGCCAAGCTCGCTTCAAGCTTGCGCCAAGCTCCTCGCTTCCGTTCACCATTCTCTGCTCCCCCCGTTCTTCGTTCTTCGTACTCCGCGCGGCGCGAAAACTTGCAGCTTTCGTTTGAAATGAATTGTCGTCGGAAACTACTACTTTCCTGCCGGTCGCGTTCCCGTCACTTAAATATCTGTGCCTTAGAACTCTCTTGCTCTGCTCGGTACAACCCTCCCTCTGCATTCTTATGTCCTTTTGATCTCGGTCGGAACGCGCAATGCAATTTCGAGACGATTAAAGCCCGTAGTAACCCTCGTGCGAATGTCTCGGTTCCTCGTACAATTACAAATTGATTTACAACCGAGCTGCAAAAAATATGCCCCGAAACCGTAAAGTCGAACGACTACAATGTTGCATCGTGTGGTCGTAAGGAACTTTAACCACCGACATAAGGGTTAAGAAACGAAAACGGTTACGCGGGTCTTAGTTTTTGATCAAATTTATGTCTCCATTTCTGCTGCGTGTTTACGACTGGTGGGTAGCTCGGTCGGTCGATCGCTCGTTCCGGGAAACTCCGAGGATTAAGTTTGAAACGATACTACTCTCGGGCTGGGCGGACTGTTCCCGTCAGCCAGCCCACGAGGAAATTAAGGAGAAGTTAAGAAAATCGGAAACCTGTAGGAAAGCGGTCAGAAGGCAGTCGCAGTTTCCTTCTGTTCGGTTCGCGAGTCACAGAGAGAGAGAGAGAGAGCTCCCTGCTTTCTCTTCCGGTGAAACTTCGAAAACGATATACAGTTAGTCTCCCCCGTTGAATCTCTAAATATTATATATAATTCAGCCGCGGGACTTTGCATTTCAGACCGGCCGTGGCCGTTTATCGAATTAAAGCCGAATCGTTTTTTTCCGGTTCGGTGCCGCGTAACGAGTTCCGTTCCTAGCACGCGGCGCCATTATTTATTTAATGAGGTGAACGAAACGCTCAATTAAAATCTGTTTAATTATTCGACGGGGCAAACGAGCACCATTGCGAAACGTTCTTTTAAATGTCGAAGTTATGAGACCAGAATCACAAGCATACTATTCCAGATCGTTTTCGTATTCTGTGGACACGTTCGTGCAAACACGGGTCCATCTTAACTGTCCTTCTCATGGAATCTGTTTCTTCGACTCCTACAACCCCCTTTGAGTCGTGGGTCTTTCTACTACCATTGAAACCCTGGAATTCTAGCCCTTTGCAATTCCACAGTGGATTTCGGGACTTCAAGCCCTTTGCAATTCCACAGTGGACTTTGGGACTTCTAGTCCTTTGCAATTCCACAGTGGATTTCGGGACTTCTAGCCCTTTGCAATTCCACAGTGGACTTTGGAACTTCTAGCCCTTTGCAATTCCACAGTGGATTTCGGGACTTCTAGCCCTTTGCATTCCACACGGGACTTTGGGACTTCTAGACCTTTGCAATTCCACCGTAGACTTTGGGACTTCCAGCCCTTTTCAATTCCACTGTGGACTTTGGGACTTCTAGCCCTTTGCAATTCCACAGTGGATTTCGGGACTTCTAGCCCTTTGCAATTCCACAGTGAACTTTGGGACTTCTAGCCCTTTGCAATTCCACAGTGGACTTTGGGACTTCTAGACCTTTGCATTCCACACGGGACTTTGGGACTTCTAGCCCTTTGCAATTCCACAGTAGACTTTGGGACTTCTAGCCCTTTGTAATTCCACAGTGGATTTCGGGACTTCTAGCCCTTTGCAATTCCACAGTGGACTTTGGGACTTCTAGCCCTTTGCAATTCCACAGTGGACTTTGGGACTTCTAGCCCTTTGCAATTCCACAGTGGACTTTGGGACTTCTAGCCCTGTTGCGACCCAATGAACCATGGTACTGTTGTCCTTTTCCCACCAATGTACTTTGAAAGTTATAGCCCTTTGCAATCCTGCTAAAGACCCCTTAGAAGATTAAAATTCTAACTATAAATCTTCGGTAGCGCGAGCTTTTACATTTTTAAAACCTTTGAGAGAATAATATCACACAAGTCCTATGCAATTCTATAATCCTTATAGGATTTAATGGCCACTTTTGACAGCCCCATAAAACCTTGAGAGGATTGGATGGAAAGGATCACCACCTCCCCTTCTCTTTACGGAGACTCTTTTATTCTTAAAAGACCTTGGAAATACTGTCCTTACGGAAACCTTCAAAGTAAATTAGAACCTTAAACACACTCTCGGATGTCCAATAAGCTACCGATTATGGTGATGATAACGCCCGCTGAGACGTAGTTTAGTTCGGAACTAATACTTGAGAAAGAAATCTGCGGTCACCCATCCTACTTGGTAACGGCGACGCGAGCTGTTTGACCTGAACATCGGATGAGTAACCAAAGCACGAGTTGCCCATTGACTATTGCAACTACTGTAGAATAACTTCTGATATACCTAGAACAACTCTTACCATGTGTATGTACATACACTATCGAAAATAGTTGCGCCAACGATCGAACCCATTTCCGCTTCACCCTTCAAATTAACAAGGTCTGTTACATTTATAAGTGCAGATATTGACGTAATATATTTCTAAATATTCAAATATTATTCAAGAAATATTTTTATATATTCAAATCTGGACCTGTTCGGCTTTTGCGCCATCGTCTCCAATTTCACATTTCGAAGAAATACATAGATGGTGTTCCGTCCTAAGACGAAACAGATGTTTCGTTACACGCAAACATCTGCATGGCAGACTTCATTTATATTATGTAGGACATATGTTATGTACGTATATAAGTACATAATACGTATATTTCACTTACATTGTACTTTTCAATCATACAATTTATAACAAATATGTACGCACTGCATAAACGCAGCAAATCAATTTTTGTGAGAAAACAGATTTATATGTACCCAGTACCCATCAATGGCGAGCGAAGGATACGATTACACGTACATGTGAGGTTAACTATGTGTGAGTACAGGTTTGTGCACTGATTTCTATATTATGGATACAGGATTCGGATTCTGGAAATGTTCCGAATTGAACGTAGATTTGGATGCCAGCGCCGCTATCGTTCGACCGGTGTACTGTACCCCTCGTACTCCTAAAGGTGGTATCCACTAAATTCAGTTTTTTATTGTTTATCATGCTATCGTAAAAAATATACTATTCCATTTAAAAAAAACATCAGTGACCTTGGAATTTCATTAAAAAACACGACATAAAAAATTTTTTTATTTACCATTATATTTGTCCCCTGCAATAGTGTCACTTTGTCCTCTAAAGTTTTCTGATAGGACTGTAAATACGACAGGTATTTAACTGTTCCCATTTGTGTGGGACACCCTGTGTATCAGTCGGTTTGTGTGATCACACACACAACGACGTTTTTGTTTACTTCCGATCTTTAGCTGAGAGGGCGTCCTGAACAGTGTCTTCGAAAAAGTACGAGAGTCGACACCCCCTCGAGTTATAACTTCTGAAGAGAGAGCATCAATAAAAGTATCGTACAAAGATATCTGTGTCATTGTTATAAAATAACCTTGCTTCCCAAAACCAACCGGAGCCCACTTTTCTGCATACAATTTGCGAAACAGATGTTCCAATGTGTAAAAGCAGAGAACGTATGAATCTTCGCCGGGAGAAGCGTGAGACGTTTAAACCATTTGTTTTGGTTAAATATTTGATATTCAGCAGGTGCGTTTAGACGTTTTCGCCTAAGGACAAACGTTGGCAGTTGACGGGAACACAAACGCAGCTGGGAGAACTTGCGAGAAAACGGGCTGAACGGTCACAAGTTTACCGACGAATTCGAAAGTGTGTTAGTTAGCGTGCAGAACAGTCGGAACTTGCTGTTTGTCCGCTCTTCTTGGGACAGAGCGGGTTAAGGGTACAGGAACAGGAAGTATGTTAACCTTATTACGCTCCGAAGCGGCGTAAACGGTAAGTGCGTTGCCACGGGAGTCGTTCGCGTGTTACGTAACATTGTAAATTGTTTGGGAACTCGTGTAGCGTAACATTTGCATAACAACGTTAAGCTTATTAAGCCGCGCCGGTATCATCGGTCCATCGGAATCGAACACTCAACGAGGCTTCAACTTTGTCCCTGTCGCGTCGCGACGTTCGACTTTCGCGTCGACGCGACGCACAGTGGTTCCAAATCCCGAAAACACGGCCAAAGCCTCAAAAATAAACTACCACTTAGGAGTTTGTAATTGTAAAGTTTGGTAAAGTGACGATATGACCACTGAATGCCAACAGGGAAAAAGGTAAAAACTTTATGGTGCGGTTCAGTAGTCAGTTCAAAGTTAGCCTTCGTTCGATGAGCATTTGTCGCGCGCATTAGTAGGAAATTGAACGTCCCCTTCTAAAGCGCATAACTTTCAAAATAGTGCGTCAATTTCATTTCTGCAAAATGGATGCTGTTCCTGGAAGTAAGTAGAATGTTTATCTGTTTTTGTATCTCCAAAATTGTTAGTCATTACGTTACACGATGGAAATATTCTTCGGAGAACGTAGAAGGCAAAACTTGATGCGCGTATTGTAGAAACGTAGACATAAGTTAAAAGTTCCACGGAGTACCACCAAAATTCCTTTTCGGACGTGTTGCTAATACATTTATCTTTTAAAATTTATATAAACCAACTGCCGCTAGGCGCCACTCTGCTCATACGAGGGTAAACTTTGTTTCTTTCCTATGGATTTTAAAAATGCGATTTTACAATTGTTAGTAAGCATTTCTTTATAATCATTGCGAATTGAATAGACATCTGCAGTCTTATTGTATATTTCAAGTGTAAGGAAACTGCCGATAAAAAAATTGAATAGTTTGTCTCCGGAAGCAGTAAATTTGTTGCTTTCGCCATTTGCACCTTACAAGGAAAGGCAAATGGTTACGCAAGAAGAAGATGGTTCCGAAGGAGGATCTGATATCGATGACGATTAGGATGATTAAATCTTATGCACATAATTTATTGTACAATTATACTAATTCTTGATATACAAAGTGCAAATTTGCTTGTCATTTATACATTTTTACCTATCAACCACTGAAAACACATTTAATGCGTATTGTTGTCTAAATTTTAATCGGCCATTTTGTTTTTTGGAATTTAAACTTCATATTCGTAATCAGCGACCCCAAAGACCCCAAAAAGATCATTTTTCAAGCAGGCATAACTATTTTTTAATGTACATGTCCACCATATTGGATCCGCCATTTTGTTTTTTGGAATTTCAACTTCATATTCGTAATCAGCGACCCCGAAAACCACTGAGTACGAATTTTTGAGTGCATTAAAGTACGTTTAGAGGTTTTGGCCGTGTTTTCGGGATTTGGGACCACTGTGCGACGCGTTGAAACTCGGTGCAACGCGATGCAACGCGAGGCAACGAGATGCAACCCGGCGCGGCACAGCGCAGCGCAACGGTCTGCCGTGCCGCGCCTGCACAATGCTTCCGGTTTACAAGGGAATTTGCGTGATCGTAATTTATAGTTGGCCAATCGATCCGAGGCCCTCCATCAGGATAAACGGTTTAGCCGAATAAATGGCTCATCATAAACAATCACGAATTCGTTCGCAACGCAATCTGTTCCCGAGGATTTATGAATTCCTACAGCCGACGCCACTCGATTCAATTCCCACAGTTCATCGGCGGACACGCATTACTTTAACGCTAAACCTACCAACCCGTAAAACTGACTGCCGTATAATAGATAGAATACGGATCTTTATGCAAATCCCAAATTTCATGGGATATTTTATAAAAGCCAGGATGAGGAACCAGTTCAATTTATCAACTAGACAATTCCTCGTGATAAGCACGATCAAAGCCCGAACGATCACATAATCGACCACGGGCCAAAACAGTCACCATGCGGGAATCGGTGTTCCTCCCATCCCGTAGCGTGGGATCAGGACCCCCCAGACCAAATACCGTATGGAGATTAGGAAAAGTTTGAGGGTTCCGTGGGTATGTGCAGGCGCTGATCAGCTACAACCACGAGGTCTTGGGTTCGATTCCCGGCGCGGAATTCCTTCTTTTTCCTAAGATCCTACAATATGATAATACTGCAAACATAGTCTACGCCCTCGACTGGGTCCCCCTATCGCTGGGAAAAAACTTGCCTTAAGCCTGCGCACTTATACTAAGACACATGGTATCGTTGCATTTCAACAAAAACACTCCACAATTCCATCACGAATCCTAGAATTGTAGTTTCTCGCAATCTCGCCGTAGATCCCAGGAAACCACATACAATTCTATTCAATTCCAATCGGAGCGGTGAAATTGTAGCTGTTCGGTGTTTCGCCGAGGATCCTAGAAAAACTGCACCACTTAGCAATTCCATGGTAAACCTTGGAATCGTGGCGGAACGTAGCACACCTTGTTAGACCTCGGCCCGGGATAATTAAAAGCGTTCTCGGTTGACAGAAGGTTGAAAACGGCGATGGTAATGACCGTGTCGTGAGTCGCTTTCAACGTCCGAGCCTGTTATCCCAGGAACAAGCGGTCGCGCGCACTTGTGCTCTCACGGTAGCTGTCGTTCGAGCGTGGCGCCGCGCACAATGGCGTCCCGCCTTTCGGAATCAATCCAATAAATTCGTCGCTTCGGACAATACGTAAATATTTTCTGCGCCGCCGTCGGTGGAAAAAATATCAAGTGCCTCGGAAAAGTTGGTGCATTTTTCAAAAAAAAAAGAATCCCTCGGCGACGGAATTTATCGCTGGCCATAAACCGTGGCGTGGCGTGGCATGGCGTGTCCAGAGCGCTCGCGATAACATCGGTAACGACAATCTTCCGCGTTTCATTTCTGGCTGGAAACTTTTTGACAGGCCTGATTTAAAACCGATTAGCCGACCGGGCTCGCTGAAAATGTTTTACGCGACGCGGTAAAGGCAATAAATCGTAATTTCCTCCTGGCGATCTCGGAGCGTCTCGTTAGCGTAACGCGACAGGTTCAAACGCTCGGGAATCGATACCAATTCCGCCATTAGCGCATTACCTTTCCATGCGCGTCGAAACTTTACTATCAAGCTGCGAAATAAACTAGCAAGTATTTTACTTGACACGTTTTCTGCGAGAGCAACTTGTTTGCAAATCTTATAAATATAGGATCAAATGAGAGATGACTAAACGGAATAAAGGAAAAGAAAGGAAAGAATAGCTTAACGTCTATAAACACCGCAAATCTATGTACATCGCTTAACAAATATCTTTACAATTATTGACGATACCAGAAAATGTTTCAAACACACGTTGAATGTTATCAAGGGGCGCATAGTTTCATGTTGTCGCACAAACTTTATTTCCACCCCTGGTACAATATTTCGGCACGCGTCTATTCGGTTTGGCGGCGGAAAGGAAACGAACGCACGCAAGGTTCGCTCTCCGACATTTATGTTTATTCCCCTACCCTTATCAACCACCTAAGATCCGTGGAAAATGTCTAGAGCCGTTTCTTATTATTGTTTACTTTACTTACAGGTATTCGAAACTCTAGGCTCGTCCTTGCATGCCATCCACATGTCTAATGACTTTCGCTAGACGGTTATTGTACTTCAAGTGGTCAATCAAGCTAATTTTAACCCTTAGCACTCGAATGGCGACTCAGAGGCGCCACTACAAATAATTATACCATTATAGGTTTATTGAAAATTAATTAAACAGTATTTAATTACAAAGGAAATAATGAACAATTAGAAACGTTAAACGCTGTGTCTTTTACACCGTTCAAACCCGAACTGTCCCGATTTGTTTATCCGCTCTGCGAATCGATTCGCAATTCCCATCGCCGCCCTTGTCTTACACACACTTGTACATACGAATATATCACCACAGCTGAACACTTCACACGCACACGTACATGCTCATTCATTCACACAACTCGTCTAAAATACCTACAATTATTCAAAGTATTGTTTACATTATTAAATTTGTTTATATTTCATAAACTACTAAACATTTAAATATTGTATGAGGTACTATATCAGTTTCATACGCATAAAATGAAAAAAATTATGTACAATGGAAATATTCTTGGTCGGAAGAAACGTTTGATTTTTGAGTTGACATAGCTCCGAATGCAAAGGGTTAATTAATTCTCTTTTCTTTTCCCGAATCTCGCGATGTAGCCTGGCGGCACCGGATCCACCTTACGGTTTCCCCGTGCTCGCTAGCAACCTTCATGTGAGAAATTCTCTAAATCGAGGTATTTTGCGGCCTAAGGTGGACACATCGTATCTACCTTTACACGCTATTGGCTTGAATGCAACAAACGCTGTCGCGTAGTCGCCACTGTCTGACGAGATTCGAGTACACTGCCAAAGTAGTACACTACTTTGAACTATACACGATTTCGTATGAATAAACTAGCCATAGCCATCTTCCACTAATCACTTACAATACCTCATTCTTCCTGTTCCGCTTTAAACTTCACATACATGAATCTATCGCGCGAGAAAACAGAATGCATTTCTGTCCATAACAACGTTAATAGCTCTTTTGTAGGTAAAGGCGTAGAGTCACATATAATTCGTGGTACGATACTCCATTTCCATGTTTTCGTCGATGTCCGTCCAATAAACTTGAAGAGGCGCTCCGACAAAACCGTTTCAGTTGTAAGTTGTTTACTGCCGCAGAAACGTAGACAATTCCTCGATTCAAGGGTAAAAAAATAAGGAAATAACGCTTGTATGTAAAGGTGTTGTGTAAAGGCGATTTCTTTTTTCGCAACAAGGTCATTCGCATGATTTTATGCAGTGTTTCACGAGCGCGGCAGTGTCGCACGGAGCGCAGACAGCGAGGAGAAATTGACGCAAACATTTTGCATAGCCCGAGGATACGTTTTCCGAGGCGTGTTTGGTCCATAATTCATAGTCGAGCGAAGATCGAGCCAGTCGACTCGAAGCTCCAGCGAATTCTTAAGCTCTCCTCGGTTGGAACTCGCGGCTCGCGTTATCGGGTTATCTATATTCGAGCATCCGGAATCCGAACCGACCAGCTCCTCCGTCATCAATTCCACCGTGTGACAGTCGATCCTGACGTTATCGAACGCGTCGCGTCGGAGCCACGCTCCAGCTACTCTATTTATCCACTCATTGTTGTTTGATCTGTGGCCGGCGCGGCGCAGAGTCTTTTGTGCTGGCCACCGCTGCGCTGTGAATCTCCATTTGTTTCTCGACAATCTAGATCAAAGCTAGCCTGCTCGGATCGTGGTTCTCCGCCGTTTTCGTCAATTCCAATTTTTCATATATATTTTCCAAAGAAACGCGAGCAAAAGATATTGTTGAAATTATACGAATTTCATTCGGTCAAGGTGTACGATACGGACACGTGGCTTCTTTGTTATTTTTGAGAAAAAGCCTAACGCGTTTAGTTCTTTGTTGCTTCGTTCCGGTGCCAGGAGGGAAGACGTAAGTATCATAAGCTGTCTTAACCAGGGATGTGCGGGCCGCCCGATACTCAGGTTCGGGTCGGGTCGCAGAAGGTCAGGCGGACCGATTCGGGCGCGCGATACTTCATAACACATCGGGCTGCCCGAGAGTAACTCGACTTCGTCGTGCGGGATCGTCAAGAATCGGACAAGTTCGGGCGAGCGATTTATCGCGATACTCGAGATTCAATTTTGCGGTTTATGAAATAGATAATAGTAATTATGGTATTACTTTCATAACTGATAACATCATTTTTAATATACTAGTATTTCTTTTATAATTACATTAGGTTTATTTGACAATCATGTGCTTAATCTCTATTTGTATTAACATCTGCTATAATGTGCGTTACACGTGAAAAACTTAAAAGACAATGTTTCTGGTAGTCTGACGAATTTGTTACGAATTAAGTTGCATATGTATCGATAATATCATTAAAATATCCTTACTTATTAACTGTTATATAACTTACTTAATATCTTCTGATATAACTTATTAATTAACTATCATTAAGCCGACAGAAATTCTTAAAATGGAATGTATTATAAAATAACAAAATAGAAATTGTTATGCCCCAATCGAATGTGGTAAAACTGTATATATTAAATGATGAACGATATGTTTAACATAATATGATATGATAACTATAAACATAATATGATAAATATAAATATTATAATGTAAATATTAATTCACTTGCTTTAATTGTAATTTAACTTGTTTTTAAGATTAACTTATCTTATTTAAATTACAATGTAGGAAACTCAACAAAATTGAATCTCGAGTTTCGCGATAAATCACTCGCCCGAACTTGTCCGATACTTGACGATCCCGCACGACGAAGTCGAAACACTCTCGGGTAGCCAGAAACGCTCGGGTAGCCCGAAACTCTCGGGTAGCCCGATGTGTCGTGAAGTATCACGCGCCCGAATCGAGCCCGCCCGACTGTCTACGACCCGACCCGACGATTCGGGCGCCCCCATCCCTAGTCTTAACACCAGTGACGCCAGAATCGTGGAACCGAGGAACTTGCCCCTCCGGTGGATCCTCCGGCTGGACCCCCCACTCTGACCTACCGTCGTCGCCTTACGTTGTTTCTTACTGAGCACGCGCTACACACAAGCGTACCTCGACGCCGTCGAGTCGAATAGGCAGCTCACACGGACAGACTAGAGGTACGCTGTGTGTAGCGCGTGCGCAGTAAGAAACAACGCAAGGCGACGACGGTACGTCAGAGTGGGGAGTCCAGCCGGAGGATCCACCGGAAGGGCAAGGTCCTCGGTTGCACGATACTGGCATCACTGCTTAACACTTTGCCGTCCGGCGACACGAAAGTGGTGTCGCGCACAAAGTATTGCTCAACGACCGGCGACACCACAGTGGTGTACTGGACGGCATAGTGTTAATTGCGCATTATAATAATGCATTCAGGACATATCAACGTTTCAATACAAAACGCAAGAGTCTCCGATTTCATGATTTTTTATTGAAAGTGTATGCTGCTCTCATGAGAGCTAACGATGACATTAGTAAAACTTGAAAATTTATAATCACCCGATAACCTCAAGAACGGCCGGCGCCAAACAAAGACATTTTTACGAGACGTGCGGACGGCAAAGTGTTAAATTAGGGGTTTTCCGGTAAACCTGCACACGTTCTATCGGAAGGGGTTAAGATAACGACCCAGTAAACATTTCCTTTATCAACTAAGCTCCCGCGAATAGTGCAACGGACGGTAAATATTACGTTTAGGGGAGGCACCTCGGATGTCCTTGACCTTCACATAAGTTGTCAAGATCACCTTTCTGAGTACCCCCCAAGAGGTTTCTGACGGCGGTCGTTGTTTATCAAAAAGTAATAAAAACAATAAGTTTTCAGAATATAGCAGTTATTTTAAGTATTGATGGCTAGAACAATATGTTGTATTATCAAGGTCACCTTTCTAAGTAAATCCCAAGAGGTTTTAGCCGTCGCTCGATTTTTATTAAAAAGTTATGAACGAAAATATACCGATGCTACCGTATTGCAATTTTCCCGTATTTAATTCAATGTGATTTTAGGTTGGACATATGCTATCGAACACATTCTCTGACATTGGACGACCTCAAGGTGGTGTTAGGTTTGGGTTAGGTCTGGTAATCTAACCAAACATAACCCAGACCTAAACCAGACTCAACACCATCTTGAGTGTTTAGCCGTCGCTCGTTTTCTATAAAAAAGTTAACAAATCAACTTGGACTATGTCTCCTTTTGACAGCTTGTACGAGAATAAAGTGTACTTACATCCAAAATTTAACGAAGGTTTTTTGCAATTATCTCGGAAACTAAGTCCGAGCGACGGGTAGATGTATAGAGGAAAGCGGTTCAGAATGTTGTCCTTGAAAACATATGTGAAGGTCAAGGTCATCCGAGGTGTCTCCCCTAAACGTAATATTTACCCAACGGACTTAACGTTATAATTAACTATAATCATAAATATAATCATAAATATAATGAAACCAATTCGTGTTGGCTCCGACATTTGATGGACTGGTCTTACTGTTCGGACACTATTGATCAACGAACTCGTCGGCGAGCAGATGCTCGACTAGTTCGTCGACAACGATGATCATCGCACGAAGAGACTTTTGCAGAGAAGACAAGAGTTTGCTGGCTACGAGCCGTCCACGGATCGGCTCCGCTTTAAATTGCACCAGCCGGTACGACGAAACGATCAAAAGGTCCACGGCGCTCGTTTACTTCGTTTATTTGTCGTGGGCTTTTCTTTAAGATTGTTCGCAGTACGTATCGCCGTTTTCATGGCCCAGTTGTTGAGAGTTCTAACGATCCTCCTGCTTTGACAGCGTTCATTCATCTGTGCGCAGGAACTTTGTCCGTTCAGAGCACGCAAACGCGTACTCGTCCCAAATTGGGATTTCACAATCAAGTACCAGTGTATTTTCGCTCAAAGATCTGCACAGTTCAATAGAATGTCAACTCAATTCCAAATAATAAATAAAAACTGCATTCTAGAAATTGGGTTCGTTTTCGACTAGTGTACACAATAAGATAATATACACATTCTGTAATTAATAAAACATTAACAATTTTATTTTTTATTAAGATTGTCTAGAAAAGAATTTTTACATCGACCTATATTTCATTATATCGGAGTACCTTATTATCATTATTAGAGACCGCATTTTCATGCAAAATAAAAATTTTCTGAATTTGTTAAAATACATAGGAACCACTTAAGAATGTTTTCCTTTCTTTAATCATTTCAGTGGGTCGAAAGTAATGTTGTATTGATATTTTTCAATTCTTTCAATATTTACACTGTGTCAAATCGCAGCTCCACATTTTTGTCGCAAGTGCAGAAAACCCGTAGTCTAATAATTATAGACGATAACAATATGAAACGTTATATTTATTTAATTCGTTCATTAATTGATTAGAAAATGGTCCAGTTGAAGATATATTGCAACATCGTTCAATAAAACATTAACAATTTTTTTTTCTTATTTTGATTGTCTAGAAAAGAATTTTTACATCCACCTAATAATAGTAGGTACTATTATATTTCATTATATCGGAGTACCTTATTATCATTATTAGAGTCCGCATTTTCATGCAAAATAAAAATTTTCTGAATTTGTTAAAATACACAGGAGCCGCTTAAGAACGTTTTCCTTTCTTTAATCATTTCAGTGGGTCGAAAGTAATGTTGTATTGATATTTTTCAATTCTTTCAATATTTACACTGTGTCAAATCGCAGCTCCTCATTTTCGTTGCAAGTGAAAAAAAACCCGTAGTCTAATAATTATAGACGATAACAAAATGAAACGTTATATTTATTTAATTCGTTCATTAATTGATATATTAGAAAATGGTCCAGTTGAAAATATATTGCAACATTGTTCAATAAAACATTAACAATTTTATTTCTTATTTTGATTGTCCAGAAAAGAATTTATACATCGACCTAATAGTAGGTACTCCTATATTTCATTATATCGGAGTACCTTATTATCATTATTAGAGTCCACATTTTTATGCAAAATAAAAATTTTCTGAATTTGTTAAAATACATAGGAGCCACTTAGGAACGTTTTCCTTTCTTTAATCATTTCAGTGGATCGAAAGTAATGTTGTATTGATATTTTTCAATTCTTTCAATATTTACGCTGTGTCAAATCGCAGCATCTCATTTTCGTCGCAAGTGCAGAAAGCCCGTAGTCTAATAATTGTAGACGATAACAATACGAAACGTTATATTTATTTAATTCGTTCATTAATTGATATATTACAAAATGGTCCAGTAGAAAATATACTACAACTTCGTTCTGGAGACGAAGACACTTTACAGTAACAAGCCCGTGTTTGAAACTGTCTTAAGAACATTAGCGATGAATTTTATTGGTAGAACCATTTGCCCTGAAATTAGTTTTGCGCAATCTGTCGTAGTGTGCAAACGAAGCTCTTGGACCGCTAAAGCGACGTTGTTAAACTGTCGTGAAATTTGTAACAGCGCGAAACGCTGAAAATCCTGTGCGCGTTCGTGCGAACGAACGACACCGCGAGATAATGCGGTAAACGGTGACGATTTGCGATCGCGAGAATGCTAGCGGCGAGCAAGAAAGATAAATCTGTAGTTTCAATCTGTCTGGAGAGCTCCGGGGAGAAAAACGGGGCGAACTCCTCGATCCCTGTTAGCTTTTTATCTGGTTTCCGGCCGAGTCCACGTTTCTGCTTTTTGAACACGATACAAATCGCGGTTCCGCTGATTTATCACCGAAATCCCAACCTCCGGTCGAACGTGCGAGCTTGCGCCGCTGCTAAATTAACCATTTCCACCAGGAGGCGCCAGCCGAAAATAGCCAACACTCGACTTCCTTCGAAAGAACGCGTTTTACAACCCTCTTCTCCCTTATCCGCCGACCAAAACCATGCAAATATGTACTGCGGTGTGTTCAGCGTTTTATCGCGTGTCAAAACATTAGACCAAACGAACGAGCGCTCGTTCGATCCTCCGCATCGACAGAAATCAAGACCGAACGACGAAGCGTCGCACAATTTTATAAACAAACGCCGAATTTCCGGCAAACGTTCGGCTGCTATTTTTGTTACGCGAACATTTTGCGTGATTTCATTCTCAAATATTGTTTCGTACGTGCACATTTGCGTTCCCTGTCGATAAATAAAAATCCAACCAGTTTGCGCGCATCGAAAATAATTCAGGATTTTTTTTGGGATACACGTTCTTGCTAGTTTTTAACTGCATGATTATGATTAATGTTAACAACGATTAAAAGTCTGTATATTGTATAACAATAACAAATTGACATTCGGATGGGCGTGTAGTTTTGAAATTTGATCGTGAAATGTAAAAATTGCAGTTTACAGTAACATCAGAGGTTTTAGAATTGCGAAACGTTGAAACATCGACATTTTCAATTCCAATATAAACTTTGGAATTGTGGTTGTCTGCGACTCCACGACGAATCCTGGCATTGTGGTTTTAGTAGTTCTATCTTGAAATACAGAAATTGTATCGTTTTGCTATCGTCTCGTAAATTTTAGAAAACTGTGTTTTTTCGCAATTCCATCTTGATTCTTAAAAGAAGTCCTTTCGAAATTGTGCCTTAAAACTGTACTTTGTACAATTCTAACCGGAAACATTACAATCGCGATTGTTTAGAGTATTCTATGCTGATTTCTAGAATTGTAGCTGTGGCGGCCATCTTGTATGCTCACCAACAGATGGACAGTGCGACAACACGATTCCCGTTACTACCTGATTCTTCCTTTGTTTATATGTATATGGTCTATGGACAAAACGCTCCCTTCATATCTTTTTCCGTCTTTCCGTAATTCATCATAGCCCGTCAAACCTCTCCATTTCCTTCTCTCTGATACTTTTTCAGCCACCGCTAAATAACCGTTGAAATTCCATCGTGAAACATTGAAATTTCATTCGGAACTCCTTCGGAAAGGTTGAAGATGTAATTCAGCGCAATTCTATCCATGAATTACAGAACCGTGGTCCATGGAATTGTATCGCGTGCCTTTCAATTGTTACTCTCTGCAATTCCATCCGCACACAGTAAAGATTCGATCTATGCAAACGAGAAGTGTACGACCTTCGTAAAGCGCCTATCCACACCGCTGCGGATTATGTCCCGTGAGGGGCCAAGAAGCTTGAATTGCCTCGGTCGCCGAGCAATGTAAACAAGCGGCGTAACCCGATACGGAGTTAGTTCTATCGGTGTGTGAAACCACTACTAATCCAATTACAAAACTACTTTATTTTGAATTATTTTATTATGGAATTTTCGTCACTTTATTTGTGGTATTTTTCTGATTAAAATCACACTAAATAGTATAAAATTTTAACTGTATATTTTGTGGTTTCATTTGAAGTTTAGTTGCGCCACCGTGTTTACACGCGCTGTTCTTTTTCTACGTGCGACGCGCTCGGCAAGTTCCGAGTCCCGAGCTTCCTGTAATTTGTATTATATCAGTCATACTTGAAAGTCGACGGAAAGCAGATTTGATTCCTATATTTATTCTACGTAACATATATTTTTTATATTGTATAATGTCTTTTTCTTTTATGCAACGTGTTGTGGGTGAATAAACCGAACTGGGTTTCACTATAAATAGAGTTGATATTTATTAAACAATAATTAAAGTTTCTTTACATTATTTACATTATTTACAGGTTTCTTACCTATAAATAGAGATACGGCATTTACAGCCTATTCTTCCCTATCTTTCCTTCTTATATCAAGTAATATCCTTTCTGACTCGAGTTCCCCCTTATCTTGGTACACGTGTTTCTTCTATTCTCTTACGTGCTCTCTATTACCGACAAGTGACGCGGCAAACTTCAAGAGGGTGTGTAAAGTAGTATCTGTACTACTTTATATTATATTACTTCCTTTGCTTTCAGGTGTGACTGATATTATAGGAAGCGTGATGGCAAGTCACATTGACTGCTTTAATTACTATTTATTGTCTTATTTATTGTTTGCTATGTATTATTTTAATGTAATTATAATCTTTTGTGTATGTAGTAACAGATCTAGTGTTTCTTCTATAAAATAATAAGTATCATTTTCAATTAACCCTTCGGCGGATAAAAATATATCTAAAATATAAAAAAAAAAGTATAGAAAATAGTTACTACGACGGGACTCGAACCCGAGCCCACGGCGTAGTAGTTCAGGTCGCTGCCGCTGCTATATATTTATTTATAAAATGTTTATTGAATAAAGAATTTTTACAGTCAAATAATAAGAGTTATCAACAAACAAAAAAAAATAACCACTCAATATTGCGTTGTTAACTAATTGTTCGCTCGTATTGGAATCTCTAAGTTATACATATCTTTGGACGATGGTTGAATTTACAGGAACTATATATCGACTAGGTTAATATAAGTAGTACAGAATAACTTAATGGATAATGGGGTGGCGCGTGGGGAAAAACTGTTTATTTAACCCCCCCCCCCCCCCATCAGTCTTTGGAAATTGCTCAGATCTACTTAGAATACGATTTAACCCTTTGCGGTCGGTGCCGCCACTGTGGCGGAATGATCATGTCTCGAAAGAGCAATCCAGATAAACTGAGATTAACAGAATGCTAATTTCGGACGTGTTTAGAAATAAACTGTTCTGAATTGTCTTTTAAGGGATTTTCAGATAGGAAGGGTTGGAAGGTTCACTTTCACTATCTTCTGGTATTTAAAGCAGTCTTTAATAACGAACAACTTTGTACAGTTTTGTAAAACGCTTAGATTATTTAAAATGGTTTGAATAAAGAAGCTCTATCACTCGTCAATTCCGATTAGACAGTTTCACTTACTTCCGCGGTTTACGAGGTCGAACAAACGATTTTATTGTGTTAGCGGCTTGCCAAAAAGAGAGCGAGATCATTGTTCTGCGTTCCTTTTATTGGCTAATTAGATCCAGATTGGCGCGAAAACAGGCGATTTCATATTTTCGGAGAAACGATTATTCTCGAAGGATCTGGATGCTTGATCAGCCAATAAGACCGCTCTATGGACCGGATAATGACCGACCACGCTCGCTGATTGGCCGTCTTACGCATCGACAGCGCCGAGCTCGCTACAGCTATGGGCGCGAAGGCGAATGACGTCATGCCGTTAGCGCGCGCATCTTGAACAGGACGTCTGACGGGTTATTTTACCATCGAGAAATCTATGATAAGTAAATAGAAATCAATTTATAAATAAATAAAAATATAATGAATTATAAATTGAATGCTTCGGGAACAATGACTCCGAAAAGCTAAATTCGCCCCGACTTGCTGGTAGTCCCAGCCGAAAAATCTGCCGACCGCAAAAGGTTAAACCTAGCTTAATACTAACTTAAGAATAGCGTTATGTACATATTTACAATGTAGGTGGCTATCGTGCCCGCGGTACGGTCGCTTACAGATGGAGAATTTACGCCACACCATTACTCGGTAACAGAGTGAACTAAACCGACCTGTTACGTCCATAAAACTTTAATTTGCAAAATATCTCGAAAATTACTGAGTAGTTGCCCCTATAACGAGGTAAATTCGTAATCAAGGGAACGAGATCTATAACTCTGTAAAGTCTCAACTAAATCTGTGACACGAAGGTTTTGCATTCTCCTTGTAAGCGAAGAGGACACGCTTCGATCAGTCGTCACGATGTGATTTCGTAAGAGTCAGAGCGTTCCGATTTCTCGGCGTGCGGCGCAATAGCGTAAAAGCCAGAGTAGATCGGATCGAAACGCATTTCCGGGGTATTCGCGAATGCTCGCGATGAATAAAAACACGATGTAGGTACCGTGGCTCGCGAAGGAGTCGTGGAAATGGTATTATATCGTATCGACGCACTCACGGGGGGGCTACGGGCCGGAACGTAGCGAATCGCAACAACAAGTTGTGGCGCGTCGGCTCGAGTTCTTTCCTCCTTTTACGATACTTCCCGGTCGAATCCCATTTAGGTTCGTCAATATATCGGGCGTGCGTCGCTCGCGTGTACAACCAACGCAGCGAAACAAAAAGGCTGTCACGCTGTCAGGTTCGACGGGGGCCGAGGAACGAGGACACGCGAAAACTGAATTTTTCAGTCGGCACAGGGTTCAGCAGTAGATAAACGCGAAGAAAAAAAAAGAGGGAAATACGAGGCAGAAACCGAGGAGACTCTGCCAGTGTTATCTTGCCGACTCCCACCTCTTTCTCTCTGTTGAGACGTGATTATTGTATGGCCGGCTCGTATTTCGGTTTGGGTCTACGCTACGGTCGATTTTGTACAAGTGCCATTGTCGAAGGGTTTCTCTAACTCTTGGAAGAATTTATTATTTCATGACCCGATGACGGTAGACATCGTGTCCCTCCATCCCTCTGGGGCCGCTCGTTGGATATTCGGGTATAGGTCCTCCTGACCGACGCCCCCCGGCTACGTCCTTCCCTCTGGTGGGGAATGACGCATCCGACTCCGGTAAGGTCGGCCCTGCTTGCTGGAGCAGTGCTCAAACTCCAAGGACCGACCCCCTTCCCGTCCCGATGGGCATGGTTGCACCGGTGCACCCACGCCCACTAACCCTCTCCCGCATTCGCACCCGAAGGCGCGTCCGCGGGAAGAGGTTTTCCTCCCCCTGCTATCATCTCCGGGCCCTACGGGCTCCGGACCACCTGCCCATCCGAGTTAGGGGCGTCGACTGGTCCATCGACGTCCCCCTTTCCTTTCCTCCTTCCCCCTCCGCCCAGCGCGAAGGTGGGACATGCCCCGGAGACCTTTTTTTTTTTTAACGCAGGGAAATGCTTTACGCATTCCCCGTCCCCCTTGGGGGAGGGACGGGGATATGTGGGACTCCCCCCTTCCTGGATGGAAGGAGAAGGGGGTATACCCACTAAAACCCTGCGGAGACCTGCCTAAGCGGTTTGGGAGTGGCCAGGAACTCGGAACGACCACTACTGGACCACTCTCCCGCTATGGCGGCGGCGGCGAGCCGCCGCCCCATTCACGAGGGGGGGACATGACCCCCCAAATTGCATCTACCAGGGCATTGCGCCGGTCACCCGCGCAATGCCCCCCATCCCGGGGACCGTCGGTCTGGACGACACGCCCCCCAAGGCGTGTCGCCCGCGGCCCCTGGAGGGCTCGCCCCTAGTTGCACCCCAGGGCGAGCACCTCCAATACGCGACGGAGAGGGAGGCCCCATCTTCCGCGGCCCCCACTCTCCGTTTTCCCGCAGCGCATGTCGCTCCCCCCCCCCCCCCACGGTAAGGGGGGGGGGACGCTGCGGCCGGGCCGGGGTGTCGGGGCGAGGATTAAAGAGATGTGGGCTCCTTGCCGCGGCGCCCCGGTCCGTAACTACCTCAAGGGGGAGGGCGGATGGCCCCGTCCTCCCCCCAGACTCCGGCAGTGGGCAGCCCCTCACTCCCACTGCCGGAAACACCACCTCCCAACTATCCGCCCTCGACAAAGGGGGGGGGCGTCACCCCCCCCCCACCGTATGCCCCAGCGACCTAACCCAGACCTAACCCCGACCTACTCCGATCACTTTTTGAGATGTTGAAACTTTTTTGCGAATATCTCGGAAACTAAAGCTGAGCGGCGGTAACATGTATAGGAAAAAGTTGTTCGGAATGATGACCTTGACAACATATTTCAACGTCATCAAAATCGGTGAGGAAGCCGCTAATGTAAATAATTACCACATTTTCTTGTATCATCTGTAATTTTCGGCGTATAGTCCAATTCGGGGTTTTGTCCATAAAACGGGCTTTTAAACGCACCGCGCGATGCTTCGCTTCCATTTCTACTGACAATGAGACTTCAGACGACGCATCGCTTCCCGACGGACAGCGGTCCTCTCTTCTCTTGTATCCGATATTATTTGGCTAAGGAAGCCAGCCTCCGCGAAAGAATAAGAACGTTAACAGAATGCTCTCTCTGTGGGTCAAGCTTTCCTTCAAAGTCTCGGAAAGTCTCTCGGTTGAAGGATTTTCCAGCTCGTAGACGCGATTGTAGATTTCCGAAAACAAAGCTGACGTTTTCCCAGTTGTTAAGCACAATCGGAACAATTGTCTCCGCACAGAACTCTCACAGTATGAAAATACGCCATTAACACTTTTATCGCTCAAGTTCACCATAGACGTTGCACGACGAGTGCTCTTTCAAGCTGTTTCAATTTTATTTCTCGCGTATTTTCACGAAATTCTGGCGAGAGAAAACGAACCATAGTTCTATCTACAATAAACGAACATGAAAAAGTAGCGAAACTATAATTCTATTCAGCATTGTACAACGCCCGAACAATTCAGTTAAATCTATCGTGTCAGCACTGTGCTGTTTTATTGTTTGATTTCAGCATGGTAAAACAGCTTGTTGGCTTTCGTAAATAACTCTGAATTTCTCTATGGCGATATTCCATACGTCCATGTCGGTTACATAACAATTTTACAAACCTATAGTTTGTTTGCAATCAAGTTTATTATCGCAATGTTACACAGTGTTCTATGTTCAAATTATAAACTTCTTTAAAATATTTAAATGGTGGAAAAATGTGAAACACTTTTATGATCGAGTCAATGAAATTGTATGTTAGAAATTTCGTAGAAAGAATCTCGAATATGGAACTTTATCCCTTCAAGGTTCTGGGGTAAGTGCTGAGCCGTCTAACGCAGTCCTCATACCAGAGGTAACTCCGGGCCTCCCCCACTCCGTCCCTTCCCCACTCCGTGCCTTCCCTACTCCGTCCCTTCACCACTCCGTGCCTTCCCCACTCCGTGAGTTCCCCACTCCGTGCCTTCCCCACTCCGTCCCTCCCCACTCCGTGGCCAGCTCCTTCAGGAAGAGTCCCAATCTTTCTGCAACGCACTCGTCGCTATCTCCCTCTCTCTCTCATGATGTCATTCGAAACCTTCACTCATCTGTTTCTCACAAACATCCCCGTGACGGCCGATAGCCGGAAGATCCAGCGAAGTCGCCTGCCATCATTCATCGACGGTTCTGTTTAGTGTCAAGCATCCCTCATTAAGACCTCGCGCAGGCCAAGATCCTGCCATAAATCTCTCTTAAAACGCGTTGACGCTCACATGTATTAATTTCAATCGTACATATGGGCCGTTTATTCATAAACAATAATTTATAAAAAATTCTCGAAAGAAGAAAAAATGGACTTACACTACATTAAAAATAACTGATCTATATCTAGTGAATAAATAGGTGGATAAACTCGTTTTTGCAGCAGAGACTTCAATCCTGTAACTAGCAAATAAATAGATATAGATCAGGGAGTTCCAACGTATTCCCCTTCCAGACTGCAAGGTCTCCACCATCGAACCTCTCCCCACTACTACGTACAGCCGTAGAGTTAGTGAGTGCTGCGCGCGCCGCGCGGCTCTCGTGGTGGGAGCTGGCTGATAGTATATGGTATCGGTTTTTTCGCGCATGCGCGACTAAATGTAGGAACGTATGTACGTCTTATGTTTGTGGGGAAAGTAGGGAAGAACTGTTATTGGCGGGAAACCGGACAGAATAGTGCAAGATATATTTATATATTATATGTACATACACAGAAAATTTTAATATAACATACGCATGTTAAACATTCATATTTGAAAATCGAAAAAAAAATTTGCGATACTATGAGGGGCAACCAAGGTACCCCATTTTAGCACAACTTTGTACTTTACTGACGCTAAAATCGTCGCGCATGCGCGAGAAAACCGAGACCATATACCATCACTGGTTGGAGCTTCCCACTACTATACATTATAACGATGAAGTCCAAGAGTGGGGGAAGAACCTAGCGGAGAAGGTGCCTCGAATAGTTCCGGACAGTTTCAATTGTGCGATTACGTAGGTGGATAACATCGAGTAAATAGTAGGTAGATAAATAAGTGATTTCAATTTTATATTAAGTAAATAAAAAGTTTTATATTAAGTAAATAAAAAGTTTTATATTAAGTAAATAAAAAGTTTTATATTAATTAAATTAATAGGTACATATATAATTTATTTCAGTCGTACGTCCAGTGAATAAACAAAGTGGATAAATTTCTAGATTTTGTAGCGCCAAGTTCAATTCTGCATTGGGCAAACAAATGGGAAGATTTCTTATTTTCGCGGCGCAAACTCGGATTCGTTGGAGCTTCCGCGAGCACGGTTTTCCAGCGGCGGAATTGAACTTAATATCCCAATATTGCGACCATGCGAAAAAATACGGGAGTTCCGGGAAAGATTCAGATCGGACGAGCAGGTTAATAGAAGTTACAAAATCTCGTTACCGTTACGGTGGCCCGGGCGGCGCGCTTCCGCTCTCGGTAAATAGACATAATTTTGGATCTTCGGGGCATACACAGTTTGCGGAAGAACTCGCGGCAACGATCCCGAGTTTTCCCGTAGTATATGCTAATTTATCCTTCTAATCGTCTAAGCGCTTCGAAACTTCAAGTGATTTTCAATCAACCTTTGCCCGAGCGTGATCGTAATTGTTAATTATAGCGAACCCCGCGATAAACTCTCGCAAGTTGCAGAACCCCGTGTGCGCGCTCGTATCGTAGACAAGGAATAATGGAAAAACTTTCCGGCTCTAAATTACAATGTTATCGCGGGGGCCTGGATGCGTTTCCGACAAAAATATCGTTAACAACAAGCCGTCCACGATTTATCCGAACGAAGTTTTCATTCTGCGAAATGTTCGTCCAAAACAATTGAAATGAAATACTACTAGCCTGCGGAGAGAATGGTCGGGAGAGCAAATGTGATCCGATTCCGTCCTCGACGAGTGAAACGTAACTGTCAATACGGAATTGCTCTATTTCCTAGATACGTTGATTACAGTTTATCGGGCTTATCTAAAGCACGATTATAGATTGATGCTGATTAACCATATTACGGGAACGGAACTCGTAATCGAATCGGCTATTAAATTTTAATCATCGTCGAACGTCACTTTGCACGACTCTAGGACAAAATGACACTATTGCAGGGGGCAAATATAATGGTAAAGAAAAAAATTGTTTGTGTCGTGTTTTTTAATGAAATTTCAAGGACACCGATGTTTTTTTTAATGGAATAGTATATTTTTTTTATGATAGCATGATAGACAATAAAAAACTGAATTTAGCGGATACCACCTTTTTGACCTTGAAATGACCTTGAGCAAGAATAATCATCTTGGAGCGAATAAAATGTGGATGTTTAAAATTTACGTGTTTCAGCAAAGATTACGCGTTGTTTACGTCAGGTTGACCTTCACAAACCACAATAAATGTTTGAAATATTTTTCATTGTAAACAGCGTATGTTTATGTTAGAGTATGTATCATTGAGATCGTTAACAGAAGTAATCGAATCGGCTATTACATTTTAATCATCGTCGAACGTCACTTTGCACGACTCTAGGACAAAGTGACACTATTGCAGGGGGCAAATATAATGGTAAAGAAAAAAATTTTTTTGTGTCGTGTTTTTTAATGAAATTTCAAGGTCACCGATGTTTTTTTAAATGGAATAGTATTTTTTTTTTACGATAGCATGATAGACAATAAAAAACTGAATTTAGCGGATACAACCTTTTTGACCTTGAAATGACCTTGAGAAAGAATAGTCATGTTGGAGCGAATAAAATGTGGATGTTTAAAACTTACGTGTTTCAGCAAAGATTACGCGTTGTTTACGGCTGGTTGACCTTTACATGTCATAATAAATGTTCGAAATGTTGACCATCCTCATGTATGCAATATTGCAATCTTGCATTAAATGATCTGTGGGCATTGTCGATTTCCGGAGACGGAATTGAAGCACATGCTGCAGTAATTATTACGATTTTTAGAACTCACACTACCGGTATTTTTAAATTGTTTTACCACAACGGAAAATGCGTGTAACGAAGAACAAATACGATTCACAAATTTGTCACGATACAAATGTACTGCCTGCCTCAAAGATCGGTGGCTTTCGCCATAAGTGAAAACCAAATCGATTCGTTCCTGTACAGTATAACGCATTGTTATCACTTTCACGTTTCGAATTCGAATAATGCAGAAGGAACAACGTACGTATTCTAACCGATTAAACTACTGTTAACGATCTCAATGATAGATACTCTAACATAAACATACGCTGTTTACAATGAAAAATATTTCAAACATTTATTGTGGTTTGTAAAGGTCAACCCGACGTAAACAACGCGTATTCATTGCTGAAACACGTAAATTTTAAACTTCCACATTTTATCCGCTCCGACATGATTATTCTTGCTCAAGGTCATTTCAAGGTCAAACAGGTGGTATCCACTAAATTCAGTTTTTTATTGTCTATCATGCTATCGTAAAAAAAGTATACTATTTCATTTAAAAAAAACATCGGTGACCTTGAAATTTCATTAAAAAGCACGACATAATGAATTGTTTTCTTTACCATTATATTTGCCCCCTGCCACAGTGTTACTTTGTCCTCTGAAGTTCTCTGATAGGACTGTAAATACGACAGATATTTAGGTGTTCCCATTTATGTGGGACACCCTATATAATAAAGTAGCGACTTTAATGTATATTCCAGAATCTTTTTAGACTTCATGAAAGCCAAGAGCAGTAAAGAAATTAGTTGCAAACATAAACGACCAAGGTTGCTCATGGAAGAGGTAAAGAAAATGCTCGCCTACGGAAGGTAAAAACAGTAAAAACGTTAGAGGAATTTAAAAAAAAAATTAAAGAACGGACATAAATTTCTATTTCACTCCAGTCTGTTGCAATTCAGGTAGGAGATTTTGATTTTGCATAAAGATCCGCTGTCTACTGGTGATTTAAATTAAACGCTTTTGGTCAGGGATAGCAGTTGCAATTTTCGTAATTCTATGGAACGGTTCCGTGGCACAGACGAAGGGATTCTGTCTTGCTGAAAGTAATTTAAATCGGCCCGCATTATTTCTCTTTGTTGTTGTTTCGTTTAAGATAATAGCGACAAGGCGCGAACCTGCCGGCACGGAATCGGACAGAATTTCCGGTGGCATCGGAAAAACGACGCCGCGATAGAACTGGTTCCGGTCCGTTCTATCGAGGCTTCCGACGCCCACCATTACAGATAAAAGCAGCTGCTGGTAAATTGTTGTTTCGATTGGCCTGCGAACGCCTCGCCATTATTTTCCATCCCAGCAATCTCTGCGGTCTTTCCACGGATCCTCTGTTTTTCTGCTGCTGCAACGTGTTGCGATTTATTCGCAATTAAACTGCTTAAGAACAAGGACTCGTCCTAACAATATATCGGCTATTCAGGCTCCTCAGTAATGGTACAGTACCTTGTAATTAATTTTAAAAACGTAAAAATAGCACCACCTCAAAGTTTGTCTAAATAATTCTTATTCCGACTTCAAATTTTTAAGTGTACAAATTCATGTGTTTCCTTTTCTATTTCGATTAAACAGCACCTGGGACCAATAGGAGAATGTGAGTATAGTATTTCATCGGTAATTGTCCCAAATGTCTCCGACATAATTGTCCCTGAGATATCCCCACTAGTGCGGGGTGTACCCCCTTGAGGGGCCGTGAAGCTCGAGAGGCCTCGGTCGCCGAGAAATATGACACCATGCGGCTCGCGTGTATCGGTGAGACCACACTAATCCGAATTTCCAACTTCTTTATTATTCATTATTTTTTTATGCGACTTCGATGACCATATTTGTGGCAGTTTTCTAATAAAAATGATACCAAATATGATATAATTCCGATGATATTTACTTGTGTAAGAGACGATTAAAGTTTCGGGCGCAAGGAAGGATAGCGTATGGGAAAGAAAGAGACGCGGAGAGTCGCAGTCGGCGGCACAGTTCAAAGGCTCGCAAGTCCTCACAATGTATTACCAAGGAATAACTTTTTTATTATTACTTATTTTTTTATGAGACTTTTGCTAATAGATTTGTGACATTGTTCTGATTAAAATGATACCGAACACGATATAATTCGGATCATATACAGGTGTATAGTCATTATGTATAGGTCAGGTACATAACATCGGTGAGGCAACAGTAATGCGTTGAAGACACTTTTTCATTTTTAATTAATCTTTTAGCAGACTTTTACCATTGTGGCGTACGTGATAGAAGGGAAAAAGATTCGTTTAGGATACTTTCCCTTTTTCCAGAAAGTATGCACTGCGTGCGGCCGAACTCGAGTGCGGGCAATAAAACTGACGATTGCCAGAGCTTCGGTCGCCGCGGGAACACTTCCTGATCTTACGCGTTTCTTGGAAAGGACTTTCCCACGATGCCTTTGAAACGCGTAGAGTTTTTTCTAGCCTGGTTGTCGTTGTGACGATTTTCGGCGCGTCCACGAAAACAGGCAGAAGCTCTTTGAATGCCGTACTGTTCGTATCGGTCTTCGTTTTTCAGTAACGTTAGTCGAGCTCGACACTTTTCCTTACGCGTTCTTATTACGCGTAGTTAAGAGTTTTCTCCGTTTCTTTTATTGTTTATTGTTTGTTGTTGTTAGTACTTGTTAATGTTATTGTTATATCCGTATGTAGAGTGTGTGAGCGAGAGAGAAAGAGCGAGGAGGAGAGAAAGAGCGAGAAAGAGAAAGAGCGAGAAAGAGAAAGAGCGAGAAAGAGAAAGAGAGAGAGAAGATGGAGCGCGAATGAATATGAGCGACAAGACAGCGTGATTGGGGAGCGAGTGAATGATAGGTTGATTGGCGGAGAGAGAGAGAGAGAGAGAGAGAGAGAGAGAGAGAGAGAGAGAGAGAGAGAGAGAGAGAGAGAGAGAGAGAGGGGGACGGAGGCGAAGAAGAAGAAAGAGAAAGAGTCCTGAGAGAGAGAGAACGGTTAGAGAGCGGGAGACGAGCGGATGGGCTACGCATGTAGACGAGTGATCGCGAATAAAGAGATTTTGTTAAGAGCTCGAGGCGAACTTACTTAAAACCTACAACACGTATTAAAGTTTATCGTGTGTTATACGTGAGTGCTAATTATTTTTACCCGGACAATACTATTCCCACACCATCATATTAGTAATATTTCTCTGATCAAAATTTTTCTGATTATACATACATATCTATTTTTTTAATTGACGATGAAATAAGTTTTGGTAACAAATATGATCATCGAAGTCCCATCAAAAAATAATGATTAATAAAGAAGTTGGAAATTCGGATTAGGTATGTTTACATTTCTCGGTGACCGAGGCCTCTCGAGCTCGGCTGTCCTCAAACAATGATATCCCTCGCGCATAATTGTCCCTCCGCAGACCCGTGTTGTGGACAATTATCGATGAAATACTGTATTTAAAATGAATCTCAAATGAGATTCAAGGTGCTATAATAAAAAAAATGCTACCGTATTATTTCCAGCATATTAAACACATTAAAAAGTAAAATAACTGTCTACTTCACTCCAGTGCGTTGCAATTCAGATGGAAGATTTTTATGAAAAATAGAAACTGTTTGCATCGGTTACAATGAGCATGAGTCAAACAGAAATGTCTTTCTCCTTTTAATAATTGTTATAAGCTGGTCCTAATATATTAAAACTTTAAGTTCTTCATAATTCATCTCCTGCTTTAAATTTGATGTATTCATGATTACCATAAATGCACAACATCCGCGGTCTAATTATAATATCGATGAAATAGTTATCTACAAATGTTAATAATACAGGACCTCGATCCAGGATGAAATATATATTGCCTCTTCATGTCACTTATCATATTCTATAATATTCATGCCACCAACCGATGCTGTCTGTTTAATGAATGCTTAATAATAACTAGACTTCGGATCATTATGCAAAATAAAATTTATATCCATCAATTGCAAGCTACAGCAGCTAAGTAAAAGTTTATTTTACTCGTTAATAATTAGATTACGGATCCGATGCATTCAGGACAAAAATTAATAGATCAAATGTCAAATAATAACAGCATTAAAAGTATCGAAAAATTCTGTTGCAGTGTCTTCAACTTTTTGAAATTATTAACAGAAGAAATAAATGTCAATACGGTCGCTAATAACCTGAGATGTTGATGCGACCTTAAATAAAGCAACTTTAAAAAATAAATGTCAACGCAGCTCCCGTATCTTGCACTTAACACTAAACCTACCAAGCACAAAACATATAAAACTGAAATGCGCAATGGAAGTGAAAAGATTTAATTTACTTGAACTTTTCACGATTTCCATTACAATCTGTGTTTAAACGAAGAAGTCAGTTGAATCATTTCCTATAAAAGCGTTTTCATAATTTCAATAATTCTCAAATGGAGAACCGGTCATCTGACCGTGGTAAGTTTAGTGTTAATACAGACAATTTTTATTTTCCATCTAAATCCGCAATTTATCACCACTAAACCTACTGTTTAGGATTGGACCAGGGGTCCTGTGCGACGCCTGCGCCGTACTAGTTACAACCAGTTTTGCGATCACAGGGGGTCGGCGGACTCGCGGCCGCGAGACACTTAGCGAGCCATCTCCCTGGTAATTTGGGAATTTGGCGTCTTGGCGTCTCACTCTCGCATGAATTTGACGTCACGCGATGAGTCATCGTGTTTCGCGGTAGCGAGCCCGTCGACCGTTAGATTCCAAAAATCGACCCCAGAATTCTCCGAACACTCGTTCTGATCGGCACGAATTACTCAAGTTTCTCAAGTCGCGATCCCCGCAAACCATTCACGGTTCTTTCTTTAACAGACAATTCATTCGCACATCTCATCTCATTTCAGCTTAAATCAATTACATTGTATACAGTTTAGTGACATTTTGTTGTTTTGTTCGGTTTCACGCTTGTACATACTGTGACCATCGAACGATCTCGTTCGAAAATAAACGTTACGTTGTTACAAAGGGTGCGCGTTTAATTTTCCTATCGCGCTCCTAAACACCTACCGACCATTAACACTGACTAGTATGCCTTATAAAAATGGCACAATTGAATTTATTTAGATTCTGTGAAATTTTCAATAATTGTGAAATAAAAAATCTGGAATAGGTCATAGCAACGTTACTGGCGTGTACAGTTCAGTTATGTTTGATTAAAAATGTAACTGCTACAAGCAATTATGTTGCAATATCTATAACGAACGCCGCAAATTAGACAAATTGATTCCGTAATGAAAGCAACTTTTCTGATTTCCTAGAAAACGAAGTGCATTGGACACTGCAGGGTCATCAAGGGTTAAAAAAAGGGTTCGTAGAGCAAAAACTGGGAGTGTCCTCTACACTGGAATCAATCTATCTCATCCAGCGGGTGCAACGTACGGTTAACACGTACCATATACTCTCACACACAAACACACACACACACACACACACACACACACGGTCATTACACTTAGTGTTTTCGCGGACAGCCGAGTTGCTAGAAAGTTGGACAGGACAGGAGGAAGCGTGCAGGATGGACACGCGATCGCTCGGAAAATTTTTGCACGCGATAATCTCTAGCCGTGGACTTGGTCCTGTAGACCTACCCGAACCCCTCGGGACTCCAGGCAAACATAATCAGCGGCTGTCACGAAAAAGAAACCGTGTTACCGAGTGGAGGAACGTGAAACGAATCAGCCGCGATTAAGCTGCACCTACACCGGGTGCAATCCTCTATCCAGTGGACGATTTCAATGCGAATTAAGGCTGTTCTTTCTTTTAGAGGACCAGATGGTTTTAACTTTCTTCAACTGTTTTTTAACTTTTTCTTATGTAATCCTGTAGATATCGACGAGAACATTACGAAAATGTAAGTATTATTGTTAGGAATTTACTGGTTTATAAGATATACGCGCGTAAACATGAGCAATTTCAAGTGTTTTTGACAGGTTAGAACGTCGCCATATTGGATATTCGTTGGCGGTAGAGGTAGGACTGTTGAGCGCATGCGCTGGATAGATGGCGGGTGTTCAGTGCATCGGCTGATATTGTACAGTACTGAGCGCATGCGCTAGACGGCAATTCACTGGTTTAGAAGTTATACGCGTGTAAACATAAGCAATTTAAAGTGTTTTTCACAAATTAAAGTGTCGTCACATTAGCATATTCGCTGGGTGGTAAATCTCAAAAGGAAGGTATAGCCCAAGTTGGTTTGGGGTTAGGTTAATACATTATAGGAATGGAGAAGGCCGGCCATTAGACCGGCCTGGCCACGCTTACAATGTTCCGCATTTTGATTTCGTACATGTGTTATTATTACGTACGTGTTTGTGCTGCCATCTAATGGATCTGTTCGGTACTACTTAGCCGATCTTACGTGTACCACCTAGCAAATGTACCAATATGGCGGCACTTTAACCTGTCACGAAAGCTTAAAAGTGCTCAACTTTACACGCGTAAAACTTCTGAACCAGTGAACTCCTGGCAATAAGATTTTCATTTTCGATGTTTTCTCGTCGAAATCTACAGGACTGCATAAAAAAAAGTTTTAAAAAATTGGTCCTCCAAAAGAAAGTTTAATCCGAATTAATACTGATCGTTTTATTAGACACTTGATCCAGACTCATACTGGCCGTCTGATTAGATCCAATGCATTTTCAATGCGTCTGAACCATTTTTGTGGAAACGCATTTCGTCAGACGCACTGTGGAACGACATTTCTGTTTTCCCGGATGACGAAAAAGTACATACAGGAGAAGTCCATTTGTATGAACCTGTCGAGAGACAAATCGATTCATATAATAGGAGTCTACCTTTCTCCCACCAATCACTATGATTACGCTCAGCTAGAGTTCAATTAACCAGGATTACTAAATTTTAGTTCATGTAAATGGAGTTTCACTGTACTTCATTTCAACACAGTATCGATGATCTTGATATTTTGTGGAAAATATTGTTGAAAGAAAATTATTTATCGTCGAATGCATCCCTTGTATTTAATAAAGTAACTGTCTGAATCAAGTTTTCCATAAAATCAAAAAACAAGCGAAATAATTGGCACGTCCAGTTATTCCCTCACTCGTTTTACTGTAAAATGACTCGATCGCATACATAAAATATATTACCATTTTCATTAACATAGTTGAGTTATCGTTACCTTAGAATTGCCTTTAGATATTAATCGAGTATCTAAAAATGTAAGTGAAAATTCCGTTTAGAACTAATCTTCTTTTAAGCCTTAGCACTCGAGTGACGACACGGAAGCGCCACTTAAAATGGTTATATCAATATTAAAATTATTTTTTACATCATTAAATCGGTTTATATTTCATAAATTACTAAACATTGAGAATTGACAAAAAATTATATACCTAAATAGAATGGAAATGGTATACTAATTCTACTAATATTAAAAAAAAATTCAAATCGTTTGGTGAAAATTTTAAAAAATTATTCTTGTTTAAAGGGTGTGCCATTTCCTTTGTTTAGGAATTATTTTTTACTTCATTAAATCGGGTCATATTTCATAAATTACTAACCACTGAAGTACTGTATAAATGAATCTCATCAGTTCCATTTACATAAACTTTAAAAAATTATATACCTAAATAGAATGAAAATGGTATACTAATTCTACTAATATTAAAAAAAAATTCAAATCGTTTGGTGAAAATTTTAGAAAATTATTCCTTTTTAAAGTGTGTGCCATTTTATTTGTTTAGGAATTATTTTTTACATCATTAAATCGGGTTATATTTCATAAATTACTAACCATTGAAGTACTGTATAAATGAATCTCATCAGTTCCATTTACATAAACTTCAAAAAATTATATACCTAAATAGAATGGAAATGGTATACTAATTCTACTATTATTAAAAAACAATTCAAGTCGTTTGTTGAAAATTTTAGAAAATTATTCCTTTTTAAAGTGTGTGCCATTTTCTTTGTTTAGTCACTGTAGATAGTCGAACACGATTTAAATAAGTATACTATTAGCTCAACATTAATGAGTCCAGTGGAATATGTTGTTGTCAAAACAGGTCCGTCGCATTTAGAAAGGCATCGATTGAACTCGCGCACGACCCATATGTGTCCGAAATGGTTGACCACTCCACGCGGTTTGCTTTGAATCGTATAAGATCGTCCACAAGATCAAAAATCGCATCCAACGCAACCACACCCTTATCCAGCACCGAAATACCAGGATGAAACGCAGGAGTGGCTGCTCACCGACAACCGACAACCAACAACCGACAACCGAAAAGCGACGCCGAACATCTGACGTCTCGGTGGAAGAAGCCCGACACCTGCTGCCGGGCCGGTGACAAATTGCCCGAATATATACCGGCAAATACACTCGGTGTCTTACAGCGAACATCTCCAACGAAAGAGAGGGAGGAGGAGAAAGAGAGAGAGACAGCCAGCACCGAGAGCACACTCCCGGCAAAAAGAAATCGAGCTTGTTGAATAACGGTTTCTTTCTCCTCGCTGAGAAATTCCGTGCCGCGCGTCCCTCGCTTCTGTCGGAACCACTGCGCGTCAAATCGCATAGAATTATAGTCGTCGAGTTTCTTCGGAGTCGCCCGGCGTTCTGGACTTGTCGTTTGTCCTGAGAAATTTCGCCGACTTTAAGGCATGGTTGTTCGGTTGAAATGGTTCGTGAAATATTGATCATGAAAATTTTGGGCGAGACGAATTGATTGAATCGATCGAATTCGATGGAGGAACGCGTTATACAGTAACCCCACGATCTAAGTCCTTTGTCGGTTCTCTGCTGGGACTTAGATCGTGAAGGGACACTATTCTTTTGTGACCGCGCCGAACGTAGAAAAGGACAGTATGCAAACACGGACCGCGCGGCCGAAGGCGCTACAAAAAATAGCGTATCGGTGAGACAATACTAGTGCAATAATAAAACTTCTTTATTTTTTACTTATTTTTAATGAAATTTTAGCAATGTGTTCGTGGCATTTTTCTAATGAAAATGATGCCAAATATGATATAATTCCGATGATATTTACTTGTGTAATAAACGATGAAAGTTTTGGACGCAAAGAAGGACAGCGTATAGGAAAGAAAGAGACGAAAAGAGTCGCGACCGCCGGCACAGTTCAAAGGCCCGCGTGTCCGTACAATGTAATGCCAATAAAAAAACTTCCATCGTTCATTACACAAGTAAACATCATCGGAATTATATCATATTTGGTATCATTTTCATTAGAAAAATGCCACGAATATGTTGGTGAAAGTTCCATGAAAAAATAATAAAAAATAAAGAAGTTTTGCAATTGGATTAGTAGTGATTCACACCGATATACCCGACCCAGGATCAGATTACACGGCATGTTTACACTGCTCGAGCTTCTCGGCCCTTCCGGGGATACCTCGCAGTGGAAGGGGTAGACCAAGGGACATAGATCGCAATGTTCCGTTGGACTTAGATCGCGGGGTTACTGTACTTTCATTGGCGATTTCTACGCTTCAAGTTGATTGATTTGGTTCCAGCCAGGAGTATTGCTTCCAGCCGTGGATATAAATCTTTTCTAGAGTGTTTCTGTTTTATTATTATTTTATTTTATAATTAGTTGTGTAATATTATTTTACCTATATTTAGACATCTGAATAACTTTGACTTAGATATGGAAGAAATATAGGTGAATATTACAGTCTTTTTTTAAATCATAAAAAATTCTATTACTATTGTTATTTCTTTTTTTCTATAGGTTATACTAATTTAAAACATGGCATTAAGTATCTCAATGATATTGTTCTATGAAAACGATGAAAAACATCGATTTACAAAATTTTTTAATCGGGTCACGAAATACTGCTCTCTAGATCGCCATAATAACCCTGCCGTAAAAAATTTTTAATTTTTAATGTCAGATTCGTTATCAGCGACTCCAAAAACTCCTAATTACCAACTTTCAGAAAATTATAACAACATTTTGAGTTTTGGCCACAAAAACCGGGCTTCTGGACCACTGTGCACTGCCTCGAATAGCTCCGGAGCAACCGGTTGGAACTGCCTGCCTTAAAATGATGAATTATAAATTTGACACTGTTCGCATCCAACAATATAATTAAAAATCAGTCGGTCTATTCTTCGAAGATTGTTCAACAATCTTAGAAAAAAAGATCGATGCACTATGCAGCAAATTCTGAGCAGTTTGACAAGGCTCCTGCGCATCTCCACCGCTGAAATCCGCGCAACTGCTGTTGGTTTATTAAAAATTCGTTGCAAACGTACTAAAATTCAACGAGCAGAGTTTATCCGGGCCACAGAGGACGCGCTTGCTATCCGTTTGCCCTGAATTTCTTTGACGAATGTCCTCGATGACGGGAAACGTTGCGAAGCGACCCGAAACGAAAACGTGTTCTCGAAATGTTTAAATAATCGATCTCGCGTCTGTGTCGCGGGAAAGATTAAGGGCACAGGTCTCGCGGAAAATGGGTTTTACTTCTTTTCTCATTTCCAGATGCTCGGTGTTCACGGCCCGTAAAAAATGCCCGGGAAAAGTTGCGGGAAACTAACTCGAAACAATGATTATTAGGATGTAGGCGAAATGGTTTCGGCGCTACATAACTTCTGCTCGTTGAATTATGTTAAGGAACGCAGGGCAATGTTTACGGAACCCGCTAAATTCTGTTGCGAGCTCCCTCGCAACCGCCGCCTTCCTCCGGGAATAAAGTTATTTAATTAAAACGAACCGATTTTAGTTTCGAGTAGATTAATTTGCGCACAGCTGATAACGGAGTTTCGACGCGGAACGCCAGACGCTTCGAGCGGCGATAAATGAAAACGAGTTCAACGATTTGCTTCGGTTTTCCTCTGGATCGCTATCTTCGAGAAGGAAGATGATCTATGAAATGCAACGGATCGATTTATCGATTTATTCGCCTCTGTGGAAGCCTCGAAGGCTCGAAGACACGAAAAAGGTGTGTTGTTTCACGCGAAATCGATAATCATTTGACATGGGCGCGTCGAGGATTTTGTTTAAAATGAAACACGACGGTGTAGGTATAAAACCGAAGTCATAACTTCGTTGATTTTCAATTTGTTTATGAATTATTCAGGTTTGAATTTTTTAAGTTTTTAGCTGGTTTGTATAAAACCGGGATGTATTTAGGACTTATGAATTGTGCAGGATTTATGAATTTTTATTTCGAAAGCTACCTGTCGGATCGAGGAGATTCTTTTTTATTCTGATCTGCAATGTTTCGCCCGTTGAATAATAGATTTTTTGTTGGTTTTCAATTTGTTTCTAAATTATTCATGTTCGAATTTCGAAGGTTTTCAGCTAGTTTGTATAAAAGCAGGATGTACGAATTCATCAATTTTTATTCTGTAAGCTGGGCGTTGAATCGAGTCGATCCTTTTTTTATTTTGATATAGAATATGTGATCTGTTGATGAATGATTTCTTTTTAATTGATAAATGTTGATTCCCGGAATCAAATTTTGCACTTTTAGCTCTCTTTTACGAAAACGAGGTGAATCAACGAATTTATATCTCGAAAACTATTTTTCGAATCGATTCTTTTTCACCTATTCCAGGGACAGGGACAAAAATATTTTGTCTAACTAAAACATAATTATGTTTTTAAATATAGTCAATAGTTACAAGCGACCGAAAAATATTTTCATCGCAGATAAGTGGACTTTATTTCGATCAATCGAAACAGTTATCGACGAGAGTAATTGTATTTCGATCGCACTTAACGGTTATCGACGGAAATATTGTTATGGTTGCATTCGACCAACCGAATTCACGGCTTCGTAATTCATGTTACATCACTGACAAATACACTGTTTAGGTGAGCGTGCAGAGAACTGTTTTGGCCGAATGCAAAACAGAACTTCGCACTGTTATGAACAACTGAAATACACAATTTCTCCGAACAATAATCGTTATGAGCCATCGAAATTGATTATCCTCACCGACAACTATTATGAACGGTCGGAATAAAACTGCTCTCATCGATAAGGACTATCGGTAACAAAATTTTCGGTGAATTATAACCGCTGTTTGTAACCAAAACGTTTCTATTTCATTTCGTGACCAGTAACTGATAAACTTTTCTTTACACTAGGTTTACGGAGCACTAAAATTGAATATTTTACATTGCTCTATAAAAATAATAAAATTCTATTTGCAAACGTTATGAACAAGACTTGACGAACTTGCACACTCTAATTTCTCGAAAACGTGGCGTCGAATGAAAACAAATTATTCTACTCTTTAAACTTCTTTGCTCATGTAGAATCACCCCCTCCACGTTTATACTATCTTGTGACACCCAGGAGACATGTGAAGTAAAATAGATTTTTTTTTTATGAGAATGGTTGACTTGAGACCCATGGTTATTTTGAGTCCTCGCGACGAGAACTATATTATGAGATAAAAAAAATGTTGACCTTGAAAAAGGTCACCTTGAATAAAGTTATATTTTCAAGTAAAAATTTTCAATTTTCCTTCTTATTTAATATCCGCAATCACTGAGTTGCCAACTCAATAGTTTCGTTCAGAGAAAACGAGATGTATGATTCTTTAACACTAGGTTTACGGAGCACTAAAATTGATTATTTTACGTTGCTTTATAAAAATAATAAAATTCTATTTACTTAGATCTCTAGCGATTTTTATTGTAATATGTACACCAAAAAATAAATCTATTGAATAATTCCTCACGAATGGCCCCTTACACTCTTAATAATCGTGAATTAAAAATTTTTGAATCCGTCATTTTGACGGGGTCCGTAAATCTAGTGTTAAATAGGAAAAATATTTATTGAAATATAGTATCCAAACTAGAAAGTTTGTTTCTAAACGTATGTTCCCGCGAGCATTTATTTTAAATCACTGAAAATTAAATTGACAGTCATTTTTCGTCGAAATGAAGCGTTTGATGATAGAAGTTTCTGTATAGTAGATTTTTCTCTGCTGCTAAACGCATTGTTAAACAATTAGTATAACAATATACTTATGCTTTCTATCGATCGAATTTTGAGTTAAATTAAGGAAAATGATATTGGCGGAAGGTTCGATATATTTGAGAATTCAACAAATTTGCAGTTTAAATAAAACCCAACGTTTCGGTCCATGTGTGGATCTTTTTCAAGGGAAACTTGCGTCTGAAAATTATATTAATTTAGTGTAAATACATCGTGATGTTAATATTAACCATCTTGAAGAAACCATTAATGGAAAGCCAACAAAAAGAAATATTTTGAAGGAAAACTTACTTGTTGTGTAGAAAAGTTTTAGTAAAGCTGGAAACAAGATATATTTTTCCAAATAACTAATTTAAAATTACCCTGGCAATGTGTTTGTGCCATCATGGTCAAACGTAACTGAGTCATGTGCCAGTGCAAATCTGTGAGACAGCTAGTTATATAGGACTACACACTTATAAAAATAATAAAATTGTATTTACTTAGATCTTCCGCGATTATTATTGTAATATGTACACCAAAAAATAAATCTATATAATAATTCCTCACGAATGGCCCCTTACACTCTTAATAATCGTAAATTAAAAATTTTTGAATCCGTCATTTTGACGGGCCCCGTAAATCTGAGCATCTGCAATCTTGACGGATAAATTGAAGAGTCAAACTCCACTTAACAGATTTTTTTCAAAAATGAAGAATAACTGTTTCTTTCGTTTCTCGAGAACTACCGAACCCTTATCCAGGATCGAGCAGCGCCTGTCGTTCGTTCGCTCGCGATAAATCACAGGATCGATTGCACGTTGCTTCCATTTTCTATGAAAGAGCAAACGAATCGTTGAAGCAGCGCCGGTTTTTCTCGGCAAGATTCGAGACCCTTAGATCTATTTACGCCAGGGCCCGGAGAGATCCCATCTAATTCCATGGAGCGGCGCGACGTTGCAGAGATCGAACGGATTCGATGTATCATGCTTCTTTTTCGCAAAGAAAGCTCGCTATCCTGAGCCAAAAATCTTCTGTCTAGGTATTTTGCTTCGGGTATTTACAGTGTCGCCGATGCAATATCCACGATACAGCAAAACTCGCGCTCCCATTTATTTGCGATCTCTCTCTCTCTCTCTCTCTCTCTAGCGAAACACATTCCGAAGCTGCCATTCTTCCGCGGGTTTTCGGTTTCGTTGTTCTTTTGTTTCTTTGATACGCTGTCCCGGTGATCCTACGTGGCAACACTGCGACTTTCGGGTAATTTATTTAATGTAGCAAAAAGTGCGAGTCGAGATTTGTCGCTGCTTTTGGTGCTTCCATTATATTATTCTTTAGCATTAGTCTAGCAGCAAGAACTACAGTCATTCATTCGGGTGAGTTAATTGGTTCTTTCTTGTTACTTTCGCTTCTGAAATTAAACTGAAAATGGTTTAAGAATGTTTTCACGCTAATAATATAGTATTAAATTATTTGATCTTATTCAGGAGAGTTCGTAGAACATTACTATGCAAATTAGAACTATATTACTAATATTAGTCGACTGCGGATTTTTTACATTTACGGGAAATATGATTAGGTTAAGACAGTGAAGAAATGATAAAAATTTAACGATGTCTATATAGCATCTCTATAAAATTTTTAAAGGTATAAAAACATTTGTGTTTGGTTCCTGTGTCTTACAATCAATAAAGAAAGTCTAATTATTAGCGTTGAAGCAACCGACGCGCGACGTTGTCAAAATTGTGAATTTGCGTTTTCTTTCTGAAAATCGATTTCCTTGAAAATTGCAAGCGGGAATTAAAAAAGTTGAAAGTTTCGTATTAAATTCGCCAAGATCCACAAATACGAATGAAGGTAAAATCTGCCGAACAATTTCACCAGTAGAGTACAGTTTTTTGTGCATGCGTAACTTCTGCAAATACAGTAACCCCGCGATCTAAGTCCATCGGAACATTGCGATCTATGTCCCATGGCATACTTCTTCCACTGCAGGGTATCCCCGGAGGGGTCGTGAAGCTCGAGCTGTCTCGGTTTAAGAATGTTTTCACGCTAATAGTATAGTATTAAATTATTTGATCTTATTCAGGAGAGTTCGTAGAACACTACTATGCAAATTAGAGCTATATTACTAATATTAGTCGACTGCGGATTTTTTACATTTGCGGGAAATATGATTAGGTTAAGACAGTGAAGAAATGATAAAAATTTAACGATGTCTATATAGCATCTCTATAAAATTTTTAAAGGTAGAAAATATTTGTGTTTGGCTTCTGTGTCTTACAATCAATAAAGAAAGTCTAATTATTAGCGTTGAAGCAACCGACGCGCGACGTTGTCGAAGTTGTGAATTTGCGTTTTCTTTCTGAAAATCGATTTCCTTCAAAATTGCACGCGGGAATTAAAAAAGTTGAAAGTTTCGTATTAAATTCGCCAAGATCCACAAATACGAATGAAGGTAAAATCTGCCGAACAATTTCACCAGTAGAGTACAGTTTTTTGTGCATGCGTAACTTCTGCAAATACAGTAACCCCGCGATCTAAGTCCATCGGAATATTGCGATCTATGTCCATTGGCCTACTTCTTCCACTGCGGGGTATCCCCGGAAGAGCCGAGAAGCTTGAGCTGCCTCGGTCGCCGAGCAGTGTAAACATGCCGCGTAATCTGATCCTGGGTCGGGTATATCGGTGTGAATCACTACTAATCCAATTACAAAACTTCTTTATTTTTTATTATTTTTTCATGGAACTTTCACTAACATATTCGCGGCATTTTTCTAATGAAAATGATACGAAATATGATATAATTCCGATGATATTTACTTGTGTATCGTGTCGTCTGTTTCTTTCCTATACGCTGTCCTTCTTTGCGTCCCAAACTTTCATCGTTTATTACACAAGTAAATATCATCGGAATTATATCATATTTGGTATCATTTTCATTAGAAAAATGCCACGAACATATTGGTAAAATTTCATTAAAAATAAGTAAAAAATAAAGAAGTTTTATTATTGCACTAGTATTGTCTCACCGATACGCTATTTTTTGTTGCGCCTTCGGCCGCGCGATCCGTGTTTCCATACTGTCCTTTTCTACGTTCGGCGCGGTCACAAAAGAATAGTGTCCCTTCACGATCTAAGTCCCGGCAGAGAACCGAAAAAGGACTTAGATCGTGGGGTTACTGTATAACGCGTTCCTCCATCGAATTCGATCGATTCAATCGATTCGTCTCGCCCAAAATTTTCATGATCAATATTTCACAAACCATTTCAACCGAACAATCATGCCTTAAAGTCGGCGAAATTTCTCAGGACAAACGACAAGTCCAGAACTGGACTCGCGGGGTTACTGTACTTGGAATATAAGGGAATACTTGCATTAATCAAAATTAGCGGTATCTGTCTGTCTAACAGCTAACTAGATGAAGTTTGTTCAGATGCAAGTAACGTTTAAATGCCATGTTCTGGTTCGATATTTTGCAAGGGAAGGATTTAATACGATTCTAAGAGTCGATGACTGGAAGATTAACGCGAAAATCGTTTACTCGAACAGGTATTTTCGGCGAAGGTATTCGGCTCGGCTAGCCTTCTAAAAGGTTCTTACCGTAACACGCATTCGAAGTTGGTTCTTGCAAAATTTTCCCGGCCGAAGTGGGCGAAACTAGTTTCGTTCCTGTCTGCTGGATTGTTCCACTGATTCTGTTTTGAACTTTGTCCTGACTTTCCTACGCTCGAAACTCTCCGTATAACGTATGTTTTCACCTCGTATATTAAACGACCTCGCAAAACGGTTCATCATGAGTCGAACGAAAACTGACTACCAGCAATTAGACGGAAAATTGCAAAACATCGACATTCTATCCGGAAACTAAAATCTACGGCTATGTCAACAGTTTTTATTAAACAGTACCAGTAATCTCGATTACTCGTCTGCAAATCTGCGTGCAAAATATAAATCTTCCGGAGTAATGTAAAAATTTTGTTACCTTTCTTAACACGTTGACTGCTCGTGTTCGAGGCGGCTCGCGCAGGATCGAGACGGGCCGGCGAATTGGTTGGTCGCAATCAGTGGCCACGAGGTTATGTCAGTGGTAATTGACGTCCGATGGAGCGGGACGTCCAGGTGAGCCGAGACATCCGACGAATGTCCCCTTCAATCATGGCGAGGGCTGAAATTACGAAACGCAAACTTGATCGCTGAGCGACGAGGGGCGAGGGCGAGATAGGGAGGGAGGAGAAGCCGCTCCAAGACTAATTGCAGAGTGTACATAATTAATTAGTAGGCCGATCCGATGGTAAGACGACGCCGGGCGTCGTGGTGTGGCGTCTTCGATCGAACGGAGATATGGCAGATGCCGAGTCGCAGGCTGATGCAATCTAGACGCCAAGACGGTGGTCCGTTTCTAACGAGCGTGTTTGACCGACTATCGGCGCGAAGATATTGATACAACGGCAAACATAATGTGGCCTGGAGTACCGCCAGATACGGGTCAACGGTTATTGCTCGTAATACCGTCGTAAATCTGGCAGATGGACGCGAAACCGACCGAGACCATCCACCATCTTGTCCCACACGGACATCATTTATGGCGATTCCATCTGTGCGAAATTATTTTCACTTCAAACTATTTATGCTCGTTTCTTGCTCGCTTTCTAAGCACGGGAAAGATGTTACCGGTTCTTCAGGATCGTAATTCCAGTCAGCGATTCAGCAGGATAATGCTGCCATTCGGAACAGTTGCTGAACGGCGGAACGATTTCGAGTAAATAAAGTTGGGTTATGAAATAGCCGATAAAAATCCCATAGAAAATTGTCCGATTTAATAGGCGTATGGCGGGCTAATGAGATTTGGCGGGCTATGATCAATTACGGAAAGATGGAGAAACAGGTGAAGAAACAGTTGTTCCGGACCGTATTAAAATTTAAACAATAGAATTAATAACTATTTTTAAAATTTATCTTATGAATTTATTTTTTTAATTAATTTTCTACAGCTATTGTCCGAAATTATCGTGTTACATAGTGGAATAGGTCTACAGGGGATACCACTAATAAAAAAAAAACGCATTGGCAATAGTACCTCGATGGTAATGTGGAAACCTATTGAAACGAGTGTCGCCCCTTATGCGACACGTTCATTTGTCTGTTATGACCGCGCCTGAGCCCGTCCGAGCACGTGGACGACCACGGGGAGCGAGACGCGCGGCCGGGTCGAGGAGGCGTATCCCTCGGAAAACGGTCCTCGCGAGCAAATAAAGTCCATCGCTGACTTAGTGACTCCTTTCGGTGCTGATGTGCAGGTTTTGTTGGTGTTTTTTTCGGAATACTTCGGAACGTCTTGATACAGTCAGAGGACGGGTGAGGTAAGGTCAGGTGCTGTTTACGTCTTCGCGGGGGGTTTATATTTCCGTTACGGCTAATTATTAGCGGCGAGAAACGTGCCGCGCTAATCAGGATCGCGGCCCTCTCGCGGCGGGGCGCGGGGAATAGCGGTCGCAGTGAGGTACGAGGGGGCGCGTAACAGACAGGTCTGTTACAACTAACTGTGGCACTTAAAAATGGTTTTCCCGGCGAAGTATACTGGTGATCAATGAATCGATCGATTCAATGAAGTGGAGAAAGTGGCAGGAGATCCGACAATGCGATCGAGAGGGAGGTCGGTGCATTATTGCGCGATGGGTGACGATTTAGCAGGCGATGCTTTGTTCGATGATAAATCAGCATGTTCTTTGGGCATGCGGGTCACCGTATGGGAACAAGCATGAAATCGATGCTCGGTCATTAGCGAGATTTATAAGAATCGTGAAAATTTTTCTCATCCGTGGCGGTTTCTTGTTCGAGGTTCGAGGTTCGGGCATCGCACACGACTACTCTCAGGAGTCGTATACCAGCGTTATTCGGAGCAACCTCTTTCTTTTCCGCGCCAGTGAAAAATTAAAGGTCCTGGCGTCGTTTTTTTTCCCACGGAGCATTTATCAAGCCCACGGAACCGGAGAAACTGCGCGCCCTGCAAAACGTAATCTTGAGCAATTCGATGGTTACCGACGACTTTCCCGACTCGTTTCTGCAGTTTCACCGTTTTCGAGACGCCGTTACACCTTTCGCCCTCCCCCCCTCCCTTATCATCTCTCTTTCTCTTTCTCTCCCTACAGTTTACTCATTGATCTTTCGCTTATCATCTCTTTCAGCGACCGGGTCTAATTTCTAACGTCCGATGTTATTGCTCGGCACGTCCGTTTGCTTTCTACAGCGTGTTTTCGAAACTTTTCTCTGGTTCTTCTGTATTAGCTACATCTGTAACAAGATCTAGTAGCTTTTAATATCGGTCTCACAGATTTTGCTTGTCGTTAAAAATAAGGTTGCAGACGGAAGGTGAGATCGCTAATAATGAAAATGAAGATCGTTCGTGGCGTAAACAATTTATCTCAGCCAGACCTAATCGATACCTCTCTTTAACCAGTTAGCTGTTTTTGCCGAGTATACTCGTCATGGAATAAAATTAATTGCTTACTATTTATGTTAAAATTTGTAGTGAAAATTAAAAAATTAACTTGTCGCCATTTTAGAATTTTTCGAGTCAGTGACGAAGTAAAGAAACGAAACAAAGAAATTGACGAGAGGTCAATATGTGATAAATAAGGTTTTCAAAAATTTTTAGTAGCCACGTACAAAGTCGAGCTACACAGTTAACTGGTTAAAGGAAGCTGACCATTATTTGATTAATTAATTACATTTGATTTTAATAACTTAATATATTTATCCTTGAAACATCTACTAGATTCATACATATTGTTAGAATATGTATATATTTAAGATGTACGCGAATATATTGATAAGTGATAAACTAAGTTATAAGAATACAGAAATATAAATACAGCGTTGTTTGTATGTCTTGGTCGCTTGGTCAAGAGAGAGAGCGGGCGAGAACGGGGTCCACACGCGTCTCAGCACGGCTACTTGCGCGCGCACCTATCCCCGGACTACCGATCACGCGGTACATTTAAATACGTCTATACAGTGTGGAGACGCATGCACAATATCTTCCACATATATTGTTATACTAAATTAAGGAAAACGATATTGGCGCAAGGTTCGATCTTTTTGAGAATTCAACAAATTTGCAGTTTAAATAAAACCCAACGTTTCGATCCGTGTGTGGATCTTTTTCAAGGGAAACTTGCGTCTGAAAATTATATTACCACAATTGTAAATATTATTATTTGTGTTCCTTCATGAATAAGCAATGGACTCAAGCGCGTATAATTCCATAACGCTATTTCCGAGCGCTCCAAGTACCTACAACTCGAAACTTCAAACTGTTATATCTCATCATGGAAGTATCTGACAAAAAAATGTTTCAGACAAAATTGACTTGTTTTTTCCTGTAGAATCTAAATATGTAACATTTTATAGGGGGTTCCATTTAAAATTACAAAGGTACCACCCCTCCCCCGTTAAAGGGGAAGGGAGGCCACTTCACGTTTATGTAGTCAGAAAGTCCCTTCAGTTCCATGCAATTTAAGATTAAGAACTTTAAAATCGATGGCATAGTTTTCGAGATATTGATCTGTTCAGAGTTATGTGGGCCACCCTGTATAATAAGTTCACAGTTCCAAGTTTTTTTATATTAAAGAAAGTTCCTTTTTCACTAACGCTGTGCTTTATGATAAGAGAAACACCATTCCTATCGTATCCTCAACATCTTTAAATTGCACTCACTCATTTTTTTTCATAAATACATAAAATCCGCAGTCTATTCGCGGGTCTACATTCTAGACAAATACTGTCATTACACTTTTCACAACTACGTTTTGTCTCTGTTCGTCCAAGTACAACATTTTCAAAATGAAAATAGCAATGTTACAAATTTTTAAAGAAGACTGTAATTAAACACCCGATATGTCAAGAGGAACGTTGGAAACGACAAAGATATTTCGGTAAAAATATTGCCCTATTTATCCTGTGTAGATGATAGGAATAAATCATTCGTCGCGAAGATAAGCGAACGTTGTATTTTTGGTAGAGAGTTTCAGAGCAGTGACGTAAAGCGTATTATTTCACCGAATGTGGCTGGTTCGAGCCGAACCATCTTCCATAGGGAGAACACTATCTTCCATAGGGTGCACGGTATCCGGCTGATACCGTGAATACGGTCCTTGTCTCACGATATTCTCCGGCTCCGCGTAAACAAGATGGCCGGGTATTTACATAGGAAAGACGGGCTCAAGGATGGCCGAGCGAGCGCATAAATCTACGGCCATCCCGAACATTCTCTCGCCATGGGATCTCGTTGCAAAGAAACTCTGTCAGAAACTCGTAAACAGTGACTTTACCTCTGTCAAAGACATCGCTTCGAACTTTGCGAAATGTTTCCTTCCGATGGAACCGTTTCAACGACTTCAAACAATACAGGCAGCTATACACGTAAAGATGGCCACATTATACAAACGACGTATAAGATTAGACCAATCGGTCAGTGTATTTTCCGGTCACTTGCTCTAACTTGCAACTCTGATTAAAATACTGAATTATCACAATAGACTGCGGAATTTTATATAAAATAAAATTTGTCCGCGTTTGGTGCAAGAAACGGAAGCCAAGTAAAAAATTCTTTATTTAAGAACTTTACTGAGGAAAGAATAATTTAAATTTAAATAAGCAATTTTAAGTTGTGCCTGATTAAATTCTTCCTTTAATTATTATAAAAGGTCAAAATTAATATTCTTCAATTCTTTTAATATTTGCATTGTTTAAAATTGTAACCACATAATTTTGTTATAAATGGACTGCGGATCTTTATGCACTTATAGCAAAATTGAGTATATGAAAATCGATGTTGTTGAAAAATTTTTAAAATTGAAGATATCAATATTTCTCCTCTATTAAGATCATTACGGGAAGAAGTAACATTCAATTTAGTTTCTAGTTCTTGCAATCGGTGTAGATATTGTATAAAGATACGCAGCTTAGTTATAAATGTATAAAATCCGCAGTCCAATTATCGTTTTAGTGTCGGCAGTAATTAGATTGCGGACTTTTAAGCATTTATGTGGAAAATTAATATTGTGACATTGAAAACGATGAGATTAAAAAAATTGATGGCAGTCGATATATGATTTTCAACTCGATACAATTTTTAAAGAGAGGAAAATATTTGTCTTTAGCTCCTGCTTCCTATAATCGATGAAGAACATTTTTGCATAAACATCCGAAATTTAGTGATAAATCATGAATTTAATACCCGCAAGCGTTTACGAACGTCGTAGGGCTTACATTGAAGGTGGAGGATAGCACTTTGCGCGAGGGGCGTTTAGGTTTAAAAGGAATCGCGGAATCATGTTGAAAAATCGATAGAACCCGACCCCCCCCCCCGGCGGGTACAAAATTGACACGATCTTAAGGGGACTGTTCGAGCCCATTTAAGAAAATCTATTATCGTGGGAATTTTCGATCGTTTGAAGACTTAAATTAAATGCAAAAAATTGCACTTTTGTAAGGGGTGCATTTCGTGCAAAAAGGGAACTAATTATCTGAGCTGCAGTCTTATAGAAGTTCCGTGGCCGGTTGTGCTATTTGGGTAGAGGGCGCGAGGAAACTACAGTTTTTTTTAGCAATGTCGGTATTTCAGTTTAAGGATATTGTTGTACTATTTTTGACTTTTTGAAATGACTAAAGGAGTAAATACATTTTCTCATTACTTCTTTTCTACAATTGACTTGGAAACCACGGCTTTTTAGCAATGTCGGTATTTCTGTTTGTTGTATTATTTTTGACATTTTAAAATGATTGAAAGAGAAAATACATTTTCTCATAATTTCTTTTCTACAATTTTCTTGGAAACCACGGCTTTTTAGCAATGTCGGTATTTCAGTTTAAAAATATTGTTGTATTATTTTTGACTTTTTAAAATGATTAAAAAAGAAAATACATTTTCTCATTACTTCGTTTGTACAATTGACTTGGGCAATTTTTATTTTGCATGAAGATTCGCAGTCTACTGATTAATCTACTTTATTCTTCGTCTGTGGTCGGATACAATAATATAATGAGATTAAATTTTATACGTTATAGGAAAAATTTAAAACAGTAGATAGGTTTAAATGGTATATAAGAATTGGCAGTCTGTTATTCTCAGCTTGTTAAAATTATTTAAGTATGAATGAACCGTCTATCTGGCGCCAGTTCCTTGCAATTGGACCAAGTAATTTTTATTTTGCATAAAGTACTGCAGCCTAGCGATTACACGCTAGACTGCAGCCAGTCTATTTTATAATTCATTTGTGTTTAAACACAATACTTTAGATTTATTAGATTTTATGCATTTGTGGGAAGAAATTAGTAGATGCAATTTGAAACAGTAGAAAAGATAAAATGAAAAATTCAAGATATGCCAATATATTATTCTCGGCTAGCTAAAATTATTTAAGTATTAATGAACCGTCGGTCTGGCGCCAGTTTGTTGCAATTGGAGCAACTAATTTTTATTTTGCAAAATTAACGCAGCCTAGCGCCTAGTGTATTTTATACTATTATTAAATTAAGAATGAATCATCTATCTGGTGCCAGTTTCTTGCAATTGGAGCAAGTAATTTTTATTTTGCAAAATTAACGCAGCCTAGCACCTAGTGTATTTTATACTATTATTAAATTAAGAATGAATCATATATCTGGTGCCAGTTTCTTGCAATTGTAGCAAGTAATTTTTATTTTGCATAAAATACCGCAGCCTAGCGATTAGTCTATTGTATACTTCATTTGCGTTTAAATGCAATACTGTAAATAGACTGCGGATTTTATGCATTTGTGGGAGGAAATATGTAGATCAGTGGTGGGCAATTTTGCCTCAATTGAGGCAAAACCGTCCACACCGTAACGCCCTCTGCCCCCTTCCAGCAAGCGCGGTACAATGGGGCAACGAAGACACGAGACATCAACGTACGCAACGCACGTGCGCGCTGCATGGAAGAGAGGTTGGTGGGAGAAGCAGGCGTTTGAGGGGCTTCACCCGTGCCCACCACTGATGTAGATGCAATTTGAAACAGTAGAAAGGATAAAATGAAAAGCTCAAGATTTGCCAATATATTATTCTCGGTTAGTTAACATTATTAAAGTCAGAATGAAGTGTCCACTGCAATTATTTGCAAGCATTATTTTATTTGAGACTCGCAGTCTATAATTGTTGCTACGTGCAAGAGAAAACGGTGAAAACTATTACCAGAGAATGATTGATCCAGTACGCTTAAAAATCGTGTGAAATTAACACGAGAAACAGACGAGGATTAAAAACCGATAATACGCAACGTGCCAGTCGATGGAACGGCAGGCTCCAGTCGACTTAATAAGTAATTAGCTGAACGTGTCTGTTGTACAAGCAAGATTAATTACAGGACGCCGAAAAACGTGTTCCATTTGGTGATGGTATAGAAGAGCAGAGTAGTCCTCACGGTATCTATCGAGTTAGAACGAGATGAGTTTCAAGAGACGAGAGTTTACGAAACTCAACTAAACTCGTCTCGTCGCGATGACGCACGGTGGTATGCATTTTCTGGAAAATCCTAGCCACAATTCAATTTTCAAAGTGCATAAAATCTTTCTGTTGCTACAGCAGATTTGTTCTGTATATGCGTATCAGAGAATGGAATTTTTCAAACATATTAATCGGCCACCGAGATACAGACCATCAAAGCTGACGAAACTTTATATTCCTTAACCCTTTGCACTCGGAGCTATTTCAACTAAAAAACATTTCTTCTAACCTAGAATATTTTCATTGTACATAATTTTTTTTCATTATATGCGTACGAAACTGATATAGTACCTCATACAATATTTAAATGTTTAGTAATTTATTACATATAAACAAATTTAATAATGTAAACAATATTCTGAATAATGGTGTAACAATTTGTAGCAGCGCCTCAGAGTCGCCATTCGAGTGCTGAGGGTTAACATTTAACATTTTTTTTTAAGCAGTTCAAACTCTGTTGTGTTTATCGAGCTGTCTTAAAAATTAAACTATGTTTTTTGCGTCAGAAAAAGTTTCCTTCTACTATTTTCGACGGTAATCCTTTATCGAGTCAGACTCGTCATGAAGATTTCGAACAAGTTCTACTAAATATGTATGTTACTAACCTGTTAATTGTTAATGTCGAGTATGCTCGACATTAACAGGTGACTTGTCTTTGTTTAATGACGACTATACTCGTCATTTTGAAAATAAAATTGCATTGATGTATTTAAAAAAAAAAAGAATAAATAATGCAAGCTCATAAAAATGATTAAGCACACAAGTACACGACTAATTTTATTATTGTTGTACGGTTTAAAAAAATCGGAAAAAAATTCTGGCACATTTATCGAAATTGCTATTTTAACACGTTCAGCGCCCACTCCACAATCATAAAAATTACACAAAATCAAAGCAATATATTTAATGAAACAAAAACTAAGAAGTTTAGTTTTGTGATATTAATTACTATTTCAAACCTCTTCTATTCCTCAGATCGTAAGGAAATTTTATACGCTCAATCTGCCAAAGAAAAAATTAATTTTCAATTTTGTATAAATAATTCCGTCACCCAGATATGGGTGACACGGCGCTGAACGTGTTAATATTATAACCGTTGGAATGTCAAATCTTGGAAGCACTAATGGGGAAAAAAATTAAATTTAAATCCTCAATCTGGAACGTTGCACTTTTGACAAGCTACTCGAATCCAGCAACCTCAAAGACGCAATAGTAAATAGCAACGTCGATGAAGCTCGTCCGTACGAAATGAGGAATTTTGGTTAGGTATTTGCGAAAATGCAGAACGGTGGCAGAATGTGAGTACTTACTCGCTCGGCAACGGTACTCGCCGCTTCGAGGACGAAACGCTCCAGCAAATTGTGTATCGTTACACTTGAGTGGTACTGCGAGAGTTCTGCTATTTGTACGGCACACGCGAAAAGGAGAGAGTCTTAATGCGAAGAACGAGCGGATCTTCTAGCCAGCCCAGGCTCGGCGGAAGTCGTTCAAGATGCACAAGTATTTTCGCGTCGCTAATAGGAAACAGAGTATACTCGCGGCCGGATACGATATCGGCCTCGGTTCACCAGTTTCGATTTCTGCTCTTGCGAACGGCAAAGTCGAGTCGCGTTGCTTGCAGCCGCCTGTATGTACGCCTTCAAATATTTACCGTGGCCCGCCTTAAACGTCGAAACTGAAATTACTAAGACGTTATTAATGGGGTGTCTGCGAGTGCTTGCAAATTACCTGGAAATTACATGGATCCCCATTATATGTATATTATTTACTATATATTAATTTTATGTATATTATATACATATATACAGGGTGCGGCGCCAATTAGTCCCCACGTTTTATCAGCCCGTTCGGATGGTCGGACAGAAAAATGTGTCCTACCAAAGTTAATCAGTATTTAACCGACAAGAAATTGCAATTTTTTAAATTTAAAAAAAATCGATTTTCAACAAAAAATCAAGGTCGCTGTCATATCTTTTAATGGAACTGGGTATTTTTAACTTCATAATACTGTAGGCAACGTCGAAACGAATTCAACGACCTGCTATACAATGACTTTCAAATGACCTTGAAAGATAATATCTCCATGAATCAATTTCCAGAATATTTGAAATATTTCGACCCAGCTCATAATGCTGCAATTGTAAAAACATACTTAACTACAGTTTTTGGGAATCAGTGGATCGGAACATATGGTCCAATTCGATGGCCAGCTCGCTCGCCGGATATGACCCCTTTAGATTTTTATCTTTGGGGATATTTATAATCGATTGTGTATGAAAGGTCTGTGGATAATATGGAAAATCTTAAAGAACGCATAATTCAAGCGTGTAGAAATGTAAAAAAAAGTTCTCTCATGGAAGCTACACATAAGACTTTGTTACATAGAGCAGAACTTTGCGTTACACAAGATGGGATGCAGTTCGAAAATTTAATTTAATTATTAATTGATTACATGTACACGTTTAACATTTGCGTTTTCAATGTGGCTCCGTATAAATTTGGTTTTTTGTGAGTTAAGTTCTGAGGCAATGTTTACGTTCATTTGTTTACCTCTAAATGCGAGGCGTTACTATTACGTACCGTCGAAATATTTCAAATATTCTGGAAATTGATTCATGGCGATATTATCTTTCAAGGTCATCTGAAAGTCATTGTATAACAGGTCGTTGAATTCGTTTCGACGTTGCCTACAATATTATGAAGTTACAAATACCCAGTTCCATTAAAAGATATGACAACGACCTTGACTTTTTTGTTGAAAATCGATTTATTTTAAATTTAAAAAATTGCAATTTCTTGTCGGTTAAATACTGATTAACTTTGGTACGAAATATTTTTCTGTCCGACCATCCGAACCGGCTGATAAAACGTGGGGACTAATTGGCGCCATACCCTGTATATATAATAATAATAATATAAGTATATATATATATATATATATATATATATATACAGCGTGTTCGCTCCATCACTAGCCACCGTTTTTCTTGTAAATATTAGAAAAAAATTAAAGAGGAAAAAGTTGTAAGTCTTTGAATGCCTGATAATTTGACCATCCTTGCACTGCATTTGATATTTTTGGCTCCCAGTCTTATTAGACAATAATATCATTGTCTACTTATTAAAATCAAGAAGTGAAAAATTCTTGAGCTTACACAAATATCAAATTACGTGTCCCTTATGTTTTTTTTATGACCGAGTCTTAATAAACACATAAACCACAATGTTCCGTGAAAATGGTTTCATCGGTTCATTTTTGTCCCTCGCTGTGGGTGGCTTGGTTGAAACCAGTGATAGTGCTCAGCCATAAAATTCTAAACGACACGGCGCGGCAGCGTCGTCGGTGGATATACCGTTTTCCTCCAGAGCGGGCACCATAGGTGGTATAAAGTCTCTCGGTTCTCGGGTTAGTCGCAGCCTGGTAGTCGGATGACTGATTCTTGGCGGCACCGTAGGCATATTAGCCATTTTTGATAGTCGCAATCGCTCATGCTCGCAGCTCGCTTGTCCGAGAATGATGTAAAGTCGCTTCGGTGCTGCGGAGCCGCGCAGCTGTGTCCCGGGCGCCGCTCTCGGCACCCCATAAAATTTCCCGTATATTTCAGCGACCGTGTGTCCCCGCGCGCCTCATAAATCATATGGGAAAACGTGGTAACGGGGGAAACGGGGAAACGCACACGTTCGGAAACGCTTCGTCGTACCTGTCCGTCATCGAACGATAATTAGGAGAGATCGGCTGCGTCACCGTTATCTTTCTCTGTCAGTTTCCGAGACAATATGTCTTTAGTAGCGCGGTCGGATGAATTCTAATCATCGCATCATCGGTGGCGGCGGCTGGTGACTGGGTCTGCAGCGACCCACACCATATATCGTGTCCAAGTAAATTTATATAAATATACATATATATCACTATCGTAAATCGTCATCTGCATTGTCATCGCTCTATAGTTATCACTAGTATAGTGCAGTTATCTTCATTGTCATCGACTGACAGTTGTCATTACTATAGGACAGGTGTCGTCCTATAATCACTATCATTCTGCAATCATGATCATCGTCATCGTTCTACAATCGTCATTATCGTCACCTTTCTATAATCATCATTACTATAGTACAGTCATCGTCGCCGTAATTATCCCACATTAATCATCGCCATCGTATAGTAATCGTCATCGATATCATTTTATAGTCATCGTCATGCAGTAATCATCATCATCATCATCATTATCATTATGCAGTAGTCATCATTTTATAGTCATTGTCATCGTCATGCAGTAATCATCATCATCATCATTATCATTATGCAGTAGTCATCATTTTATAGTCATCGTTATCGTCATGCAGTAATCATCATCATCATCATCATCACCATCATCATCATCATCAGCATCATCATCATCATCATCATTATCATTATGCAGTAATCATCATTATGCATTAGTCATCATTTTATAGTCATCGTCATCGTCATGCAGTAATCATCATCATCATCATTATCATTATGCAGTAGTCATCATTTTATAGTCATTGTCATCGTCATGCAGTAATCATCATCATCATCATCAATATCATTATGCAGTAGTTATCATTTTATAGTCAGCATTTTATAGTCATCGTCATCGTCGTGCAGTAATCATCATCATCATCATTATCGTTATGCAGTAGTCGTCATTATAATCATCATACAGTAATCGCAATCGTCATCATCATACACTAATCATTATCATTATCATTGTCGTAAGCATACAGGAATCGTGATCGTCATCATTGTATACTAATCATTGGACTGCGGATGTTTATGGAATTTTCAATTTTTGTAGAGGAATTTTAAGAAAGTGGAATCATATAAAATCTTACTTTTAATGGTAGTAGCCTTTGTAGGTCTGAAATTATTTAAAATCGTACTACATTCTATGAAATTTTATTAGCATTTTTTTTAAATTTTCAGAAGCCATAAATTCAGTCTACTAATCATCATCGTAATCATTAGACAGCGGATCTTTATGCAAAATAAAAATTTTCTTCCTGAATTGCAATAAACTGGAATGAAATAGAAATTTATTTTCTTTCTTAATATGTTTAATAGGTTGAAAATAATATAACAAATTCTTCTAATCTTTTTACTGTTTTAATTTACACCTACTCATTTTTGCCATAAATGCATAAAATCCGTTGTCTAGTAATCATACAGTAGTCAGCATGATTCATGTTGTTATTTATTCATCGGCAAATATAAGCATTGAGTGATTGATGGTGAAGACCAATGACCGCCTGCCTTTAACTTTAATGAATTACATTTTATTCTTGCATGGTAATTGGCTGGTAGATTATGAGATGACGACTACTCGAAAACTATTTCGCGACCTAAACGAGAAAACATAGTAGACGCCCCACCTAGCGGCGGCGCCTAGCGAAATAGAAAAAGTCCCTATCCAGCAACTATGCTCACATTAGTTTTACGGTAACACTTATGAAACGCGGCGTACAATGGCGGGTACACCTTCTGGCTGCCGACATCTGCGATATTCCCCCCGTGTTCTTGTACTCGCCGATATTGGCTCCAGCCGGCCGAAGCTACTTGGAATATTTCGAATTTTCTACGGGAGCTAATTTTGCCCGGTCACGTACCCGTTCTTCCAACGACACACGCGATTAAGTCCGGCGATACCGCGTGTCGCGAGTGTTGCTCGATCGTTGACTTTCAACCCTGAACCCCTCCCTGTGTCGAACCTCGACATTTGTACGTATTACGCGAACGTAAAACCACCGGGAAGTTCAATGAAATCGTTTAAAGTGTTCTACAAGACTACTTTTGCTCGACGTGTGCGCAGAGACGGACAAAGCATGGGGACAACCAGTCAAGAAAAGCGGTTAAGTACATACATCTTTCACAATTGAGGTTAGAAAATCTGCTGTAACGAACATGTCAAATACTATTAGAGATCGCAGCATTCTCTAATGAATTTTATATTTATATATAACGTATTCAATTCTGTTAACAGATTTGCAAAAGATATACACGTTTAAGTAGTATTTGACAAGCTAATAGTACTGACCACATACCATACGTGAAGCATCAGCGTCAGAACAGTGGACCCACTTAACCAACAATTCATCACTTATTTATTTAATTATTCAATTACATAGATATTCCCTTAACTACACTAGTCTGACCCATAGTATTTATACGTATATTACAGGCAATGGCAACTTTTTCACAATCACTCGCGATACCAATTGAAAGACAGCGCGATGACTACTAAACTCAGTGATAGGAATGCTGGCGCTTTTCACGCGCATGCGCTGCGATTTTAGCCTCAGTCAACACGAAAATCGGGTACCTTGGTCGTCCCGCTAATTTCGCAAAATTTATTATGATGTGATTTTGAAAAATGAATGTACAACATGTGTACGTATATATACATATATATATATATATATATATATATATATATATATATATATATATATATATGTATTAAAATGTAATATATACATACGTACATAGAATATATAATATTTATGTATCTATGCACAATATAATATAACACTCTTCTTCATCATCTTGGGAATAAGGAAGGGAAGGGTACTAAAATAACTTCAAACGAAATATATAATAACAAACCCACTACTTTCGCCCCAATAGTACCCCACAAACTTCGGACGTAGCTTCGGTGCTGCCGAAACTCGCGCATGCGCGTGAAAAGCGCCAACATTCCCATCACTGACTAAACTGAGTACATATGATCTAAAGTATCTAAACACTTACAATTAGTTCAGCGTTCTGCCGCGCTGCGCTCTACCGCGCATTTTCAAATAATGCGCAGAGCTAATAATTCGCAAGGCATATATAATTAATTCAGCGAGTAAATGTAACTCGTTCGCTTGAAGGAAGGCGCGCGCGATTCAATTAAAATATATGCAAATTTAAAATGCATTACGAGAACACGATATAGCGTACATATATAAAGCGGTTTACGCTGGTCCGCGCGAACGCGTATGAATATCAAAGTGCGCGTAAAAATTAACATTAAAACGAGTATCTCGTGATAAATGTTGCAACCGTTGAGCGGCGGGACATTGTTAAGCTCGGTGATTGGATTGACACGTTTTTAAAATTCATAAGTTCACCTATCCGTTGGAATAGACAGGAAAAAGGTACTCTCGCCGGTTTGCACGGTAATTCGTGATGTCCCCAAGGCGGACGACACACCCCATGGGTTTTTCGGGATTCATGTATGCGCGGCCGCGAGTTCAGTCTCTCTCGTATCCTGGTGTCCTCCAATGCTGTATTTATTTCTCGCATGCCGCGACGAATTTGACATATTTACACAAATTACGACAATAACGATCAATTGTGTCCGTTGTATTGTATAATTCGGTTCGACGGTAATTCAACTCTGACAATTTTGCAACAGCACAATTAACTACGACCAATGTTTTGTCGACGAGCTTAGTTTCAATTGAGCGCTTATCGTAGGTTGCACGTACGGGGGTCCGAACTTCGATACTCCAGTATTCGATTATTCAATCAGCTCGCATCTGTGGACACGAATAAATCTCAGGACTTTGATAACCACAGATTTTGGATACGAACATCTGAGTATTTGAATACGCGGTCAATTTAAATCCGATTATCCAAGTACACGATTTATATCCGAATACTCGGATATTCATGCGATTTAAGTCCGAGTACTCAGTCACTCGGGTAATTTAAATCCGATTATCCAAGTACACGATTTATATCCGAATACTCGGATATCCATGCGATTTAAGTCCGAATATTCAGTCACTCGGGAATTTAAATCCGAGTGTAAGAATATATCCGAGTATCTGAATACATCCGAGTAGTTTCAGTGCTTAAGTACTCGATATTTAATTGTTTGAGTATCTGAGGTTGCTAAGTATTCGCATTTATATTCGGATATCCATACGATTTAAGTCCGAGTACTCAGTCACTCGGAAAATTTAAATCCGATTATCCAAGTACACGATTTATATCCGAATACTCGGATATTCATGCGATTTAAGTCCGAGTACTCAGTCACTCGAGAAATTTAAATCCGATTATCCAAGTACTCGATTTATATCCGAATACTCGGATATCCATGCGATTTAAGTCCGAATATTCAGTCACTCGGGAAATGTAAATCCGAGTGTAAGAATATATCCGAGTATCTGAATCTATCCGAGTAGTTTCAGTACTTAAGTACTCGGTATTTAATTGTTTGAGTATCTGAGGTTGCTAAGTATTCGCATTTATATTCGGATATCCATACGATTTAAGTCCGAGTACTCAGTCACTCGGGAAATTTAAATCCGAGTATCTGAATCTATCGGGGAGTAGTTTCCGTACTTATGTACTCGGTACTTAATTCTTTGAGTATCTAAATCCGAGTGTAACAATATATCCGAGTATCTGAATACATCCGTGTAATTTCAGTGCTTAAGTACTCGGTACTTAATTGTTTGAGTATCTAAGGTTGCTAAGTATTCGCATTTATACTCGGATAAGTTCTGGTACTTGAATGTAAATTGTTAGGGTATCAAAGTACTCGGTACCTAGATAGTACTAAATTGATTGGGCATTAACGTACTCGAGTACTTTGATCTACATTTGGCGAGTATCTATGTTGACTGTGCATTCGAGTACGCGTATATAAATCTATAGAGTATCCGAGTACTCGAATATTTTCAAACACTTGGGTGGCTCATGTTGAGTACTTTAATATATTCAGGATCTAAAATCTCCGAATATCGGAATACTTCTATGTATTCGAGTACTCGTGTCAAAATTGCTTGGGTGTCAGAGTATTCCGGTTCTTGGAATAGTTTTCCGCGTGTTCGAGTACTCTAATATAAATCGAGAAAATATTCGAGTACTCGTGTCAAAATTGCTTGGATGTCAGAGTATTCCGACGCTTGGAATTATTTTCCGTGTGATCGAGTACTCTGATATAAATCGAGAAAATATTCGAGTACTCGTGTAAAAATTGCTTTTGTGTCAAAGTATTCCGATGCTTGGAATAGTTTTCCGTGTGTTCGAGTACTCTAATATAAATCGAGAAAATATTCGAGTACTCTTGTCAAAATTGCTTTTGTGTCAGAGTATTCCGGTGCTTGGAATAGTTTTCCGCGTGTTCGAGTACTCTGATATAAATCGGGAAAATATTCGAGTACTCGTGTCAAAATTGCTTTTGTGTCAGAGTATTCCGATGCTTGGAGTAATTTTCCGTGTGTTCGAGTACTCTAATATAAATCGAGAAAATATTCGAGTACTCGTGTCAAAGTTGCCTGGGTAATATTTCAATACCCAAATATAACTAGCGTTCTCAGAACATCAACTTGAATCTTTGTATCCGAAAATATCCTCAGAATCAAATTGGAATACTTGTATAAGATCCTCGGATTGTGGTCCAGATGATGTCGATTATGTGCTGGGTATAGTTCACGGATATACACAAGCGGTAAGAGCTCTACTTTATACTCTGTTATCGCGGGACGTTACGCGCGTCGATGATCCAAAAGGCAACGAAATTTCGCATAAAACGGGGCGCAACCAAATTCGCATGTTTTCCGCGCTGTTCGGAACCCGGGGCTCAGCGATACGTACACCGCCGCGCCTGGGCAACGCGCTTTATGGAGATGAAGTGTTTGCAATCGAAACACTAGATAGAGACGGCTGGCCGAGCGATTCGATGACAATATTTGTAAATCATCGTAGATTCGGAGCAGAGTACCCGGGCTAAACTATGGACTACGCAATCGGGCGAATCGGGCCGAATCGGCTCGAATCGGGAGCAGGTTGACCGTGCGCGGTTAATTATTCGAAATGCCTAAATACCTGGATGTATTTCATAGGAAGCGTACCCGGGACCGGGTCGGTTGGCCGAGGTCAGGCCGGCTGCGGGGGCGTACTATTTCACCGGAGATAATTAATGGAGACTTCGGACTAATAGCAGAGTAACACGACCGCACGACGGGGTTACAATGTAAATGGCCATTACTGGCTTTTCACCGAGGAGTTAAAGCGACTCCGCGTCGCGGACACCCGCTCCTGAAAAGACGTTAATTAACAGCCGAAAATTTCAAGGTATTCCGCGCCGCCCCCCCCCCCTCTCTCTTGGATGAATACGCCGTCATGCTCGACCAAAGACTCTTTGAAATCCCTAAGGCTCGCGGTACCATCCTTCGATAAACTGCGCTCCAAAAGGGAGAACATCCAGGCTACGCTCTAAGACGAATTTATCTGATCTCACCTCTGAATTGATAACGACACCGTACCGTACCACCAACACAGTATACGGTCAACTAACATTTTTCACCCGAAATATCTTCTCGTTGCGTTCAATCATAAAAGAAAATGTGAGGAAAGAAATGTTTGCTTCGGTCGGCCGATTGTCGTGGCAGGGAAGATTCTTCTGTCAAGCTCATATTTTGATTAATATGGTCGACCCACAGAGTGGTATTTGGGTTGAAAACCTGGCCAAAAATCAAAATTGTAAATATTTACATACAGGGTTGTGTTTGCGTCCCAGAATAGATACATAAACATGCAATTACGTGGTGCACCCCTTATCATTGATTACCCATACAGTCATCCGTGCCTGCGCTTAGAACATAGCATTTGTTCGATAGGCATCTGTTTATCCGCAGCATTCCGTTCGTACGCATCTGTCTCTCGTGATAATATTTATTTTGTAAGTGATCTCTGTGGCGAAATTTGTGATGGATATTGTTACGCAATGTATGTACATTATATTAACCCTTAGCACTCGAATGGCGACTCTGAGGCGCCACTACAAATTGCTACACCATTATTCAGAATATTGTTTACATGATTAAATTTGTTCATATATGTAGGATCTTAGGAAAAATGAGGAATTCCGCGCCGGGAATCGAACCCGGGACCCTCGCGGTTGTAGCTGATCAACTCTTACACATACCCACGGAACCCTCCTACTTTTCCTAATCTCCATACAGTATTTGGTCTGGGGGGTCCTGATCCCACATATACATATATATAATGTTTATGTGCCTTCTGGCCGCCATCCGGAGTCCGGGGCTGGAAGCGGTTGCTCGCTGAGCAATCTGGCCGAAACCTCCGGAAGGTTCAACCATAGGCATCCCCTGGGGTGTAGAGGGGAATGGAAAGATTTCGGGCGTCGGTAGCAAGCGACACGATTTCAGAGACACCGCGCTCTTAAGTGGCCTTCGGTCCTGTGTGCACGCGCTAAAACCCGGAGAGCCCGGCCCGGTGCTGTGTGCCGAGACCTTAATATGTAGCACGTCGCGTGGCACGTCGCGTGACCAGTCTACAGTCTTATTGGGAGGAGTAGTTGGAGTGTGCTCATGAGATAGTGGAAGGGGAAAAGGAGGAGTGGAAAATCCACCCAGTTTTGCGTGGATCTGGGGACACTGATAGGGTACCATCGATGTAAACATTGAAGCAGGGCATCTCTTGTTTACAAACAGCCGAAAGGTCATAGGTACTCTAAAATTACAAAAATGTGGTTCACGAAAATACACCGCAAGACGAAATTGAATTAAGAGAAGCTATACGATTATCACGAGAAGAAATTCTTCTGATTGTTCGCTTTCAACTAATTTTATAATTTCTAATTTGATCGAAATCTTTTTTGCCACGGTTTATGGACTCGAGATTCCGTTCCCGTTTTCAAAGGTCGATGGTAATTCGCGAGATACATAAGGCTTTGATTTTAGGGAACACGGCACCGGTTACCATTAACGAAACGGAGTGCTATCGGTCACGGGATTTCGACGACTGTGGCTGATGGCGCGTGCTCTCCACTTCGCCGCCTCTTGCCTTAATTCCTATCATCGCCGGGGCTTGATTGAATAGCAGCAATCTTGATAATAGTTGCGGCTCGTTACAGGAAGCGCGGCCTGAAATTTCATCCGGCAAGAAATTTCGTCGCTTTGCGCGACGCCGTCGTTCGTCAAGCTAGTCACGCTCGGTTTCGGCAGACGCTTTGCTGACTGCATGGTTGCGGCTTTGTCGCCTGCAAATTCGACTAACGAAGTCTCGGCCTGATCGATAGTACTGTCATGGTTATGACACGCGACACAGGCACTGGCATACGCACAGCCTACCATACAATTAGCTCTCCAGTCCTCTGGAAACAAGGATCTTTCTGAAGCACATTAAACATTTTCCTTGGAGAATTAGATTAACCATCAGGATCTCAAATGTTGGAAGAAAGAGAAAAATGTCCAGTGATTTTCCGTTATACGGTAACCCCGCGATCTAGGTCCTTTTTCGGTTCTCTGCCAGGACTTAGATCGTGAAGGGACACTATTCTTTTGTGACCGCTCCGACCGCGCCGAACGTAGAAAAGGACAGCATGCAAACACGGACCGCGTGGCCGAAGGGGCAACAAAAAGTAGCGTATCGGTGAGACAATACTAGTGCAATAATAAAACTTTTTTATTTTTTACTTATTTTTAATGAAATTTTACCAATATATTCGTGGCATTTTTCTAATAAAAATGATACCAAATATGATATAATTCCGATGATATGTACTTGTGTAATAAACGATGAAAGTTTTGGACGTAAAGAAGGGCAGCGTATAGGAAAGACTACAAGAGTCGCGGCCGCCGGCACAGTTCAAAGGCCCGCGTGTCCGTAGAACATAATGCCAATAAAAAACTTTCATCGTTCATTACACAAGTAAATATCATCGGAATTATATCATATTTGGTATCATTTTCATTAAAAAAATGCCACGAATATGTTGGTGAAAGAATATGTTGGGGGCAGGGGGACTGCGAGACCCCACTCTAGACGCCAAGCTGCGGACCCCACTCTTACGCTTACGTTCTGGCGGGAACGGTCGTCATTGGCGCTCAGCGTCACTACATCTCTCTGTTCCAGTCACACTAATACGCGCGTTTCCGTCTTTGCCGAGCGATTCGGCCAATAGCGGCCAATAGTCATATCTTTAAATATGTGTGCAACCGTGCGTTCGTAATAGCACAATTTATCATGATCAGCATCACAAATTATTCTTCTCACTTCTTCAACACATTTCTTTTCCTAGAAACAAAAAGTATTAAATGTCAAACGTAACTACTTGTTTACTTATAAATGTTCTTCTTCCTAAAAAACAACCTGGAAAAAAGCTGATCAATCCTAGATCTTTTCTTAGTTCGATGTACATTTATTTATCTCAGTTGCACTAGGAACAACTTCGTGTAATACTTCTCAAAGACAATTGCATGGCACGATCAGAATTTGTGGAGAAATGAATATTATCACGTATGAACGTATAAACAATTCTACGGAGTCTTGTAAGAATGTTTTATTAATCGCTAAGGATCGCTGATGAATAATAACTAGACTGCGGATTTTATGCACTCATGGCAAAAATAAATGAAGTAGAAACCTATGGGGACATTATAAGAATTCTAAATTGTTCTACCACCTTCGAATTGTTAAAATTATTAGAAGCAGAAACATATATCCATTTAGTTTCTGTTCCTTAAAATCAATTTGGACAATTATTATTTCGCATAATGATAAAAATATGTTTATAGGACGAATTTTGTTTTAAAAAAACATCCATAATTTTTCATAGTATAAATAACTGTAAATATTAACCCTTTGCACTCGGAACTATATTAATCCTTTGCACTCGGAGCTATTTCAACTAAAAAATCAAACATTCCTTCTAACCTAGAATATTTCCATTCCACATGATTTTTTTTCATTATATGCGTATTAAATGTTTAGTAATTTATTACATATAAACAAATTTAATCATGTAACCAATATTCTGAATAATGGTGTAACAATTTGTAGCGGCGCCTCAGAGTCGCCATTCGAGTGCTAAGGGTTAACTCGAAAACCAAACATTTTTCCGACATAGAATGTCTCCATCGTATGCAGGGTGCGGTCGAATAACATGTACCGTCCGTCCATCAGGAGATGGCAGTGATTTTCGACAGTGGGGGCGGGGGGCAAGGGGACTGCGAGACCCCACTCTAGACGCCAAGCTGCAGACCCCACTCTTACGCTTACGTTCTGGCGGGAACGGTCGTCATTGGCGCTCAGCGTCACTACATCTCTCTGTTCCAGTCACACTAATACGCGCGTTTCCGTCTTTGCCGAGCGATTCGGCCAGTAGCGGTATACGTGGAGCGCGCAGAAGGGAGATCACGTGGTACCTCCAAGTTCCTCACTGCCATCTCCTGATGGACGGACGGTAGATACGCTCATAGCGGAACCATATATTGAAGCGTGCCTATGTATTCATTCTTTTTTCAAATATTGTAATTTGCATATTTAGTGTTAACGGACATTGTTACTGTATGCATTTGTATTATTATTGTATTGTACTGTATTACATATTATTGTATTTACTTATATTATTTCTGCAAAGCGAAATAAACCCAGAAGGGTTTAAAATGCTTAATAAAAAAGAAAAATAGTTTACCAGCTAATGTGAACTTTCGATTCCTTTTATGGAACACTCGCAACACTTACTTTCTTTCCAACAGGTGGCACATTTGTACATTAATTAATAAGATTGAGTGCGTCGATGCCTGTTTGAGCCACGGTACATCATCTAATAAACGAAATTGTTCATCCGGCGTGGTTCCAGCAAGACTTAATTCACACAGCAGAGCGGAGGGGGGAATCGCGTGGACTATTCGAGTGTTTCTCTTTTCTCCTCGGTAGCTACCACGTGTTCGGGATCAAAGCCGAGAGAGAATCGATTGCCAAATTCTCGTTTCATCGGCTGGGTGCGGCGGCGGCGGCGGCGGCTACAATTAATGTTTACAGTTAGAATTTCCATTAGATTACAATTGAATTCGATTTTGTTCGCGCGTTAAATAGCGTATCGGTTGCCGTTGGGCCATTGGATTACACCGTAGCCGACCCGAACACGTGTATAAATATTCGCGGAGGGAGATAACGAGCCGAAAAGTGCCGTTCAACGACAACTTCGATTTCACTGCGATAATAAAGGAGATTATGGAAATGCCGGGGCATAACGGTGAAATTTATCGGATCTCGCCTCAAAACGTGGTAATTCGGGCTGTACCGGTTCTACAAATCCCGATTAACTTAATTGCCGTGCATAAATTATCGGCTGGCAACAATTTAATGCCGATCGGAATTTCATTTTCCCGGTTGAAAAAACTACCGCGGGATAAGCTGGCGTTTCGCCGCATCGTCGGCGATCGCGTGTTAATAAAGTCGCCGGAAGAAATTGAACGCGCGAATCGAGGGCTCCGATTGGCCCGTTCGATCGTTCCCACAATTCCCATTCTTCGCGCGGATCGGATAACTGTTATCGGATTATTATGAAACTCCAGCTTGAAACGGTTAATAAGCGGTTATTGTCGGATGTTTATTCTGCAACAACGGCACAGCAGCGATTGCCATCGCGAGCCTTTGCCTGCCATTTATTACTTCTGCCGAACGAGCCACCGAAACGGCCACGCGAACCATCGTTCGGTTCCCATTGTCCTCGCCAAACAATCCAGAGGATATTTTATTCTGGTTCTGAGACTCGATCAATCCATTCGTTTCCGATCTGTTTTGATCCTTGCTCTAGGCATCTAGAACACTAGTGGTCTAGAGATCTAGAGAACTAGTGATATGGTGGCTACTTCCTACGCTCGTCGCCAGATGGACAGACAGGCAAAGACAACGCCTTTCCCGCTAGTACCTGATCCGTCACCGATTTGTATACAGAGTGTCCCATTTAAGTTGAGATTGTAAATAATCTCGAAGACATGTGATTTTAAAAAAACAAACTGACGCATGTCCTTTAGTGTTTCGAGTGGGGAGTCAAATGGCACTACTAGTTTTTTCAATTCGTGGGCGTTTCCAAGGTTATGTCAAGGTCATTTTGTCTTTTTATCATAAACTCGTATTTTTTATTGCGGAATCATATTCTACGTAAGAAAATGCACAACTTTTGTTTGAAATATTTTTGTAAGTTTGTAAGAACTTTATTATGTGTTCATGAGTCTTTTTATTAAACAAAGGACTAAGTGTCTCGAAGTTGAGGGTAAAAATTTCGAGCATTTATTATGATGTTCTTAAATGAAATAAAAAATCTGCCAGAAGAAAGTAACGTTGTCATTTAATAGAAAAACAAAATTATCCTTGACATAAACATGAAAAATCAACTAAATGTCTTAAGAAATATTGAATGTACAAAAAGATGTTTCAAATAGATGTTGTGCATTTTTTTTACGTAGAATATGATTACGAAATAAAAAATATGGGTTTATGATAGAAAAGACAAAATGATTAAACTATAATAACTTCAACAGAGGAACAGCGGGGGAAAAGATTTTTACATGATCTTATAGGGGAAGATCTACTGAAAATATTCTATTTTGCTACAATGCACGATCTCTCAAGAATAAAAAGATACACCTTGTCAACTGTAAAGTATTTTGAGATTTTTCTTTATTTCATTCAACATTACGTTTAAAAGACATTATATACAATAATTATTAATGTCATGCACGATTTCTTATCTCAAAAGAATGCTCTACAAAACAAAAAAAATTGAAATGAAATATCAACTGAGCTCGTCAGGACACCACGAAGAAACAGAACAGTTTCTCCGCGTAAAAGATTCCAATTTCAAAATGACCAACTTTAAGTGTTTGTATTAGGGCTGTTACCTTTCCGAAACTTCGACTCTTCGAAGCTTCGAAGGATTCGAAGGAACGAAGGGACCTTCGAAGGTGATGAAAATCGAAGGTTTGAAGGTGCGAAGGTTCGAAGCTTCGAAGCTCCGAAGCTTCAAGGCTTCGCACTTTCGAACCATCGAAACTTCGAACCTTCAATTCGTTTCCAGTTAACGGATAAAAGAAAAAAATTTTCATAATTTATTTCTATATTCACTATTTAAATTATTTCAATAATTTATTGTTAAGGTAATATATTTATATCTTTAATTATCTTTTCGATAGCACATCGTGAAAATAATTGTTTAAATAAATAAATTTTTACAATTTGTTTCTATATTTATTATTTGAATTATTTCAATAATTTGTTGTTAAAATAATATATTTATTATTTGAATTATCATTTCGATACTTCACTGATAAAATAATTGTTTAAATAAATAAATTTGAACAATTTGTTTCTATACTCATTATTTGAATTGTTATTTCAATTATTTATTGTTAAAATAATGGTTTAAATGAATAAATTTTTATATTTTGTTTCTATACACATTATGTGAATTATTTCAATATTTCATTGTTAAAATAATTATTTAAAGAATGTACAAGTATTTGCATAATGAATATAGAAACACATTTCTATAAATTAAAAATTTATAATCTACGAAAATTTTTATACTCTATAGAAATGTGTTCCTATATTAATCATGTAAATACGTGTACATTGTCTAAACAGTTATTTGAACAATAAATTATTGAAATAATTCAAATAATGAATATAGAAACAAATTATAAAATTTATTTATTTAAACAATTATTTTAACAATGTGCTATCGAAAGGATAATTCAAATTATAAATATATTATCTTAACAATAAATTATTGAAATAATTCAAATAATGAATATAGAAACAAATTATAAAATTTATTTATTTAAACAATTATTTTAACAATGTGCTATCGAAAGGATAATTCAAATTATAAATATATTATCTTAACAATAAATTATTGAAATAATTCAGATGGTGAATATAGAAGCAAATTATGAAAATTTATTCCTTTTATCCGTTAACTAGAAACGAATCGAAGGTTCGAAGTTTCGAAGTGTCGAAGTTCCGAAGTTTCGAAGGTTCGAAGCTTCGAAATTTTCGACCTTCGAAGGAAAGTAACAGCCCTAGTTTGTATAATTCAAATCTGAATTATATTTGATTTATTTTCATCATTTTCGAAATCTATGAACATTTAAGAAGAGATACATGTTGATCTGATATTAATATGAGAATGTTGATTTTTGGCGAAATGTCACTGAATTTCTCGTTTTGGGCCACTGTGCGGCGGCACGACCGGGGCTAGAACGGAGGCTGAACGAGAATCGAACGGCCATTATTAACCTTGTCACGCGGCGAACGCTCGGGGGATCCCAGTCGGTCAGCCGTGCCATCCGAAAACGCTGTCGTAGAAGCCCTTGCGCCATCACCTGCTGCTGCCGGAGCGGTACACCGAGCCAAATGTATCGCTGGGAGATCGGGAGTTGGCACAGACTGTGCTTGGTCCCAAATATTAACCGTTTGCGGTCCCGCGTCCAACCAGACTGCCATGTTATCCTAAGGGGTCCGCCGGCCAATCTCCCTACGCAACCATTTTGTTCTGCTAGGTCCAACAGCTAACCTATGTACCTGGACAACAATGCTATTTCAGTGAAACGTATATTTAACACTAAACCTACCACAGTAAAACGACCGTTTCCTTATTTCATAATTATTGAAATAATAAACTCGGTTTCATAGGAAACGATTTAACTGACTTATTTATTTAAACACACATTATAATTAAAACCGTAAAAAGTTAAAGTAAATTAAATCTTTTCACTTTTATAGAGCATTTCACTTTTATATCTTTTGTGTTTGGTAGGTTTAGTGTTAAACCGTGTATTAACCCCTCAGGAACCATGTCTCCACATCGTACTGACTCTGAGGAATATTTGAAAATTGTTGTTTTTCCAGTTTGTTGTTCGTTTTCTAGAATTTGAAGATAGCTAAGGGAAATATCGAAAAGTCTAAATCGTCAAGAGATCATTGTGACATACAGAAGCAAACTAACAATCCAGCGACGTGTTTGAAGGGTTAATGGTATTGTTACGACGATATGAAGTTGCTTCCCCTGAACATATCGCAGAGGAGCCGTCCGATCGATGGATTTAAAAAGACGGCTGTTGACAAAAAGAAGGAAGATAGATAGAAGCGAGACAGAAAATCGAATAGACGTGTCGCTAAATCAATCCACATTAACCATTGTATAGTTTCTAATAAATAAGAGCTCATAAGAGTTAAAAGTTAATTATTAGTTATGAGTTCACCAACGGGAAGTGGGCGCATTTTACGGAACGGTCGATGCTTGAATGCTGGAATGCTTGAATACTTGAATTCTTGAATTCTTGAATTCTTGAATTCTTGAATACTTGATTGCTTGATTGCTTGATTGCTTGATTGTTTGATTGTTTGAATGCTTGAATGCTTAATTAAATGCTTGAATGATTGAATGCTTGAATGCTTGAATTCTTGAATACTTGAATTCTACATTTTTGTAACTCGTCTTTCTCGATTGTAATATGTCGTAATTATACGTTATTACATAACGTTGAGTCTGCCATTTAATGCACTATGTGAACGTAGAAACGAACTAAGAGATTACTTTTTATGAAAAGATCCCATCGTTGAAATCTTAAGTGTAACAAGAGGGTTTTCTAGAACGCGTTGATGTAATTCTAAAGTGCGACTTGTAACAAACTGTATTTACAGAAAACTCTGCTTGGCTTTATTGCTTCGACTGTTCCAGCATATTCTACTGTGGAAGCGTAATACAAGAAAATTTGTACCACTGTGGTGCTCGCAACGAAGACGCAACTAGCAACCGACAGGTCTGCGAAATTTCTCGGCGCAAAGTGTTCGAAACGGTGGCCCGCAGCATCCTGCCGTTCTTTTCGAGGGTTTTGGGGGAATGAAAGAGGATGGCTGGTCGTTCTCGTGTCCACCCATTCCGTGCTCGTGGTTTCCGAAAGGTCGCAGGTCACCCGGTGCTCGCGTTCCACGGTTGTTTCCGAAGGGAAGAGTCTTCTTGTCCTCGATTCCTTCCGAAGTCGCCTGGCGGAAAGTCGAGCGTACCCTGTCGGCGATTTCTTGTCGTATTTCAGCGACTTCGTTCCACGCCATTTCGTTCGGTCACTCTTTCCAGGACAGCTCTCTCGAACGACCCTCGCGATGAAGTCAAGACGCCCGCACCATGCGAAGAAATCCTTCGGTTCTCGTAGCAAAAATCACTTTATCGTTCGCTTTCTCGTAATCGTGAAATAATCTGCTCGAGTGGAAGCCGAACGTCCACGTGTCGACTCAAAAGACTTTCGTCGAAGCTTTTGGTTTGAAAATTGAAGTATCCGCATATGCTTGACCACAACTCTTGACCTGACAGAATTGGCGCAGTATACAAACGTAATGTATTGGAGGAAATTATAATAACTTATAATGAATATTAATACGGGACAATAAATTCGTACCACATGCAACGAAGACAAAGTATTAATCAATAAACGATATCTCGATTTTTACACCAAACATACGTTACAAACGGGTGAAATTCCTCTCGATCGAAAATGTAGTGTATTAATAAACTTTATGATTTCGGCGCAAGGTTCGATCATTAGTTATGATCATCAAGTTTATTAATATATTAGGAGGTTGAATAAGTTCTCGCTGTTTTCCGAAAGGTGGTAATACCAGAACTGCGTGAATTTAGTTTCAGATAGCAACGTATCTATAATGAAGTACTACATATATGCAAGGTTAAAATTCAGTGTATGTCATTCCACTGAAGTATAAACAATTTTTCTTTCATTGTGCTAAATGTCGAATTTCATGCCAAAGAAAGAGTAATTGCGGGGAATTTTACTACACTATTTTATTAAAACAAAATCTGCAGCTGAAGCACACAGAATTCTTGTTGACACCTACGGCGACCATGTTCTGTCGGAAACAATATGCAGAGATTGGTTTAGACGCTTCAAAAATAATGATTTTGATCTTGAAGATAAAGAACGCCCTGGCGCACAACAAAAACTTGAAGACGAAGAATTTGAGGCATTACTTGATGAAGACTCGTGTCAGATACTAGCTGAACTTGCAGAATCATTAGGAATTGATCACACAACAGATTCGAAACGTTTGAAAGCATTAGGAATGATTCACAGGAAGGACGTTGGGTGCTGTACGAGTTGAAGCGATTTTTCGGCATGACAACGCGCGGCCACATGTTGCAAAACCGGTGAAAACGTTTTTGAAAACACTTAAATGGGAAGTACAACCCCACCCGCTGTATTCACCAAACATTTCCCGATCAGATTACCATTTGTTCCGATCGATGACACATGGCCTGGCTGAGCAGCGCTTCCAATTTTATGAAGATATCAAAAAATGGTTCCACTCTTGCATTGCTTCAAAAGACGTGTCGTTTTTCCGACATGGAATTACTATGCTTCCAGAAAGATGGGGAAAAGTAATGGCTAGCCAGAGACAATACTTTCAAGAACATATTTTTTAACAATTTTTTAAAAGAAAGCAATCATTTCATAAAAAAAAACAGCGAGAACTTATTCAACCTCCTAATACTTCATTTTCGATCGAGAGGAATTTCACCGGTATCATGGATGGCGTAACATTTACAAACAACCAGACTTTTTTTTGCGTCAATGTCAAGAATTTTATTTATTTATTTAATGTTGCTTCAACATGGAAGGTCATTAGCAACACGGTACATTTTCTTACAATATTTTATACATATTTGTATCCTTGATATATTGGGCAAGACCGGCGATATATTCCTTAGAACTTAACAGAATGGGTAAGGATCCAGGCAACTTAGCATTTTTCCTTTCATCCTCATATTTTTTGCATTCTATTATTAAATGATTTATGTTAACTGGTACTTTACATATATCGCGGATCGTGTTTTCTTTCTTGTTTAACAAAACTGAATGGTGTAAAAACGCACTTATAATTTGTAACGGAACACTTGTATAATTGAAAATAAATCTGCGATAAATTGGAATCGTGATTGTAATTTAATTTGAAACGCGGTAACACGAGTACGGGTTGTTCGACGAGATAAAAGGTTCTGAGCGCACGTGGTGACGCACCGACGGTTCTTAGAAGACGGAGAGCGATTCCGGGAATCGTCCGCGGACGGTGACGATTCGCGACCACCGTGATTGGCTCGCGGGCGGTGGCCCGATTCGCGGGAGAGGTAATTGCAGGTGGTGTCCCTGATAAACGGGGCGATATTTAAATGGAGCGCGACACGTGGTCGCGCGCCCATTTGGAAGGTTTCTGCCGAATCCTGAACAAATGTGTTATTTCTGAGTGCCCAATTCTGATTCTAGAAATTGAGTTTGGTGTGGAAACCGTTAAAATTCTTAAGGACTGGTCTTACACGAAATTGTCTATAGCTAAGACAAGTAACAGAAAACTCTTTCTTTTAAAATGTAGATCCAATAACATTATTCCTAATTTCATTTGCAAAGAAGTCATTAAGAGAAGCAACTTTATCATTACACCTTCATTCACTCATGACAAATTGTTGAAATTACAAAACAGATATATGAAAAAAGTTTTAAACATTACTATTAAAGATACACACAATTTACACAGTAAGTTACTCAATAAAATCTCTGAACTAAACGAAGAATTACAGTTTCTTGTTCCCCAACATATTCAAAAAGAAGAAAAAAAAATGATCGAACCTTGCGCCGAAATCATAAAATTTATTAATACACGTTGTAAACGTTCATTTTATCACATTGCACACATCGAATACATTACATTCTTCAGCCAACATATTCTTCGCTAAGTTGGATTTATTGTAGTTTCTAGACTTCGGATTTTGTGTACTTATAATAAAACTTATGGAATTAAATACAGTAGACAGATGAAAAGAATTTAAGAATATCCTTGCACTATTTTCAGCTCGCTAAAATTATTGAAGCGAGAGAGAAACATCTGTCTGACTACTGCAGATGTTTCTCTCTTGCTTCAACAATTTTAGAGAGTTGAAAGTTTGTCACAATCGGTGAAGACAATTTTGGTTTCGCGCAATGATTCTCAAATTATTGTTTCTTACTAGACTATAGGCTTTGCGCATTTGTGACATAATTAAAACAAGAGCGGAAAATCTGCTTAGCACCTGTCTGCTAAAGTTGACGATGAATGTTTCGTTCTAATTATGAGGCGAATTAGAAGCATGATCTCATTCGGTGCAGTTCGCCTTGAAGTTTTGGAATGCGGATCCGTTGGCAGAATGTCAGGCAATCCTCCCGTCAGGCAACACGCTGGCACCGAGAGGAAAACCGCACGAAATCTGTTCGAAGAAAATGGCGGCGCGTGCCTTTACTGGCGGGACGAGACAGCCATCAGTTTCAAGGCGGGCTGAAGGGAAGACCCGTCGGTATTCGGTGTGAAAAGTCACGTTTCAGGCATCGCGGGTTCCAACGTTATTTTCCGGGGCTAAAATAACACGTTCCAGCTAAAGGGGGTGGGCGGCAGAGGAAGTCTTAATCGCGAGGAGCTTGGTTAACCGATGAGAATCGGTCTCGGTAAAATGCGGGTGCGGGGACAACGCTATTAAGCGGAATCGCGTCAGGTCGTTTACGCGATCAACGTTTTCCAGGACGATGGAAGCGGGAGGAGGCGGGGGGTACCGGGACGGGCCGGGCCGCGTCGTCCCAATTTGGCTGTCCAGGAAGGAGCACGCCACGGTAATACCCTGGACAGGCCTGAAATCGTGCTTGTCAGCTCGGTTACCGCGAATAATGGATGCGACGGTAACTCACGTTAATGAAGCGCACCATTTACATCTCCTACGCCGCCGACGCGACCCTACGCTCTCGCTGGCAAACCGTACGCCCAGAACTCGCCCCGCGATGCGAGAACCTGCGACCCGTAGCGACCCGCCGCGTCACACCTTTGATAACTGCGGGAAACGTCGCCTCGTGGAACGCGGCCACCCTTCTTGCGCCGAGGGACGCGATCCGCCACCGCACACTCGCTTCAACTGTTCTATCTATCCGCTCAGAGAGCATGGTTGCAGCAAAAATCATTCTCCTCGCGTGGAAAGCCCTAACTCTTCGGGGACGACGTACAATTGTCGGTTTCCGTTGTGATATGCTATTGGCGGTTCAGATTATTTCATATTTTTCGGCGCTTTAGAATCTTGGATAATCTATTTTTTAATATTCGTTAGAGGTGCCATTGAAGATCCCTTGGAGCGTATTGGTACGTTGGTAGTCCAACGTTACTGTAGGCAGCCTTAGATAGCCCTAGATAGCCCTAGATGATTCTAGATGGCCCTTTGTAACTATAGGAAGCCCGCAGGTAAGTCTAAATAGCCCTAAGTCACTCTAGGTAGCTCTAGGTAGCCCTAAGTCACTCGAGCTAGCCCTACGTAACTCTAGGAAGCCCCTAGGTAAGTCTATATAGCCTTGAGTCACTCTAGGTAGCCCTACGTAACTCTAGGAAGCCCCTAGGTAAGACTAGATAGCCCTAAGTCGCTCTAGGTAGCCCTACGTAACTCTGGGAATTCCCAAGGTAAGTCTAGATAGCCCTAAGTCACTCTAGGTAGACCTAGGTAGCCCTAAGTCACTCTAGATAGCCCTAGGTAGCCCTAGGTAGCCATAAGTCACTCGAGCTAGCCCTACGTAACTCTAGGAAGCCCCTAGGTAAGTCTAGATAGCCATAAGTCACTCTAGGTAGCCCTACGTAACTCTAGGAAGCCCCTAGGTAAGTCTAGATAGCCATAAGTCACTCTAGGTAGCCCTAGGTAGCCCTAGGTGACTCGAGCTAGCCCTACGTAACTCTAGGAAGCCCCTAGGTAAGTCTAGATAGCCCTAAGTCACTCTAGGTAGCCCTACGTAACTCTAGGGAGCCCCTAGGTAAGTCTAGATAGCCCTAAGTCACTCTAGGTAGACCTAGGTAGCCCTAAGTCACTCGTGCTAGCACATCGTAACTCCAGGAAGCCCCTAGGTAAGACTAGATAGCCCTAAGTCACTCTAGGTAGCCCTACGTAACTCTAGGAAGCCCCTAGGTAAGTCTAGATATCCATAAGTCACTCTAGGTAGCCCTAGGTAGCCCTAGGTGACTCGAGCTAGCCCCACGTAACTCTAGGAAGCCCCTAGGTAAGACTAGATAGCCCTAAGTCACTCTAGGTAGCCCTACGTAACTCTAGGAAGCCCCTAGGTAAGTCTAGATAGCCCTAAGTCACTCTAGGTAGCCCTAGGTAGCCCTAAGTCGCTGTAGGTAGCCCTACGTAACTCTAGGAATCCCCAAGGTAAGTCTAGATAGCCCTAAGTCACTCTAGGTAGCGCTAGGTAACTCTACGGAGCCCCTAGGTAAGTCTAGATATCCATAAGTCACTCTAGGTAGCCCTAGGTAGCCCTAGGTGACTCGAGCTAGCCCCACGTAACTCTAGGAAGCCCCTAGGTAAGACCAGATAGCCCTAAGTCACTCTAGGTAGCCCTACGTAACTCTAGGAAGCCCCTAGGTAAGTCTAGATAGCCCTAAGTCACTCTAGGTAGCCCTAGGTAGCCCTAAGTCGCTGTAGGTAGCCCTACGTAACTCTAGGAATCCCCAAGGTAAGTCTAGATAGCCCTAAGTCACTCTAGGTAGCCCTAGGTAGCCCTAAGTCGCTGTAGGTAGCCCTACGTAACTCTAGGAATCCCCAAGGTAAGTCTAGATAGCCCTAAGTCACTCTAGGTAGCGCTAGGTAACTCTACGGAGCCCCTAGGTAAGTCTAGATAGCCCTAAGTCACTCTAGGTAGCCCTACGTAACTCTAGGAAGCCCCTAGGTAAGTCTAGATAGCCATAAGTCACTCTAGGTAGCCCTAGGTAGCCCTAGGTGACTCGAGCTAGCCCTACGTAACTCTAGGAAACCCCTAGGTAAGTCTAGATAGCCCTAAGTCACTCTAGGTAGCCCTACGTAACCCTAGGTGACTCGAGCTAGCCCTACGTAACTCTAGGAAGCCCCTAGGTAAGTCTAGATAGCCCTAAGTCACTCTAGGTAGCCCTACGTAACTCTAGGGAGCCCCTAGGTAAGTCTAGATAGCCCTAAGTCACTCTAGGTAGACCTAGGTAGCCCTAAGTCACTCGTGCTAGCACATCGTAACTCCAGGAAGCCCCTAGGTAAGACTAGATAGCCCTAAGTCACTCTAGGTAGCCCTACGTAACTCTAGGAAGCCCCTAGGTAAGACTAGATAGCCCTAAGTCACTCTAGGTAGCCCTACGTAACTCTAGGAAGCCCCTAGGTAAGACTAGATAGCCCTAAGTCGCTCTAGGTAGCCCTACGTAACTCTGGGAATTCCCAAGTTAAGTCTAGATAGCCCTAAGTCACTCTAGGTAGACCTAGGTAGCCCTAAGTCACTCTAGATAGCCCTAGGTAGCCCTAGGTAGCCATAAGTCACTCGAGCTAGCCCTACGTAACTCTAGGAAGCCCCTAGGTAAGTCTAGATAGCCCTAAGTCACTCTAGGTAGCGCTAGGTAACTCTACGGAGCCCCTAGGTAAGTCTAGATAGCCCTAAGTCACTCTAGGTAGCCCTACGTAACTCTAGGAAGCCCCTAGGTAAGTCTAGATATCCATAAGTCACTCTAGGTAGCCCTAGGTAGCCCTAGGTGACTCGAGCTAGCCCTACGTAACTCTAGGAAGCCCCTATGTAAGTCTATATAGCCCTGAGTCACTCTAGGTAGCCCTACGTAACTCTAGGAAGACCCTAGGTAAGTCTAGATAGCCCTAAGTCACTCTAGGTAGCCCTACGTAACTCTAGGAATCCCCAAGGTAAGTCTAGGTAGCCCTCCGTTACTCTAGCTAGCCCTACGTAACTCTAACTAATTCTTTTACTTGATCATACTATAAACTACATTATATATACATTGCTTGCGACAATATCAGTGTTCTGTCCGAACAGGAAGTTACTCCTTTGGAATCTGAACAGCTCACAGTATTTCACAACTAACATTCCGATCGCCTCTCTCCAGATTTCCCAGGAAAAAGCTCTCCTAAAATTTCGATCTCTTCGCAATACATAGGTAGCACGGGCCACTGTCGATTCTCCTCGGAGAGTCTCGCGAAAGAATTATTTTCGAAGAGCTCTTCGGGTCTCCGAGGGCTCTGCGAATTTAGTATGAAAACATAGTTTGCGTTCACCGGAGAGTAGCTGTAGTTGCCGCGACGGAGGCGGTGTGGCGCGGCGTGTGGTGTGCGGTGCACTCCAACGTTAAACGCGAAAACGGTCGATTCTCGTGGCAACGAATTGCGTTCGTAAATCAAGAGATTTACCTGTAGCAAGATTCCACGGGGAAGTATCGAGCGTCTAAAGGCATATATAACCGAGCTATGTTCGCGTCTTGCGTCATTCGTAACGAGCGCGGAAGCCATTGCGCATCGCGCGCCGCGCGCTTTGCCGGTGCGAATCGTTCGCGAGTCCGTATAGAATACAAGCCAGTCCGATCGCGAAATTATTTCGCAATCAGTGCCCGCCCAAGATTAATTCGAGGTTCGAGTTCGACCGCAGCCATCCCCAAACCTGCGGCCATCGTTCTCTAGAAAAGGAACAGCGGAACGGAGGGAACAGAGACGCAACGAGAACCGGAAACGATGACTACGATCCACCCGTATCGCGTCCCGTCGTCTGGTGATCTATGTGTTTCAATTCCACGGCGAGGCCGTCCTTTATTTATTGGTTTTCGTTACAGGATATTGCGACAGACTTCGTCACCCTGCGTCCCACCGCTGCCAATACCTCCACGCTTCTTGCCTTCTGTCCGCTTGAATAACGCGACTGTGCCCCGTTCCCACCTGTTTCCGATTTTGCGTCCCGATTTACCCTTTGTTCCGCGTCGCAATTTCTGAACATTGTCAGTCGGAACATTACAATTTCCTTCTTGCTTGTCCTTCTTCTTCGGCGTCTGTATCGTCGGTAGATTAGAATGTCTGCATTGTTTCTCACGATTCAGACGCCTACTGCAGCGTTCAAATTGACCGATCCGTTTTCAGGATCAAATCAAACGCTTGTTACGAACGATTGTTACACATTATTACAACAATAGTAGTAACTGATAATGTTGAGGATTTTTGTATTTGCGTTGCGGCGTCGGCAATTAGGTTAGCGACGATCGAACAACGCGGAGGAACTTCACCGAATATGAAGTCCTGTCGAGAAGTATGGTTGTATAAGTGGACTGTAATAGGTTGGATAGAAAACGCGGACAACTACGTGGACTGAGAATGTGTATTTACAATGTGTTTTACACGAGTCGGACTTTATGAATCACACTGTCGCTTAGTCTGTCGCGCTTATATACAAATCGGTTTTTGGGAGGATCTTAACTATTAGCCTATTGGCATCAAGTGGATTTTGAGCCATGCCCTTTTCGTATTTGCTTGTTACCACCCACTACAAGCCTTGTGGGGGTAGAAGATGGCCGCTGTGGACGGGCCCAAGGAGGGAGGAAACTGGCGAATTGTCATTGTGGGGGGTTTTTGACGGCAAGGCCCGTTAGGGTGGCTCGCTCGCCTTACCGCTGTTTACCTGGCGCTGTACAAGTTTATTGTTTTATTGCTCGAAGGCTAGGAGACCCGAGATGCACGTGGGTGTCAACTGGAAATCGTAAAGCAATCTTCGGGGTCCTAGTCCGACGTACATCTGTTTTGGCTTAAAAACTAAATTGCATGTATACTAAAAATCCTCCGCCGCTAGGTAATAAATCTAACTGTTTTCGAAGCCTTAACAATTTTATTTACTGTTTTATTTGTCTATTTTTAGAGGTACTTCTCGTTGTTCTTTCTTGTTTCTAATGGAACAGTTGTTCGTTTAATTCAGGCAGTTCCAACCAGTACCTCCGGAGCTACTCGAGGCACCTTCCCCGCTTAGTTTCTTCCCCCACTCTTGGACTTCATCGTTATAATGTATAGTAGCGGGAAGCTCCCACCATGAGAGCCGCACGGCTCGCGTAGCACTCACTAACACTACGGCCAGTGATGGGAACTCTGTGGGCGCTGGACGAAAATACTACCACCACTCTGACGTACCGTCTTCCCCTACTTTGCTTCTACCGCGTACGCGCTACACACAAGCGTACCTCTACTCTGTCCGTGTAGAGTAGAAAACGAAAAACCGTGGGGCGCATGCAATAGATAATCGATGCATGAATAGTTTCACCTAAATCACTAAAAATTGTATTGCTCCGCAAATGATATAAACTGTTGTGTGAGTTTTCTCAACGGCTGCTACTCTCTACGCTCCTTACTATTATCTTGCGCCCCACGTTTTTCGTTTTAAATCTCACAAGTATTTTCACAGCTATTCAAAATTCACAATTTCAAATTTTTGTTTTTATTTTCAAATTATTTTCTACTTTTTAGTCCGTTTTTTTAAAAATTATTTTATACTTTTTAGTCCACTTTTTTATTTTTTTCAAATTGTTTTTTTTTATTCACTATTATTTTATACTTTTCAGACCGTTTTAAAAACGTGGTATTTTTAAAAATATATTATTATTTCAATAAATATTTAATTTGTTTTACGTTAATTAAATTTCAGTTTGAAAAATCACCCGCAGTTTTCTAATTACTAACCGGGGATCAAAAGAGTTATGGGACTTTTTAACGCGTTCTATTTAAAATATGGATCACGAATCTTTTTTAAAAAAAGGACTCTCGTAATATTTGAAATCTTGGAAGAGAAGATTCGTGATCATGATAAAATATGGCGTCGCATAACGGAATCAGTTTTAATTAAAAAAAAATTGCTATAAACGTGTTGTATCTTGAGAAACAGTTGCGGAACTAGAAATGGGATACTCTGTATTTAGACTCACGCGGCTGGATATCCAAAGCCAAAATTCCGGTTCGCACGTCGCCGCGGCGACTCCAAGCGGAAATTTTAAAAAGGGCTTCAACTCTAATCCTTGTTAAAGGACCGCAAACGCGTACCGAGGGCGCACCAGGCATTGACTTTCAAATCGGTCGATAAAAATTCGAAGAGCTTTCCACGGTAAACACGACTTCACTTTTCTCGATGGTATTTCGAAACTTTTTGAATATCTGAATTTCCGATTCGAAATCGCGGTTAGGAAACTAGAAAATAGGGGCCGGAGGAAAGAGAACAGCGATACCGGTATACGAAATAATGTTGTTGGCAACTTTCGACCAAAGAATGTCGCCCATAGAGCTCTTTCTCGCCCGTACAATCACCCATATCGAATATGCAAAGCACAATCCACCGGAAAAAACTAGTTTACCGATCAAACGATCCTTGCGTGGTGCAATCGTTTCGCATCTGACCGTTCGAACAGTAATCGTACTTCAATTACAGTAACGCTTTATCCACCGGAAGTCTATTAACCCCTTGTGCTACGATTTATTTCATGATTGTAGTTATTCGAATCCCATAAAACTCGACTCTTTCGTAATCAATATTTAAACATGGAAGTAAATGTAGCCATATGAAAAATATAAGTTTTCTTTTCTCTATCTCAATAATTATTTGTTTGCGACATATGGCTCCTTTCAAACATTTTCTCTTCTCGATGAGCAGAAGGCGTTGATGTAAAAGAAACTTTAACAACAATTTTCTTTGTTATAAACAATTTTGCGGCAAGTTTCTCTTACAAGTGTCCGCCGATCCAGAGGTGTAGATTCACCCCTAGGACGGATGACTATTACTTTTTATACACCCTGTACTAAATATGTCTGTTATTAATTCCCTTCAGATTGAACACAAATTCTATTTTGTTGTTGTCGATATACAGCGTGCAGTCGAATAACATGTATAAGCGGGCAGAGTACGATTCAACATGTAAAAGTAAATCGAAAAAAACGGAATAAGATTTTCTCGTTTGACGCCTCGTTTTCGAGAAAATCGAGTTTAAAGATCCGTCGGGTTCGCGTGCTTTAGTATACGCAGCAAGTAGAATTGGTTGATCATGGTCAGACGCGTCAGACAACTCCTAGTTAACCCCTTGCCTTACGATTTATTTCACGATTTCAATGATTATGACTTCTTTGTAGTTAAAAACTTCATATACGAATGAGAAAATGTTTATCTATTGTATGTCTATATGTTCTCCAATGATTGTACACTAACAACAACTGAATAGAATTTTACTTCGGTTTAATGGAAATTAATAACATACAAATATATTAGACTCTGTTCAGAATCTTCATCACGTCTCTCACACGCTATTGTAAGGCAAAGGGTTAATAGCACGCGTTTCCGCTGCATTTACGAAATCGATTTGACATCGACAAATCGCAGAGGACAATATAACGTGTCTAACATAGAAAATTATACTTCTGTACGAGCGTGTATAATATTTATAATTTTGTCGTCTAGATTCCCCGCGAAGGTGAGCGACGAGCAATTCCGCGATCTCGGAATTGTTGGTCGGTTTACAGGCATTTTCTGAAGAAAGATGCCCCGCCCGTAATTTCCGTCTAACCGGAATCGCTAAACGCGTTTGTCTCGTAACCCGATACACGTGTAATTAGTTCGTTCGGATGGTACGGGCCGGCTGGCAACGCATACGCCGCGCATCTACGTCAATTTCTATTAGAGTCGCGGTACGTGCTCGAGTTTTCGATAGAAATAAACGGCGGGGATCAGCCGGCGAATACGGAATGTCTACATTTTGAAAATGAACAGGCGTGTGCGCGCACGTTCTCACCGTATCCGGAATATCCGCGATTTTTCGCGGATGCAAGATTTAAGTAGCGCCCTGGTACACGTCGCGTCGCAACGCGTCGCAACGCTTATCCTAGCCGGCGCAGCTTTTATAAGCGCGAAGTTCATGTAGAGCCGGGCCTTTTATGCTTTATAGATAAACGACCCCGGCCCGGTTAAATCCCCGGTGCTGTAACGCGGCAGGCGATCAAGGAAGATGAGAAAAAACTGTCCTCTTTAAACCCCGTGTTTTAAGATTTTTAAACGGACGCGCGCGACGTTAGTGAATACGGTATAATAGCGACAGATAATTCACGACTGATCTTACAGCTAATGCGTGAGAGACAAGTAACCTCGTGGGGTTGAAAAATCCCTCCACAAAGTACAAAATAGTGGGGGGCCCCAGCCAATGATATAATATTTGGGAGGCTACAAATGACCTCACAAAACAAGGGCAACCGCCCATAGACGAAATACGTCGTAACGAGTTGTCGCTAAACAGACGACACTCGGTGTTGCGATGCGACCGAACTATATTAACGCGCTGTTTTTGTCGACCGTAAACTCACTCGAGGTTGTAAATCTCGAGATCCCGATTGGACGCGTTTCGATATGTTCGAGATTTCAGACCTCTCGAATGTTCTTTCCGTCGCGAGCTATTTCGATCCTGCCTGTTTCTTGCGAATCGTCGCAACGAGTTCTTATGTATAGGCCTTGCTCGCAACAGCGTCTGCCTATACATAAGAACCTCGCGTTTCGGCAGTTTTTCTGTACCTCGTCGAGCTCAGCTGAACGACCGCGATTGTAAACGTCTTCGGCGCCGGCTGTTTACGTTTCCCGCTGTACTTGTCTCGTGGGCCATCCTTCCGATATTCCACATTTTAAATCCAACGCCTATTTTCCATTGTCTCCCTCGCCGCACCGGTCGTTAGGGCAATGCCCCGATTGCCAACGAACGTTAGGTGCTGGCGGATCCTTGCAATTTCAAAAATCCCACTCCTCAATCCTTCCTAACCGATGGTCCCGGACAAGTATAAATAGGCGCGCCGAAACCGCGCTCGCTCTCGTCGCTCTTCGACTGTATTACTCGTAACACACGCTTTTCTATTTACCGTTGTGCGCTTCACTTCTGTAAATCGCTTCTCTAGTATTCACGTGCGCTTCACGTGAATATTATCATCTCTCACACCTCGTGCGCTTCACGTTGTGTGCCTCCCCTCATTATCACCCGCATCTCACTTGGTAACCTCTTTCATCGTTTCTTTGTATCATATTCACCTTTTGCTTTGTACACACTATTTTTCTTAATATAACAACCTTTTACCAGTTATACATTTCTCACTTTTAATACTCCCAGCTTCGCTATACCTTCACCTTCATTCCTACCTTTTCCATCGCTATAGATTACAACATATATATTCGTAGAAGAAGAGAGACAAGGTTTGACTGGCCTGTTCTCTTTAAAAGCCCGCAGGCGACGGTGGCGCGGAACATGCAGGGAGGAGACTCCCCTATCTTTTCGCGTGCCACCCACGACCAGCTCATTTATCAAGACGGGTTCCATTAATATCCGACAAAATAGTACAGGAATGCACGCGCGACATCCCATAGAAGTCGTGATGGCTGTCGGGTGCGTCGCGTCGCATCGGGCGGCTACCAATCGCTACAATCTCTGCAATCGCAGGGCTCTGCATCTCTGCAACGGTGTACGTATCGTTCGAACCTCGGATCTTATCGTGGTACGAGTACAAAAATATAAAAGACCCAGGTCCCAAATTACAATGAATTCCGTTAAAATAAATTCTCAAAACCTTCCAGTGGCAATCATTGCACGTCGATAAAGGAAAATGTCGGTGGGTTCTCTCCATGTGTCTGTGCACGAACACTGTCCTTAAATATTTGCAATTTGAACAACATTCCCGTGTTCGTCCCAGCTGAAAAATGAGACTGAATGCTTCTGTAAAGAACTTTCACCCAATTTGACTACTCCGAACAAGGATTCATTGGTGAACATAATGTTGCGACCTATGCTTCAAGTATTCAAGCATTCAAGTATTCAAGCATTCAAGCATTCAAGCATTCAAGCATTCAAGCATTCAAGCATTCAAGTATTCAAGCATACAAGCATACAAGCATTCAAGAATTCAAGTATTCAAGCATTCAAGCATTCAAGCATTTGATTAAGCATTCAAGCATACAAGCAATCAAGCAATAAAGTATTCAAGAATTCAAGAATTCAAGAATTCAAGTATTCAAGTATTCAAGTATTCAAGCATTCAAGAATTCAAGTATTCAAGCATTGAAACATTCAAGCATTCAAGTATTCAAGAATTCAAGTATTTAAGAATTCAAGTATTCAAGAATTCAAGAGTTCAAGAATTCAAGCATTCAATCATTCAGGCATTTAATTAAGCATTCAAGCATACAAGCAATCAAGCAATAAAGTATTCAAGAATTCAAGAATTCAAGTATTCAGGAATTCAAGTTTCCCCTCAGTTCCATCGATTTCAAATATTTTAATTAGATTTATTTCTTAATTCCTCCGCGTCCACTGTCCGTAGCAAGATTATTGAAAAGATCGTATGAATATCTGGCACGTGAAGTGAAATTATCCAAGTATCGATCAGTTTATCTCTTGCATTCATGTACTATTACAGAATTAAAAGCTAATTTAATAGCTCTGCCAATGCGTTTATTCACGATACGATGGACCAGATATTTTCCAAAAACCACCACCTTTCGCAAATTTCATTGGCGCGTTGCCCCGTTGGCCGAAGAATACAGTTCGAAACGGTTTGCTCGAAGATTCCTTGGAAAATATAGAGTGAACCCTTTTATCGTCCGTGACAAAAGAACCAGGAAAAATTGAAATGGACTCGACGCAGTTTATGCCGGTGGTTTCCGGAAGCCTGGCGGCGCGGCGGCTGTTGTTTATTCGCGCGAGGCAAAAGCGAATCGCATCGGACGTCAAACGCGACACGAACTTTGCATTATCGATCCCGGGAACGTGGAAGTCCTGGAACCCGGAACAGCTTGGAAGAACTCGAAAATATAAGGCTGGGTTAACCGGGTGCTCGACCGCATTCGACCGATTCCCGACACCGATCCCTGGATCGGGGAAGACACGGAACTGCCTGGATATGTAGGACCTCTAGGTAAACCTGGATAGACCTAACCCATACGTCACGTGAAAACGCCCGGCTAACACACACACACACACACACGTAGGACGGTTGCGTGAATCTAGGTAAACCTAACTCATATCTGATCCACATGCAGCTATTACATAAGGAATACGCCTGTGCGAATTTCGATTAGCTCAAACTAAGCTACTGGTAAATTATACAACGGTCAAAGGAGAATCGAGCCTCTGGGGCTCGTCCGATCCAGATTAATTTCCAACCGAAAATCCGCGGAACCATCCTTTACATTTCCAACGATGAAATGTCAAGTTTTGACATTTGTTGTATTTTTGTCCTAAATGGATACAATCCGCAGTTTAGCGTTGAATATAATCTATATTTAAAATCTGCATGTACCGTGTACTCACTTTCGCCTGGACTCCACCATCACGAAAACTTTGATATCACAAAATTTCATTGCCTTCGATTAAAGAAACGTTTGACTTCGAAACGTCGTGGGCCTTTAATCTCGCAAGCTAATCCTACTCGTTCATTCATTAGGCTATTCTCACCGCGGATATCCGTTAGGAAAATGATTCCTATCGCCCGTATTAAAGCGTTCCCTATCAGCGTCACATACGTGCGACGATCACAATTTTGTGTTTTGCATCAGGAAAATTAAACGAATTTTCGTTCACGAAGTCGCGCGTCGCGAAAATCGAGGCAGCTTCCTTTCATTCTATTTATTGCGAACGCCTTGCAGTATAATCGAAGTCCTTAATGCAAAAACCGGGCGCGTCCGTTCTTCTAACACAATTACGAAGCAATAAAACTGACTATTTTACATTACAAAAATAACAGGAATATGCCTATCCAAATTTTTAGCCACTTTATTCGTAATATACAGGGTGGCCCGCATAACTCTTAACAGCTCAATATCTCGAAAACTATGCCATCGATTTTAGAGTTCTTGCTCTTAAATTGCATGGATCTGAAGGGCCTTTCTAACTACATAAACGTCAAGTGCCCCCCACCCTTCCCCTTTAAGGGGGGGTATCTTTATAATTTTAATTGAAACCCCCTATAAAACGTTACATATTCAGATTCTACAAGAAAAAACAAGTAAATTTTGTCTGAAACATTTTTTGTCAGATATTTCCATGATGAGATATAACAGTTTAAAGTGTCGACTTGTACATAGGTACTTACTTGAGGCGCTCGGAAATAGCGTTATAATTTGAAGCGTGAAGTTTGAAGCGTGAAGCGTTATAATTTGAAGAGTGAAAGCTTGGAATGACTTCATAAGAGAGAGAGAGAGATAGCAAGGAGTGCGTTGCATAAAGATTGGGACACTGTCCTGAAGGAGCTGGCCACGGAGTGGGGAAGGCGCGGGGTTGCCTTCTGGTAAGATGTCCGCAGACTGCCCAGCACACCCCAGAACCTTGAAGGGATAAAGTTCCATATTCGAGATTCTTTCTACGAAATTTCTAACAGGCTTATACTTGTTTCGTCCATAGAACGGTCGTACGAAGTCAAAAGTAGCGAGAATGGACGCGACAAGAGTGGATATTCTGACGCGACGAGACACGAGTAGAACGATAGATCGTTAAAATGTTAATCAGCACTATAAATTTCTGGGAAGCGCTGTCGTTCCTTATACCTCCGGCGTGGACGGTTTTTCATACGTGCGACGATCACAATTTTGTATTTTGCATCAGGAAAATTAAACGAATTTGAAGATTGAATTTAAATATACGTTATTATTTAGAATTGTAACGCGTAATATGATATATGGAAGTGGCAATTCGTATTTTTATATTTCGTAAGAGGATACTTTGCATTTAATAGAAGGAAATAACTACATGAACAGTGCTGCGGAGACAAACGTTGGTAGCGGACGTGTTAAGCAAGATTTGTTCGAAAACCACGCGACCATAAAAATCCGAAGCGAATCCGAAACGACAGCCATAATAACGCCGGGACCCGTTGAATCTTTGTGATCCAGGGATATATATCCATGAAATCTCATTGCGCTTAACGACCATTCTCCTCTCTTTCTAGGTGTTTCCGTTCTAATCCCTTCGTCGCGTTGCCTCCTTGGTTTTCCCTGTTTGTCTCGGGTCCATTCCGTTCCGCATGCGAAATTTGTCGCACGTCCAATAAATTCCAGCGTATGTGCATACGGGTTAACCGAGTAATACGATTACTCGTGGCGAACATTGGCGTCGTTTCCTCTGCTCGTCTTTTTCGCCTTCGTTCTCGTCTCTCTCTCTCTCTCTCTCTCTCTCTCTCTCTCTCTCTCTCTCTCTCTGTGTGTGTGTGTGTGTGTGTCTTTCTCTTGCACACATATGGTACCTGCATTCTCTCACACTCCCACGTTCTCTCGCTTGACTGCCAAACGCCCAGCTCCGAAGCGCAATCTCCTCCACTTGGCGGCCATTTGTCTTTCGTCTGGCGGGCATTTTTTCGCCGAATGAAGATATCGCGAGGGCAGACACAAGCACGTGTGCGAGCGACGGGCTCTTCGCACTTGCGAAATACACAAGCTCGAAAGAGCGGTTGAGAGGTCCTGCCTGCTCGACAATCTGAAAACAACGCGGCGCTTGCGAAACTTTTTCCCGAAAATATTAATGCACGTTCTTCTCTCTGTGGTTCAAAGCGTACTCTTTCTCTTGCCTTACGGAACGTGTAGAGATCAGGTCACTCGATTACATGTCCATATCTGTACAGGGTGTTTCGTCTAAAACAGGACAACTAAATATCTCTTCTACATATATATGTAAAAAAGACACGAGTGACCTTGAAAAAACGATTAAAAAATTACAATTTATAAAAAACGATTCGTCCATCTGATTCGTCTTTTGAAAGCATTTAGATTACGTTAGAAACATTTTTTGCATTTTCAGAGGTAGAGGAGATATTTAGGTGTCCTGTTTTAGACGAAACACTCTGTATAAGCGTTACAGACGAATATCTCCGAAAATATTGATTACGACGCAAAAATGTTTCAGTTGAAAGTTGAAAGTGGGACTTTTATTTTTCCCGGTGGACAATCCAAGGTGAGGTGAAGGTCAACTTTTCTTTTTAAATGGAATGATATGCTTTTTTATATACAATCAAATAGTACGTTTTAAGATGAGTTCGATTACCTATGACTCAAGGTCATTCAAGGTCAAACTTGCAGAGAAATGCAAAAAATGTGTGATCGTTTTATTTGTCGTTACTAAGAACCACTAAGAATCGTTCCATCTGATTCGTCTTTTGACACCATTTAGATTACGTTAGAAACATTTTTTGTATTTTCAGAGGTAGAGAAGATATTTAGGTGTCCTGTTTTAGACGAAACACCCTGTATAAGCGTTACAGACGAATATCTCCGAAAATATTGATTACGACGCAACAATGTTTCAGTCGAAAGTTGAAAAAGGGGACTTTTATTTTTCCCGGTGGACAATCCAAGGTGAAGTGAAGGTCAACATTTCTTTTTAAATGGAATGATATGCTTTTTTATATACCATCAAATAGTACGTTTTAAGATGAGTTCGATTACCTATGACTCAAGGTCATTCAAGGTCAAACTTGCAGAGAAATGCAAAAAATGTGTGATCGTTTTATTTGTCGTTACTAAGAATCACTAAGAATCGTTCCATTTGATTCGTCTTTTGATACCATTTAGATTACGTTAGAAACATTTTTTGTATTTTCAGAGGTAGAGAAGATATTTAGGTGTCCTGTTTTAGACGAAACACCCTGTATATAGTGTGAATAATATGTACATATATCCTATTTCATTATACGAAATATACAAATACATAAAATGTCCTATCATTTTGTCCGGCACCGTGCTAAATAAAATAGTGATTCTTAATCGAGCGAAGAATTACCAAACGCGGCCACACAACAATTTCGTTTGACTCGTTCGGCCTCTGGTTGTTTTGCAACGACGGTCGGGTGTGGTTTCTCAAACTGAAACGGAATAACAGGAACAACAGCGATCGTACGGGCAAAACGAGCAGAAGAAGAAATGATTGGTGGGGCGGACGCCGCGGCAAAGGAAAAAGTCGCCGATTGGTTTTCTGTGTTTCGCGAGGCGGAAACGCGAATCGGTTTTCGCCGCACGTTTTCACGATTGCAACGATTACGAAAGCGGGGGGGAGCCCAAACGGAATTGCCGCGACAAGGGTATCGCCGTTGGTTTTATCGTCGGCCGATACCGATCAAATTTATAGCGAATGATTATCGTCATCCGCGTGACCACTTAGAAAACTGCACGCACGCGTCCGTTAGTCGCATCGTGCACTTTGTCCGACTGATCCCGCTGGTACTCGTCCTCCGCATGACGACGCGACGCGTCGGTCTATCGACCATTGTTCGACGATGAAATTCTACTACGGGCTTTACCGCGACCGAGAACATTACGGTGTCGATCGGACGCTATCGGTACATTTATTGTTGCCTCTTTCGGCTGCAAGCAACGAGCAATCATGTTCGTATAAATCGTCGCAACGCTAGCCGAATACAGAAAAATCGATTCGAAGATCTTTCGAAGCGGATGTGGGAGATAATGAATTTTAAGGATTAAAACCCCTTGACCTGCAATAACGAGTGAGACTAAGAAATTTGGGCCAAAAATAATAAGGACGAGCCTGACTCGTGGTACTTCGTTCGTGACAAACGTAAACAACGCTAACACGAAGATTACTAATTTTCTACGAGTTTTCTCAAGATATTATTAATTTAAATTAAGTATTGTAGCCATCGCAAATAAAGGTTTCTCAGGAATGTGCTGGACAGACAGGATTTATTTAGGGTTAGGAGTTTACATAAATTATCGGTAGAGCAAGGATATTACATAACCGGACAAGGAAATGTTTTATCTTGACAATTGTACGATTTACGCTATCTATTAGTTCCGCGTATATTCGCGCACGGTTTCGTGATTCTAATTCCTTACGCCGGTGTCCAGGAGTTATTCTGTACTCTCCCATTCGGGTGGCGTCAAGGTATAATCGCCGAACTCTCCATACCGAACGGGCGTCCAGGAATATTCTCCCATGCTCCCCTGTACTATATCTGGTCGTCCAGGAGGTGCTCGTCCGACAGGCGTCCAGGTATAATCGCCGTACTCTCCTGCCGGAGCCGAGTTTGCCCTCCGAGAGCGGCCGATGGTCTTACCTCGTCCTCTCTCTCTCTCTCGGAACAGCAAAAGGATCGTGGCCTCTGCGAGCCCGCAATTTATACCTATTCGTTGCTATCCGCGAGCGCGAGAATCAACAACGCGGTTGTTAAATGTTCGCCGCGTGGTCGACTACAACCTAATTTCGCGAAGCTTCGAAATGATTTACAAATTGTTACCGATACATTATCCACTTTCAAATTATAAATCATTTTTGTTCACCGATGGATTGATCATAATTACTTCCCAGACATCTTAAAAGTATTAGTTGTGCCCAAACGTGTTTATTATTTCACAATTCCTTTCGTTGCGCTGAAATATACATGTCATAAGACGCATACATTTTGCGCAAGTTCGAGCAAACGGCTAAACAGCTAAATGGCTCGACGCGTGACCGACTTTCTTGTTTATTATGGCCCGAGCAATCGGAAGGGTAGGACAAGAGGTTAATAATACACTTCTAACGTTCATTGCATTACTCTGGATCAATCTTTCTGGGTTTCTAGAACCCTGTTACTCTTTCTCGTGTCACGTCTGTAATAATTTTAAATATAATCAAAATTTTATAATAATCTAATTTTTATATTCATCGATTTACAGCCCCTGGCCAACAAATTAGGACCACTCACAATTTTCAACATTTCTTTTTTGTGTTTTTAATAAATTCTTCCGACCTGAACAGAACGTATTGTAAAATTTTTTAACATCATTATTCAACCTTCTGTTTGTTCCATTTACAACTAATTATATATTACTGTTGTAGGTTTTAAACAAATTTGGGAAAATTTTGGAGTACCTATTGAAGTCCTCGTTTTAATATAAAATCGTTGGAACGTCGAATGTTTAAAACTTTAATAGGAAAAAATAAATATTGAAAAGAAAGAAATTCAAGAGTGGAGGGATAATAATAACAACGTGTACACATAATTATATTTTTTAAGTACCGTTCAGTTGTCTCTACATTTTATTAAAAGCACAAAATATTGAAAATTGTGGTTCCAATTTTTAGGACAGGGCTGTAGACTTGGAAGGAATCGAGTCTCTTTTGTAGGTGTCAGAAGTTGGAACATTGGTGTTGGTGACGATCGATCGTCGGCAATCAGCTGGGACTGTCATACTGAGCCGACGATCGATTTGCTATTAACAAACCGATGTTCTTTCAGTAAATATTAATTCGTCAGCGAGATTCAGATTGTAACAAACCGTCATATGAAAAACTTCTATTAAATAAAGCTCCTATACTTTATTTCTATATTATGAGCGCATAACGTAACTTGGAAGTAATAGATTTGTACGCTGCATTGAGGAATGGAAACAGTATTTGTGAAATATGGTGTTATATAAATACAGAATATTGGAGAGACGTCGCAAAATTGATTCGCTCCGACCGATATGTTCAAGAAAAATGATTCGATTTTGAGAGGTTTCATGAAATAGATTTTAAAACCTCCTCTCAAGAAATCTATTAACTCTTGAGAGCGCAAATGAAAGCGGAAAGCTTGCACTTTACGATAAATTGATTTCGGTTTGAAAGAAATCATGTTGAATAATCGACGAATATCGATAAATTTGCAGAAGAATGATCGCATTTTATATTAAATATTTTATACAAAAATGGGACTCGTACGTTTAGCGTGTTCTGCGTGCAAAAATTAATTTACGAAGCAGCACGAAAAATTTTTTTATTTGGTTATTTTTCATATAAATAAGATGGTCACATTACAAATATGACGCTAAATTAATGCTTCTCTTTATTTTCATGTTTTCGCGAAGGAAACATATTCGAATTTTTATGAGTAACTCGAGAGTTAAAGATATGTTCGAATGTATTCGAGTAATTCGAATAATTTCGAGCTGAAAATTCATTTTCGAGTGAATCGAAGTTTCACGAGGGATCGAATATTAAAGGTGAGCAGAACTCGATTCGATTGCTCGAGCCGAGTCGAGCGTTTGAATTTTCCGAGCTCCTCGAAATCGACGAACTGCTTGAAAAGAATGCGAGCTACTTGAAAAAATCAACCGGCTCGAATATTCGAGCCCTCGTAAAACTTCGATTTACTCGAAAATGAATTTTCAGCTCGAAATTTTTCGAATTACTCGAATATATTCGAACAGATCTTTAACTTTCGAGTTACTCGTAAAAATACGAATTGCTCGAGTTACTCGAATATTCATTTATTTACTATCAAATACTATTCTAACTATAAGGAAGAAAAATATGACGCTAAATTAATGCTTCTGTTTTATTTTCATGTTTTCGCGAAGAAAACATATTCGAATTTTTACGAGTAACTCGAAAGTTAAAGATCTGTTCGAATGTATTCGAGTAATTCGAAAAATTTCGAGCTGAAAATTCATTTTCCAGTGAATCGAAGTTTCACGAAGGCTCGACTCTTCGAGCCGGTTGATTTTTTCAAGTAGCTCGCATTCTTTTCAAGCAGTTCGTCGTTTTTGAGTAGCTCGGAAAATTCAAACGCTCGACTCGGCTCGAACAATCGAGTCGAGTTCAGCTCAGCTCGAAAATGCGAGCCCTCGTAAAACTTCGATTCACTCGAAAATGAATTTTCAGCTAGAAATTTGTCGAATTACTCGAATACATTCGAACAGATCTTTAACTCTCGAGTTACTCGTAAAAATTCGAATTGCTCGAGTTACTCGAATATTCATTTATTTACTATCAAATACTATTCTAATTATAAGGAAGAAAAATATGACGCTAAATTAATGCTTCTGTTTTATTTTCATGTTTTCGCGAAGAAAACATATTCGAATTTTTACGAGTAACTCGAGAGTTAAAGATCTGTTCGAATGTATTCGAGTAATTCGAAAAATTTCGAGCTGAGAATTCATTTTCGATTGAATCGAAGTTTCACGAGGGCTCGAATATTCGAGCCGGTTGATTTTTCAAGTAGCTCGCATTCTTTTCAATTACTCGACTCGAAATTCGAATACTCGAATAAATCGAGTACTCGCACACCCTTAATGGAGAATGCACCGACAACGATCGGGCGTCGCGGAAATTTCAGCGAGCATCGACGACGCTGGCAACAATGTTTGCGGGGTTGAAAGGTTCTCGCAAAAGCGATTAACATAATAATATTCGAGCTGCGTTGCAGGAAGACGGATCCTGATGGCACCGCCAAGTAATTTGCTTTACCACTTACATTTAAGTGCCCCTCGGCGTATAATCGACGAATTCTATTAGGGTCGCGTGTCGCGAAAATCGAGGCAGCTTCCTTTCATTCTATTTATTGCGAACGCCTTGCAGTATAATCGAAGTCCTTAATACAAAAACCGGGCGCGTCCGTTCTTCTAACACAATTACGAAGCAATAAAACTGACTATTTTACATTGCAAAAATAACAGGAATGTATCTATCCAAATTTTTATCTAGATAAACCTAACTCATATCTGATCCACATGCAACTATTACATAAGGAATACTCCCGTACGAATTTCTATTAGCTCAAACTAAGCTACTGGTAAATTATACAACGGTAAAAGGAGAATCGAGACTCTGGGGCTAGTCCGATCCAGATTAATTTCCAACCGAAAATCCGCGGAACCATCCTTTACATTTCCAACGATGAAATGTCAAGTTTTGACATTTGTTGTATTTTTGTCCTAAATGCATACAATCCACAGTTTAGCGTTGAATAAAATTTATATTTAAAAACTGCAAGTACCGTGTACTCACTTTCGCCTGGACTCCACCATCACGAAAACTTTGATATCACAAAATTTCATTGCCTTCGATTAAAGAAACGTTTGACTTCGCAACGTCGTGGGCCTTTAATCTCGCAAGCTAATCCTACTCGTTCATTCATTAGGCTATTCTCACCGCGGATATCCGTTAGGAAAATGATTCCTATCGCTCGTATTAAAGCGTTCCCTATCAGCGTCACATACGTGCGACGATCACAATTTTGTGTTTTGCATCAGGAAAATTAAACGAATTTTCGTTCACGAAGTCGCGCGTCGCGAAAATCGAGGCAGCTTCCTTTCATTCTATTTATTGCGAACGCCTTGCAGTATAATCGAAGTCCTTAATGCAAAAACCGGGCGCGTCCGTTCTTCTAACACAATTACGAAGCAATAAAACTGACTATTTTACATTACAAAAATAACAGGGATATGTCTATCCAAATTTTTAGCCACTTTATTCGTAATATACAGGGTGGCCCGCATAACTCTTAACAGCTCAATATCTCGAAAACTATGCCATCGATTTTAGAGTTCTTGCTCTTAAATTGCATGGATCTGAAGGGCCTTTCTAACTACATAAACGTCAAGTGCCCCCCACCCTTCCCCTTTAAGGGGGGGTATCTTTATAATTTTAATTGAAACCCCCTATAAAACGTTACGTATTCAGATTCTACAAGAAAAAACAAGTAAATTTTGTCTGAAACATTTTTTGTCAGATATTTCCATGATGAGATATAACAGTTTAAAGTTTCGACTTGTACATAGGTACTTACTTGAGGCGCTCGGAAATAGCGTTATAATTTGAAGCGTGAAGTTTGAAGCGTGAAGCGTTATAATTTGAAGAGTGAAAGCTTGGAATGACTTCATAAGAGAGAGAGAGAGAGAGAGATAGCAACACTGTCCTGAAGGAGCTGGCAACGGAGTGGGGAAGGCGCGGGGTTGCCTTCTGGTAAGATGTCTGCAGACTGCCCAGCACACCCCAGAACCTTGAAGGGATAAAGTTCCATATTCGAGATTCTTTCTACGAAATTTCTAACAGGCTTATACTTGTTTCGTCCATAGAACGGTCGTACGAAGTCAAAAGTAGCGAGAATGGACGCGACAAGAGTGGATATTCTGACGCGACGAGACACGAGTAGAACGATAGATCGTTAAAATGTTAATCAGGACTATAAATTTCTGGGCAGCGCTATCGTTCCTTATACCTCCGGCGTGGACGGTTTTTCGCAGGCGAAAATATCTCGGAAGATAAGGCCGAGGACAAAGTTCGGATCGTAAATCAGAAAACGGGGCGGTCAGTCGTGCCTTGCCCGGCTTCATCTCGCGCATGGACGTGATTTATACGGTCATCGTGTACCTATAGTCGAAACTGCAGTTCCAGCAGCCTTCTCGGCTACCTTAGAGACCTCGGCTACCTTTTATTGACTCTCGTCCCGTCGAATACGTGGAACCGTGGAACAGAACCAGGGATTCCCGCGTCGCTCGGCTACTAAAACGTTCTTCTCTTATCTCTTTGTTGCTCGTTCTTAATTTTTTTTATCCGTTGCGCAACCGTAATGAGCGGACGATTCGGCTAAAGTTTCATGGCCGACTAAGAAACGCGAGGACACGGTCTTCCAAAGTTCCAACAATCCATCGAGCTTTTCCACGCAAAAGATTTCACTCGAAAGTTTTACTTCGCCGGCGGAGACCGACATTTCGAGCTGTTTCACAGTGTTCGAGACAATGCTTAAAAGTCCAATTTTTGAAGTGTGAAATCTATTAAAATGTTTGTCGTAAAACATGAGCAATATAATGCATTTTTTAATATTACCTACAATATTTACTAAACATGTAACTTTATCGTTAGAACTAAACACTTAAAAATAGCGAGATTCTATGTCTCTGGAATGATGGAGATCTATTAAAAAAATGGGCCGCGAAATTGTCCTTGAACCGTTTTTCAAGGTCATTTCAAGGTCAACACTTTTTTTGTATTCCAGCGTATAGTACTCGTTGCTAGGGACAAGAGTCTCAAAGAAACAATAGGTCTCAAGTCAACCATTCACATAAGAAACGACTTTAAAGTTTAGTAAACTATTTTATTTCACATGTCTACTGGGAGTCCTAAGATGGTATAAACGTGGAGGCTATGATTCTACGTGAGAAAACGAGTCTAAAATATAGAATAGTTTTTCTTCATTTGACGCCTCGTTTTCGAGATATTAGAATTTGAAAATTCGGCGAATACGCTTGATATTGAACATGAATCATCTGACGCGTCTGTTCATGATCTACCTGATCTACTTCTTACAAACGCTAGGAACGCGGACATGGCGCCTCCTAGAAGTTAGTCCCCCACTTGTTGAAATAAATAATTTCAACAGTTGTGCTGAGTTGTGCTAGGTTTGTGCTACATTGCTCTCGAATATTATAACAATAATATAAACAATAACCTATAACCAACCTAGCACAACTTAGCAGAATTGAGAAAATTTAAAAAAACGAAAAGTGGGGGGCTAGTAAAAAATCGTTTTTCTCAATTTTTGGTGTTATTTTTAATATTATTGTTATAATATTCTAGCACAATCTTAGCACAACCTAGCACAACTTAGCAAAATTGAGAAAATTGAAAAAAACGAAAAGTGGGGGGCTACTAAAAAAAATCGTTTTTCTCAATTTTTAGGCTTATTGTTTATATTATTGTTATAATATTCGAGAGCAATGTAGCACAAACCTAGCAAAACTCAGCACAACTGTTGAAATTATTTATTTCAAAAAGGGGGGGGCTAACTTCTAGGAGGCGGACATGGCGGATTTTCACAACTCTAGTTTCTCGAAAACGAGGCGTCAAATGAAAAGAAATTATTCTATATATTAAACTCCATATCTCATGTAGAATCACCCCCTCCACGTTTATACTATCTTGGGACACCCAGTAGACATGTGAAATAAAATAGTTTACGAAACTTTAAAGTCGTTTTATATGAGAATGGCTGACTTGAGACACATGGTTTCTTTGAGACTCTTGTTCCTCGCGACGAGTACTATACGATGAAATAAAAAAAAATGTTGACCTTGAAAAAGGGGTCAAGGTCAATTTTGTGGCCCATTGTTTTAATCGTTTGTGACATATAATTTTTATATACCCTGTACAGCGTTGGAAAGTGTCTCTCTGGGTGAAGATACACTTAACCTGACAGTGATAAAGCTGCTCATTTTACAGGGTGACCTTTTCAATAATTTTATATTATAATTGCGTGGTGATGGTTTAGTTTTAAAGAACAAGTAGAATATAAAATATTAGAATATGAAGAAGTAGAATAAGACCGTCATTTTGAAAGTCATTTGTAGGTCATATTATAGTACACATCTGGACGTATACAGGGTGTCCCGCGACTCATGGTCAATCGATTAGGAGGTGATTCTAAATGTAAAAGTGAGTAGAAAAGAAAGAATTACACGTTTGCACTTCAAGCTTCGTTTTCGTGTAAATCGAGTTTAGAGATTCGTCAGGCTCGCATGCGCATTAGTATATGCATAGAGTAGAATTGGTTGATCATGATCACACGCGACAGCCGATTTCTATGTAATGATTGAAATCGAAAAATGAAGCTGCAAATGAAAAAATTTGATTCCTCCTTTTCGGCTCATTTTTACATGTAGAAACACCTCCTAATCGATCGACCATGAGTCTCGTGGGACACCCTGTATTTTCACGACCTACGTGAATTCACGATCTACGTATCGACGACCAAGTACCATTCAAATGAAGTTTAAAATATTTCTTGTGTTTTCGCGCAATGAAAATGATGGAGGGGTTAACGTTTACAATGGAACGAGACAGCCACTTTGGGAGATTGAATTTTGGCCAGGTTTTGCGCATCGTGCGTTGCGACGTCTTCCGTTGCCATTGAATCTCGGCCATTAACCGGGATCAGGCGATTAAACGACAGCTTTCCGCGAACGTTGGAGCGTTTTCTGCGAGGCAATGGCCCGGTTCCCATTCGCGGGGTCGTAATTTCCACGGTTATTGCATTAATACGCGCATATCGGTACAGATAGCGGAGCGCGAGAATACGCGGAACACGAAGAAGAGAGCACAGGTGCATTATACTACGCGCAAGATGCTCGGAGCGGAAGCTGAGCGGAGCGATGGTGAGTAGAAGAAGAAGAGGCCGCGTGCACGTCGGAGGTTCGCGTAGTTTCCCTCGGCTGAAATCGATTTTACGAGCGGTCGCGACGCGTTAAACAAATAGCCTCCAGCTTCATTAATCGATCGTAATTTAATAATGGGACGGATATTTTCGAAACTGTCGAAACCACCGCGTCTTCCCCGTTGAGCGAATCTTAGACGATCTTCCCCCATTGGTTCGTTAATTTATTAGCGTGCTCGGATCAAACATATCCGAGACGCAACGTGCAAGCATAGTTCCGACACGCAGCCCGCCATGGATCCTTCGGGAATCCCGGATGATCGTGGATAGAACTCTCGAAAGTATCTCAGCAACTTCTTGATTGCTATTACACCTGATAGCATTAGGTTGGTGTAAAAATAATTTAGAATATTTCTGGAAAAAGAGCCCATAGATCTATAGGCTATTTTTAGGTAAATCGCCTTTAACCAACTACACTGCCAGACAAAAAGATCTTTAATTTTTCGTGTTAAAATTATGCTAGCGTGAAAACTCTGTGTGGCATGTAAAACATACCTTTTGCGAATATGTAAACAGAAAATAGATTGGCTTCAGTTCAATGACTTCTGTTAGTCGAAAGTATATATTCCATAAATATATTCCATACAACACAACTATATGTTTCATGAAACGAAAGTATACATATTTCTTATAACAATATATACACCAAACTACATTTTTTTAATAATGTGTGGAACCTCCTTTGTTTTCTTTGACTTCCTTTTAGGTAAAGAATTATATAGTTCTTTAATTTTTGTTTGAGCTAAATTTTCCCCCAAAATTACATTTTAACGTTCTAACAATTGAGATAGCTGTTGTCAAATAAAATAAACAACGAATGGCGCCATTCTGTACATCAGAGATGGGCATTGTTGTCTCAATTAAGACAAAATCGTCCCCACTATACCGCCCACTGTCCCCCACCAGCATCCGCCGTTACCATAGAGCAGGGCTGGGCACGGTTGGGGCTCCTCAAACGCTTGCTTCCCCCACCAACATCTCTTTCTGTCTTCGTTGCCCCATTGTACCGCGCTTGGTGGAAGGAGACAGAGGGCGCTGCGGCGTGGACGGTTTTGCCTCAATTCAGACAAATTTGCCCATCCCTGCCATAGAGGAAGGGACTGCTTCGCCCGTCGCGAACAGTGCGCAGGCCTCGCGCATGAAAGAGAGGTTGGTGGGAGATGCAGGCGTTTGAGGGGCTCCACCCGTGCCCATGCCTGCCCTACATCATATTACATTAAACTTACAAAAAAAAAAACTTTCTTCTGTATATCATGCACCAGTTAAAAAAGTGTCACTGGTTACACAAAATATTTGAGGACAGCAATAATTCCTGTAAAAATGTTCATCGTATTTCCAACATATTTCTAACGTATTTATTATTCAATTACTCCGTTTTCCATGATTTATGAAAGAGTGGCCCATACGACTAATGAAATTTTATAGTTTATTTTCAGAATGGTATTATTTTACATTGTAAATATATGCTGTACACTTTATAAGAATAACAATATTTTTATGCAACATGATATTAACAATTCAAACAATTTACTCGCTATATTAACACATTGCTTACCGGCAACTTTCTAATAGGCCTCATTAAAGTCGTATTATATTGTAGTTGTACTTTAACGTAATTAGGTAATTAATTTATATCATACATATGTATGATCACAGATCATTATTTTTGAACTGTAGTGTACGGTTCGTCTTGGTATTCTCGAGGTAAAATCGATAAATGGTTGACTCTACGTGTAAAAATCAGACGAAAATGTAGAACAAGATTTTTCCATAGAAAGATTCGTATCTGAGAAAAGCGAAATTGAAAATTCATTGGACACGCGTGCTTTGGCATACACCGTCCTCGTGTAGTTATCGAGCAAATGAGATAAATGTATGAGAAAAATGAAAGAAGAACAAGCGCTGTTATATTTTACGAGCTACACAATGGCTTAACTTAATCTTTTGTTTTTATAGGATTTACTGAGAAATGTTCTACATACCATTAAATAGAAAGTTACGTTTTTTCGATGTCGCATGAAAACGTGTATAAAGACGAACGCAAAATGAGCAATTCAGGAAACATTTTGATTATTTCGTGTCATTCGTTTCACGCTGCTTTAAGAAATTTCGTATCGTTGGATTTCCGCTACTTTTCAAAATTACGGAATCACCGAATCTCGATTAAAAAAATCGTCGATCTTCGAACGCCTATAACGTCGTGTAAAAAATCTTAGGACATTCTGTTCACGTCTGTTTTAAAGAGCAAAGTTTCTCTACTTTTATGGTATAATCATCGTGGCTCTGAAAAAAAATCTTACGGTAAGGGCCCTAGTAGCATTTATGGTTGGCCAACGGTGGCCAACGGTTGGGAGTTAGTTGGAATATGGTCAGTGGTTTTGCCTACAGATCCCCAACGTAGGGCCGACGACGAAAAATGATGTGAATTTGCCAACGAATATCCAACGTTGGGCCTACAGATATTATGGTCGGTTAAATAACGTGAAATTTACGACGGTGATACTGCATTGGCCCAACGAAAATCTGCCAACATTGAAATATATCGTCTAACAGACACCAGAAATGTAATGTTGCTTATTACTATTTGTTTCGACATCGGAATCGTTTGCTCGAGGTGGATTTCAATTGCGGGCGCCCGGGTGCCGCAAGATGGCGCTGCGTCCGTAAAAGAGCGGGCGTAGCGTGCGTGCGCCGTCGATCGGCGATTTTGAAAAGCGAACGTTTGTTTTGTAGGAGAGACACGTTGGTCGTTTTCGAGCCTCGTCAACTAAAAGTCGATTTTGAATAACATCAAGTTTCGGAGTCTCCATCACCAGGGTTCAAACATTTTGTCATCGAGGGCGCCATCATCGTTAACACGTTAACTGCCACGTCGGTCATATATGGGTGACACAAATATTTGTGTATTTTTCAAAATTAACTTTGATCATAATACAGTTGCTTAAACCGAACGCCATTGCGATTTGTACGATCTAAAAGAGTTGAAGAAGTAATTCCTACGATGAACTTTCCCTAGTAGCATTTATGGTTGGCCAACGGTGGCCAACTGTTGGGAGTTAGTTGGGATATGGTCAGTGGTTTTGCCTACAGATCCCCAACGTGGGGCCGACGACGAAAAATGATGTGAATTTGCCAACGAATATCCAACGTTGGGCCTACAGATATTATGGTCGGTTAAATAACGTGAAATTTACGACGGTGATACTGCATTGGCCCAACGAAAATCTGCCAACATTGAAATATATCGTCTAACAGACACCAGAAATGTAATGTTGCATATTACTATTTGTTTCGACATCGGAATCGTTTGCTCGAGGTGGATTTCAATTGCGGGCGCCCGGGTGCCGCAAGATGGCGCTGCGTCCGTAAACGAGCGGGTGTAGCGCGCGTGCGCCGTCGATCGGCGATTTTGAAAAGCGAACGTTTGTTTTGTAGGTGAGATTCGTTGGTCGTTTTCGAGCCTCGTCAACTAAAAGTCGATTTTGAATAACATCAAGTTTCGGATTCTTCATCACCAGGGTTCAAACGTTTTGTCATCGAGGTCGCCATCACCGTTAACACGTTAACTGCCACGTCGGTCATATATGGGTGACACAAATATTTGTGTATTTTTCAAAATTAACTTTGATCATAATACAGTTGCTTAAACCGAACGCCATTGCGATTTGTACGATCTAAAAGAGTTGAAGAAGTAATTCCTACGATGAACTTTCCCTAGTAGCATTCATGGTTGGCCAACGGTGGCCAACGGTTGGGAGTTAGTTGGAATATGGTCAGTGGTTTTGCCTACAGATCCCCAACGTGGGGCCGACGACGAAAAATGATGTGAATTTGCCAACGAATATCCAACGTTGGTCCTACAGATATTATGGTCGGCTAAATAACGTGAAATTTACGACGGTGATACTGCATTGGCCCAACGAAAATCTGCCAACATTGAAATATATCGTCTAACAGACACCAGAAATGTAATGTTGCTTATTACTATTTGTTTCGACATCGGAATCGTTTGCTCGAGGTGGATTTCAATTGCGGGCGCCCGGGTGCCGCAAGATGGCGCTGCGTCCGTAAACTAGCGGGCGTAGCGCGCGTGCGCCGTCGATCGGCGATTTTGAAAAGCGAACGTTTGTTTTGTAGGAGAGATTCGTTGGTCGTTTTCGAGCCTCGTCAACTAAAAGTCGATTTTGAATAACATCAAGTTTCGGAGTCTCCATCACCAGGGTTCAAACATTTTGTCATCGAGGGCGCCATCACCGTTAACACGTTAACTGCCACGTCGGTCATATATGGGTGACACAAATATTTGTGTATTTTTTAAAATTAACTTTGATCATAATACAGTTGCTTAAACCGAACGCCATTGCGATTTGTACGATCTAAAAGAGTTGAAGAAGTAATTCCTACGATGAACTTTCCCTAGTAGCATTCATGGTTGGCCAACGGTGGCCAACGGTTGGGAGTTAGTTGGGATATGGTCTGTGGTTTTGCCTACAGATCCCCAACGTGGGGCCGACGACGAAAAATGATGTGAATTTGCCAACGAATATCCAACGTTGGGCCTACAGATATTATGGTCGGCTAAATAACGTGAAATTTACGACGGTGATACTGCATTGGCCCAACGAAAATCTGCCAACATTGAAATATGTCGTCTAACAGACACCAGAAATGTAATGTTGCTACAACCAAAAACATGTTATATTCCAAATTCATTTTTTTTCATATTTCTAAATATACTCACAATTTGTTATTTTTGCGCGATAGTCGATGCACCAAAGTTTTATTGTGTGCAGCCTTGGAGTTTATTTATTTCTTTAAGTTTCTCCATTTGACAAGGTGAAGGTACGGGTGTTGCATTCGCTTTTAGAACGACAGTATGCGGAGGTCTTAGTGCTCGTATACCGTAACGAAACCCTTTATGTATTATAATTTACATTTGTCGACGTATCTAGTAACCCAAATCATAGCATATGCGACCACGAAATGTCTATAGTTACGGCGGTAGCGTATCAACTTACTGCGCAGAGGGTCCAGGTTCAAGTCCGACGAGGGTACGAAATTTTTTTCTTTGTTCCAATTTTTACCGTGGAGATACATTGTTTAAGTATTATTTATTATATTCTGTGAAAACAACCGTAAAAGAGAAGATCAGAACAAACGTACTATAGCGACGTAGGCACCACGTTGGGTATGATCGTTGGCCCTACGTTGGCCGCGATCGTTGGCCCAACGAAAAAAATGGCGACATTTCTAACGGTTGGCCAACGAATACTGCAACGTAGGCCCAACGAAATGCCAACCATAAATGCTACTAGTTGGAATGATTGTATTTTAAAATTTGATTTTTTCGAGAACGCAGCTTCGGTCGAATAAATGTTGTTATATATTTCCACGTTGTTTGTGCAAGGAGAATCAGCATCGTTCCCTTTACACTATGAATACGTACGGCGACTTTTATTCGCGGCAAGCAGTAGTATCCGCAAACAATATTTCCGACGACAGGCTAACATTTCGATTTGCTAGGAATATTGGAAATATGCGCGGAAGGAATAAACTCTCGTGAACTCTACGAAGAATATTACTGAATCCCATAAAAGACAATTCGGTTCGCGTTATTCGCAGTCCTTTTGCGTCCTGGCAGTTTGCGCTGCCTCGCGCGCAAAGGCTACTACCGACGACAAATTCTTTATCGAACGAATCAACCGTTTATTGTATCTGAACTGACGATTGGATGATAAACTAAAATTTTTACATTTTTACGATATATTCAATTTATCAAACCTGTAGCAAACATATTTTTATTTAACTCCCGTTTCTTGCAATTGGTCCAGAAAATATTTTATTTTTCGCGAAGATTCACAGTCTACCAATGATCGGTATATAAGACAATTATTACTTGGGATGATAAAGCAAACAGGAGTATTTGTTTCTCTGTAAAAACCTAACCCAGACCTAACCCAGATCAATACAGCATACATGTATTATATTATCGCATTTGATAGTAAAACAAATTGGTATTGGTTTCAGTTGATTTTACATTGTTTAATATGAGAACCTTCGTCTCAGAGACACTGGGTGGGTGTGTGCGGTGTCGTGTGTTGGTTAGGACTAGGTAGTGGGGGGCGGAGAGCACGCAGACGAAGTTATGAGTATCTCGAATAGTATCTATATCAAACTGAGAATTTTATTCTGTCATTTAAATGGTCTAATGGATACATAGAATTCATTATTTCGAAAAAAGCATCAATGCGTTTATCAAAATTGTACGTTCTTCTAAATAAAAATTCGGCAATATAATACAAAATTCAATACAGTACTAGCAATAGTTTTTCGCAAATATCTCGAAAACGATTCTTCCATCTGATTCGTCTTTTGAAACTGTTGAAATATGTTTATTCTTTATTACAACTATTAATACTCGCATTCCTCCACCAATAATGACACATTTCTCTATTGGATTACACCAATATTCTTCGATTACAAAATCGGATTTTTCCGCGGCACATCCTCGCGTGTTAGTTAGCGAACCGTTGTCTCTTCAGCTCTGCGCGCGCATATCCCTTCCACTCATTCTCACGCACGCAGCATACTTGTATGTAACCCATATCCACATACATATATATTTGTGAATTTACCTTATATTATAACAGAAACCATTTAGATTACGTTAGAAACATTTTTTGTATTTTCAGAGGTAGAGGAGGTATTTAGGTATCCTGTTTTAGACGAAACACCCTGTATATGGTCTAAGTCTTGATCGATAAAACAAATGATGTCCGACAGAGGGGATACAGTTGTGGCAGTTTCATTTAGAAACACTGGGTGGGTGTATGTGTGTGGTATTGTCGCTTCTCATCTCCACAACGTGTTTACAAACAAAAAATAAACAGATGCGGCCCCGGAACAGGTTTACGTTGCCACGGAGCGTGGAAGAATACGGAAAATTGAATACACTATTAGCAATAGTTTTTCGCAAATATCTCGAAAACTAAGACCAAGTACCGGGTAGTTGTAATTGTTGAGCTGCTCATAATCGCGCGGCAATAAGCACGCAACTAAGTGGCGACACCTGTTATCGGTTCCCACGTTATTCTTCTTCTCCTACTTCTATTACGCTATCATGCACATTTTGTTTCGTTCTGTAGCCGCATGGTCGGCATCATTATATTATATTAAAATAATGTATATTAAAACATCGGTGTGTGTTTATTAAATCTGTAGCATTATTCTCCGGTAGGAAGCATATTCTCTACAGTAATGACAAAAGTTGTTCAGAATGTTGTCCTCAACAACATATGTCAAGGTCAAGGTCATCGGAGCATCCTCCCCTAAACGTAAGTTTTACCGAAATAACATTTAAGCGAGCTGACGTAATTGCGCGCTTTTAGCCACTGCATCGCCATTACGCCGCGCGCGCCGCATCCCGACGAACGACCGCGCTAGTCGAAGAACACCACTGACGGCAACTCATGTCGGACGTAGATATTTTGCTTCCTGGTTCGGTATAAACATCTATGTTGCAAACTTCAAAGGGGGGTTTCTCATGATAAAAGTCTACTCTATCGCGTGATATAGTTCGATTTTACGCTGGACCCTTATTTTTTGAGATAAATTCAAAAATACCCTCAAAAATTGGTGCAAAAATGGTAATTAAACATTCATAATGTATTAATATTGGATATCACTGTATTCGGGAAAGTCTACAGAATCTTTTGTTGCGAAGAACAATTCAAAATCTTTTATAATAACATCACAATATTTCTTTAAAGTTGAAAAATAGGTTTTCTTTCAAGGTCATGTTCCTCAAAAACGTGTAGGCGTAAAAGTAAGGGCAGATTCGGAATCGGCGCAAGAAACTCTATAAGAAGCACCCAACAGTTATCAGGAAACAAATTTGGTGTTGGACAGTGTTAGTATGAAGCTTCGGCCGATACAATTTCTCAAATTGAACATAAACGTCGAAATAATACTTCTGCGATCGTATTCGCGATTTCGATCAAATGATTTCAACCGTGGCTGGTACTCGCAGTACGTTTCGAAATCAATCTATCAAATAGCTTCACGGTGGACAAGGGGGTTGGCTCGTAAAACCGGTAAACACTAAACGGTGATCGAGTAACGAAGGATCGGGGCGATCGCGCCGTAACATGATATAAAAAGACCCTTTTAAACAAAGTGAGCGGTAAAGATGGAATAAATCTCTCTGGCCGGCGGCGTGGGTAACGTTCTACCGGAAGAATCAATTTCGAGAATGGATGTAGCGGCCATGAGTTCGATTAAGATGCTACGTAAAAGCAACAAATATCCATCGACGCCGGGGGATGTACCCGAAGAAAATGGAGGATGATCCCAGCACGGTAGAAAATGGGATGAACCCTACTCGCAAAATAACTAGCCGGGATATAGTCGATTCTATCGGGGAAGCAACGATATATCGGTAGTCGATTGAGCCGAACGATTTCCATTGCTTCGTTAACTGTCTCTAGAGCATAGCCCGTACATAAGAAATTCAATCTGAAACGTCGAATAAATTTTGGAAATGTTTTACGTATTCTGTAGGAGGTATCGAACAACGTTGAGATCTTATTGAAATCAGTGCAAAACGTTCTTTTAATCTGAAAGAAAATTCTTATACTGTAGTGGGAGAGGTAATAAATCATTTTGCAAGCCTTTGGAGCATACTTTGTTTCATCGCAAACTCACGTTGAGACCGGACACTCGGACACAATAAAATACTGTATTTTTAAAAATAAAATAACTTTGGTCACAAGAGTTTAAATACACGGGATTCTATATCGTCGACAATGTGTTACGGACTGTGTTTGATGACGAAGCGTCGTTGATGATGGATGGCGTAAAAAATGTAAGCTCGGCGTGAGCGTGAATTTGACTGTGGGGCAAGCGGATTCGTTGATTGCAATTTTTCAGGATTTCGTAAGGCACACGGTCGTCTGAGATAAGTGGTTAAAAAAAATATGGAATGGGAAGGGTAAATGACCGCCCCCAAACCGGGAGTCACTCGCAGGACGCTTGTACCCTCGAGTGACGCACGCGGGGATTCAGCGCGTCCCAAGAGAGTACCGTAGCAGGCAATAAACCAGAAAAGCGCCTTGACTCGAACAAAGCAAGCGAAAATAAAGGACTCGACGATGGTTCGACTTCTGGTTACCTAATGTGGACAATGGGTCACTAATATGCTAAACGTTTTGACGAAGAGTAACGGTTTTTTTTGGGAATGTTGTAATAAAGTAGTCACATTATGGGTAAAACTCACATCCGGGAATGTCGGGACGTCGGCGCGGCGTCGCTTTGGCTGTTACAATGTAACAACTCGAAAAAAGGCTAATGGAGTGCGTGTCATAAGTCGAAATGACGATCGGCACGAGACGAGAGTGGGGAAGACGTTAGTTGCACGTCCGCCCAATGTTCAGTTCGACAGAAGAGTCGGTTTGGGCATGACATACCTGTAATATATATAATAAGTTCATAGTTCCATGTTTGTATATTAAAGAAAGTTCCTTATTCACTAACGCTGTGCTTTATGATAAGAGACACCATTCCTATCATATCCTCAACAGGGAATATTGCTACTACGAGTACGGATCTTTATGCATTTATAGCTTCTGAAAATTTTCAAAAATCCTTAGAATATCAAATACAAAGGTTACCACCACTGAAAATCAGATTTTATTTGATTCCTCTTTCTTAAAATTTACTTAGAATAATTGAAAATTGCATAACCGTCCGCAGTCTAGTTATTAGTGTCTGTTATTTTGGAATCGTGCAGGGCAGATCGAAGGAGCCCGATCAAACGAGTACTTCGTCTATCGAACGCCTTTGCACGCGTACATTTATTCTCGTACCCGAGTCTCGAGCAGGTTCGCTTAATTCGTTCCTCAAAGACTCCATTCGGGAAGGTATAAATTCCGCAGCATCGACTTATTTCCCCGGAAGAAAGCCCGCTGGTCTTTCGTTTCTTGTCCTCTTTTTTTTATTCCCATCTTACGTCCACCTCATATAACGGAGAATGTCTCAAAGGAGAGAACACTTGACGACGGTAAAGGTAAAGCTGGAACGAAGTCGCCGATGAAACATTCTGGTTTTATGTACCGGACACTTTGCGAACGAAATTGAAACGTTTCGCGTCCACTGCAGCCCCGTTCACGGCGGCAAACGTTTCAACGCTAATCGATGGTTTATTCGACCCACGCGAGAAAAGTGTGTCATGACGCTCCAGAAGAATGAGACTGCTGCGAATCATTCGCATCCTTTAACGCGAGACCCTTCCGTCGAACGTGCTCTCGCAGATATTCGAACGTGTGCCCTTGGAACGCGGAAGGAATAAGGAGTTAACCGAAACTTTTTGGCGGATAAACAATTTTTAGAAGAATTAGAGCGGTCTGATCATAATTGATGTGACATATTTTAATCTAATATTCACGTTTTTCATTAAACACTCTGGAACACTATAAAAACATGAACGTAGACCCACGATCATCTCAATAGAAGAATGACATTTTGAAACTTCCGAATTTTTTAAAAATCGTTTTCGTATTTGTTCCGTCGCAAGAAACCGTACAAAGGGTCTGTGGCGGCTACTTCCTATGCTCGGCAACAGAGGGACATTACGACAACACCCTTTCCCGCTACTACCTGAATCTTCCTCTGTTTGTATATGTTAACAATTAGATTAGACTCACCCACCGAACCTTCCCGCCTTCTTCCTAATTTCCTACGGTATTTGTGGTCTGGGGGGTCCTAATCCCACATATACAGGGTGACCCACATAACTCTGAACAGCTCAATATCTCGAAAACTATGCTATCGATTTTAAAGTTCTTAGTCTTAAATTGCATGGAACTGAAGGGCCTTTCTGACTACATAAACGTGAAGTGGCCTCCCTTCCCCTTTAACGGGGGAGGGGAGGTACCTTTGTAATTTTAAATGGAACCCCCTACAAAATGTTACATATTTAGATTCTACCGGAAAAAACAAGTCAATTTTGTCTGAAACATTTTTTTGTCAGATACTTCCATGATGAGATATAACAGTTTGAAGTTTCGAGTTGTAGGTACTTGAAGCTCTCGGAAATAGCGTTATGGAATTATACGCGTACATTATAACGATGAAGTCTAAGAGTGGGGGTAGAACCCAAGCGGGGAAGGAGCCTCGAATGGCTCCTCGAATAGCTACTGGCTGGAACTGCCTGTTCTAGCTAATGAAAAAAACAAATTGTGCGTTAACAGAAAAGAAAAAACGATCCAATAAATTCAGAAGAGCGGCTCGGTAGCCAGAGTTTCGCAATTAATGGCAATTAATTAACAGCATTAGGCTGCGATTTTAGTAACGCGAAACATTTTCGTCGAAATAGGATTAACGCAGCGCATTAGCGAGATTGCATTAGCTCCGGCCACGACGTCGCTGAGCGTGTTACGGTTATTTTAATGACGAGCGCGTCGAGATGGACAACCGGATGTCACATGGCTCGTTGCAAATCCGAATCCGCTAATCGCTGATTCGATCGTCCGCGAGAGAACACTTTCAAAGTTCCATCTTGCTTTCGTTCCCCTTAAAACTTCCACTGTTTAACTGATACTGTTTAACTTTAGTCTTATCGAGTCTCGTAAAGCGTGTGATTTCAGCAGCGAGCTTTTTAACGGTAACCTTTGTATGGAAAAAGTTATTGTCACAGAGATGTTAGAAGTTCTCCGTGCACCATACCATACGTTAATATTATAAATAGACAGCGGATTTTATGCATTTATGAAAAAAATGAGTACGTGTAATTTAGAACAGTAGAAACAACAGAAGAATTTGAACATGTTGTTATATTATTTTCAGCCTATTAAACATATAAAACAAGAAAATAAAATTTTATTTCACTCCAGTTTGTTACAATTCAGTTAGAAAATTTTTATTTTGCTTAGAGATCAGCTGACTAATTATAAATACCGACAGGCACAAGATTAATTTGATTTTCGTCACACCATATGTGACGTTCATAATTTTGTATATCACGCAAAGAAAATCAAATTCATTTTTTGAATGCCATTATTTAAAATTATAACACATAGCAGAATATTCAGAGGATTTATACTTTTTCTGTGGCAATATCTCTTTCAACATTTTACAACAGAGTTAATATTGTATTTAATACAATATTTTAGGCAGCATTTACACTTTTACTTAGAAATTTTCCAGCATGTTTTGTAGTACTTTTCTTTGCTCACATCGATTTTCTTACCGTACCGAATTGAATAATTGTGAATTTATAAACTGCTGTAAAAATGGACGTGTTCGGTACAAAAGATTTCGCGGACTCCTCGGGAAATAATTATATCTTTGGTCGTTGGGATCCATATTATTCCTCCAAAGGTTTAGAATCGTCGCAGAGCCCGCACTTCCGATATTCCGTTTGAAGGCTATTTGAGTGCTGCATAATTAACAATCAGCGCGATAATCCCGCTTTCCGCATAATTCAGCGTAATCTGTTCGTTCGGTAGCACAATGGCGATCGAGATCTGAGAAGAGAGGAACGCGCGTTAATATTCCTCCGGCTCGCCGCGAGATTATTCGCGATAAACATTCGTCTTTCTGAGGAGTAATTTGTCGATTGCCGGGGAGCAAGCTCCCGTTTGTAATCCTCGGGAACGGTCTGCGGCTTTTTCTTTAAAGGAACGCGAATTCATTAGGGAACCTCTGCGCCGCCCTGGAGCCCCGGAACCCTGGAGGCCCGCAGGAAAAAAACGGGAAATCGCAAGATTGTTAACCGAAGCCCGCAAAGATCAAAGGTGCAATCTCAATTTTCCACATCTCTTTCAATTACATCCCTCCAGGCATTAATCTATGCGAAGTGGCCCCGGTTCGACCGCCATAATCACCGCGAGAAGCAGGACTTTATGCGATCGATTGAAGAGTGTAAGTAAATTATGCGCACTCATACAGTCGTGGACAAAATTAAGTGGACAGGTCTAATGATCAAGAAAAAATCAACGCAATTTAAAACATAATTTTAATCAACTAGAATTGTACGGTACATTTAAGTTAAGAAAGTGTACTTTAATGAAATAAACAACAATGTCAATAATAAAAGTTAATATAATAGAATATATTATCATTAATCAAAATTGTATACAATTTTTGGTGGTCAAGATTAAGTGGACACTTTATAAATATTTAGAAAATAAGCAATTAGTATTTGGTATTGTAACCTCTTGCTTTAATTACTGCTACTAATCGTCGTGGGATGATTTCCACAAGTTTTTGGAGGTAACTTCGATCAATGTGTTGAAATTTTATTTGCAATTCGTTTAAAAATACTGTTTTATTACGACGTCTTCCTAATGGTATTTCCGAATCTAATAAGCTCCATAAATTTTCTATAGGATTAAGATCTGCACTTTGTGGAGGCCAATAGAGAACATCTATCCCACAATCTTATAAAAATTTTTTCGTTTTCTTCGCCGTATGCTTATGATCATCATCCCGTTGTAGCATCCATCCCTCATCGAAATCCATTTTTAGAGTTGACTATTCCACATTTTCATTTAAAATTTCAACAAACATATCTGCATTCATGATGCCATGGATGGGTGCTAAATTTCCAACCCATACCAAGAAAAACATCCCCATACGATTATGGATCCCCCTCCACGTTTGATGGTAGGCAACACATACTGCTTCTTGAGAGCTTCATTCGGTTTTCTCCATACGCGTGTTCTCTTTTTTTTTTAATTTAATGACTCAAATTTGCTCTCGTCACTCCATATAATTTTTTTCCAAAATAATAATGGCTTATTCACATATTTTTTTGCGAAAGCTAAACGTCTCTTTTTATGAAGTTTACTAATGTGTGGCTTGCGTCTAGTTAAATAACTCTTCGGATTAACTTCTTTTAATCTTTGTCTCACAGTTCTTGAAGAAATATTTAATTGTACAGTTTCAACAATATTTCGTGATGCTATCGATGGAATACGTTGAGTTTCTCTTACAATTTGTCTATCATCGTATGAATTTCTGCTACGTTCTCGTCCTCGACCGATTAAATTTTCAACAGTATCATACTGTAAATACTTGTGATAAATTGTATGCACTCTACTCTTAGAAACTTTGTATTATTCAGCCATTTCACGATAACTTAGTTTATTTTTGCACTCTGAAACAATTAACTTTCGCAGGTGCACGGGAAATTTTTCTCGTCTCCTAGTCATGCTCGGTTTATATTTCTAATCTTGTTTAAACAAAAGTTCAATGTCTACCGAGGACGAATGACACCGCACAATGCGAGAGTCAAACGTTTGTTTACATTTTTTCCGTCCCAACACAGAATGTCCTCTGCGTCCACTTAATTTTGTCCACGGTCTCAAAGACACCCATACAAACAAATATGCATAAATATTAACAGAAACATTATATTTATGCTTTTACATATTAAATAAATTCTTTCGTTGTGTATAAACATTTTTCATGTTAAACATCTGCAATAAATTTACAACACAATAAATGAAAATACAGATTATTCAGAATGTATGTTCTGTCCACTTAATTTTGTCCACGACTGTATATGCTTCGTCAAATGAATAAAAACCTCTGCAGTCGAAGGAGAATACAACTCTGTGTTAGAATCAGGGTGATGATACTGTGAAGATTCGATCTAAGCAAAACGCTCGGGACTGTGCCATCGCATGAATCGTACTGTTCCACTACTTTGTTTTTGTTGAGGGTTCCAATGTCGCCCGTATCAATTTCTGTGCCTACGGTACTGCCGACCGTCGGACTGCGGCAAGGTGGGGATACGGCCACCAAGCGAGAGACACAAACGAAGTCACATAGCGTCTGTCATAGATTTATATTTATACAGGGTGTCCCGCGTAACAGTTTTCACGATTTTTTAAGTACTTGCGATAATCCGACGACAAATATTTTCAACAAAAGTTGCTCGGTTTTCGATTGGTTATATATTGCAATAAAAAAGTTCGGAAAACATTTTTTTTTTATTATTGTCAAGGTCACCTTCATTTTTTTAAATGGCACTTTGTAGTTTTGATTGAACAGTATTATAGCCCGTGTCAAGATGAATTCAACGACCTGGTATACCATGACCTTGGGATGACCTTGAAGACGAAGAAATGAATATTTCAACAAAACACGACAATCTGCTTGAATGGGTGATAATAACTTGTGTTTATTGTTAAGACTCGAAATTGCATTCAATTCAGAAACCTTGACTAAATGAACGCAAACGATTTCGTAAAAAAGTCACATCCAATGTTCGAATTGAAATCCGTTTTGTTGTAAATTTTGCATTGGTTGCTCTTACGATACTGTCAAAGCGAAGTTCTTCGCATGTTGTACGGATTCGTTGCTTTAAATGTCCCTTATTTTGTATTAAAACAGCATAAACTATTAACCGTAAGTGACCCCATAAAAATTGAATGCAATTTCGAGTCTTAATAAAAAGCACAAGTTGTTATCACCCATTCAAATAGATTGTCATGTTTTGTTGCAATTTTCATTTCTTCGAGGTCAAGGTCATCCCAAGGTCATGGTATACCAGGTCGTTGAATTCATCTTGACGCGTTCTATGATACTGTCAAATCAAAAATACAAAGTGCCATTTAAAAAAAATGAAGGTGACCTTGACAATACAATAAAAAAATGTTTTTCGAATTTTTTTTGCATTAAAAAAAAAATGTTTTTTGAATTTTTTTTTGTATTGCAATATATAGCCAATCGAAAACTGATCAATTTTGTTGAAAATATTTTTCGTCAGATTATCGCAAGTACTTAAAAAATCGTGGAAACTGTTACGTGTCATTGTAATGAGAAAAATGCTACAAATAAGTTGGTGAAAGTCCCATGAAAAAAATCATGCTGCAAATACAGAGCTGGGTAAATTTTTGGAGAAAAAAAAATAGGCGCGGATCCCCACCCGTGTTCCCGCCTGGTATAAACAATGTTTTTAAGAGCAACGGAATGCTTCTTTCTCAAGATGGTACTTATAGGCTCCTTTACCTGCCTCCTTCAGCCGCGAAACTAGTTTCGAAGATGGTTCTCATGGAGAAAAATCAAACCGGCAGACGCGTCTCGGAAAATTACTTTTTACGCGAAACAAAGTTTACGGATCGAACGAAACGAAGGGTCGCCCCCTTTAACATTAATAAATGCCAGTTAAGCGTGTCGGAGGATGCTGAATTGCCTCCAGCCTCTAGGAACAGCGGTCGCTGTTGCGGCAGGGCTTCGCCACTGACGAACGGCTGGCATTAAAGGGTGAGAGTTTATCGGGAGAAAAACCGAGAATATGGAAAAGTCGTAACGATGGCGATCGGCGAGAGTATGCTGATAAGTAGACTGCTGGATCTTTATGCAAAATAAAAATGTTCTGCCTTTGATTCTTTATTCGTATATCAGCTTTCGCGGAACCGATTCGGCGACGCGAAACAAGTCGTCGAGGAGGAGCGTTTCGAGACAATGGGTCGCCGTAGCAGAATCGAGGAATGCAAGGTAAATAGAAGCACGGCGCGGCGCGAGCCGGGAGTATTCCAGGGAGCTGAGAAGTATAGTTCCAGCGAGAAGAATCGAGAATCGCGTCAGTTTTTGCTGCGTTTCGCGGTACGCTTTGCCACGCTTTGCGACGCTTTGCCACGCGGGAAATCCGCCGCTGCGGAGCAACGTCGCAAGCTTCTTAGCATCGGCGGAGAATAAATCGTGCGAGAAGAAAGAGGAACTCAACGGTTGACGTTGTCGCGAAATAATACGTCTCCGTGCGAGGGGCTGCTCGCATAAATAAAAGCCGAGCATAGCGGAGCAGAGCGGAGCGGAGAAGAGCGGAGCAGAGCCAGTCACGGCAGACGCTCCTCGCTTTGGTTCACTTTGGTTCGCTTTGCAACGCGTCGCGTGGCATCGCCACGATTTATCAACGGCTAAGGAAACGCGTTGCGAGAGCTGTATCTTTCTTTAACCCCCGCCAAAAGGGACCGTCGACCCCGCGCTGGTAATGGAGTCTGAACGACGACTCACGCTGCTACCCTCGCGCCAGCCAGTCCTAGCCCTCCCGCTCGCCGATGCGCTGTATTTTTCGGCAAATTTATCATCCGCCGCGCTTCATCGCGGATTCCTCCGCGTCCCGGTCGACGATAATCCAGCCGAGAATTTCTGTGCCGAGTCCCGTAGGGGGATCCGACGAATCGAAACTCGAGATACTGCGCCGGAGGTGCTGTCCAATGCTCCGAGGACCAGTCAATTTAGACTTCGGAAAATTGCCGCGGCCTTTTCAAGGCTCTTCTGCATGAAAATGTACGGGAGTTGCTTCTATGTATATTTTATGCACATTTGAGCGTAGAAAGTATTCGTACACCTTTAAAAATCAAATAACTTTTTTAAAATTTGACCAAAACAGTTCTTTCGAGATGTTAAAAGGATTACAGTATTGCATCGATAATTGTCCACAACACGGGTCTGCGGAGGGACAATTATGCCGGAGGGATATCATTGTTTGAGGTTTGCCGAACGTGGAGAAGGACAGCCGACCTCGAGAGGCCTCGGTCACCGAGAAATGTAAACATACCTAATCCGAATTTCCAACTTCTTTATTAATCATTATTTTTTTATGGGACTTCGATGACCATATTTTTGGCATTTTTCTAATAATAATGATATCAAATATGATATAATTCCGATGATATTTACTCGTGTAATCGACGATTAAAGTTTCGTGCGCGAGGATGGATATCATCGGAATTATATCATATTTTGTATCATTTTTATTAGAAAAATGCCACAAATATGGTCATCGAAGTCCCATAAAAAAATAATGAATAATAAAGAAGTTGGAAATACGGATTAGCGTGGTCTCACCGATATACCCGAGCCGCATGGTGTCATATTTCTCGGCGACCGAGGCCTCTCGAGCTTCACGGCCCCTCAAGGGGGTACACCACGCACTAGTGGGGATATCTCAGGGACAATTCTGTCGGAGACATTTGGGACAATTACCGGTGAAATACTGTAGTTTACTAGGTAATGTTTAAATAATTATTGGTCGAAATTGTGAAGAAAAAAGTAAAGGTCGCAATTTGTAACTTCTTTATATTTGCCTATAATGAAAATTTAAATTACACGTTTTGTAGATCTACATAAGTTATACAGGGTGTCCCACATAAATGGTAACACCTAAATATCTGTCGTATTTACAGTCCTATCAGAAAACTTCAGAGGACAAAGTGACACTATTGCAGGGGGCAAATATAATGGTAGAGAAAAAAAAATTTTATGTCGTGTTTTTAATGAAATTTCAAGGTCACCAATTTGTTCGATAAACGTCTTTTTAAATACGAAATGTTATACATATAATAGTGTATACCGGGCGTATTGTGGCGGGTGTCTATAGTCACCCGTCGCGTGTAGGTGGCGTCTTGTGGCGTCTATAGTCACCCGTCGTATTGAAAGAGTTAAAACTATATTAAAAATTGTTCGGTATGAAAAACAATTACGACGGACGCTGTACCCATCGCTTTGAAAAGAATTCATGAAAATTGATCGATAATTCAGCGTTTACACGACGCGGTTGCCTCAAATCTTCAACTTGGGACTGGGGTTTAGGGACGGTTTGGACAATTTCGGACCTAAGATTACCTTCCATATTTTTGTGCTGTTTCCAAGGTATTTTCCAAGTACAGCAGAAGCAGTTTTGGCAGTATTTGACAGTGTAGGAAGGTTAAGGACGACGGTGGCTTGGGAAATATTGAATTCTTCGGGCTCTCGTTCGGCTGAGCATCCAGATACAGCCTCCACCGCTGATACCAATGCTTATGCATCGGCACGGACTTCTCAACGGGTTTCGCAGGCCGTTGATACTCGATCCGCCGCTGATGGTGGTTAAATATTCATGAGTCGTGTACGCGAGGGTTGCTGGAGATGTTACACGGAGAGTTCGAACCCCTTAGGTGATATCGAAAGTTTTATTGCGATGACCGGTTACCCGGTACGCTTCTGTGTACCATTACAGAGGAAATCCGTGGTCCAGTTACGATAACCTCCCCCATGCTCCTCGAACGACCAGTTTTCCCTTTCCCATTCGACACGGCGCGGCGCCAATCTCTCTCCAGTGAAAACTGATTCGGATGATCTTTTTCACATTTGCAACTACAGAAACTCGTAACTGAATGTCTGTCGAGAATTTAATCGAAAAGAAAAATTGTTATGAAATATCTGCAACGCGAATGTCAATGTAAAATGAAAGAAGATACTCGGCAACGAAAGCTGGCTTTTCTTTAAATATTAGGACTATTTTAAATTTTAATTACATTGAAATACATTATTATAGTCTCGCGCGATGTTTAGTATAACGGTTCCTGAATGAACAAATTATCCAATTATTTTCCATGAAAGCTCGTGTCAGAATTTCAGTAATAAACTTGTTTAAGCGTGTAACACTCGAAGAGTTAAAACGACGTTGTGGACCACTATGCGATGCGCGACTTTAAACCATTTATGGCTGCGGCTCTGATAAGTCAGAGAACGCGATGATGAATCGCCTTTTCATCTTTCCCGCCACACTGTGCTGTGCTGAGTTTTTTTCATTTTCCTCCCGAGGCAGTTTTCTTTTTTTGTTTGTCAGTCTGCGTACATTCTGCGTATAGAAACGCGGTGTACCTCGCGTAGAGTTTCTACGGTTTAGATGGCAGAGCAATTACCAACAGATTTTAGCAACCGCATCGGCAAACACGTGGTCGCGTGGCTGGTGCACGCGCATCGTGCATCAAACGCAACGACGAGCTGCAGCAAATTCACCGGGTTTAACCCTTTGTCGTGCTGTGGACAAACGCGGCTCCTCTAAAAATGTCAAATTACATTAAAAAGCCGGCTATATGCGTTCTTTGACACATGCTTCTTTTTCTTCGAGCCTCGCAAAAAGCCCGTTTTCAAAACTTTTTATACATCATTTTTATAACGGTGTCAAACTATATGTATTCGACTACCTGATTTTATTAATTATTTAATTTTTGGGTTATATGGCAATTGCATGTGATGATCACATTGTTTCCCAACCAAATTGATCTAATTGTAAGTGAACTTCATTCGATAGGATTCTTATAGGACGAAGCATAGTAGACAGTTTGAGACGAATTTCCCTTGTTCAGCTTGATGAAAAATTATGAAATAAATCAGGCATGTTGTGAAAGATCTAGCCGTGTGGTTTTGGAAGTTTCCACGTCGTGGAAACAGAGAAACGATGAGGATGGACAGGACAGAGAATTAGGTATATAGAGAGAAAGGTAGCTTGAGGTAGGTTAGTGTACGGTGAAGAAAGGTGTAGATATACGTACGAAAATAAATACTATATTGACAGAAATATATACAGATGTGAAATGTACAGATAAATAGATAAAGATGTGAACGGAAAGAATAAAAGTGAAAGAGATGAAGTTAGAGAAGGATGATGAACAGTCGCGAAGCCCGCGAGTGTACGAAGAAAACCACTTCTGTGTAGCCCACAGAAGTTTAGAAAAACATGTAAGAATCGCGTGATCAGTCGATCGTGAACGCAGTGAATCGCGTATAAGACAAGGAGAAACAAGAAGCCCCAGAGCGGTTGTCGTCGGCCTATTTATACTGCTTTTGGGCCATCGGTTAGGACAGGATAAGGAGTGGGAAGTTTGAAATTGCAAGGACGACAGCACCGACCGTTTGTTAGAGCATGAGGGCAATGCCCTAACGGCCGGTGCGCCTAAGGAGACAATGGAAAATAGGCAGTGGATTTGGCATATGAAAAGTAGGAACGATGGCTAGCGAGACAGTTACGCAGCGGCATGTAAACACGCTCCGCCGAGCGGTTTACAATCGTGGTCGTTCACCTGGATTTCGGCATCGAACGCTAACAGCTGAGCACGGTGCGAGGCAGAAAAACTACCGTGGCTGTTGGTTCTTATGCCGAGACCCAGGTGTGTCGGGCAAGAAGCGTTATAAGAAAATTCAACTACAATTGCCGTGCAGTCGCGTGCCGAGACGAACGAAAAGATTTTGAACACATGTCCTACCCAGTGGTATACAGGGTGCGGCGCCAATTAGTACCCACGTTTTTTCAGCCCGTTCGGATGGTCGGACATAAAAATGTTTCGTACTGTAGGATCTTAGGAAAAATGAGGAATTCCGCGCCGGGAATCGAACCCAGGACCCTCGCGGTTGTAGCTGAGCAACTCTTACACATACCCACGGAACCCTCCTACTTTTCCTAATCTCCATACAGTCTTTGGTCTGGGGGGTTCTGATCCCACACTCGGCCATCCTGCTCCGGCATTCGCCCTCGAATGTCCGTCGCAGCGCCATCGTCTTTTTGGCCTCAGCGCCATCAACGCAACTCGTCACCAACTTCGTCACTTTTCGGGAACACCATCCTACTGCTCTCTCTAGCAGTTTTCCCTGGATGTGTCCCTTACTTCGCTTCGTCGTCTTTTCGCTCGCGTGCGACCGTCTTCGCAACGCTTGCTTACTCGTTCGTCGTCTGTCACCATGCGGGAATCGGTGTTCCCCCCATCCCGGACGAGCCCCCAAATGTAGGATCTTAGGAAAAATGAGGAATTCCGCGCCGGGAATCGAACCCAGGACCCTCGCGGTTGTAGCTGATCAACTCTTACACATATCCACGGAACCCTCCTACTTTTCCTAATCTCCATACAGTCTTTGGTCTGGGGGTCCTGATCCCACAGTACCAAAGTTAATCAGTATTTAACCGACAAGAAATTGCAATTTTTAAAATTTAAAGAAAATCGATTTTCAACAAAAAAGTCAAGGTCGCTGTCATATCTTTTAATGGAACTGGGCATTTTTAACTTCGCGCTTGTAGGACTCATATAGTCGCACAAACAATGGATGAACGTCGCACAAATGTAGATACGAAAACGTCGCACAAATTTAGGTGCGGAAACGTTAAACCATATAATGCTGCGAGGATGAGGTCAGAGGCGCATAGTAGGGAGAAGTCCTCGCTGTCGTAAGGACAGTTTAGGAAGGTATATATACAAACAGAGGAAGATTCAGGTAGTAGCGGGAAAGGTGTTGTCGTAATGTCCCTCTGTTGGCGAGCATAGGAAGTGGCCGCCACAGATTTTATGCGATTTTTATTGTAATGTGTACTTTAATAAAGCAGCGTGCGTAATCATTTCCATTGGAAACATTTTGATAACTTCAGTAATTGTGAAATGATATTTTATCATATTTTTCAAGTGCTGTATGGCGATCGAATAATATTTTTTGTAATTTTTAATGCTATACAAAATGACTGTTCCATGCACCACGTTCAAAAGCCTGCGTGTTCTTGCAACCGTTCGGATACGAAGACATTAGGTACGGATGCGAGAGGTTCTATCCTGCATGAGAATTCGGTTTGTCGCGCATGTTTATCATAAAGACAAAACTATAGTGGATTTTTGGCGGAGAAAACGGGCTTCGCGATGTGCGGCACGTCGACTCCGAGAGGAGCGACCACGTACACCGCGGTGGGAAATCAATTTTCGGGAACAACGAAATGTCCGCCCTTTTCAGGCGTGCCGCGTCATGCTGCTGCTGGTGGTGGTGGTGCTGCAGCTGCAGCTGCATCGACGTATCGCGCCAAACCCGGCCGCGTCGAACCCTTTGTAATTACCTGTCGGACACCCGTATCGGTCACCGGGAAAAATTCTGTCAACGGTACCTCGGCTTTCTGGTCAGCCCGCTGTAACACCGTGTAACTTTCGAGTCGCACGTTTGCAATTAGCATTTTTCAAATCTCGCCTCGCTTTGCCGCCGTGACCGTAACATTTTATTGTTTTTCTCTTTGTGATCACCGAATTGCTGTGTCGGAATTTTCCGAAACCCTTTCCGCGGAGTACATATTTTGTTCACGGATGAACAAATCGAGTTGTAAAGAAAATTCTGTTATTGCGAATATTATACGTGCCTGCGCAACGATGGCGAGAGTGGACTGCAGATCTTTATGCTAAATAAAAAATTGTCCAAGCCGATTGAAAAAAATTAGAAGATTGTGACAAGTCGAAAATGATATAACAATATCGGTAAATTCTTCTACTGTCTTTAAACTTTTGTATTTAACCATTTTGATCATAAATGCATAAATAATCTGGATCTTGTAGTACATCGTTCGTTCATTCGATAAAGCCATCATATAAACGTGCAATAACATAAGTTATTTCGATAAAGAAAATAACTTTTTCAATGTATACATACAGGGTGTCCCATTTACGTTGAGATTGTAAAAAATCTCGAAGACATGTGATTTGAAACAAACAAACTGACACATGTCCTTCAATGTTTCGAGTATGGAGTCAAATGGCGTTACTAGTTTTCTAATGCGTGGGCCTTGTCAAGGTTATTTCAAGGTCACTTTGTCTTTTTTATCATAAACCCATATTTTTTATTTCGGAATCATATTCTACGTAAAAAAAAATGCACAACTTTTGTTTGAAAGTACGAGCAATAAGAATGAAATTCTTATGCATAAAAGGAAGTGTACAATGAAAATATTGGAGATGAGAAGAAATGTCATGGTTTCTGAGTAAATACAATTTCCAGTGCAAAGGGTTAAAAGAAAAAATACATTTTCGCCGAGCTTCTGTCCCTTACGATCATATTGGTTTCTCTTCTGCATAAAAATCCGAAATCTACGAATAAAATCGAATTTGTGCGATCGGAACGTTACTTTTTCTTCAACCGCGCGACGCAGACGGGTTAACGCAAACCGATATCGGTAATTGCGATCGATTCGCCGGGAATCGGGATGATGCATCGCGGCCGGGTCAAATAAATCGAAACGCAAAAACGCTGGGGATTCGTGACCCGGAATACTAAGTTCACGGTGTTCTCTCTCTCTCTCTCTCTCTCTCTCTCTCTCTCTCTCTCTCTCTCTCTCTCTCTCTCTCTCTTGCTCTCAGTGACGGGGAAATTGCTCGATCCCGGCGCACAATTTACTTCGTCGCGGGATCGCGCGTAAACTATTTTTCGGCGGAATGATCGATGCCGCGAGATCGGTCGTGATTTCTCCTCACGTCGCGAACTTCCCGGCTTGTTGGCAGCGAACATTTTTAAGACATGCTCTAACTTACGTCGAAACTTCTCTTCTCGCCATTTCTTTTTCTTTCCGTGTTCGTTCCCCTTTTACAAGCGGAACAATCTTGCTGTTCCAATTGTTCGAATTCCGGGATTCCGAAGCCGGTGTCTACGACGTAATTAATCGACACACGGCCTGGTTTTCGTTCCTCCGACAAATCTACCACGAAGAATCGTTATCATTGTTCTGTAAAAATGACCCGTTTCAAAATTTTCATTTCACAATTAATGAAGTTATCAAGATGCTTCCACTGGAAATGATTATACACGTGGCTTTAGTAAAGTATACATTATAATAAAAATCGCATAAAATTTAAATAAATTCAATCGTGCCATTTGTATGAAGCAACACATACTAATCAGGTTCTATGGTCGGTAGGTTTAGTGTTAAGAACGTGGGAGAAAGCACGGGGGCGGTAACAAAATTATGAAGGTAAAACAAGGGTTGCTGTTGAAAACTCCACACCCTAGAAATATCGAGAAATACCTGATTCCCTTCTGCGACTCTTTTATAACATGCCGTCTTCCTTCAGGTATGAAGATACGTACCGCCACCGCCGCGTTTGGGAACGTTTTTCAGTTTTAATTGTCCGCCCGTCTTGTAGACACCTCCAATAACCTCCTCCGATATTAAAATATATATTTCTTCTACCGTATTCAGACATAATTATATTCACATAACCGATCAACAAAAATGGACACGATATTCCTAAGTCTCAAATTGTCTTCGTCGTTCTCAAACACTGAGTTTAGGAGCATTCCTTTATTGTATACTTGCAATGCGGTGGTCAATGGCACCAGTAAGAGAAACAAGTCCGTAATATTTCGGTCCAGTCGCAGACCGTGCCAACTCTGGAATTCCGTGCGATTCATCATACTCGATTTCGAACAAGATGTGCTAGATCGGAGGGAAAAAGGAATGGGAATGTGCCAGCCAGTCGCGTTGTCCAGAGTAGCTAGACTCAATCTTATTATTATCGTGGGCCACATAAATATGTTTGTCACACGTGACAACAGTATGTATGTGCTTAATATATAATATATAAATAAGCACATACATACACTATTGTCACGCGTGACAAACATATTTATGTAGCCCACGATAATAATAAGATTGAGTCTAGCTACTCTGGACAACGCGACTGGCTGGCACATTCCCATTCCTTTTTCCCTCCGATCTAGCACATCTTGTTAAATCTTATACGTTTTCTCTGTCCTTGACCTTGAACGACCTTGGACTAATTACAGTCACTGAATTCCTAATGAAAGGGACTATCATTGTAGGTGTTTAATAAAGAGTGGTTCCATTTAAAAAAGTCAAGGTGACCTTGATATCTCTAAAAAAATGACATAAAAACAAAATTTTCTTTTTGCATCGTGTCAGCCCCATTGTACCATTCAACTTTGTCCTTACCATATTTTACGTATCTTTAGAAACAACAAAGATATTTGAGGTACAAACGTTAGACGACTCACCCTGTATATGTATATCAGTGGCTGAGAGCTAGACGATGGTGGAATTTGGCGACGCGTGAGAAACTGCTGGACTCGGACGAATATTCTGGTCTTGTAGAGTTTCAGCAGCTCGGTCAATAGAAGCTGTCGGTGGATAATGTCCGTTGCGGAGTCTCCCGAGACAGCCGCGTTGCTGACTCACCTACATTCGTGCTTGTACACGACTCGACCCGACCCGACCCGACCCGTACTCGAACCCGTACTCGAACCCGTACTCGAACCCGTACTCGAACCCGTACTGCACAGTCTCTCGCTCTGTCACATTCTCACTTTATTACTCCTTCCAATTCCCATTTTCTCACTCTGTTATTCTCCGTCTATTCTCTGGCTCCGGGTTTCCCGTGTTCTCTCGGTCGGTGTAGCCGGCGTACATACTCGGCTAAACTGGAACGAATAACGCGCGGATTTTCTTCCTCAAGGGTATTCAAAAGTTCGCGCATATGTCGAGACCGGGCGGCACCAAACGCTCGTTTATCGTTAACTCGAAACTCGTGGTCGCGGTCGTCGGTGGACTCTCGTGGCGCGGCGGACTCTCGGAAAAATCATTGCGGGATGCCAGCTCGCGAATCCTTGACACAACAATGTCGCGCGAACACGCGTTTCCACTGGATCGCTGAATGTGCGCGTGTAACCGACATTCTCCCACACCGGAAAGTCGCGAGAGTTCGTTTAATGGAGCACACACAGCTCTCGCCCCGTGAGTTCGCTGAATGCGATGTTTCGGGGACTGAAACTGGCGTGTTCGTGTCCGCGAATGCCGGCTCGTTCCGTTTCGTTTCGTTTGGTCTCGTTTTGGGGATTACGTAATGTCGTTTCAAAGATCCGATTACCACGGGGTCGCGGAGTCCGCTGAAAAGACACGCGATGGCCTCTACGAGACTAGACCATCACCCGGAGAGCTATTAAAATTGCTATTAAGGTGGAGAACCTTTTCATCGGTCTCTCACGGTTCCTCCGGCGTTTCAACGCGAAATTTTCGATCGCTTCGGTGCAATATACGTTCCTCTTCATCTTCTTATCTCTTTGTCTCAAATATGCCCGTATGGTTAATCGATCTCCCTCAATCTAATAAGCAGACTGCGGGTTTTATGCAAATTATAAATTTTACGGTGTATTTTATAAAAAAAGAGGGTGAAGCGCAAGTTTAATTTGTCAACTAGAAAATTCTGGTAATTATTTAGAAGTTTTCCCTCCTCACCGATTTTGATGACCTTGAAATATGTTGTCAAGGTTATCATTCTGAACATCTTTTCCTCATATGTACATGTTACCGACTCTCGGGCTTAGTTATCGAGATATTTGCAAAAATATTTAGCCAAATTTAGATTGCGTGTACACTTCCATTTGGTAATTAATAGACCTCTCCGCCCCCTCCCACGACCTAACCACAACTCACACTATTCGCATAATCTTTTCATTCTAGATGTCACCCAGTCTTTTGTACGTATTACTACGTTTTCCAATAAGAACGGGTCGATGTTGACAGTCTGTAGCGGTCATGTTGTTTAGCCGGCGTCTGGCAAATCTGGTGTTTGTGATTCAGTCAGTAATGCCAAATCACCATGGCAAGTTACATGATTGTAACAAATTTATTTCCACCTTTAATTTAAACGTGCACGAAGATCAAGTTTTTCCGGACCGTATTAAAATTTAAACAATAGAATTAAAAACTATTTTTAAAATTTATCTTATGAATTTATTTTTTTAATTAATTTTCTACAGCTATTGTCCGAAATTATCGTGTGACATAGTGGAATAAGTCTACAGGGGATACCACTAATAAAAAAAAACGCATTGGCAATAGTACCTCCATGGTAATGTGGAAACCTATCGAAACGAGTGTCGCCCCTTATGCGCCACGTTCATCTGTCTGTTATGACCGCGTCTGAGCCCGTCCGAGCAACTAGACGACCACGGGGAGCGAGACGCGCGGCCGGGTCGAGGAGGCGTAGCCCTCGGAAAACGGTCCTCGCGAGCAAATAAAGTCCAACGCTGATATAGGGCACCGCGCATCGTAGCGCGCCCAGAAACGTATCTAACGTTAGAGCACCTCGAAGTATAGCGAAACAGTAAAACGACACCTCGTCAAGGCCCCAACGACCACTGTTCTCGCGACCTACGCCCTGCGTAAAATTCATTATTGCTTCGCGCCCATGCGCCCGCTTTCTGCATCTGCAGCCTGTAAATAGTTAGTGTAAATACGTTGTACCATAGTTAAAGCTTAAGTTTACGTGTCTCCTTGTCGTGGTGTGAATAAAGTGCGTGTCTGAACATTGAAACTACATCCCGTGTCACCAACCGGCATTTACGTTCCGATTGTTCCGGAACAAAAACAGAAGACGATCATTTTAGTTCAAACGGTGAGCGAGTGAGCTACTAGAGTGAACCACTACAGCGGCGCGTCGTTCAGAAAGATGACATCCGTGATAACCACTATAGTGACGCTTCGTGCCTGTTCGCACGGTGCGAATCTAGAGCTCGACGCGCGGTTGACTCCTGCCCGCTTGAGGTTGTAAATCTCAAGCCCAATCGTATGGACGCGTCGATCCCGAAATCACCGATTTACTACCCGCCAAATTAATATTAGATAGCCGATTCAATGATTATTTCGATTTAAGAATTTGAGAGATTTAGCGTTTCGTCCCAGGCCTGCTAGAGGATTCGTCGGTAAGGCTAATCTAGCAGGCCCTGCCTTATACGCGCGGGAGTTCACGACGATGACTCCACTCGAATTCTCTGAAGTTGAAATGATTGTATTAGATCTTGATTGAATTAGACGTCGACTACGAGAGACTCGCTGATCTCGCTCGAAAGTGTCCTCAATCGTTTTCGTAGATCTATACGTTCAACTGTTCGATCGCGACCGACTGACTGTCGCGGTTTCGGGAGGACCCTTCGTTGTATCGTGAAGGCGGTCCTCCATTTCGGGGTGTCAAGACGGTGACACCCATTGCCATGCCGAAGAAGTGCACTGATTGGTTCTTGCCGAGCTCTGCATGCCCCAATCAGTGCATTCTTGATGACTCTTAGATCGGCCCTAAGCGAGCCTGTCCCGAGGAAAGCGTGGGACCGTACCCGCCTCCCTCCGAGGGCGAAGCTAGGTAACCCGAGAACCGTACTTCTAGGTCGGGAAGGTCCTTCGTCAGTGATAGATTTATGACGCGTAACTCTTAAGGAGGCGAAACAAATACGAAAGTTAGGCGATGGCTCGAGTGGTCACCGAATGTGCATCGAGCGCCTAATCCTTGAAAGTGGTCTCAGAGTCACGTAGACGTCATAAACAAATCTGAAGAAGAGACCCTTTGTACGGTTCCTTGCGACGGAACAGTGCCTAAGAGGTTAATGCAAGAATTCTTTGGATCGGAAACGGCCACTCGTTCGCGGTTAATTACTCCGGTTGCGCAGCTTCCCTGGGAAACAATCCTTACAGTTGGTGAAAGATTGATGTTCCTAGACGCGGCGCGGCGTTGCATAAAACGAAAATTCCGCGGGAACGATAACGAGTAGTACGGCAAAAACCCGCGGCTTTTTCTCGTTGTTGCTTGAATACAAATGGTAGAGCGTTCTACCATGAAGCATCGATTACTGCCGTTTTTCTTCCCTGGCCTCTTTGCCTCGGAGAAATTATGTTTTCCCGGTCAGTTTTTCCTTCGATCGATCATTAACTCTACTTCTACTGTCTCTCGAAACAGCTCCACGCCGCGGCGTTTCCGTGAAAGCTTACCTACAGTGACACAACGTAATATTCGGACAACTTTTAAAAAAGATGATGATTACATATATATATATATATATACACGGTGAGTCACCTAACGTTTGCACCTCAAATATCTTTGTTGTTTCTAAAGATATGTAAAATATGGTAAGGATAAAGTTAAATGGTAAAATGAGGCTGACACGATGCCAAAAAAAAAATATTTTGTTTCTATGTCATTTTTTTTAGAGATATGAAGGTCACCTTGACTTTTTTAAATGGAACCACCATTTTTTAAACACCTACAACGATAGTCCTTTTCATTAGGAATTCAGTGACTATAATTACACAAGGTCATTCAAGGTCACGGACAGAGTTCAACATTCCTTGAAGGACCGTTTACAGGCATGTATCGATGTTAAATTTCTTTCTGGTTATACGCATTCGTTTCCGGTCTAACCCTACTCACGATACACTAGTATTCGTACCAACGTCAACAATTATTCTGAACAATCAACGTTCACACATGCACGCGATATTTTTTCGATTACCGACACTGGAGCATGTGAAAAAAACTTCTACTGTTCCGTACCCTGTATTTTTCGAGATATCCTAAAAAAAAAAAACAGTGTTTTTGACACGAAACTTCGAGGGTTGTTTTCGTCCCTTCGATGAGAACGATGACCGACAAAATAAAAACTCTGTCCGGTATTTTTCCAAAAACTACCTGTCACGTAAGTTTCGTCGAAATCGGTTCCGCGTAACTCGAACATGTTCCCTTGGTAAACGAGATTGTAACTTGGCGCGAACGGTTATTTGAAACATTATATTATTATCGGTTCGATATTAACACCGTCAACCGTCGCGGTACTCGCCGATGACCGACGCTATTGAATTGCTCAAAACAATTCTCGTGACGAGGCATCACCAACCTCACGAAAATTCTAGTTATCGCGATGCGACGCGTCCTCGCACAATCGTTTAGAAGTATGCGAGCTGGTGTCAGGATTCTCGTGATATCTTGTCACGGTAATAATCACAACACTAGTTGCTAACAATATACAGTGGCCCGAACACTCGTTATAACACATTAACTTTGTAAAATTGAACTAAACTACTTCAGTCAGAAATAATACTAAAATATGTCTGAAATGCGCGTTTTGTTGTTTCATTTTTAAATTGGGATAAAAACGAAACTAAATCACTAATCGATACAGTTTTCTTACTAATTAAAGGCGGAAGTCCAAACAACAAGAAAACAATATAGGTTAGGTGCTCTGAACACGTTGACAAAACAAAAGAATGAACATCTATCGACAAACTCCGCAATCATTTAGTTGCCAACCAAATATAATCGCTTCCAATTTATAAAAATCGCCTCGCTTCCGCTGTTGGATACGGTAAAAATTTGATGTTATTCCCTATCGGCTTGGTGTGTATGTGTTCAAATGTTGGTATGCCTCCGATTAACGTTAGAGGTGCGTATGCCGGTCGATGAAGTTGAAATCGACCGAGCCCCAGTCGATCGAAATCGGTTACGACAAACGGTCACGATTTTGTACGAGTTATTGAGCGCGTAGATACAATAGAATTGTACACCCTGTGTTTCACTATTTCCGCGAAGTTGTATTAAATACTTCTTTTTCGTTCACTTCCAAAAACCTTTCGGGCATTTTCTATTATCGAACCTTTGCATCCGCTTTGTAAAACTGATAACACTGTCCAACAAATTTCAACTTTTTTTATGTTCCACAATAACTGATGGGTGATTCTTATAGAGTTTTCTGCGCTGATTCCGAATCTGTCCTTAGTTTTTCTCCTACACGCACAGTTTTTGAGGAAAACGGCTTTTTAAAAAAAACCTATTTTTCAACTTTAAACAAATATTGTGATGTTATTATAAAAAATATTGAATTGTTTTTTGCAGCATTAGATTCTGTAGACTTTCCCGAATACAGTGATATCCAATATTAATACATTATGATTAATACCATTTTTAAAGTTCACAAAAAAAATAGGTAAGTTTTTCTTTCGTATTTAGTTATCTTTATTAAGCATTTCTACAATAAAATGTGAATATATATTGTATTTTATAATTCTGTGTAATATGATCGTTACCCCAAAAAAAAAACAATTTATGAAATTGAAGCTACCGCTTTTTGTAATAAACTATGTTTTTGTTACAAGAGGTCTTTTTTGTATGAAATATACTATAAACAAGAGACTAACATTAAAAAATACATAAAATAATTTATACAGAATAAATATACTAATAAATAATAAATTACAATAGTACAAAATTTAATAAAATATAACATTTAAGTAAGCTGACACAATTGCGCGCTTATAGCCACGCGCCGTTACACCGTAGCGCGCCGCGCGGCTCCGTATCCCAACGAACGACCGCGCTAGTGGAAGAGCACCACTGGCGTCAACGCATGTCGGGCGAAGATATTTTGCTTTCTCGTTCGATAAAAACGTCGATGTTGCAAACTTCAAAGGGGGGTTTCTCAATATAAAAGTCTGCTCTATCGCGTGGTATAGTTCGATTTTCCGTTGGACCCTTATTTTTTGCGATAAATTGAAAAATATCCTCAAAAATTTGTGCAAAATTGGTGTCTCTCCGTCTTTAATGACAATTTAAACATGTTTAAACAATCATAATGTATTAATATTGAATATCACTGTATTCGGGAAAGTCTACAGAATCTTATGCTGGAAAGAATAATTCAATATTTTTTATAATAACATCACAATATTTGTTTAAAGTTGAAAAATAGGTTTTTTTTTAAAAAGCCGTTTTCCTCATAAACTGTGCGTGTAGGAGAAAAACTAAGGACACATTCGGAATCAGCGCAGAAAACTCTATAAGAATCACCCATCAGTTATTGTGGAACAAATTTGGTGTTGGACAGTGTAATCGACCGTTGTCCCTGAGGAGTAAATGGCGAAGTAACTATTATAAAACTAATAACATTCTGAACGGTTCTACGAATAAAACACGCGAAATTTACACGGCAATCGTGTTAAAAGACTTAGTTGTTCGATTTTTGCGAACGGAAGGCGGAGAGGGATGGCATTCGAAAAGGACGGAAAATCGGTTTCCGGGGCGGGGATGGCAGGTCGAAGCGGAACGGTGAAAGCGCGGGAGCAAAAGGGAAGAGCAGAGCTACCTCGTTCCCCATAAATAACAAACAGATTGGACATTATCCAAAATCAATGCCGGCGAACAACCCGGTCACGAAAATCGAGGAGAAACGAGAGTGCTATTATTTCCGGCTGCGCGGCGTGGCGTGGCGAAACGGAGCCGAAGGGAGCCGAAGGGAATCGAAGGGAATCGAAGGGAATCGAAGGGAAACGAAGGACGACGGAGGACGTCGAAGGATACCGAGAGGGAAAAGCGACGCGCGTCCTTCCCACGCCAAGGAGAGAGGAGAAAAGGGAAAAATGGAAGGAGCATAAGGAGGAATATAATTGGTTCGTCGATAAAGTCGAGCAGTCGGTCGTTCGTTCGTTCGGGCCGAACGTCAATCGGGTCGGAACTTAATTTCGACCCCGATCCATCCGAGTTTCCTTTGACTCGTCGCCTTCCGTTGGGATTGGCCCGAATTGAACGGCCAGGAAACTTTTGTCGAGCAGCTTCCGATACCAAAGAGAACCGAGTCGATCATTTAATCGGCTACGACGATACACCCTATCCACCCTTAACTTTACGAGTCCCTGAAATCTTCGATTCTTCTACCCTCTACCCTCTCCCCCTGTCGAGTCCTCGCTATATTATAGAGGAGACCCGATTCTCTTTCCAGGTTTCTTTTGTTCGTCCAGATCCGACGGCAGTTTAAGTCATTACCTTTGAACCGTTAAGAGATCGCGCACACTGTCGCTGCAGCTTTTAATTCTACGTTTCAAACACGCCTTTCGAGGAATGTGTACGTATTGTGATCGGACTGCGGAAGTTTCTGCAGATTAATCCGCAGCGAGTGTGCACGGTAGTAACAGCACGAATTACATCGTGGTTGTTACAGTTAATGGATGGTAATTATGTTTCCGGTTCAAATCCTTCGATCAACATATTAGAGAATCATCACTAGACTGCGGATTTTCATGCAATATTATTATTGTCTGCGTTAGCTGTGTATGACGAATATACACGTCAAAATCAATTATTTTCGTTAACATTTTTGTAAAAATTCAGACATTTTAGATTATTTTGAGTTGTGGACCAACTAAAAATATTGAAGCGTGATCAGCGTAATGGATAAAATAATAAAAGATTGCTTCGGTTGCGATCGCAATTGCATCGAGCTGGCACAGGAGCAGCGATGCCAGAAACAACCAGAACTGTGTGGATTTTCCTCTCCTCCTTTTCCCCTTCCACTACCTGAGCACGCTCCAACGTCCCCCACTGAGACCATAGACTGGTCACGTGACGTGCCGCGCAACATTACTCTGGTCATCAGAGAGGTGGTTAAACTGTATTCCGTTCGATTTAACCGATCTGGCATCACTCAACCTGCTTTAACACTAGATTTACGGGGCCCGTCGAAATGACGGATTCAAAAAATTTTAATTTACGATTATTAAGAGTGTAAGGAGGCATTCGTGAGGGATTATTAAATAGATTTATTTTTTTGTGAACATATTACAATAAAAATCGCTGAAGATCAAAGTAAATACAATTTTATTATTTTCATAAAGAAATGTAAAATTTTAGTGCTCCGTAAACCTGGTGTTAATAACCGAGCTGCGCAGCTAAGAGGGTTAATTGTATGGCTTGATAATTCCGTCATTGTTCTTGCTGCTTTACATTTTATATACTTCAAATCCGAATTGCGATTACTTGACTGCGGATCTTCATGGAAAATAAAAATATAAACACCGTCTATAAACAGCAGCCGAGCAAACGATTTTTTTCCAGAATAACATTCGTAAGATAAAAGATAAAATTAACGCGTCAATGTTTTCGAATGCTCTTAATCTTTTCCAATATTTTAAATTGTACCTATCCACTTTTGTTTATTTATTTATTTATAAACGGACCGAAGCCCAGTTACATAAATATTTACACAATAGATAAAAGACTTTATATAATATAACAAAGAAAGACATGCACAAAAACTCAGGGTACAAAAAGTATGGTATTATTCGACAATCCTACGTAATTGTCTTTTAAAAGTGTGTAAAGACCCACTAAAAAAATCAATACGAATATAAAGAGTGCTAGAGTCTGCAACAATTCGATTTATTGGATTAATTAATCCATATGTAGACCTAGATTTAAGTGTTTGAAATCCTGCTCTCCTCCTTTTCCCCTTCCACTCCTGCGCACGCTCCAACGTCCCCCACTGAGACCGCAGACTGGTCACGTGACGTGCCGCGCAACGTGTCACACATTACTCTGGTCATCAGAGAGGTGGTAAACCGTATTCCCTTCGATTTAACCGATCTGGCATCACTGATTCAGGTACGTAGAAATTGATTTGCAGAAGGAGAGAGGAACAATCAATATGATTATTAATTAAATTAAAAATAAATCTGTGGTCGGACATTCTTCCTCGAGCAGACAATGTTTCCGGGTTGTCTATGTTTAATACTGTGGAGTAATCACGATGATTTTGTGATAAATGCATGAAAGTCCGCAGTCTAGTGATTGCTAATCGCAAAACGAAATGAACTTTCCGCCCGATTGAACTTCATCCGTTATTTCGTTGGAACTGTCTATGTTGTAGCTGAAGAAACGCGATCGTAACCGGTGTCCCGTTTCCCCGCTATCGAATCGCAAGCTCATCGCGGCGCATAGTTTCGCCGGGAACTAATTAACGAGCAATTAAAATGAATTTCACGTGGAAGTGGGCCAGAGTTATTCGCGTGCTCGGCGCAAGACGGGTAGGGCGCAACGTCGATAAACGGTTACCCTGGAACGCGGACAATGCGAATTCATAAACAAAAGGCGGTGGAGAGGGATAGAGAGAGAGAGAGAGAGAGAGGAGAGAGAGAGAAAGTTTCGAGAAAGTCCAGAGGTTAATATTTTCGAGAGTTTGCCGGGCTTCGATGACTTTCGAGCTTTCCGAGCTTCCGAGGTTCCGACGCGGTACCAATAACGGCTGTCTCCAGCCTCTCCTCTCTTGGACGACATGGCAGACGCGAGAAAAGGAAAATCTCTCGCCGAAAAATAGAGTACCACCTCCACAACAGTCAAATTTGCAACTGTCAGATGCTTTAAAACAAACAATAATGCAAGTCTTAGAATGGTCGGACTTCTTCCTGAAATTATGGTTGTTAGCTTCATCGTACCTTTTTATGGGTAATAATTTCAAGAAAACTAACTATATAGCGTTGAAGAGCGTCCTTTCAGCAATGTGTATGCGTAACATTTAACAGTATACATATACATATTTTCCGATTATTGAAATTATAAAAATCCATTTATGGAAACTGATGGAATAAATTTTCTTGTCCAAGCGTCTATTATATTAAAAAGTTACAGACAATCCCAATAAATTTAGTATTGCCATTTTTGTAAGGCAACATTCCCCAGATACTTTTAATGCTTGGCAGGTTTAGTGTTAATAGTAAAAGCGGACATTAAAACTCAACATTTTAATGTTCCATAGAATTCTATATACCTGGATGGTGAACGTGTTAAATACAAAACCGTGATATCATTTAAAGATATTAAAAGTACTGTAGCGTTAATTTATCAATTCGCTAAAATCATTTAAAAAGGAAACAAATGTCTACGTAGCTCCTGTATATTACAATTGGTACAATTAATTCTTTTGCATAGAAACGCGCAGTGTAGCGATCAATTTAGCACGAATCGGTTGTATTTCGCGGGATTTTCGGGACGCATCGGCCAACAGGGACGTCTCTTCTCTCGATTTAATCCAGTGGAGGACTCGACGGGTTCTTCTTTGCGATCTTTCGGTCGATTCTTCGGTTCTTGGCCACGAAGGAGCGCGCCGCTACTTCTCGGGAGGAGACCGTGCCGTGCCGTGCAAATATTTGGCCGACCGCTGTGTATTTAGGTAAATTACTGTCCTCGAACCCGCGATGTGCAACAATTATGTACGCAAACACGGGACGTAGGCGAGATGGGATTAAAGTAGTAACTTTCTAACATCGTTGAGGCGATTACTTATAATCATCGTTCCGCGTGAACGCGGCGCAACATTCTGTCGACGCAAATATTTGCAGGACCGTCTTTCGGGTTTCCTGTGGCTCCTCTGTCGTTCCTTGTCGACTGTTTTCCATTTTTCTGGCCCGTAAATGGCTCGTTTGAGAAAATTCGTGCGCTAAAGACGTTCGTATATAAATTATTCTTCGATGCTCGATTGAAATATAACGCAGATGTTCGCTCACATTCGTCGCAAACGTACATTGCTGAGCAAAACAATAAGATACTCTTTATACACTCTATAAACAATTTTTGGATTTTTATGACAGGTAACAAAAAAGTTATAGGGTGCTCCCACAGCGATGCATGGGTATTTTTTATCCAGAGTATCAAAATAGTTATCTATGCATTCAATTTCTGGAAACTAAACTAAATGAATAGTTGGTGTATTGGGCATAACATAAAAATGTATTAAAAAATAAAGAATAATTAAAGCTGTAAACTGTGCCAAGTATCGCCAATTATATGGTCATAAAGAAGGTCCGTCGTTCAAGCGTCGATATCGATCGATCAAAAGTATTAAACAAGCTTCTTAGAATTGCTTCCGATTTTTTCTGTCACAATCATTGAACTTATGAAAATCTATTCGTGAGCAATTTTTTAGTGAACTCCTATGGCAGAGAAGGGCATTTTTGTCTTCAATTTAGACAAAACCGTCCCCACCATAGCGCTCACTGTCCCCCACCAGTATCCGCCGTCGAGAACAGTGCGCAGGCCTCGCGCATGAAAGAGAGGTTGGTGGGGGAAGCAGGCGTTCGAGGGTCTCCTACCGTACCCATCCCTGTTCTATGGCAATACGCGAGTCGCGTTCAGTGTTCGGGAGTTTTAACTGTTAACATTTTGTTGTATCGCCTTTTGATTCGAAACTATTTCAATTTTTATTGGTACTATCTCTAAATCTTTTTGCCATTACAATGTTGTTTTCCCATACATTCTGGATAATGCGCGACACGGGTTTTATATCGAATCATTTTAGTGCATTGACATTTTTGAAAGAAAAAGATTGTGGTAGAGATAATGCCTCGAGGACAGACTTTTCTGTCTGTTCTCCTCTCGCAGCATAATATCATGTCCCGCAGCTATTGTCATTGCCCCGCGACTTTCTTCGCATCTCGTTGCGCATCGAATGGCTAGTTTCGTGGGATCGAATGAAATAAAGCAGGCGGTTTCAAGCGCGAGCGGAACCGGCTGCAATGAAACGGTTGTTCCAAGCGGCCGCGGTGCTCGTAATTCAGACGATATCAAGGTGGAGTTGAAAAATTGATACCATTTTATATGTTAAGTACAAGAGAGGCTCTGCCTGTCGAGATAAGCTTCTTTCCTTGTACGACGGAGCATAACCCGGGGACATCGGTGCTCGAAATAGTGCAGAAATTTCCCGATGCATCGTTGTTTCCTCCAGACACCGCGCGATGCTCCGGATATACAATGTGGAAGAAATCGTAATCAACTGTGTCGATATCTTTGTAAATCCATCAATTATTTTTGGTAATTGTGTGGAAATGCATTCGAGTAGAAAGAGTTCACCTTCTTTGACTTCCTGTATTTTTCTGCGGTTGTTCGGGATTAATTCAATTATAAATCATGGATTAATTATAATTCGAAATAAGGACATATGTATCAAGAGTTGTTTGTGGTTGAACTCCTTTCCCAGGAGTGCGACCCATTTTTTTTAACAGCTCTCCACCGATCAAGGGATAGAGCATTCCGCTATGGTAGTCGTGACATATAATGTTCATACACCGTGCAGATACCTCCAGTAATACACTCCATGTGGAGATATTGAAAAATTTCACTTTTTTATAGAACGAACACACTAGCACAATTGTTAAACGGATTTGAATGGAAACATTCCACTTGTAGGTGAAGTATGCAGGCATAGTTAATACTTGTGTTTTGATTTGGGGAGATTACGATTTCCGTGGCCCCTTGTTTAGAGGTTAAATTTGTGTTCTTGTGGTCATTTTAAGAAAAAAATATATATGCCACAGGTCTGGGTTAGCCGGTAAAGTAGATTTCCTGTTTTTTATAAATCTGCAAATATGTTGGTAACTATGCGAAATATGGCAAAATATCAAGAGACCGTTTTTTTATCAGCTGCGCAGTTTCCGAGTATATTTATATTTCGGTGAAGTTGCAGAACAACTGCCTCCCTCCCGGAGGGAATGATGGAAATGATGTTCGGGGGAACGTAAAGGCTCCGTTCACAACTGCTTATACGAGACTCAAGAAATGTCTATGTATTAAAACTCAATTAGCAGTGAATATTATTGACGTATTAGGTTAGGTTAGGTTAGGTTATTTTGCCACATCTCCCATAGTTTCCGAGATATTTGCAGGTTTATAAAATCAGGAAATCTACTTTACCGGCTAAACCAGGCCGATTTGATACCTATAACATATACAGTTATTTTCTTAAAATGACCCCAAGAACACAAATTTAACCTTCAAAGTAGGGGCCACGGAAATTGTAATCGTGCCTTTGATTTTGTTGCGAGGTTATGTGAAAAAATTATTTAAATAAAAATAAACTTTTAAAAATACCACGTTTTTGAAACGGTCTAAAAAGTATAAAATAATGATACATAAAAAAAATAATTTGGAAAAAATAAAAATATAATAGACTAAAAAGTATAAAAGAATTTTTAAAAAACGGACGTAAAAGTATAAAATAATTTGAAAATAAAAACAAAAATTTGAAATTGTGAATTTTTAATAGCTGTGAAAATACTTGTAAGATCTAAAACGAAAAACGTGGGTCGCAACACAACAGTTTATATCATTTGCGGAGCAATAAAATTTTTAGTGATTTAGGTGAACTATTCATGCATCAGTTATCTATTGCATACGCCCCACGTTTTTCGTTTTAAATCTTACAAGTATTATCACAGCTATTAAAAATTCACAATTTCAAATTTTTGTTTTTATTTTCAAATTATTTTATACTTTTTAGTCCGTTTTTTAAAAATTCTTTTATACTTTTTAGTCCATTTTATTTTTATTTTTTTCAAATTATTTTTTTTTAGTTATTATTATTTTATACTTTTTCGACACGGTACAGCAATCATTGTTTTACCTTGACAGATTTGAACATCATTACTAGACTATGGATTTTATTCAGTAGACAAATCGAAAGAATCTGAGAACAGCAACGTATTAGGCCCAGTTTATTAAAACTATCAAAATAAGAAAGACGCTTCTATTTGGTTTCTGGTCTTTGTAATTGATGTAAACAATTTCTCATTTGCATGAAGATACGCACTGTAATCATTACCTAACTTTGTAATAGATATCTAGGAACACTTCCATGAAAGTTTGAAATACCAATGTGAAAATTGATCTTTTGATTTTCGTCCATCGTGATCGCACTGTACAACGCGCCGCGCCGTACGTAGAATAGTGGCGACTTAACGAAGTTACCGCTAAGCGATTTCGATCGTTGCAGCCTAATTGAGCAGCGGGTGTTTTTATTGGCAGGGATGCCGAAAGAAAAGAAAGTAGGGCGGTAAATAGATGGGGCGCGATTCCATCTAAATGTTGGAGGTTTCGCTGTAATCTCTAAATTGCGTGCATCCAGCGAATTCCGAAATAAACAAGCGCAGAGCAATACGGCGCGCGGCGCGGCGCGGCGCGCAGTAGTCTTGCCGATGAAGAAATAGAATAAACGAGGAGGAGTAGGAGGTATAGCGCGAAACAGTAATCAATTTCGCAGCGTATCAAGGAGCCGGGGCGCGGAAAATGCGGTTGCGGCCGAGCCAGCGCAGATGGATTGAACCGAGAATCTGGAAAGAGCCGGTAATTACGCGTCGTAACCCATCCCACGCTGCGCCGAGCCACGCCGAGCCTAGCTGAACCGCGGCGTGCTGCGAACAATTTAACAATCCCTCTCTCGAATCGAGATTGACCGATGGCCCTTCGCCGCTTGATAATTACGCGAATTAAGATGCGATCGATTAACGAGAACGCAATTTTCTGAGGAAGGACGTGAGTCTTCTCATCTCGGCGATACCGTGCCGATGAATGCGATACTCGTCCGACGTTTAAAGCCGGGGCTCGGCTCTCGACGCCGACGCCAATAAATCGATCAAGTCCCATTCGAGGATTCGTTATCGCATTTTCTCATAACGAGCGATCTTAACGGGCTACGTACACCTTGGTGGGATAACAAAGAGAACATTTAAACAATACACTCACAACATATTTTCTTCGGTATTGGTACAGTTCACGAAGTTAATAAAGTTTTTGTAAACCGTGTGGCCGTTTGGACTCGGTGCAGACCAGGGGTTGAAACGGTTCTGAAAATAACTGTTTGAAACAGTTATACAGTTGTGGTGACTACTTCCTATGCTAGTCAACAGAGGGACATTACGACAACACCTTTCCCGCTACTACCTGAATCTTCCTCTGTTTGTATATATACCATCCTAAACTGTCCTTACGACATCCCGCGTCTAAGGCACGGGTCCGCTGGATAGCCTTACCGATGAGTCCTCTAGCGGGCCTAGGACGAAACGCTTCTTTCTCCCTTTTCCTCCTCTCACACACTTTTCAGCCGCCATAATTGGTGACCCCGGCAAACGAACAACAACGTTATCTTCTGAGCAGAGGAGACGACTGTTATTTGTGGTTATACGAAAAAATGTCAGAAGAGAAAGTTGCACTGTTCAATATGGTATATATTATGGCAAACAAAAAAATCTTTCTTGAAAATCAAATTTTCGAAATTTCAAAGTCATTGTTATATTTTTTAACTGAGGTCATATAATTTTTCCATATTCTTATTTAGAAAAAAATTACAAATCCAACGATATATAATACTTTATAGTTACGATGAATTTCAAAAATTTCAAAATTTTCAATTTAAATGCGGCACGTGATCCTTTTTTTCGATCAATCTCAAACTCTGCACAAATTTTTTTTCACCAAAAGGAACCATGCTGGGGGGCGTCGTGCTTTGTATCTCGATAAAAAATTTTCGCCAAGTATAGCTTAAGTTCACCGTACTGTATATGTATAATATGTGTAATGTATAATTACACATTGTGTAATAATAATATGTATAATTTCGTAATGTATAATTTCGCGACCAACCGATGTGGTTAAATGCCACTAGCCGGGGCAAAAGTTTCTAATAATCCGACGACTTTGCTGCCAGCCGCGAGATGGATGGTTAAAAGCGATTGCTAATCCACACAGCGAGGCGCGCGAATATAGTAACTCGAGCTGCGAAACGATAAGGTTAGAATATTCCACGAAAAGCTGCCTAGACGTAATATTTCCAATTCCGTGGCGAATTATTCAAATGTTTCGTTCTACATTCGCTATTCCAAGATAAAACCGTACTTCGCGTAATCCTTAATGTTTAATCGGCCACGAGTCTTTACGCAAAATTTAAATTCTATACACTGGCTGCAAGATATTTCCTGAAATCAGGTTTCTGTAAAAACTTCAATCTTTATGAGAAATGATAGTTTTCACAGGGCCCTGATAGAAATTTGTTTCTTCTTTTAATACTAGATTTACGGGGCCCGTCAAAAGGACGGATTCAAAAATTTTTAATTTACGATTATTAAGAGTGTAAGGAGGCATTCGTGAGGAATTATTAAATAGATTTAATTTTTTGTGTACATCTATATAATAAAAATCAAATGCTGTTCGTTGGTCACGACATGACGTGAGAACGGCTGGACCGATTTGGCTAATTTTTTTTTTTAAATGTTTGTTGTAATCCGAATCAGGTTTCTACGCAAAGAAAGTTTGGAAAAGTTGGTCGTAATATATAACGTTGGTCGTAATATATAACGTTGGAAAATTCGGGAAAAAATGAGACTACCCACACCGCGACCGACGCCAGAGGGCCACGACGGCGTCACCTACCGCGGCCACCGCCAGATGGCCAACGCGACGTAGCGAGTTTCTCGCAATTAAAGTGTTGCGCGGGCGGTATTAATATGCGTAGCGGACGCGGATACCGACCGCAAAATACAAAGATAACAATCCAGATTTGCTACTAAGCGAGGAAATTCACAACGAGGCATAGATATTAATTGGTAAAGTCCAGTCGTTCAAAAGTTGTGATGTCATTGGTGCGCGTGATGTGCGCCGCCCGCAAGGGCAACCCGCCCGGAAGGCCGAGTAGCTAGTATTACAATAAAAATCGCTGAAGATCTAAGTAGATAGAAGTTTATTATTTTCATAAAGCAATGTAAAATAATCAATTTTAGTGCTCCGCAAACCTAGTGTTAATAATCTTCATGAGATAAATTATTTTTGCTTTTAAACTCTTCCCGTGTCAGCTTTTTATCAGAGTACAAGGAACAATGTTGAGATAACGGTTGTAAAAAAATTAATGGAGGCCGTCGTAACTCGATAAAAATACGAAATAGCGAAGAACAAATTATTGCATCGCGTAGCCCTATTATTAGTATGCGACTAATGTTTGAAATACTTTTTTTATAGAGTCGTAATCGTGAATTGAATCCTGATAATAGTTAAGTATTGCAAAACGAACGTTTTCCGAATGCGCTTCCAATCCGTTTTTAATCGACCACAGAATAAAAATTTTATTTTGCCGTAAAGTCAAGTTCTTTGACATCACTGTTTTAAATGGTATTATCCATGTTTGACCGAATAGTAATGACAGATCGCTACGTTTATATCTAGAACACACTAATTAAATTTGACAAAATTTTGAATTTTTAGGAGCGTGCGTTGTAGATCGCTCGATCTCTGAAAATTTTACGGGACGTCGTGACGACCTCGCAAAAATTCTTAGACGACGCAGCGGTAAAAACGGGACCTGGGGGTTCTCTCGTTTAATTATCTAAAGCTGCTCTTCATGGCCATTTAATTTAAAGTTTCGAACGGTCCGGCAAAGGACATGATTAAAGGTCAGGGAGGGTTTTGCTCTCGATGAGATCTCTCGTTCGCCCCGGTTCGGGTCCCGGTCCAATCCACAGAACGTTTCCGGTGGAATTACCTGGGGCTCTTGCACGCTAAAAAAATACGCAGCCACGTTTTCGCGAGGGCGGTCGAATACCTACCGGAAGTTCGAGGACACTCGTTTCGGAACACACGAATTGTTTGGCGGCTCGATTCGACCCGGCTCGTTATTCTGTGCGACTGAAACTTCCGGTGGGAACCGAACCCGTGTCGCTGATATCCACCTAATTACTTTCTTTAACGAACGCGGATCCCTTTGATCCTTCTTCCTCTCGAGAAGCACTCCTCGAAACTCGCGACGCAGTCGCGTCGAACTTTTGAAACTGGGAGCGGTGCGGTGGGCGATCGCACTTACGCGAGCGTACGAGGGTCAATCAAATATTAACCGCATTTTGTATTGCGTCTAGACGCGTGCGAGAAAATTCTTTCCTTCTTTTTATTCTCCCCAATTGGTCTAACTTAGTAAATAAGATTGTGGCGGCTACTTCCTATGCTCGCCAACAGAGGGACATTACGACAACACCTTTCCCGCTACTACCTGAATCTTCCTCTGTTTGTATATATATATATATATATATATATATATATATACCGTCCTAAACTGTCCTTACGACATCCCGCGTCTAAGGCACGGGTCCGCTAGATCAGTGATGCCAGAATCGTGGAGCCGAGGAACTTGCCCCTCCGGTGGATCCTCCGGCTGGACCCCCCACTCTGACGTAAGGCGACGACGGTACGTCAGAGTGGTTGGTCCAGCCGGAGGATCCACCGGAGGGGCAAGTTCCTCGGTTCCACATTAGTATGAATTATTCAAAATGTTACTTACATTTCTGACCTTGCATGACCTTGAATTACTGTGCAGTATACACACACGCTTCCATGTGATATAAAAAATATACAGCATTCCATTTAAAAAATTGAAGATCACCTTCATATCTAACAAAATAGTACAAACACAACAAAATTACATACGCCATTGTGCTGGGCATAAAAAACAGTACTACTTTTTCCTCTTTCATTATTTTCTAATATTTACTATTTACAAGAAAAATTCTGGCTAGTGATAGTGCGAACACCCTGTAAGTATTCCTTATTCATACGAATCAGACGATGTTGTCACTCCACTATCGGAGTGTTTACTTCTATTTTCTACTATGATGAGACAATTTCAGAAAAAAATTAAATGCCACAAAAAATATAATTAATAAAGCTGAAATATGCATTCATGCACAAGGAAGCCATATTGAACATTCACTGTAGCCTCACTAATAAAGAATACTTGTAAACACATTGGTATGAAATATTCAAAATGTTTCTTCCATTCCTGACCTTGCTTGACCTTGAAAGTCACTGTGCACTATACACACACGCTTTCATGTGATATAAAAAATATATAGCATTCCATTTAAAAAATTGAAGATCACATTCATATCTAACAAAATAGTATAAACACAAAAAAATTACATGCGCTGGGCATAAAAAACAGTACTACTTTTTCCTCTTTCATTATTTTCTAATATTTACTATTTACAAGAAAAATTCTGGCTAGTGATAGTGCGAACACCCTGTAAGTATTCCTTATTCATACGAATCAGATGATGTTGTCACTCAATATCGGAGTGTTTACTTCTAGTTTCTTCTATAATGAGACAATTTCAGAAAAAAATTGAATGCCACAAAAAATGTAATTAATAAAGCTGAAATGTGCATTCATGCACAAGGAAACCATATTGAACATTCACTGTAGCCTCACTAATAAAGAATACTTGTAAACACATTGGTATGAAATATTCAAAATGTTTCTTCCATTCCTGACCTTGCATGACCTTGAAGGTCACTGTGCAGTATACGGATGAAATCGTCTAGACACACGGTTTCATGTGATGTAAAAAAATATACAGCATTCCATTTAAAAAATTGAAGGTCACCTTCATATCTAACAAAATAGTGTAAACACAAAAAAATTACATACGACATATTTACTATTTACAAGAAAAACGCTGACTAGTGATGGCACGAACACCCTGTATACGTATACACCAGTGATGGGCAATTTTGCCTCAATTGAGGCAAAACCGTCCACACTGTAGCGCCCTTTGTCCCCTTCCAGCAAGCGCGGTACAATGTGACAACGAAGACACGAGACATCAGCGTACGCAACGAACGTGCGCGCTGCATAAAAGAGAGGTTGGTGGGGGAAGCAGGCGTTTGAGGGGCTCCACCCGTGCCCACCACTGGTATACACAGATCAATGCATCCACGCGTGCCGATGAACCCGATCGGTCTCTGATCGTCGTGCCAGTGGCCCCGAATAAATAATATCCGGCGTTGCTCGCACCTTTCACGTCTCGCAATTGACTTTCAAATTAAAGGACGCCGGGCCCGCGACACTCGTCGATATTCGAAAGCAATTAAAGTTCCCGGCTTTTTGCCTGTCCGCTTTCCGCTTTTCGCGTACAGCTTTCTTCTCCGTTCTTCTCGCGTTACTTACCCGCGGACCAGCAACCAGCGCGCAGAAGAGAAATCGCTTCAAAGCGGCCTTTGCTACCCGACTAATTCGGTTCGCGAGAAGCTAGCGACCAGAGTATCCGTTTCCACGTCGAACAAAAGCGTAACGGTCCTTCAGCGCAGCGTATTCTGCATTTCCATCGAAGCATCCTCGATTGAATGCGCGAAGATGCTCTTCGTCTTGTTCCTCGTCGCAATCGTTGTCCGCTCCGAGTTTCGAACCGTCTCCTCGCGAATCCCTCGACTCGATGATGTTCCAACGAGCTTCGCGTCGCAAGCCAGATTCGAGGGTTCGTTTGAGGTACCGTACGATCTTAAGAAATCGCCGTTCGTCCCGCGAACGCTGCGAGGATGAGCGTCGTCTTCGACGGAAAGTACACTACCCGACAAAATGATAGCACGCGTGTGATATCTTTAATTTCTCGTGTTAAAATTATGCTAAAACATACCTTTTGCGAATATGTAAACAGAAAATAGATTGGCTTCGGTTCAATGGCTTCTCTTAGTTGAAACGGAAACACACGATCCGACGCAGACAAAATGATAGCACACTTGAAAAATAAAGATACATATTTCATACAACACAACTATATGTTTCATGAAACAAAAGTATACATATTTCTTATAACAATATATACACCAAACTACATTTTTTTAATAATGCGTGGAACCTCCTTTGTTTTCTACGACTTCCACCATCCTTTTAGGTAAAGAATTATATAGTTTTTTAATTTTTGCCTGAGCTAAATTTTCCCATTCAGTTGTAATGCAAGTTTTTAGTTGATTTACATTTGAAAATTGTCGGCCTTCGGCATACACTGCTTGAGAAAGCATTGCCCAGCAATGTTCAATGATATTAAGGTCGGGTGAGCACGCCGGCCATTGAAGAGTGGACATATTTTCGTTTAAAAAATATTGCTTAACAATTTTAGCAGTATGTACCGAAGCATTATCTTGTTGGAATATATATGGTGTTTTAGCAATGCGTTCTCTATATGTAGAAATTTGATTTTTCATTAGTTCGACATAACGGACGCTATTCATTGTGCCTTGAATAAACTTAATTTCTGTTTTTCCTTTATATCCGACACCAGTCCAGACCATTACTCCACCTCCATGCATTTGACGTCGAATGTTTGTTAGTGGTTGCTTACGAACATCACGATAATAATATGTACATCCGTCTGGTCCATCAAAATTGAACCTCTTTTCATCCTTAAAAATTACTTTTCTACAAGTCTTCTTCCAAAGTACATGTTCTCTTGCAAATAACAAACGTGCCTCTTTATGTCTCGCGTTTAATGATGGTTTTGCTATTATTCTAGACCGCTTTATAATGTTACTAGTCTAAAGTACACGACGAATATTTTGTATATTTGTTTCGACTCCAGCTTTCTTAGCGATCTCCATCGCAGTAGCACAAGAATTGGAAGCAGCATGTATTATTGCTCGCGTATCACGTTCAGATAATGCCGCTGGCCTTCCTGTACTTTTCTTTTTTCCATATGCGCTTGTATCTTTCAACAAATTATATATATATAACCTTCCAACTGCGACTAATTTCTTTTGCAATTTGACTAATCGACAATTTTTGCTTTCTTAGAGGTAAAATTGTGCTAATTTCGCTTTTACTAATTTTTTTGCCACGACCCATTATGAGATAAGAGTGTGACAAAGCTCTAGACAGAAATTGAACACTGTAACTCCGTAAAAGCTCACAGAAGAATCTGTAAACATAGTTCCAGTGTGCTATAATTTTGTCTGCGTCAGATTATGTGTTTCTCTTCCAACTAAAAAAACTCATTGAAGTAAAGTGAACCTATGTTATGTTTACATGTTCATAGCAGGTACGTTTTCCATATATTTCAGAGTTTCCACTCTAGCATAATCTTAACGCGAGAAATTAAAGATAGCACACGCGTGTGCTATCTTTTTGTCTGGGAGTGTAGTTCCACTTCTCTTCGAGTACGGCCTAATTGCTCGTTGAATGAATTGAAAACCAAGACATTCCTTTCGACGTGTAATCTCGAACCGACGCGACGGGGCGCGAGGAACGGATACCCTCGAGAACGATGTCTTGTCGGAAAAGAAAGACAAGGCAAACGCTCCGGCCCGTCGAACACGGGAATATTCGAGAGGGTATTACGCGCGAGCAACCGCCTCGGTACACAATGCATAATCCCGACTGCCGTCTCCCAAGAGAAAGAGAGAGAGAGAGAGAGGGAGAGAGAGAGAGAGAGAGAGAGAGAGAGAGAGAGAGAGAGAGACTGCGAGCGTCAAAAATGCAACAGACCCGATCGATCGATCTTTGCCCTACAATATCGAGTCGAAACTATGGCGAAGATTTCGAACAGAATCTACAACTTGTGAGTCTAGTAGGGTAAGGTTGCTCAAGTCGTACCTCTTAAGAAAAAAACCGTATAAAACTTAGGATTTATCAAATAAATAGAAATTACATGTGTTATTCAAAACTTGTGTTAATATTGTTGTTATTTATTATAACGGAATTAGAAAATCTATATGCTTTCACGTAAAATAAACTAAATCTTTAAAAACGTACATCGGTACGACTAAAGCAACCGGATTCCTAAGTCGTACCACCTATAGCCTAAGTTGTACCTAAGAATTCAATTAAGCAACAATAATAATTAAAACGTATTGTTTATTAACCTATTTACATGACACATAGGTATTCAGTTAGCACAAACATCGCATACAAATTTTTTTGTTCTTTTGTTAACTCCAGCGCATACATCGTGCACCCATGATTTGCATTTCAAGCGTTGAATCATGTTTTCCTACCGATCTTCTCCACAAATAAAACAAAACCGATCGCTTTTCTTCTTTTTAATTTTTAATGCCAATTCCTTTTTATTAATTACTGCGTTTCTTTTATTTGCCGCATTTTTTATGTTTTCTTTATTCTGCGGTGACGTTATTTCGACTGACGAGAATGGGCACGACTTAAGACACGGCACAAGTGAAATTTAAAAGTAAACATAACCTAACATTGAATAAAATTAATACGATTTCGTTTCAACCGAACGATTATGTAAATTCTACTGAATTTGTATTTAATGATGGAAGATAATTTTATCAATAATTTACTTGCAAGACCAAGCATATGCAGAAAATTACAAGAAAATTGAAATAAATTTACTTTTATGGCAGACTTTGAAGGAATGTTGAACTCTATTCGTGACCTTGAATGACCTTGTGTAATTATAGTCACTGAATTCGTAATGAAAAGGACTATCGTTGTAGGTGTTTAAAAAAAGGGTGGTTCCATTTAAAAAAAGTCAAGGTGACCTTCATATCTCTAAAAAAAATGACATAAAAAGAAAATCTTTTTTTTTTGCCATCGTGTCAGCCACATTGTACCATTCAACTTTGTCCTTGCCATATTTTACGTATCTTTAGAAACAACAAAGATATTTGAGATGCAAACGTTAGGTGACTGTATGTATAGTTATGGCCAAGATGTATAGCTAAACCAGACTAACATTTCTAAATACATTTCTTCGTTATGCCCCACGACTTTCAAGCTCGATGTTGTACCAAACTATTCTACTCTCTTCTGCGTATAAAAATTATATTATAATAATTAGGAATACAATTCAAGGCTCTTATCGCAATCATTCCTGTGCTTCTTCGTGGTTTTATGCACAGGTCCGTAATCGTTACACGCGATCAGGATTCTTACATTAGTTGGCGCGAAGAAACCACTCGGGGAGTCGCATTAATTAACAGAGCGGCGAGATCGGTTTCCCGATATTCAACCGAAATCGTGCGAGATGTAGCCGCCAAAGCGACAGATTTTCGCCGTTAATTATCAACCGTTAATTCTTCGAGCATTCTATAGAGGGAGCCCGGCAGCAACACAAAGAGAGAGAGAGAGAGAGAGGGTGATGGAGAGAGAAAGCAGTCGATTTGCATGTTAATCGCGGCGTCCCATCGATTGTCGAACCGTCGATACGGAATGCCGATAATTAACGACGAGTTTTCAACAATTTTTCCATCGGTCCGCGTCGAGTCGTGTCGCGTCGAGTCGATGAACCGAAGCTCGCATCGGACGTTGGATAAAAGAGGCGCGGCCGCGGATCCGTTAGTTACACCGATGACGGAGATGATTAACGATATAATTACCTTTCCGCGTCGCGTACCACACACCCGTCACACCGGCCGGTATTAATTTTCAAGTGGCCGAAACTACATCGTTAGCCTCGCTCGATAGCACCATGATGAATCGAATTTTTCATCCCCGGACTCGAGTTATTTTCCTACGCGCTCCATTTAAAAAAAAAAAGAAAAAACCTCCCCGATGGAATCGGGCCAACTTTTCGACCCTCTGTCAGTTGGACCGGGTCTGTCGATGAGATCTGTACGATATTTTACTCCCAGAAAATAACTCTAACCCATCGATTATAAATATCAAACTCTCGCGCGCTGCTCGGAAAAATTCGAACATCGCGCAGTCGATTCCCATCGAGTTCGTCGAAACAACGAAATATTGTTTTCGGTGGATTCTCTACGCGTCGTAAACTATTATTCTACGTGGTTTATATTATTCTGGGATTTGAAATAATACAATTTTAATTTTATAACACATTAATGTCTGTCACAATATTCTGGCAATTGATTCATGGAGATATTATCTTTCAAGGTCATCTGAAAGTCATTGTATAGCAGGTCGTTGAATTCGTTTCGACGTTGCCTACAGTATTATGAAGTTAAAAATACCCAGTTCCATTAAAAGACATGACAGCGACCTTGACTTTTTTGTTGAAAATCGATTTTTTTTTAATTTTAAAAATTGCTATTTCTTGTCGGTTAAATACTGATTAACTTTGGTAGGAAACATTTTTCTGTCCGACCATCCGAACGGGCTGATAAAACGTGGGTACTAATTGGCGCCGCACCCTGTATATCATGATGCAGAGGTAGTTCAGCCCTGAGACAGTTATATTGGCGGGAATGTATGGGAACAATCTGTTCCGGACAAAAAGACTTCAGGACGTGTCCTACGAGTTACAAAATATACACAAATATACATATTATACATTGATTTTTCAGAATCAAATCATACCAATTTTTTAAAATTCTGCTGGGTGCTCAAGGTACCCCATTTTATCAAGAATCTTACTTTACTGAGGCTGAAATCACCGCGCATGCGCGTGAAATCTTGCACCATATCTCAACACTGCTTCGGAGCAGTGATGGTATATGGTCTCGGTTCTTTCGCGCATGCGCGACTAAATGCAGGAACGTACCGTACGTCTTATGTATGTGGGGAAAGTAGGGGAGAACTGTTATTGGCGGGAAACCGGACAGAATAGTGCAAGACGACACGACGAGACGACCGTACTTCGAAATTTTGGTAAGTTAATGTTAATATATTCGATTTCATAATGGAAGCTAGTATTGGAGAAGGAGCTACTTGCCAACTCATATTTGAAAATAGAAAAAAAAATTTGCGCAACTATGCGGGGTCACTAAGGTACCCCATTTTAGCCCAACTTTGTACTGTACTGACGCTAAAATCGTCGCGCATGCGCGAGAAAACCGAGACCATATACCATCACTGCTTCGGAGAAGTGATGGTATATGGTCTCGGTTTTTTCGCGCATGCGCGACTAAATGCAGGAACGTACCGTACGTCTTATGTTTGTGGGGAAAGTAGGGGAGAACTGTTACTGGCTTAGACCATATAAACCTGTAGACACGGCACAGATAATTTTCCCTGAGGCAAAGATGATTAGAAAGTGTGACTCACCTTTTCAACAGATGTATAAGCTATGCTCATCGACAGTGCCTACGCTTGACTTATATGGGTGGTGAGGGGGGTCAGCGGGTGCGCCATGGAAAGAATAATTTCAAAGTATTCGACATTTTATCATGAAATAATCAATATATAAAATATATTTGAGATAAAAATGTTTATTCTATATGTTTTGTTAAGGTATTACAATGAAGTATGAAGTAATAATAGTATTATATATTAGCTATTTTAGTAACCGATATTTGATTCTGATAATTAACAACTTTCGCATACAATATTTTAAAAATTGAAAATGTCAATATATGATTTCTGCTCTATTACAATCATTAAAGGAAGAAATAATGTTTAATATAGTTTATTACATTTATTGATTACAAAATAAAATTACTCTTGTTAACTTACTGCGTATTTTCTTATGCTCTACTGTACATTTCCCAATATGATACAATCTCAAGTTACAATACTTAAATGCTACTAATTTTATTACATAGCGGTCTGCTATGTCGGCCATTTTGAAATTATCTAAAGACTTATCTTATGAGTCACACTTTCCGTGGTCTTTGCCTCACTGAACTCTCGGCTTCCCTATACACATACTATACCTATGCCGGGTCTATTAGTATGTATGGTCTAAGGTTATTGGCGGGAAACCGGCCAGAATAGTGCAAGACGACACGACGAGACGACCGTACTTCGAAATTTTGGTAAGTTAATGTTAATATATTCGACTTCATAATGGCAACTAGTATTGGAGAAGGAGCTACTTGCCAGTTCATATTTGAAAATAGAAAAAAAAAATTGCGGAACTATGCGGGGTCACTAAGGTACCCCATTTTAGCCCAACTTTGTACTGTACTGACGCTAAAATCGTCGCGCATGCGCGAGAAAACCGATACCATATACCATCACTGCTTCGGAGCAGTTGACCGTCGATTACTCAACAAGCTATAACCAAAGAAATAAATGCGTTGAATAATTGTTCATAGATGTATCTTTAGAATCTCAATGATCGTAAAATAGAAATATTAGAATTAATCCCATTATCGGTGTCGAGTCTCCTATCCCTATTGTGTTTCGAATCATGCAAGTCTTGAACGGTCTTCGTAACATTGTATGACATTTGTGGTTCAACAACAATAACTAACGAGAGTTATTGCAGGTCCCGTTGGTTCAGCCGCTGTTGAACTTGGAAGGTTCGCCATAGTTAGCGGGATCGGTGGAAACGAGCTTAATTGGAGAAAGCGGACAAATAGATGGAAATGATTGGCGCTTCGATTTCTGGTGTAATCAAATAATTACGACGGTGGCACTCGCTCCAAAGCCCCCGGAGCATCGTTATCGCCTCTTCAGAGAACTCCGTTCGCAAAGCAGTTCCCCGAGGATTCAATCACCGTCTACGGAGCGCTGAAAGGTCCTGTCAGTTTCCGATTTAGCATAACGTTCGCCTACTGATTAGACTGTATTTATCGATTAGGCGAGCTGCACCGTCTCGCGCATTACAGCCGAATTGTTTCACGACCCCGGAATATCGAACGAGGATCCTGATCGATTTCGTATACGCTGCATCAGCATAACTGTAGTCAAACGTTAGTAAACAAGTAAACTAAATTCTCGGTTAACACTAAACCTACCAAGCATTAAAACTACCAGCGAATGTTACTTTATAAAAATGGCGACACTAGATTTATTCAGATTGTCCGTAATTCCCAATATAATAGATGCTTGGACAAGGAAGTTTAATCCATTATTTTTCATAAACGAATTTTTATAATTCCAATAATTGAAAAATATAAAACCGGTGATTTGACCGTGGTAAGTTTAGTGTTAAATCTCCTTTTCTGAAATTACGTGTAATATTTCGCCACGATTATTTCCATTCGTCGGTTCAAAATTGTTTTCGGTTTAGGAATGACACGTTTTTTGCAAGCAACAGAATGGCGTATGTAATTTTGTTTGTATTTGCACTATTTTCATGGAAATGTCGGTGACTTCCAATTTTTGTAAATCGAATGCTATATATTTTTTCAAATTCATTCGTATGCGATACAATGACCTTCGAGATCATACAAGGTCAAAAATGGAAGGAACATTTTGAACATTTCGTAGTAATGCGTTTACATGTATAATTTATTGACGTGGCTATAGCAAATGTTCAATATAACTTCCTTGCGCACGACTACATATTTCGGCTCTATTAATTACATTCTTGTTAGCTTCTTCTAACGTTGTCCGATATATTAATGCACATGATTGCGTTAGTTTCCTTTGCAAGTCGTTTACCTTTCTGGGCGTTGTGTATCGTGAATGATGTCTTTACGAAATATGACGTACGAAATATTCAAAATTTTCCTGCCATTTCTGACCTTGTATGACCTTGAAGGTCAGTGTGCTGTATACGAATAACTTTGTCTTGGCAAACGCTTTCATATCATATAAAAAGATATATAGGATTTCATTTAACCCTTTGCGCTCCCAAGTATTTTAATTCCATAACCAAACTTTTTTTTTCGATCAAGAATATTTCCATTCTATATGATTTTTATCATTTTGAAGAAATGGAACTGATATAATACTTCATAGAATACTGAAATGTTTGGTAACGAATTTATTGAATACCAATTTAATAATGTAAACAATATTTTGAATAATGGTATAGTAATTTTTAGTGGTGCCTCAGAGTCACCACTGGAGTGCTAAGGGTTAAAAAAATTGAAGGTCATTTCTAAGAAAGTAGTGCAAACACAAGAAAATGTTTTATCCACCATCAAATAGTGCGTTTTAAGATAAGTTCGATTACCTATGACTCAAGGTCATTCAAGGTCAAACTTGCAGGGAAATGTAGATAAGGTTTGTTTACATCGTTGTCCGAAATATTAATGCACACGATTGCGTTAGTTTCCTTTGCAAGTTGTGTATCGTAAATGATATCTTTACGAAATATTCAAAATTTTCCTGCCATTTCTGACCTTGTACGACCTTGAATTTGTTTTGACACACGCTTTCATATCATATAAAAAAATACATAGCATTTCATTCAAAAAATTGAAGGTCACCTTCATTTCTAAGAAAATAGTGCAAACACAAGAAAATTACATACGCCATTATGTTACTTACCAAAAACAGTATTACTGTCTCCTCTATCATTTTTTTTCTAATATTTATTATTTGCAGGAAAAAACGCTGGCTAGTAATAGCGTGAACACCCTGTATGCGCAAACCAATCACCTTTTTGTGATTATTCGGTGTGTAAGTTTGAACGGTCCCGCCAAAACTGACCATGCGACGAGAGTCACATGACTGGTGAGGTTAGGGAACTACGAGGCTCGACAATTGTATTAACCCTCGGACTACGAACCCTTTTCGCAGTTTTACAATTGATAAACCTTGAGACTATTCTCAGCTTTATTATAAATTTTTTAAAAGACATTTTTGAAGGAACATCTTGTAGGTATATTAGTCTTTATATCGTTCTGAATATCACAGCTATTTATTCAATTCAATCATCAGAAATTGAATAATTAAATGACGATTTTAATACTCTGTGTCAGGGTTAAAGGTTGAACAATAAATGTACTGAATATCGACAATTTGTGTAGATTCAGGTCAGTACATATTGAGTGAGTTATATGTTGAGTTTATGTAGGTAAACGTTATATTAAAATTGCAGTTGTGAAAACTACATCCACGCGTGTCGGTATTTATTCCACCCGTCTGAACTCGAAATTGAGTCTTACAGGTGTATGAATTTTTTCGACGGCTGTCGCCATTGCCATGCACCTTAAGAAGAAATGCAGCGTGTAAGTTTAAACCGCGTAGTGTCGAAACAGGCAACGTTCGTGGAGAAGAACGATGACCATCGGACCAAAGACAACGGTACAGAATGAGCTGGGTGAAACGTTTGTTTCATTTGGCCGGCGCGGAGCATAACAAATGGAAGTTGGAAAATCGGAATATCTCCGTTGCACCGGTCTGGTCTCGGTTCTCGCAGACGAAGACCAAGTCCGTTCTATCCGCCGCGATTTCCAACTATTCGCAGAAATTCACCGTCAGCGTGTTGGCGCAGCTCCGGGGAATACTAATCAAGTTTTCAGGTGATTCGTAATGGGAAGGCCGGCGCTGGTGTACGGGAATTAATTCCAACTCCAATTAATATCTACGGCATACCGCGGCGAACAATTCCGAGATTCCAATATGACGAGCATCCATTTTGTTTGCCCGATGCGCCGTTCCCTGTGTATCGACTGACCCTTCTTTCGCGACCCTGTTCACTTTTCCCGATTCGAAACCACCGCTATAACTATACGTAGCGAATGTTCTCACATGCAATTTGCCACGGGAACCGGAAACCAGTTCGCTCGGGTCCCCGGCGGAGAATTTTAGGAAAGAGACGATTTTTGAGATTCGAAATTCCAGTGCTATCACCGACACGTTCGGCGAACCTTACGATTTGTCCAATCTAGTTTGATTTGACACTCTGGAATGGACGTATGAACAAAATTCTGTAATAAATCTTTCAGAGCACGATTTTTCAACATTTTTCTGTTTCGCAATCCTTCGTTTTCTATGAATTATGCATTTCTGTCGAATTTTTAGAGATTTCCAATTTCTTTAAACGCGTTAGCAAAATCCAAAAAATCTGCAAAAATACACATTCATAATCACGATGAAACACAACTAACGTAATAATATAAAAGTTATAATAATAATATAATGAATATAAAATATAAAAATAAAATATAATGAAAGCTTCAAAATAAAATCGGCAGTCTTATGGTTCCAGAATTTTTTAGAAATCGATTTTGCAACCAAAAATTCTTAAATAATTCACTGCCAATTTTAATGTTACGTAGATTGTTTATGAATTTTTTCATAATGTTTTGTTGAGCATAACAGAAGAAATAGAGTAAAATTCACTAAAACCATGTCCACCCTGTAGTTACCCTTGTGGTAGGGGTACCGACTTGAAATCGGCAGTCTTATGGTTCCAGAATTTTTTAGAAATCGATTTTGCAACCAAAAATTCTTAAATAATTCACTGCCAATTTTACTGTTAGGTAGACTGTTTATGAATTTTTTCATAATTTTTTGTTGAGCATAACAGAAGAAATAGAATTAAATTCACTAAAACCATGTCCACCCTGTAGTTACCCTTGTGGTAGGGGTACCGACTTGAAACTTGTCACAGATGGGTTTCTTTGGGAGCTCTATCGAATGGTTTGACCAAAACACTATTTGGCTAGAGGCATTTTTGACCATCTTATCCGGCTATACCGTTTCGCGAAAGAACATGTTCAGCCCGGTGGCCTCGACCCTCCACTTCATCCGGTCTCTCTTGGAAAGGAGAATCTCGGGAAAAAGTTGGCGCAGTGGCAGGGGTCAGCTTAAATAGAACGTTTTTCGAACAGTGCTCTGTTCTTCGGGCAACTTCTGAACGAATTTTCTTAACTGTGCGAGTCTCGCGCGAAAATGGTGCACTCTCCATTATGGTTGATCGTTCGCGCGAGCCGAAGTGGATCAAAGGTGTGCCGCGGAAGCTCCCAATCGTCAAATGGATTCCGCTATTTATACCGACGCTACGGCAGGTTATGCGCTCCTCCTCCTCCTCGTCCTCCTCTTCGAACCCCATTCTTATTTCCGTTAAACACTCGGATAGAACAGTGTCGGTCCCTCCGATTCTCGATAATGCCCCCTAACGATCGACTTTATTCTTTTTGCGGACGGTCGAATAACTTCCGGACTGCTCGAGCAAGCAAAGGGTTCGCATTTGATTATATCTGAACGCTCGGTGTGATTCCGAGAACGCCGAGACAAAAGAGAAGCTCGATTCCCATGGCGCAGGTCAACAAGTTGGGTTTTGTACCAGAAGTGGGGTCTTTATGCAAATTATTGTTTTTCGCGCATTGTTTTAAGGAAATCGGGAATATAAGAACCATTTGTTTCGTTGACAAAACGACTTTTTGTTGTACAAATAATGTATTAATTGTCGAAGCGAATTCATTCTAATTTTTTAATGAAATTGCAATTTTATTTGAGGACGATTCTATCTTGGAACTAGACCTTCGTTTGTTGTTGAGGAAAACATTTAAGAAAATATTCCTTACTGCAAATTATAGTCAACTGAAAACTGATTAATAGAACACGGACTTTTGTGCAAAATAAAAATTGTCGGTATTATTTCCAAGATAGTCACATAGACATATGTATTTCTTTTGTTAACCTCTTGCCATATGACCCCATATGACCCCTTTAGATTTTTATCTTTGGGGATATTTATAATCGATTGTGTATGAAAGACCTGTGGATAATATGGAAAATCTTAAAGAACGCATAATTCAAGCGTGTAGAAATGTAAAAAGAAGTTCTCTCATGGAAGCTACACATAAGACTTTGTTACATAGAGCAGAACTTTGCGTTACACAAGATGGGATGCAGTTCGAAAATTTAATTTAATTATTAATTGATTACACGTACACGTTTAACATTTGTGTTTTCAATGTGGCTCCGTATAAATTTGGTTTTTTGTGAGTTAAGTTCTGAAGCAATGTTTACGTTCATTTGTTTACCTCTAAATGCGAGGCGTTACTATTACGTACCGTCGAAATATTTCAAATATTCTGGCAATTGATTCGTGGCGATATTATCATTCAAGGTCATCCGAAAGTTATTGTATAGCAGGTCGTTGAATTCGTTTCGACGTTGCCTACAATATTATGAAGTTAAAAATACCCAGTTCCATTAAAAGATATGACAGCGACCTTGACTTTTTGGTTGAAAATCGTTTTTTTTTTAATTTTAAAAATTGCAATTTCTTGTCGGCTAAATACTGATTACCTTTGGTACGAAACATTTTTCTGTCCGACCATCCGAAGGGGCTGAAAAAACGTGGGCACTAATTGGAGCCGCACCCTGTAGATACATTACTGTTTTGGCCACGCAAGCGCGTGAAATCTTGCACCATATCCCAACACTGCTACGAAGTGCAGTTTGTAACGCTGCGCTTTCTTCTAGTACAAATTAATGTATGGAAGCGGGTTTAAATAATTGATAGGCTGGTTGATATTATGTTACTTTAATGAACCGAGAGTTAGCGTGACGTGCTTGTCTGAGCGTTTGATACGGTCTCTGCTGGTGGGTACATTTTCTTCATTTTATACAGGGTGAGCCACCTGAATTACTTCTACATTTTTTTGGGGTAGGAAGAAATGCTTCAGACAAAAGTTGTTTGATTTCTAGGTGTCCATTACGTGGTCTATATAACCTCTTTTTCAAGTGGAAGTGCTTAGGACATTGGAAGGTCAATTTAATTTCTTTAAATGGAACCACATATTTTTGAACTCCTACGATTGTAGCACTTTCGAGACAATTTCAACGATGTAGTCATTCAAGGTCAAGTGCCATGACTTCTCAACAGGAGAGTACCCCTGAGAGAATGTAAACGTAAACAAACTTTGCATAATGCTTAAGACTAAATTTCTGTAATTTGAAACTGACGAGAATATTCCATTTCATAAGCATTTGCGATATATTTCTGTTTTTCATCAATTTCATAGGTCACGACCTTGAATGACCTTGAATATTGAATATCGTTGAAATTGTCTCGAAAAGGGCTACAATCGTAGGAGATCAATAATAATGTGATACCATTTAAAAAAAAAAAACTACGTTGACCTTCTAATGTCCTAAGCACCTCCACTTGAAAAAAGTTACGTAGACCACGTAATGAGACCCCAGAAACCAAACAACTGTTGTCTAAAACATTTCTTCCTATCTCAAGAAACGTAGAAGTTATTCGGATGGCTCGTCTCAGGTGACTCACCTTGCATACTGATTTCGTGGCCAAGTCTTGGCCAATGGTATTCGTTGGTTTGGTCTATTGTTTATATCTAGACAGAGGAAATGCTACAAGCGAGTTTTCCCGGTCGGAGCTATGGGCGCAGGTAGTGAAGGAGGCGAGCTTCGACGTCGCGTCTCGTCGGTTCGATTCTTCGGGGTTTGACCTCGTGTAAGAAAGAGTCAACATAGGTTATACAAAGAAATTGCTAACAATTCGGATAGACACATTCTGGTTCTTTTTATAAAGCGATGTGAAACAGTAATACTTTTAGTGCCCAGTAAACCTTGTTTATTTGTTTACCTCTAAATGCGAGGCGTTACTATTACGTACCGTCGAAATATTTCAAATATTCTGGCAATTGATTCGTGGCGATATTATCTTTCAAGGTCATCTGAAAGTCATTGTATAGCAGGTCGTTGAATTCGTTTCGACGTTGCCTACAGTATTATGTAGTTAAAAATACCCAGTTCCATTAAAAGATATGACAGCGACCTTGACTTTTTTGTTGAAAATCGATTTTTTTTAAATTTTAAAAATTGCAATTTCTTGTCGGCTAAATACTGATTACCTTTGGTAGGAAACATTTTTCTGTCCGACAATCCGAAGGGGCTGAAAAAACGTGAGGACTAATTGGCGCCGCACCCTGTATACAGAATTGAATGCGGTAAATGCACAGGTTTAAGTAAAGAACGGAGCTGATAGAATAGACGGAGACGGAGGGTCGAACAGTCGCGAAGCCCACGAAAGTACGATAGAATACTTCTGTGAAGCCCACAGAAGTTTTGACAAAGTACATATATAAATCGCGTGATCAGTCGATCGTAGTCGCAGTGAGTCGCGTACAAGACAAGCAGAGCGAGCGTTTGTCGTCGGCCTATTTATACTGCTTTTGGGCCATCGGTCAGGAAAGGATAAGGAGTGGGAAGTTTGAAATTGTAAGGACGACAGCACCGACCGTTTGTTAGAGCATGAGGGCAATGCCTTAACGGCCGGTGCGTCTAAGGAGACAATGGAAAATAGGCAGTTGATTTGGCATATGAAATATAGGAACGATGGCCCGCGAGACAGATACGCATCGGTATGTAAACACGCACGACGTGGTCGTTCACCTGGATTTCGGCATCGAATGCTAACAGCTGAGCACGGTGCGAGTAAGAAAAACTACCGTGGCTGGTGGTTCTTATGCCGGGACCCAGGTGTATCGGGCAAGAAGAGGTTATTTATTTATTTATTTTGTTATTTAACGTCGATTTAACTGCCAGGGTCATTAGCGACGGGGATGGAACAATGAGATTTGGTACTGTGATCGGTGAGTGTACGATGGGTGTGTGTGTGTATGGACGTGTGCGTGAAGGACGTACAGTTTATAAAGGTGGGCTCCGAACCACCTTGAGCAACGCAGTATATAATATCACATAGAAGAATTTCCAGAGGTGACGGCGGTGGGATTCGAACTCACGACCACAGTGTTTGTAGTCGCGCGCTCTATCCACTGAGCCACTGCGCGCCCTGCAAGAAGAGGTATAAGAAATTTTAACTAGAAATAGCCGTGCAGTCGCGTGTCGAAGGCGAACGAAAAGATTTTGAACACTTTTAAAATAAAACCTTGGCGCCCAAGGCAAGACGCGCTAAATTTGCGTGGCAGTCAATGGGTTAACTGGTTCAGTGTATTAATATATTATTTTCACCAAGTTGAAATTATTAGTGAAAGATAAAAATTTCTATAAAAATAAATTTATAAATTAGTATTTCTTGATCGAACCGTTTCGTAACATTTGCATTCTAAAATCGGACATTTCATACGCGACAACCTAATAGATTTCCGACGATTCGAAAATTCCCGTTCGAACGAACACGGGCCGTCAACGTCGGGTTGTTTCGAAACGAAATTATGGTTATCGTTGGCCCAGAACGTCGGAGCCGCATCGGCAAGTCGGTATGCGGCAGACCGATGCCGCGCCAACAGGTTTCTGCTGCTCGCTACCCGCGTTCCCAACCCTTCCAATCGAAGACAATAAAAAAAATGAATTCTTCTGGAGAAGAGCATTCACAGGATTCTGAAATTGTGTTCCCGGCATGAATGTTCGAGAGTGGTCGATGCCCGGTCCCCGTGGGAGAAAGAGGTGGCGCATGGCGTGGCGCGTAACAACCGTCCTAACTTCTCGCTCATCGCGTATTCCAGTCAGCAGTTTCGAAAGAGCGAGTAACGTCCAATCCGTAGTCGAAACTGGGTCAACATTTGCTCACCAATCTGCGAAAAGAACGAAATACGTCCACAAGAACTTACCCGGTCCGACCCGATTCGACCGTCCTCGCGATGTCGAACGAGACTCGGCCAGATGGGCTCCTCGGCTGTCGATCTAGAATCCGAAACTTCGATATTTCCGATCCGTTTCTGAAATTGAGATCATCTCCCGTCTCGTACGAATTATCTCGTTCTATTTTCGATGCGGTTTCCAGCCTCGTTGTTTCGGTAAGTACTTACTTGTCGATTGAAATCATGTAACTTCTAGTAAGGACGTTTTAACACTATTTCTACCGACACTTCACGTATACCTACCGCGACCGGTCAAACGACCGGTCTTTAGCACAACTTCTATTTTTTAATGTAGAATGAAGATAATAGCCAATTTGACAGTATAAAAATATAGTTTCTTTTATTCAGAAGTATATAATGTACATTTTATTCGTTTTCGCCGCATGTTGATTTTGTAGCAGATTTGTATTTAATAAAAAATTTATTTTGTAGCAGATATGTATTTAATAAAAAATTTATTTTGTAGCAGATTTGTATTTAATAAAAAATTTATTTTGTAGCAGATTTGTATTTAATAAAAAATTTATTTTGTAGCAGATTTGTATTTAATAAAAAATTTATTTTGTAGCAGATTTGTATTTAATAAAAAATTAATTTTGTAGCAGATTTGTATTTAATAAAAAATTTATTTTGTAGCAGATTTGTATTTAATAAAAAATTTATTTTGTAACAGATTTGTATTTAATAAAAAATTGATGTAATTCTCGGTCCACGTGCGTGGCGCAAGGCAAAGAAAGATATACAATTGGTCGCACGTGGTTGCTCTACGGCGGAAGACGGAGTGAGAGCGAGACGAACGCGTAACGTACCGTTTCGTCTTGCTTTGTAACGGGGATGGAGGATGGCCACCGGCCTAATTATTGGCACGCGTATGTGCTCTCCCACGGTATTCCGCGAATTACGACGTCGCGGCCGCGGCCGAGTCGACGAATCGCGTCATCATGTTCGCAACGGCTGATCCGCGAAATCGGCGCGATATTCAAATCTGAATACATCCTGAACAAAATGTATTTCCTTCGCAACAAACAATTTCGAATCGACGTAAAGAATCGCTTTAATGGCGTCTCGCGCGATATTCCTCGCAATGTTACACCTATGCGCAGTGCAAAGATGCTGTTTAGCGCAGAACGAGGAATCTCAGGTGACAGCCAGCACGACAGAGTTAGCAAAAGAGGAGACAGACGGAATGGAGGAGGACCTTGATGTGACGGTGCCGATGACGGAACAGGTTATGGATCCGAACGTAAAAATAACGATCGTGCCGGACGTGGACGAGACCGGGGACGACTGGAACGCGAACTGGGACGCGAACAGGGTTATCCGGGACGTCGCGTATTACATCCGCGCTCACAAATTCCAGGACTTCGATCGGCGTTATTACAAGAGGCTCGAGGACTCGCCGAGCAGACTTTACGAGGAGTTCCCGAGGCGGCCTTTAAGATCTTTGCATTGGGAAGTGCGCAGGTATTGCTTTCCGTGCGCGATCGATCCCCCGATCCCCCGATTCCACAACGCTTTGTCGACCGGCGCTCGATTATTCCATAAACGGAGCCGAACCTATGCACTCTGCGCTATGCACTATGCACCCTGTAACCGTGCACCGTCGCCCGTTGTGCTTCAGAATTTCCCGGGTTTCGTCAACGTACCGACAATAACGGCGGCCTTTATTACCATGAAAAAGCGGGACTTGTTACCCATTCAACGGCTCCCGGTCGCTCTTTAATTAGTTGGTTTAACTTTTACCCAGGACCGTGCCGATTCTATATCGAACAACTACTAAGTGGATATATCTCGTTTTGTTTTACGATGACGCCATTTCTTCAAAACATAGCCAGAACATCGATTTTTGAATTATACTCGGTGGACTATTTTCCTTGTTAGTGATTTGATTTTTGTTTATAGTTTTTACCATTGATTTTTGTTATTACTGAATCAACCGATCAATATCTTTTTTTTCGATGTTACTATTTTGAAACATCTTCGAGATGATGACTGGACTGCGGATGTTTATGCAATTTCCAAATTTGTAGGCAAATTTTCAAAAAAACTGAATCAAATGAAATCTTATTTTTAGTTCTAGTAGCTGTATATCTGAAATAAATAAAAATCCTATTGAATTCTATTGAATTTTGTTCTAGCATTTTTTGAGAATTTTCAGAAGCCATAAATGGCTTTCTGTTCTGTTCGGTTTTCAATGATTTCCGTATCTTTCTTCAAAACGAGTGATATTACTGAAGAATCGAATGTCAACCAGTTTGTGCAAAGCAGAGGTGGGTCAAATTTCTTTGGAACAAGGAATAAAGAATAAAAAGAAGAAATAACATTATACTAAGGGAAAGGGAAAAAGGGAATCTATAAACAGATAAATGTGACTGGTGCCTGTGAGCCTTTATAGATATAACAAAAGGCTTTTGTGCAATCGTTTATCAATATTGTTAATTATATTAATTAATATTTATTAATAATATAAATTTGTATGCGCATTAGCTAACATATCGCTACCAAAGACTTTTAAAGGTTATAAGTACTGCTACTTTTTTCAAATCTGTTCTTTGCGTTTTAAAATTTTATTTTACCCCTAAAATGTCTGTCTGTTACAATCAATATACCTTGCAATTAAAATTCAGTCTTTTTCGTACGGAGTGGGCAGTCCACGGCGCACGCTTAACGCCAACAACGTCTACTCAACGTGCGCTCTTTCGTAAAAAGTACGCAGTCCACGTTGAGCTGCCTTGTACAGAGTGGGCGGTCCACGGCGCACGCTTAACGTCTGGAAACTCAGTTCTCAAAGGGTTAAACATTATGATTAATATTCGATGCGGTCACACAGACCGCGCGCGACCTCTCATGTCACAAAATAAGGCGCGACTATTCTAGGGTTAAGCCGAAACTATTACACCGATGTTCATAAATCCTTTTAATATGCTCACTGCTTTAAATAGTACGTTTCCATTTTTGTCATAAATGCTTTGAAATCGGCAAGTTTATTGACGAATAAATATCTAACCGACCCCGGTATTGATACTAATGAGAATTGACCAGCGTTGTCCGAGAAATGGTAACATTCGTGTAACTTTGTTCTAGAGCTTTCATTGTGCTTCAAACCGCGCCCATACAGTTTCGTACGCGATAAGGTTACATTTCATAATTTAACAGTGTAAATCGAGCCTCGGCCCGATTTGATCGATCATCAATATATTGTATTCCGGAAGACATGAATTATTACGGCCGACTACGGATAAAATAAGAACAACCTTGCGCGTCCAACATTTATCACTTAAAATTGGATTGAAACCTTGATCGGATACGGGACGTTTATATCTTCTTCTAGAGGCAGACGGGATGTGTTCCCTGTGACGGATGTTCGGCCCGATAGCGCGCGACTGTGAAACCTAAAAATCGAGATCGAGATCGAAATCGAGAGAAGCACGTATCGAGAGGTTTTGAAACATTTATTTTTCGATTCCTCTCCATGCAGATTCTCCAATTTTCAAGAGCTCAAATTCAAGCTACAAATGTATCATTTATGATACATTGATTGTAATTTATAAATAATTGCGAACTCATTCGAAAAAACTACACATTTCAGTCGATTAATCCGAGATACAAGGATTAAGAACAAGAGGTTCATAAAATTGAGTTGCATCCTAAAGGCATTTTCTAACTTTCAAAAATGCAAATTAAACATAAAAGAACCTGATTTATGCCATATTGATTAACACTTTAAAATAGTTAGGCTCTCATATTGAAAATCTAAAAGGTTCGATCAATAGTTTCGAGAAACAAAGATTAAGAGGAAGTGGTTCATCGAAATCGATTTTTCTAGAGTTTCTCGAGGAGATTCGTTAGCGCTGAGGATCGGAAATGAAAGCTATAGAGTGATTATAATTTGAAAATAAATACGATTTCATGCCGGAAATTTGAAAATCTCAATCGATTGGCCGCGAGAAGCCAGGATCAAACGGTTTCATGGAATTAATTTCCCGACGATGTTTTATAAATTTCCCGAGTCGTTCTCTTAGTTTTCGGGAGCGAAAGTTAAAGTTGGAAGAGTGCACTTTATGATAGATTCATTGCAATTTAAAAATACTTGGGGTCTCGCGCTTAAAATGTAAAAGTTTCAGTCAATTGGCCCGAGGAAATAGAACACAGGCGGGGAAAGGTTACCTAAATTTAATTTTTCGATGGCATCCAATGCAGTCTTTCAGTCTTTTAACACTAGACCTACCAAGCATTAACCCTTTGCGCTCCAAAGTACTTTAATTCTATAACCAAACTTTTTTTTTCGATCAAGAATATTTCCATTCTATATGATTTTTATCATTTTGAAGAAATGGAACTGATATAATACTTCATAGAATACTGAAATGTTTGGTAACGAATTTATTGAATATCAATTTAATAATGTAAACAATATTTTGAATAATGGTATAGTAATTTTTAGTGGTGCCTCAGAGTCACCACTGGAGTACTAAGGGTTAAAAGTATCTGGTGAATGTTGCCTTACGAAAATATCAACACTAAATTTATTGAGATCGTCTGTAATTTTCAATATAATAGATTCTTGGATAAGGAAGTTTATTGTATAATTTTCCATAAATTAATTTTTATAATTTCAATAATTGGAAAATATAAAACCGGTTATTTGACCGTGGTAGGTTTAGTGTTAATTTTCGAGAGCGCAGACTAAATCTAGAAGAACAAACTCCATGATAGATTAGTTGCAATTTGAAAAATTGTAATTGATAGCATCGAGAAACAAAAATGAATTGTTTCTGAAGGGTTTCATAAAATTGACTGTTAGATGGATTCCAATGAAGTTTTTCAAATTTTTTCAAATTTTCTAGAAAAACACCTCGACCAATTGCTTCGTGGAAAACGGACTACATACATATCGAAGAGGTTTCGTATAATTGATTTTTCGAAAACCTTACTGTAAAAATTTTTTCCTTTCCCAGAGCGCACAATTGAAGCTTGAAACTCGGCTTTTATGATAAATCGATAAAAAAAAAGACAAATTAGAAATATTGATCGATTAATTTATGAATTAAGAACGAATTCTGGAGGATTCCTTAAACTTGATTTTTTAATATCTTCTCGAAAAAAAGTTTTCTGTTTTAGAGAGCACAAATTACAATTGAGACAATGATCTTTGCGATCGAGATCGATCGGAATTGAAAGATAATGAGATCCTCGCGTTGCAAACCTAAATGATCGATTACAGATACTGCGAGGCGAGTTTCGTCGAGTGTCTGAAGTATCTCGAAAGAAACGTAAAGCTCGCAGCCTTGAGGCGAGAGGACGACACCATCACGATCATGAAAGAGCAGAATTGGAACCTCGAGCACAATACTAAGCAGGTCCTGGCCGCTCAAAAGGACTGTCAAGCCGCTCAGAAACATGACAGACTAACCGCGGTTCCCTTTCAAGGTCCAATAGGCAAGTGTCCGTATCCTCCTCCGGGATTCTTTAATCAAGGACCGCCGAGTTAACGATCAATATCCTAACACCGCAACGCCCGCTTTCGCAGTTTCTTCGATCTCTCCTCTCCACCTTCACAACATTCGGTAATTATTTACATTAGGGGCTTCCTCACCGGTTTTGATGAAGTTGAAATATATTGTCAAGGTCATCATTCTGAACAACTTTTTCCTATTCATGTTACCGCCGCTAAGGCTTTAGTTTCCGAGATATTCGCAAAAAAGTTTCAACATCTTGAAAAGTGATCGGAGTAGGTCTGGGTTAGATTTGAAATTGTGGCCGCCGATAACGCGGCCACGGTTACAACTTAAAACGACTTCAATCAGTTGAGACCCACTGTCTTGTCTGTTTATGTTTACGAACTGAAACGTGGAAATGAATCGTGTCGAACGCGAACTCATTTCATTGTCAGCTGTGTTAGCAGACAGAGTATTAAGCATGAAACTATACGAATTCTTGGATATCTGCGACAATCAAGAAAATATATAATAACCCAGTATATAAATATATAGATTGAAGTGGATAAGGTGGTATAAAATAATAAAGATTGTCCTCACTACGTTTATTAACACTATCGGTAAGCGCGAATGTCAGTACAGTGCTGGTGCTGTAGTCTCGGAGGCTTATAATCAACTGGCGACTCTCGTTGCATTCTTAAATACGTCGGGGTTAGAAAAGGCAAAAAGATAGGAGAGAAAAAGAAAAGAGAAAAGAAAAGGAGAACTTGATAAGACAGTGACAGCGATAGGGACAGCGGAAAAGAGTCATAAACAGAGAAAGCTAAGAGGTAGGCGAAGGACCGAGACTAACGAAAACCAGAACTCTGGCGACGTTGTCAAGGATGCATTGGCAATTCGTGATGGGCTGGTCATCAAACGTGCGACTAGCAGACAGGAAATAGAGAATAATAGCGTAACACAGTTGGAAAGGAAAGAGAAATTCTTAGAAGAAATATATGCATTGTCGTACGTGGTGATATCGCCACCACAAAATATACAGGGTGGCCCACATAACTCTGAACAGCTCAATATCTCGAAAGCTATGCTATCGATTTTAAAGTTCTTAGTCTTAAATTGCATGGAACTGAAGGGCCTTTCTGACTACATAAACGTGAAGTGGCCTCCCTTCCCCTTTAACGGGGGAGGGGAGGTACCTTTGTCATTTTAAATGGAACCCCCTATAAAATGTTCAATATTTAGATTCTACAGGAAAAAACAAGTCAGATTTTTTGTCAGATTATTATTATTTAATCTATAATTTAATCATCAAAAACTCCATTCCAATGTACTCCACGGTCCTAGTTAACGTCGAGAACTAGGCCATCACGGGAAGCGAGACGCGCGGTCGGTTGGAGTGGGGGTAATCGCCTCAGATCGAGCAACTTCCGTCTGTGCCTGGTACACGTATAACTATGAATATAAAGATTTCGTATGAACTTGAAGAAGCGAGGAAGAAGCATTGCAACTTCTCTTCATTCTTCTCTCCATTACCGGTATAAAGCTATACACTGTTGACCAATTCCATCGGAATGCAATTGGACGGTTGTAGCTTTGAATATTAAAATATTCTACGAACTCGAAGAAGCGAAGAAGAAACAAGGATTTAAACAGTTTCACGATTGTTCCGATGGCTGTTTCAGAACGGTTCCAGTGGCGGACGACAGTGAGCTACTACATGTGCTGGTACACGATGTTAGGCGTGCCAGAACTGAGCATTTTCGGCGAGGCCTGCGACAATAACGCGAACTGCGAGATCGACGGCGGGAACGGTGATCCACGAGCCGACGACACCAAACCGTATGCCTGCGCGCTTTATAGTTTCTGTCCCGATCACTGCTGTCCCATGAGACACATCATACACATGTCGGACTGCTATCGCTCGCCGCAAAACCCCTGCCACGATGGGAACACGGCATGTGCGTAGAAATCAACTACCCGCTTCTCCATCTCTCTCTCTCTCTCTCTCTCTCTCTCTCTCTCTCTCTCTCTCTCTCTCTCTCTCTCTCTCTCTCTCTCTCTCTCTTCATCTCTGGTCCTAAGAGGATTGCTTCCGTTTTCCGAGCCAAACACCTCGGCTAATTTCGTTCCGGAATATTGCGTTTCATCGGCCATGAAACACGCTGTTATCGCGGCGTCTGCTATTCCTCGCCGCGATATTTATCAATTATGCGCTTCGCTTAACGACCCGCCGCGCCTGTTGACGTCTATGTAGTAGCTGCGTTTGCAAATTTCTTTGCTTGTCCCGACGACGCGACGTTTCTCACGAATTCCGTCGACGAGGGCCAGCTCGTAAAGAGACTTGGATTCAATTTTAGGATTGCAGGGAAATTGTTATTCTGAATCGGTGGTAGATTTCAAGTAACTACGTTATTCTGTATCAATGCTGGGACATTTTAATGCATGAAAATCGTCAACAACCAAATGCCCTGTATTAGTCACAGTGATCGGTTAAATCGAGAGGCATACAGTTTACCACCTCTGTGATGACCAGAGTAATATGTGATACTTTGCGCGGTACGTCACGTGACCAGTCTACGGTCTTAGTGGGGGACGTTGGAGTGTGCTCAGGTAGTGGAAGGGGAAAAGGAGGAGAGCAGGATTTCAAACACTTAAATCTAGGTCTACATATGGATTAATTAATCCAATAAATCGAATTATTGCAGACTCTAGCACTCACTATAATCGTATTGATTTTTTTAGTGAGTCTTTACACACTTTTAAAAGACAATTACGTGGGATTATCGGATAATACCATACCTTTTGTAGCATGAGTTTTGTGCATGTCCCTCCTTTGTTATATTATGTATAGTTTTGATGGTTTGAAGTTTCTACTTTTTGAACCATCTTGCAGACTTTGTCCACATGGGTGTCTAGGGGATAAACATAATCCTTAACCATTAAGCTGTTTTTGACGAGTATCCTCGTCATGAAGAAATGGCACAGTTTTTTGATATGACGAATATACTCGTCATGCGTAAAAAAATAGCTAAAATTTCCTGTTTACATTGCAATTTTAGTGGAAACTAAAATATATTTTTTAAATTTCAAGATGTTTAGAATATTTGGAGGCCAAGACGAAATAAAACAGACTAATACGACAATATAAATAATTATTATGAAAAAACTGTGTACAGTGTGCACAAAGTAGTTCGCTTACTTTTTGCGACAAATTTTAGGCACACACTTATCAAAGAAGTCGCAACATCTAACTGGTTAAAACGAGTGTATCAAACCATACATATTTTATCATATTTTTCAAGTGCTGTATGGAAATTGAATAATATATAATAATACATTAACAACCAAATGCCCTGTATTAGTCACAGTGAGGTCAGATCGGTTAAATCGAGGGGAATACAGTTTACCACCTCTCTGATGACCAGAGTAATATGTAACGCGTTGCGGGGCACGTCACGTGACCAGTCTACGGTCTTAGTGGGGGACGTTGGAGTGTGCTCAGATAGTAAGTAAGAAAGTAAAGAAAGAACTGGCAGACCGCGGAAGCTAACTGTGAGAGAGGAGCGTCGAATCGTCCGAATTATTAAAAAAAAATCAGATACCAGTGCATCGGAAATCGCTACACACCTTCAAGAATATATGCACAAGGAAGTTCATCCGAAAACAGTACGAAGAGTGCTACACCGGGGAGGATGTAACAGCAGAGTTGCAAGAAGGAAACCACTCGTCAGCAAAGTAAATAAAAAAAAAGAGATTAGAATTTGCAAAAGAATACATAAACGCTAGCGACGACTTCTGGAAGAATGTAATATTTTCCGATGAGTCGAAATTTAATATTTTTGAGTCGGATGGTCATAAAAAAGTGTGGCGGAAAGCTAATACTGAATTGGATCCCAAGAATATGCTACCGACGACGAAACACGGAGGTGGAAGTGCGATGGTGTGGGGATGTATTGTTGCTTCGGGAGTCGGAAAATTAGTAGTAATAGATAGAATAATGGATAAACATTTATATTTAAATATTTTAAAAGAAAATTTACAAGAAAGTGCAAATAAATTAGGTATTGGGAGAACATTTTACTTTCAACAAGACTGTGATCCGAAACATACAGCCCATATAGTGCGTCAGTGGTTGTTATATAATACTCCCCACATGTTAGCAACTCCTCCGCAATCACCTGATTTAAATCCCATCTGAACATGTACGGGCGAAACTTGAAAAGAATGTACGAAAATACGACATAACATCAAAAGAATATTTAAAAGAAACATTAAAAAGAGAATGGTGTAATTTAGAACCCGACTTCATTAAAAGCTTAGTGTTATCAATGCCCAATAGATTACACGAAGTAATTCGTCGGAAGGGCTATCCGACTAAGTATTAATTTAGAAAATTCCCGTTCAATTAATTACAACATTTGTAATAATGAAATGTACGAATACTTTTGTCCCTGCAGTTCATCGACATTTTGTGAAATTTTTGCCATTGTAAGTTACGAAATGATGTAATTAAGTTTCGTTTTTGCTCATTTGTTGTTATAAGTGTTATATACAATATACAGCTAAATATGTTTAAATACAATTAATAATGTAAAAGATATTGTTGCTTTCATTTCTATGTGCAAAGTGTACGAATACTTTTGCCCCCCGCTGTATGTTATCTGACACGTTGTATAGCAATAAATCAAATGTTGCTTGTTCACAGCCAACAAAGAATGCACACTGAATCGCCAAGACAACCAGGAGTTCCTCAGTCTACTAGCATTTGTTGTTATAAGTGTTATATACAATATACAGCTAAATATGTTTAAGTACAATTAATAATGTAAAAGATATTGTTGCTTTCATTTCTATGTGCAAAGTGTACGAATACTTTTGTCCCCCACTGTATGTTATCTGACACGTTATATAGCAATAAATCAAATTTTGCTCGTTCACAGCCAACAAAGAATGCACCCTGAATCGCCAAGACAACCAGGAGTTCCTCAGTCTACTAGCATTTGTTGTTATAAGTGTTATATACAGTATACAGCTAAATATGTTTAAATACAATTAATAATGTAAAAGATATTGTTGCTTTCATTTCTATGTGCAAAGTGTACGAATACTTTTGTCCCCCGCTGTATGTTATCTGACACGTTGTATAGCAATAAATAAAATTTTGCTCGTTCACAGCCAACAAAGAATGCACCCTGAATCGCCAGGACAACCAGGAGTTCCTCAGTCTACTAGCATTTGTTGTTATAAGTGTTATATACAATATACAGATAAATGTGTACGAATTACTTTAAATATGTTTAAATGCAATTAATAATGTATTGTTGCTTTTATTTCTATGTGCAAAGTGTACGAATACTTTTGTCCCCCGCTGTATGTTATCTGACACGTTGTATAGCAATAAATAAAATTTTGCTCGTTCACAGCCAACAAAGAATGCACCCTGAATCGCCAAGACAACCAGGAGTTCCTCAGTCTACTAGCATTTGTTGTTATAAGTGTTATATACAATATACAGCTAAATATGTTTAAATGCCAATTAATAATGTAAAAGATATTGTTGCTTTCATTTCTATGTGCAAAGTGTACGAATACTTTTGTCCCCCGCTGTATGTTATCTGACACGTTGTATAGCAATAAATCAAATTTTGCTCGTTCACAGCCAACAAAGAATGCACCCTGAATCGCCAGGACAACCAGGAGTTCCTCAGTCTACTAGCATTTGTTGTTATAAGTGTTATATACAATATACAGCTAAATATGTTTAAATACAATTAATAATGTATTGTTGCTTTTATTTCTATGTGCAAAGTGTACGAATACTTTTGTCCCCCGCTGTATGTTATCTGACACGTTGTATAGCAATAAATAAAATTTTGCTCGTTCACAGCCAACAAAGAATGCACCCTGAATCGCCAAGACAACCAGGAGTTCCTCAGTCTACTAGCATTTGTTGTTATAAGTGTTATATACAATATACAGCTAAATATGTTTAAATGCCAATTAATAATGTAAAAGATATTGTTGCTTTCATTTCTATGTGCAAAGTGTACGAATACTTTTGTCCCCCGCTGTATGTTATCTGACACGTTGTATAGAAATAAATCAAATTTTGCTCGTTCACAGCCAACAAAGAATGCACCCTGAATCGCCAAGATAACCAGGAGTTCCTCAGTCTACTAGCATTTGTTCTTATAAGTGTTATATACAATATACAGCTAAATATGTTTAAATACAATTAATAATGTAAAAGATATTGTTGCTTTCATTTCTATGTGCAAAGTGTACGAATACTTTTGTCCCCCGCTGTATGTTATCTGACACGTTGTATAGCAATAAATAAAATTTTGCTCGTTCACAGCCAACAAAGAATGCACCCTGAATCGCCAAGACAACCAGGAGTTCCTCAGTCTACTAGCCAATCAGATAAACATCAGCTGTCACTGTCGAGAAAAAGGATACGAATGGTCGTCCCGATACGGGATCTGCGTGGACGTGAACGAATGCACTCGTGGCACCCACGATTGTTCCTCGGAGGATGGCGAGATGTGCGTCAACATGCCCGGCCGCTACGAGTGCGTCTGCAAATTCGGCTACGCCCGTGAACCTGGACAGAAAAGTTGCACCGTCAGCACCGACCTGAGAGACGCTCTGACTATACCTGGAAACGAGGAAAACGACACGGAAACCAAGAGCATCATCGAGACGATCATCGACGAGGTTACGAGGTCGACCAGTAATTGCCTCGAGACAGATTCCTCCTTGCTTCGTGTAATTGTGTTCTTCAGCTCGTACAGACTGATATATTGTTTTGTTCGTTGTTGGTCTAGATTTATTGACACTTGATTTAACGTTTCATGAGATCGATTGCACCTTGTTGTGATATGGTTATCTGGCTCGTGCGAAGCAGTCAACAGTTTTATTTTATCATTAGCATAATACGGAAGTGGAAAGCGCCGATTCATGCTGAGACTGGCCGTGGCCTTTACTTACGTACGATTGAGATGTTAATAGAGTTGATTGTTAGGTATTACTGTTAGGACAGTCGATGATAGTGGTGATACAATGTGGCACATTGTGATGCTTCAAACATAATCTGTTATCAAAGAAAATAAATTGTTTAATTTCTTTCTGTTTCTAAACACTGTAAAATGTCTGGTTTCTTTCTGATTCTAGGCGTAATAAAATATCTTATTTGAAATCACAAATGAAATACTAATGGTTTATTTAAAGAGCGAACCAAAGGTGGATCAAGGATTGTTCTAAAGTCTTTTAGCACTTGATTACTAGGTGTTATTGTTAGGATAGTGGATGATAGTGGTGATACAATGTGGCACATTGTAATGCTTCAAACATAATCTGTTTTTAAAGAAAATAAATGGGTTAATTTCTTTCTGTTTCTAAACACTGTAAAATGTCTGGTTTCTTTCTGATTCTAGGCATAATAAAATATCTTATTTGAAATCACAAATGAAATACTAATGGTTTATTTAAAGAGCAAAGCAAAGGATCAAGGTCATCCTGAGGGCATCCTAATGTCTTTTAACAATTATTTCTACGGAGGACATGAAGGAGTCCTTGAAAGAGTATTATGGTAATCGAAGAAAGTATTCCTTCAAGCGAGCCATCATGTTACGTTAATTTCGGCACTCTACCTCGTGGAATTTCTGCCTGTTACAATTCAAATTTTAATCTTGCGCGTAACAGTGCGATTCCGTGTGTTCCGTACGCTATCGCGAATGACCCATTTCGACGGTTATTTGCGCCGGTATGGGAGGAACCACGATCTTCCTATGGCTTTCGGTATTTAGCGTAATAGGCACGGATAGAAACGGTTAACGTTTACCGCCCTTTCCTTTCTAGACACTCCGCGAATCTCATTCTTGAATGGCGACTTAAAAGTACCTCTAAAAATGGCGAATGGACAACCTGAATATATTTATATCGGATGATCCACTTGCAGATTACATTTGGTCCTAATGTTTCAATCAATAATATTAAAACTTGAAACTCTACCTACCGGTAATATTCTAATAGTATTTCTAAAAACCAGAGATCAACAGTCGAGAATGTCTCAATGAATTGTTCGTAAGCAATTTCATTCTTCTCTTGATGTCAAATATACTCGTGAAAGCAGAAACGATTATTGTAATTTCTTGATGAATAGTATAGTCGTCGATAACACAAACGCTTACACATATCTACACGACGAGTATACTTGTCGAGGGGGAAAAATTTCTATTTTTTTATGACGAGTATATTCGGCAAAATACAACGACATTATTGTCATTCCTTGATGACGAATATACTCGTCGAAAGCAAAAACCTCAAATCTTGATAACTGTTGGGGGAAGAAAATTGTCATACCTCGATGACGAGTATACTCGTCCAAAGCAAAAACAACTCATATCTTGATAACTTGGGAGAAGAATTTTCATATCTTGATGACGAGTATACTCGTCAAGGCACATACAGCTGTCGCATTTTGATGACGAGTATACTCGTCGAAAGCACAAACTCTTAAATCTTGATAACAAGTATACTTGTTGGGGGAAGAACATTGTCATATCTTGATGACGAGTATACTCGGCAAGGCACATAGCTGTCGCATTTTGATGACGAGTATACTCGTCGAAAGCAAAAACAACTCATATCTTGATAACTTGGGGGAAGAATTTTCATATCTTGATGACGAGTATACTCGTCAAGGCACATTCAGCTGTCGCATTTTGATGACGAGTATACTCGTCGAAAGCACAAACAACTCATATCTTGATAACTTGGGAGAAGAATTTTCATATCTTGATGACGAGTATACTCGTCAAGGCACATACAGCTGTCGCATTTTGATGACGAGTATACTCGTCGAAAGCACAAACTCTTAAATCTTGATAACAAGTATACTTGTTGGGGGAAGAACATTGTCATATCTTGATGACGAGTATACTCGGCAAGGCACATAGCTGTCGCATTTTGATGACGAGTATACTCGTCGAAAGCAAAAACAACTCATATCTTGATAACTTGGGGGAAGAATTTTCATATCTTGATGACGAGTATACTCGTCAAGGCACATTCAGCTGTCGCATTTTGATGACGAGTATACTCGTCGAAAGCACAAACAACTCATATCTTGATAACTTGGGGCAAGAAAATTGTCATACCTTGATGACGAGTATACTCGTCAAGGCACATAGCTGTCGCATTTTGATGACGAGTATACTCGTCCTAAGCACAAGCAATCGACATATCTTCCCAACGAGTATACTTGTTGAATGGGAAAAAAAATGTCTATATTTTTCATGACGAATATACTCGCAACAATGAGTTCAATTGACATCCACATTTCCACGTCTGCCTAACAATGACGTTGCTCGTAGAATAGCTTAGTTGCCAATGGTTATACGATAGCATACAGAACGAACCTGACGCGGATCCCAGACGGTAAACGAGTTTAAAACGGAAAATCGATTTGGCGAGGGGTGGTTTACCTCGAGAGGAAGGAAGAGTGTGTCCCGGCGATGCCGAGTCCAGCGATATTAGGAAAGCGTTCAAATTCTAAGAGCGAACCACTCTTGAATGGCATCTGCACCACCTTTCCGGGCTACTAATGGCTCGGAAAGGGTCGATCTTTCAACGGCGACTCTTATATCGCGTTTCGTCCATTCAGAATCAAGTCCACGCTCGGGAAAAGGATCGCAAGCCGTGTCGCGTGATAAAGTGATTTGACCGTAGACCTTGCTAAGCAGAGGGAGGGAGAGAAAGAGAAGGGAGAACACTTTACGAAATCAGGTGATGCGTAGGTGGGTATAAAGACGGTCGTTACTTTTGTACGTTGCCATTAGCCCTCTCTGTCGAAGAGAGACACAAGCCAGGGCTGACGTGAAAGCGACCCGTTCATTTTCCGCGTAAACCGTTTCGAACCGATTCGAGCGATTTTCTCTCTCGTGTCTTTCGACAATTCGGGACAGCTCGATCTCTACTTCGACCCCGACCAACTAAAAGCCGTGTTGATTTTTTGGGAAACGACTCGGCAAAGATTTAATCCGTGTAAGTCCTTTCGACCTCCATTCGCTGTGTTCGAGTCTCTAAGTGACCATGCTGCTCGTTCCGAACTCGACTCTCTTTGAAGTTGGACAAATTCTCTTTGGAAATGCTGACTATTCTGTCTAAGAACGACCTATTTACCACTAGACATAATTTGACGAGCTACGGTCAGCTATTTTTCTGATCTAGGTAATGCAAATTGTTTCTATCGTGTTTGGAAATCGATTCCCTGTGATTTTGAGAAAAATTATAATTTTATTGGGAAGTAATTACCCGAACTTGCTGTTGAAAGTCTCTGTAATCTTTTGTTTAGTCTATCGATTATATTATTATCAAAGTAACTGTAGACACTGCAAGATAGCGGAACGTGTTCAAACAAAATGGAATAGGCCAGGGCTGGGCACGGTTGGGGCTCCTCAAACGCTTGCTTCTCCCACCAATCTCTCTTTCATGCAGCGCGCACGTTCGTTGCGTACGCTGATGTCTCGTGTCTTCGCGTAGACCAGGGATGGGCAATTTTGCCTCAATTGAGGCAAAACCGTCCACACCGTAGCGCCCTCTGTCCCCTTCCACCAAGCGCCGTACAATGGGGCAACGAAGACACGAGATATCAGCCTACGCAACAAATGTGCGCACTGCATAAAAGAAAGGTGGTGGGAGAAGCAGGCGTTTGACGGGCTCCACCCGTGCCCACCACTGGTTTAGCATATGCCTTGCATATATGTAGTACTTCATTATAGATACGTTACTATCTGAAACTAAATTCACGCAGTTCTGGTATTACCACCTTTCGGAAAACAGCGAGAACTTATTCAACCTCTTAATATTTATGACAAGGACGAGCAACTGCAATTTAAAGTAATAGACAGAATAAAAGACAGATTGAAGACTATCGATGCGATATTTCTAACCTACTTAAATTACTGAAGATGGGAAAGAATTTCAAAGCAGCTTCTGTTTCTTGGAACGGGAACAGAAATTTATTTTGCACGAAGATGCACTGTCTGACGATGAATCGTTCGCGCTATTTCCATTGAAAATATACAAATTTCCAGAAAAAAAGAAGCTGAAGGGAAGAACAGTGTCTCGTCCGGTTCCGTTAATGGAGGGTCTATTGTATTCGTTTACTTGTAGCTCTCTCGGTTCCGTGATTGCGAACGATTAGGGAATCGTGGCCCTGTACGACCCGGAAAAAGCAGTATTTCAGTCGAAACAATTAGACGTTTCCTGTTTTCTTTTACGAGTCGACGTCCACACGGTGTGGCACGCGATCGCCTCGCTGAAAGCAACGATCTCACTTTCGATTCGACCCGTAGAGCGAGTTGCATAATCGAGGCAAACGACGCGACGCGACTCGAATCGCGTCGACGATTCGTCCGATTGCGACTATAAATCCTCACGCAAACTTACCGCCTCAGTAAATTATTTTACAGAAATCAGAACGGTGTGGAAAATGTTTGTTCTACCAACCAGAAACTTTCGACTGTTAGAAACGAGTTTGTTATTGCTTTTCGCGGAACGTGACGTTCCTGCATGGCAGAATTACTGCGCGAGTCAGTTTGTATGCCAATATGTTTACGACTGTGAGTCTTTCGTTTCTTGTACACTACTCTTTAATGATGAGCAATTATCTTTTTACGTTAGTACAATAAACCATTTTTGTATGCGCAGTGAGTCGGTAGAAACTACCTCCTGGCATAGTTCGTTGTTTGTTGACTTTAACGAATATTATGTGAAATGAAATTTGTTGTATCGAAGAAGCTAAGCAAAATGAGTACAATTTGATTTTTTGATGTCTTATATGTTTTGTAATAGCAAGGTGAACTTGCGTTCTGAAATGGTCACCCGATATATTTTATCCTCCTGGCATAGTTCGTTATTTGTTGACTTTATCGAAAATTATGTGAAATGAAATTTGTTGTATCGAAGAAGCTAAGCAAAATGAGTACAATTTGATTTTTTGATGTCTTATATGTTTTGTAATAGCAAGGTGAACTTGCGTTCTGAAATGGTCACCCGATATGTTTTATCCTCCTGGCATAGTTCGTTATTTGTTGACTTTATCGAAAATTGTGTGAGGTGAAATTTGTTGTATCGAAGAAGTTAAGAAAAATGAGTACAATTTGATTTTTTGATGTCTTATATTTTTTGTAATATCAAGGTGAACTTGCGTTCTGAAATGGTCACCCGATATATTTTATTATACTCTGTTACAGCCACTGATAAATCGAATTCAAAGACCTATAATATGATGACTATGCAGTGGATTTTACGAGTATATTATAAAAAAATTGAGTAGGGGTAACTTAAAACTGTAAAAACAATAACAAAAATTTAAAGATATTGTTACATTATTTGCTACGAATATAACATGTGAAGAAACAAAATAAATTTCTATTCTATCTCTATCAGTTTGTTGCAATCCGTGCAGAAAATGTTTATTTCGCATACAGATCCGCTGTCTAATGATGACCTTTAGATGACCTTGCACCTCAAAATTTGTGAAGATCAACTTCTGATACTTCTGTCTTCCGGACAGATGATGAAGGTCGTTTCGAGTTGATGTTATACATTTATGCACACGATGCAGTAAACAAGTGCATATAGTTCAATGCAAAAAAAGCATTGGATGACTATGGAATTTTCGACAAAATGACCTTGACTGCAAAATATTCTTGCTTTTAGAGTTGCAGATGGTAGATTAAAATTATTAAAACTTTTCAATACTTTTCTTGGAAGAATTTTATTTTTGCCTTTCAGATTGGAATTTTTTAAAATTTTAGATTGATTTCCGTTTTTTTTTTTCGAATTTGAGATGGTAGATCGGATGCGTTTGCAAGTGCAGGGATAAGTAACTGCGAACGAAATGAGAAATATTTTTAAAAATTTTAGATTGATTTCCGTTTTTTTTTTTTTAGAATTCGAGATGGTAGATCGGATGCGTTTGCAAGTGCAGGGATAAGTAACTGCGAACGAAATGAGAAATATTTTTAAAAATTTTAGATTGATTTCCGTTTTTTTCTTTAGAATTCGAGATGGTAGATCGGATTTTGCGGATGCGTTTGCAAGTGCAGGGATAAGTAACTGCGAACGAAATGAGAAATATTGTGTCGGCGCACGCATTATTCAGCTTATTTATCGTTTTTGCCGAACCGGCATCGGTGACCGTGCGAAATGAGATGCCCTCGTTTAGAGCGCAATTACGGGCTGCAACGAATTGCAGCTGAAAATGCTCGGCCACTGAGTCGCGCGTCCCGTAAATCAGGTATTTTGCTTTCGCAACCGAGTCAATGATACGTCGTTTCGTTCGGTTACGATATTTTCTCCGTTATATCGTTTTCATGGTAATATCGCGTCGCCCGTCGCATCGGGGCGCTTATTAATTTACGGTAATTAACTCGTACAGCCCGTTCATTGTCCGGCTGGCTAGCTGTTCCCGCTCCTCTGCGGGAATCCTGAAAAATTCATCGATGCGCAGATTTCGCCATACTGTCGCAGAAAGTGCAGTCAGTCAGAGAACTGATCATCCAAATTGCTTAAAAACATCAGCATCTAAATTTAATCGACATTCGCAACCAAAAAATATATTTGTGAAAGCAAATCAATTATAGTATGTGTGAATTGATTCGCTCCATTTGGATTTAAACACCCAGTATAGAAACAGAGCCTGAGATTTCAAGTTGTTTATAAAATAATAGCCAATCGTTCCTTCGCGACATGCAATATCGAGTTATTAGGATATCGTATCCTTCGCTCTTCTGATAATCACCGTTCTGTTAAGATATATTAGGGGGACCGGAAAGTAATGTCGTTTCTGTTCATGTCACTATTTGATTGTCATTTATCAGCTCATTTTTTCCCTGTAGAATCTAAATATGTAACATTTTATAGGGGGTTCCATTTAAAATTACAAAGGTACCTCCCCTCCCCCGTTAAAGGGGAAGGGAGGCCACTTCACGTTTACGTAGTCAGAAAGGCCCTTCAGTTCCATGCAATTTAAGACTAAGAACTTTAAAATCGATGGCATAATTTTCGAGATATTGAGCTGTTCAGAGTTATGTGGGCCACCCTGTATATTTTGCTCAAAAACCAATTGATTTTTATCGATCCGGCATTGAAAATTTGTACACTAGATTGCAAAAGGTTGTTGATCATGAGGGTGATTATATCATTGATTAAAAATAAAAACTCGTTAAAAATTTATGTGTTTGAATTTAATGTAAGAAAACGACATTACTTTCCGGTCCCCCTAATACATCAGCAATGGGCAAGGGTGGAGACCCTCAAACGCCTGCTTCTCCCACCAACCTCTCTTTTATGCGCGAGGCCTGCGCACTGTACGCGACGGCGGATGCTGGTGGGGGACAGTGGGCACTATGGTGGGGACGGTGTCCCCAAATGCCCATCCCTGATGTACATTATATGTTCCTTAAAATTGTGTTCTGAATAAATTGTTTTTTGTTCAATGATCTTTGCGTTGCTTGATCTTCTACTGCAATAGTGTATTTAAAACCTCCCACAATATGAAGCGGCGGAAAAAGAAAGTAATTCAGAAAAATCCGATCGACTTATCCCATTAATTTTTGCTCGAATAAGGGGCAACCACATTAAGAATAGTCACATCGATCTTTCTGAATGCAGACAAAGGTTTAAAACCACAAAATTTCATTCCAGTATCCATAGGAGCACTGTGCAGCCTCCAATGGCGTAGAATCGACTGAATTTCATATAACAGAAATGCAGAATAATTAAAATTAATTTGATTTAGCAGAAAGCAATTTGACATTAATTCACGGAATTCAATTCGTATCTTTCAAATGCTTAACACTAGATTTACGGGGCCCGTCAAAATGACTGATTCAAAAATTTTTAATTTACGATTATTAAAATTGTAAGAAGGCATTCGTGAGGAATTATTAAATAGATTTATTTTTTTGTGTACATATTACAATAAAAATCGCTGAGGATCTAAGTAAATACAATTTTATTATGTTCATAAAGCAATGTAAAATAATCAATTTAGTGCTCCGTAAACCTAGTGTTAACTGTAGACAGCGTTCAGAATTCTGAAAAATTGAAATTTGTCTTTGGCAGGCGATCGGAAAGATTGGTTCGACTCGCGTGAAATCGTGGGCGTTAATTAGCCTTGATCGGCGAATGATTTTCTATTTGGCCGGATTAAATATCGGTGCCGTTTCCCCCTCAGAAGGTTTTCTAATCTCGTTCGGTCCTTGTCCGAACACACCGGCGTTCTATTAAGTAGCGATCGATATCGACTCTGGGCGCCCCCATCAGAATTGCAAATCCTAAAACCGCTTACGGTAATTGCGACACCGATCCCGGAGTTCTCCGCTCTGTAACGAACATCGTCCTATTCATAATCGGCGGCGCGTGCACCTCGGAATTATTTAACAGCGGCAAGGGTCAGTGATTTTAGAACAGAACTTCCGGGAATCTGTTTAGCAAATAGAGTGGCTCGTATGTTTCCCCGTAGAAAGTTTGTTGCGTGTATTTATACGCAGTGCGAGTGAGTTATTACATTCTGCGTTCTAATTAACACTTTTGTTTAGCGAGAACCTGATGGAGAGCTTCTAGACGGCTGTACTGTGTAACTAGGATCTTAATCATTTTTCTTTCAGTAATAATTTCACCCTACAATCTCATTTGTACTTTCTTAGCGTTTTCCTTCAGGCGTCCTTTTTCCATATCGCCAAGCAGAATTTTCATTTGCATTTAATAGAGTGGAGATTTTATACACCTGTGGCAAAAACGAGTAGGCGCAATTTGAAAGAACAGAAAGATTAAAAGTATTTTAAAATATCAATGTGTGGCGGCTAGTTACTATGCTCGTCAACAGAGGGACACTACGACAACACCCACTGTAAATATTTTATAGATTATATTTGATCACAAGACGGTCTCAACATGATGAAATATTTCATTTTCTCATTCTCGAATTCGTTTCATATTAAAGACAAACAGAAAAGACACTAGTGTAGAGGCAGGTATGTCGAAGTTTGCAAAAACAAGTCTCGATTCGTCGATAGGAGAAGAGAAGCAAACGAAACGTACGAGTGGAAGTACAGTGATGATAGGAGGCAAACATTGACGTCAACATGGATCGAACTTATCGGCATCGCTTGATACGCATTGTCCGTTAGACCGTCGCGACGTCTTTCGGTCCGGTAGTCGCGCGGTTCCTTCGAAATTGGAGCGATTCTGGAAATTCTACATCCACAAACAATGTAGAGCGTATAGCCGGTGTTGCGGTTGCAGCGAGAATCCAGCCACGGTGAACAAGTACATACATACGGCTACGCGGCGAAACACGCGCGTTCCGAAAAATGCACATATTCATAGATGGAAATAAAGTCGGCGTTCGCATATAGACGGAAACGTTACAGAGGAACGCGTCGAATAGCAGGATACGCGAAAAATTCGTGCGGTCCTTCGTTCCGCGGCGTTCCAGTTCGAATTATTCCGTTCGACGCGAGCTACGGTGGTCTGCGCCATGTCATCGATTTCATAGCTTGGAAAACATGCGATTAGCTTCAAAGTATTTATAAATATTTTTTAAAGATGTACATTTGAACATACTAGAAATTCGTGAAAACGTGACGCCTCCTTCTACAGAAAACTCAGCACTACCCAAGTTTTATGCATGTGTTTTTTGCTGTGACTAACAATATAATTTGTACTGCGGATTTTAGGTGTTTAAGACAAAAATGAGTAGCTGTAATTTAAAACAGTAATTTGAAGTAATTAAATATTATTTTGTTGTTTCGTTGTTATTTGTTATTTTGTTATTTTGTTATTTTGTTATTTTGTTATTTTGTTATTTTGTTATTTTGTTATTTTGTTATTTTGTTATTTTGTTATTTTGTTATTTTGTTATTTTGTTATTTTGTTATTTTGTTATTTTGTTATTTTGTTATTTTGTTATTTTGTTATTTTGTTATTTTGTTATTTTGTTATTTTGTTATTTTGTTATTTTGTTATTTTGTTATTTTGTTATTTTGTTATTTTGTTATTTTGTTATTTTGTTATTTTGTTATTTTGTTATTTTGTTATTTTGTTATTTTGTTATTTTGTTATTTTGTTATTTTGTTATTTTGTTATTTTGTTATTTTGTTATTTTGTTATTTTGTTATTTTGTTATTTTGTTATTTTGTTATTTTGTTATTTTGTTATTTTGTTATTTTGTTATTTTGTTATTTTGTTATTTTGTTATTTTGTTATTTTGTTATTTTGTTATTTTGTTATTTTGTTATTTTGTTATTTTGTTATTTTGTTATTTTGTTATTTTGTTATTTTGTTATTTTGTTATTTTGTTATTTTGTTATTTTGTTATTTTGTTATTTTGTTATTTTGTTATTTTGTTATTTTGTTATTTTGTTATTTTGTTATTTTGTTATTTTGTTATTTTGTTATTTTGTTATTTTGTTATTTTGTTATTTTGTTATTTTGTTATTTTGTTATTTTGTTATTTTGTTATTTTGTTATTTTGTTATTTTGTTATTTTGTTATTTTGTTATTTTGTTATTTTGTTATTTTGTTATTTTGTTATTTTGTTATTTTGTTATTTTGTTATTTTGTTATTTTGTTATTTTGTTATTTTGTTATTTTGTTATTTTGTTATTTTGTTATTTTGTTATTTTAACTCTTGTATTATTTTCTGTGGGCCATGGACAAATGGATTACGGCACTGAATTATTATGATAATAGATACTTGCAATAGTATGTTGCAAGAACGCGTATACTTATACAACGGATACAACAATTTAGATTATATACAGGGTGTCTCATCCGATTTTAACATCTTGATTTCTTCGCGTTAGTCCCACCGAAAAAATGTTTTAGATATGAATTAAATGTAATCAGTTTATTCATAGGTGAACGCGTTAAGGTCATATGAAGGTCAACTTCATTATTTTCAGTGCAATTATATACTTTTGAACGTTAAACCTACCAATGCGGGTCAAATGACCTGTTTCAGATTTTTTTATTTCATAATGATTGAAGTTATCATGATGCTCCCACTGAAAGTGAGCATACGCGCTGTTTTGTTTTAAAGTATACATTAAAATAAAAATCGCACAAAACCTAAATAAATTCAATCGTCCCATATTAGTCAGCTTCAATGGTCGGTAGGTTTAGTGTTAACCCTCAGCACTCGATTGGCGACTCTGAGGCGCCACTACAAATTGCTCCACCATTGTTCAGAATATTGTTTACATGATTATATTTGTTTATATGTAATAAATGACCAAACATTTAAATATTGTATGAGGTACTATGTCAGTTTCGTACGTATATAATGAAAAAAATTATGTACAATAGAAATATTCTAGGTTAGAAGAAATGTTTGGTTTTTTTAGTTGAAATAGCTCCGAGTGCAAAAGGTTAATATTTAGTGTTAATATGTCAACCGATGCAGTTGGACATTCTTTATAAAAAAGTATTAACCTATTTATGTAGAAAAATTAGTCGTTTAGGAGATATTTCGATTTAAATAATTCCAAGACACCACTACTGTAAGAGGTTCGCTTTTATTCCTTAAAAAATGAAAATTCCTTGGATCAATTTGCAAGAAACGGGAGTTAGAATGGAATAGTTTATTTTGTCTCTTAATAACTATAATAAACTCTAACAGTAATCATAAATTCGCCTAATGTTTTTACTATTCTGAGCACTAGTTTAGTCGCGTCCTCATTCAATACATTGTACTCTACTCATTTTTGTTCGAAACGGATAAAATTCATAGTCTACATGTAGTTTATCAGAAGAAATTCAGGATCCGTTTGCCGGAGGGTCATGAAAGATATTATGAATTATTTGAAATTCAACTCGGATCGGAGGAACATAAAAATATAGTTTAGTGCAACTGGCTGTCTTTCGGAAAACACAGTGCGGCGTCACGACGCCATTTCGCTCGGCTCGATGAGCTGCGCCGGCCCCGTTGTATGAATGCAAATTAATGATTGTTTCGTTTCACCGGAATTATTTAGCAAAGCATTCCGTTCAACGAATTCTGCGACCAACTGTTTAATATTTATAACGATCGGCGAACCGCTTTGCCTATTGTTTACGCGAAACCGCCTATCAGCGGCTGTTCTTATCGGGGATCGAAATAAACAGATATCTCTTGTTTTTTAAACAAAAAAGCTGATAGGCGAACCTACGGTCAGTTCATTCGTGAAAATATATGTTCGTGTGGTATTTTTGCGGAAAGGAATGATAATACTTGAGAATATTTCCGAAAAGTATTCTTATGCAACAAATAATTCCAAAATCTGATTTATATGATGGTCATTGATAGTCCCACGTGAACCATTTACTTTAAAATATTTATTAAACAGTATTCTGCAAGAAAAACAGAATCAAGATTTACAGTGTGAATTATCTACGTTAATATATTAAACTAATTACGTGTATAGAACATCGATTTAACTGCAATAATTTTGTAAAACATATTATTAGGAATATTCATCGAATAATATTCAGTATTTGTTACAACACATAACTACAACAAACTTAAAATAGTGTGAATATTAAAAAGATTTAAAAATATGAATTATTATTTTCAGTTTATTCAAATTATGAAAAGGAAGAGGAAGTTTCTGTTTGGCTCCCATTTCTTGCAATTAATACAATGCGCATAAAGATCCGCAGTCTACTCGTTATCGATGAAAAATAGTTGTTTTTGTGTTTCATAAATTCTATTCGAACGTTCACTTAGAAGAACGTTTCTTTATCTGTTATTATTTGATCTTGCAACGTGAGAACGTTTTTTGAAAACATTCCGTAACACTTTCGTTTGGCGAATTTTGCAACGAGGACGGGTCTGTCAAAAGCATAATACTCGGCGCTGACCTAACATCACGATCCTCAACCGCAGACACCGGAAGATACCTTTACACCAAAGGGCGAAGACAGTTTAGGGTTCGTTTCGGGTACAGACTCGGTCGAACTGGGAGTTCGATGAGCTTCCACTTACTCGACTGCCGTTTCTAATGCTCTCCAGTTGCTTGCAGGGTTGTATAGTGCTCCGTAACGCGCGACGATACCCATCGAGACCCACTTTTAGGCCAACGCGTTGCAACGTCCCCTCAGTGGGCGAAGAAATCGACGAAGAAGAAGAGAATTCGCAGATGATGGCCGGTTTTCAAATTTCCGTTTGTGTTATCGGAAGTGAGCAAAAATATACCAATTTTGTTTCATTTAAAACGCAATCAAATTTCTATGCAACATGGGTCCATTTTATTATCTGAAATCCTGTGCCGCAAAGAGTTAAATCGTACTGCATATTTTCACTGCAACAGTCTTATAGCTTACAAAAAAAACGAATCCAACGAGGTGCAATATGTTGACCTTCGCGTGACCTTGAAAAAAATATATAGCATTCCATTTAAAAAATTGGAGGTCACCTTCGTTTCTACCAAAATAATGTAAATACAACAATTTTTCGTCTATCATTTTGTTCTAATATTTACTACTTACAAAAAAAATTGCCAGCTAGTAATAGCCTGAACACCCTGTATATTCGACGGTAAATGCTGTCTGGCGTTGGGCAACTTTCTCCTAAAAGAGTTCTCAAGCAAGATTTCTCGAGGAAACGGGTCTCGGATTAGGGGAACTCCTAAGTGTCCGGCTACTTTCGTCGATGTACGCGTACTCGAGGATCGGATCGGATGCGAAACGAGTTCGGGAACGTGGAAGTGGTCTCCTGTCGCGGGGAAGCAGTCCGAAATTTCGTTATTAGTTCGGAATTTTGAGAGGAGAATTCTCCGAGGTTTTCGAGTGGGTTGATCAACGTAAGCTTGACCGCGAGTCGAGTCGAGTCCTGGTTCTTTCTGGATAGCTCGCGAGCGGCCATCGATGCGGTAAATTGGCAGACAGATTACCGGCAAGCAGGAACTCTGCTCTCCGCGGTCCAGTTTGAATAGTCACTTTAATTCACTCTTCTCGGGAATCAGTTACTTTGATTCGGTCTCGTCGAAACTTTGCCTTTTTACCCGAAAGTGGATCGGACCCTGTTGAACCAACGTAGCCCCGTGCTCCTGGTTCGCCGGCCGCGAAACTTTCCTCGCGATTTTGCAACATGCGGCGGCATAGCGAACCGATCGCATGTACGAAGTGCGTTAGGCTCTGTCCACAGTTGTTAACGCGCGTCATTAAAAATCGTCTTTCATCTAATAGAGCAATTCCTGCGCGATGTTATACCTGCGTCGATATGTTCGCATCATTTACTTGTAGTTTAACATGTCCATCGCCCAATCATAAAAATCACACGAAATTAAAGCAATATATTTAACAAAACAAAAACTACGAAGTTTAGTTTTGTAATATTAATTACTGTTTCAAACCGCTTCGTAAAAATTAATTTTCAATTCTGTATAAATAATTCCGTCACCCAGACATGGGTGACATGGAGACGAAATGGTTCTAATATTTTTCTTGTTTTATGCTTGATCTACTAATTTTCATCGGAAATGCATAAAATTCGCGTCTAGCAACAATAGAACTGATGATCAATTTATTTGCGTCACAATACGAGAAATGGGACGAATATTGCTGTCTACGGTATTGTCTACAAAAGAAATTATAAAAATTCAGTGTCGCTAAACGTACATCCTAAAATTGATTGTTTTAATGTTCAACTTATGCAAAATGTTTTTCTTGTAATTTGGTCACTGGACTACGCATATCCACTTTAGTTGCAAGAAGTTGGCATTAAATAGAAAATGATTTCGTTGATAAAAAAATGTTAACAAGTTCATAGTAACGTGACGGTATCATTAAATTGTTCTGATATTTTTTACTGTTTCATGTTTTACCTACTTTTGCCATAAATACGTATGATCCGCATATTTTTTCATATTTTACTAGTACGATACATGTATTGGGTACATTGTATTTAATGGAAAGAAGAAAAACATTGTCTATCAACGCCAATTTGTTTTTTTTTTAGAGTGTATGCAAAAAGCGAGTTTGCTGCAGCATATATGGACACAACTTTAGGTTCAACGTTAGACGTAGTACATAATAGTAGGTGCAGCGGCTAGCCGGCTGCAACTTGTACACTTTCTTTTCTCATGGATCAGTCGATCGGTATGACTCTGCGCGAGTGGTACACGAACCGAGAGCTCCTCGTCACAGGAGCTACCAGCGATGTTGGCAGAGCCTTGATAGAGAAGCTGCTTCGCTCTTTTCCCGACACGAAGATCTACGTTGTCGTCAGATCGAGGCATGGGTTCAGTAAGGACGACAGAATCAAGCAGATCTTCTTGACTCCACGGTATGAATTGTGCTCTGTTGTGTAACACTGAACCTACCAGATTATATACAAGGTGGCCCACATAACTCTGAACAGCTCAATATCTCGAAAACTATGCCATCGATTTTAAAGTTCTTAGTCTTAAATTGCATGGAACTGAAGGGCCTTTCCGACTACATAAACGTGAAGTGGCCTCCCTTCCCCTTTAACGGGGGAGGGGAGGTACCTTTGTAATTTTAAATGGAACCAACTATAAAATGTTACATATTTAGATTCTACAGGAAAAAACAAGTCAATTTTGTCTGAAACATTTTTTTGTCAGATACTTCCATGATGAGATATAACAGTTTGAAGTTTCGAGTTGTAGGTACTTGAAGCGCTCGGAAATAGCGTTATGGAATTATACGCGCTCGAGTCCTTTGCTTATTCGTGAAGAAATAAAATGTACTTTAAATTAAATGTTCAAAATGTCCGCCACGGGCTTGTAAACATTTATTTACTCGAAACATCAAAGTTGTTCTAACATTTTTTAACATTTCGGGAGTCACTGAAGCGCAAGCGTCACGTATTCTTTGTTTCATATCCTCTTTTGTCGTCGGTGGTTCAAACATAACTTTGTCCTTTACATATCCCCGTAAGAAAAAATCTAATGGTGCTAGATCGGGGGATCGAGGAGGCCATTGACGAGGTCCCCCACGACCTATCCATTTGTTCCCAAATTTTTCGTTCAAAAATTGCCTGGTGATGATCGCAAAATGTGGAGGAGCGCCGTTTTGTTGGAACCACATTTCTCTTCTAACGTGCAGTGGCGCATCTTCCAAAAGCGCGGGCAAATGATTTTTTAATAAATCACAATAACTTGCAGATGTTACAGTTTCTTGAAAAAAATAAGGTCCAATCACAAAATCTCCTATTAGGCCACACCAAACATTTAAAGACCATCGATGTTGAAAGGGAACGCATCGCATCCAATTTGGGTTTTCCACGGCCCAATAATGCAGATTATGTCTATTTACATGCCCTGAATTCATAAAAGTGTCCTCATCGGAAAAAAGTATTTTGCACAAAAAGTCATTTTCCACAACACCCTGCAGCCGCTCACAAAATCTTACGCGGTGATCGTAATCTGCTATCGAAAGCTCTTGTGATAAAACCATGTGATATGGATGATACTTTTGCCGTTTCAAAATTCGTTGAGTCGATGAACGACTAATATGTGATGTTTGTGCAAGTGTACGTTGACTAATATGAGGATTTAATGTAACTGCAGCAAGAATACTGGCACTATTATTTTCATTAGCGACAGCTTTAGGTTTATTGCGAGTTTTTTTACATAATTCACCGTGCTCGCGAAGCCGCTTTTCTAAATTACGAAATGTTGCATGACATTTTTTGATCCCATAACGTTCAAAAAACATCACTGCTGCACGCCGATAATTTTTTTGGCATTCACCTAACGTTAATAACATATTCACTTCTGTGTCAAAAGTAGCCATAATCACGATGTTACTGCTTGAATAACAGCTCTAAACTGAAAACGTTTTCATAGATAAGTGAGTCAAACTCAAAAATTGTAAATATTATTGTTTGTGTTTCTTCACGAATAAGCAATGGACTCAAGCGCGTATAATTCCATAACGCTATTTCCGAGAGCTTCAAGTACCTACAACTCGAAACTTCAAACTGTTATATCTCATCATGGAAGTATCTGACAAAAAAATGTTTCAGACAAAATTGACTTGTTTTTTCCTGTAGAATCTAAATATGTAACATGTTTATAGGGGGTTCCATTGAAAATTACAAAGGTACCTCCCCTCCTCCGTTAAAAGGGAAGGGAGGCCACTTCAGTTCCATGCAATTTAAGACTAAGAACTTTAAAATCGGTGGCATAGTTTTCGAGATATTGAGCTGCTCAGAGTTATGTGTTATCACCATCGCTCGACTTCTGTCGCGCGCGGCCGTCTCTGTCAATACGCCTCTAGGTCGCGCTCTGATTGGTCCGTGTTTTTCGTTAATAACTCCTTAACAAAGCCGAAACGGCCATTTTTGCAAAGGAAAATGTCGCTTCAAGTGGCCTCAGGAACCTCCCCTTTAAAGGAAATCAGACATTTTTGGGACACCCTGTATGTGTGTATAAACATGGGATGAACTACTACTTTTAGTGATTCGTGATTTTCGTGATCGCTTCTGATTGGCGGAAAGCAATACTGTACTTCGCAAGTTTTAATACTGTGAAAAATCACCGTGATTTCGGACGAACGTGATCGAATCACGAGTGATTCGGCAGTAGCAGTTTTTCCCATCCCTAGGTACATATGTATAATTTTCATGGTTGCCAACAAGGCGCAACAGTAAAAATTAAATGAAGTCTCAATAAACGCGTGTCTGGAATTTCTATACGAGAATCTAGTCGCTTTGATTGCTGGATGGATCTAGCATTAATTTAAAATGTATGTCCATTGCAGACGAAATGGGCAATATTTTTGAGCGTATTATTCATCGTAATATCTCCGCTCCGGTACATTTTGCGCGCGTTTATTTCGGAGGACGGTTAATTTTATCCATTTTTGATTGCATATCTGGAACGACTAAATAAATTGACACGGAGCCCGACGCGGCGCAGCGCGTTGCAGCGCGGTGCACCGGCAGCCACTGAATTACTAATGAAAAGCTAATCTGCCCGTGCCGCGTCTAATGAACTCATGATTAGAATGGAATGCCGTGCCATCTAACGAATGGCTGATTAAAGTCGCCCGCAATATCTAACGAATATGCATCGCGTCGCACAGTCACCGACTGATTACAGCGATAGGATGCAATGTACACCGTCCGACCGCCGGGGAAACGCAAACGAGACGCCGCAATCCTTCGCAAACAATCAATCGGCAAGACGCCGGGAACAATAATCGTCGAATCGTCTTACTCAAATTTTAACAATTGAACGAGCACAAACGGGACTGATAAGTTTGTTATTTATAGATCTTTATGCGAAATAAAAAAGGTTTAAATCGGTGGTAAGACGCAGGATACAAATAAAAAAATTTCTCCTTAAATCTTTTTAATAACACCACAGCTCTAAACTTTGAGTACCTATTTTTATCATAAATGCATAAAATCCGCAGTCTAATTATTTAGCTTTCTAATAAAAACGAGATTGAATTCATTTAGATTTTCTACCATTTTTATTATAACATATGCTCGAATAATCGATTAAATAATTGCTCGTGAGGACAATTGTATAATTTCAATAATTGTAAAGGTATGTGTTGAGTAATTTCATTAAAGACGGGTCGACTATTTATTTCAAGCTTAACGCACAAAAAATTCACAAAAATTAATTTTTCGATAAATTATAAAAAAAGGAGACTAATAAACGTTTAGAAGCCGATATAAATTCAATGGCTAACGTTACAACAAAAATTGGATTCTTAGCAAATGAACAGCTAAATTTGAAAGAGATCAACGGTGTTTCCGGACTTATGAAAAAATTATTTATAAGAAAGTCACATTATTCCAACGTGTGCATCCAACGATGGTGCAGAATTTTCTTCAAAACCTATTTTTACGATGTTTCAATAGCAAGAAATTTCAAGAAACAAGTGGAGAACATAAACATTCATTCCATTTCGTAATAACTTTAATAAGCAACAAATCGCGTAATCGTATTTTTAAAATCGTTTGACATTTTCACTGTTTTAGATTTCATCTGTTCATTTTTATTGTAAATGCATAAAATCCCAATCATTGCCATTCACTTTAATTTTTGTACAACTTTTATCACACGAAGTCGAGTAAGGGTATTTGTGTCACTATTTCCCATGAATGCATATTTATTGCTACAATAATTGTGAAATAAAACATCGAGAACCGGTTACCAAATCTGCAGTAGCGTATCAATTACAACGACTGTGTCGAAACAGGCCTGCAAAGTTCACAAACCGGTAATAAAAATACGTCCTCGTTGCATCCCGGTTACTGTTGCATAAGTATTACACCGTGCGTCGATTCTTGTGTTTCGACGTCGGAGTGCATCGCTGGCAGTGATGCCAGAACGGTTGAATCGAGGGGAATACAGTTTACCACCTCTCTGATGACCAGAGTATTATGTAAAGGGGCCCCTAGACGGTCAAATAATATTGTCAATGTAGGTTGACCAATAATATTGAAGCTCCCGCCAATACGTTTGAATAATCTCGCCCATCTAGCTATCAATACGGCGACTACGCACTGTTGTTTTGAAAAATAGTTGTGTACTCTGCCAGCCATTTTGTCTGTACGACCAGTACGACGTCCGAGTGGAAACTAACGAAATATTGACAACTAAACCTCCTAAACGTCAATGCGCGTATCAATATGGCTGCCGTCAATGCGCTTCAATCAAAATTTCTATCAATATGCTTCAATACACGGTGTCCCAAAAATGTCTGAGTTCCTTTAAAGGGGAGGTTTCTGAGGCCATTTGAAGCGACATTTTCCTTTGCAAAAATGGCCGTTTCGGCTTTGTTAAGGAGTTATTAACGAAAAACACGGATCAATCAGAGCGCGACCTAGAGGCGTATTGGCAGAGACGGCCGCGCGCGACAGAAGTCGAGCGATGGTGATACACCGCGGTCGAAAACAAAGGAACAAACAAGAGAAGAAAATTTTTCGAGTCCTATGTCGGATAGTTCAAATTTGAATATGTTGTAGTCTTTAGTAGCCTATGAAGGAATCTCGAAGGATTTTATGAAATCTTAACAATTTTCTTCTCTTGTTTGTTCCTTGCTTTCGACCGCAGTGTATCACCATCGCTCGACTTCTGTCGCGTTCGACCGTCTCTGCCAACACGCCTCTAGGTCGCGCTCTGATTGGTCCGTGTTTTTCGTTAATAACTCCTTAACAAAGCCGAAACGGCCATTTTTGCAAAGGAAAATGTCGCTTCAAATGGCCTCAGGAACCACCCCCTTTAAAGGAACTCAGACATTTTTGAGACACCCTGTATATTGACACTGCGTTTGAATCCCTTCTAAACGGTCAATATGCCCTTTCAATGCGCCTCGTCAATATTATTGATGGGCGTATTGACAATATTCTCGATCCTCTCGGGGCCCCTTAACCTTCCGTCGGGCGCAATGCCTCGACCGCCGAGTTCGGGCGCAATGTTCTTGACGGGCACACATTCAAAAAACACAATAAACACCTAATTAAGTTCATTCGTACAACTGCTGTTAGGGAAATACTGCACTTGGTACCATCTATACTTGAAGGAACGCTCTTTTGGGCCCTCCCCAAGGGTGGGGGTGACTGAGTCGCTTGTGTTTTCCAGATACTTACTCGCTACCTGAACCTTCGGCACTGGGACTTTACGATACGGTCAATGTATTTTCACAAAATTAATGAAAACTCTTACATTATTTAAATTAAAGCGAAGATAATAAATAATTTTTATGCTAATATTTCGAAAATACGTAACTTCAAAAAATGTGATGAGTTCGGACGCACTGAGCTGATCTGAACAAAACTTGAATAACTTCCGGTAATGATGGTCAAAGGCAAACTAAGTGGAAAGGATCCTTAGAGCACGTCAAAACAGGCAGTTACTGGGAACGCCGAATGACAATGTTGCCTGGTGGGGGGGAGAGGTACCCAAATAACCGCGCTGTGCCTCTCAGATCAGTTGCGCCCGACGGAAGGTTAATATAGAATTTATTGTTACGCTAGATCACTAAGCACTACTATGCTTGCAATTAGAGCAGGCATGTCCAGAAGTAGCTCACTTGGACGCAAAGTCCAATGGAAACAAACAGGATGGATAATGTATTGGTATAGAAGCGCGCGATGTTTGGACGGGAGTCTTTTGTGGATCCTCATTTCTTTTGATCGATCAGGCACTGACCTCACCAGCTGTCTTCAATCAGTGTGCATACGAACGCAACTGTGTGCGGACGATTTCTCTTGCATAAACACATTTTCTTAAAACGTTGAATTCAATTGTTTTCTATGTGGGTACACTCGATGACTCCACATTAATTAAACTAACATTTTATTCTCCGTGCGCGAAAGTGGAATTGACGTGCGTCAAACGCGAATTAGTTGTGCGCGATTCCGGTACGCATATTGCATATGTGCATTTTTGTGAATAGTTACACTTGTGAGGATTCCGTTCAACATTTATGAACATAATGGACACCACTTTATAGTGATTTCGAGTGAATTGCGTGTGTGAGAACAATTAAAATGCGAAAGGGCATTGTGATGTCGAATCGGTCACCTCGAATTCGGGAACTTGGATCCGACAGGATTTACGAAGAAGGGTGTAGAGACCAACTCCGGAGAATAAACACGTTTATTCGGTTAAAAGGCACGATTACGATAACCGTGGCCCCTACTTTCAAGCTTATATTTGTGCTCCTGGGATCATTTTAAGAAAAAAAAATGTGTATATAACAAGTATCCAATGGGCTCCGTTTAGCCGGTAAAGTAGATTTATTGTTTTTTATAAAACTGCAAATATCTCGGAAACTATGCGAGATATGGTAAAATATCAAGAGACCTTTTTTGTAGAATATTGAATTTTATATAAAAAACGTTAAAAAAATATTCCCTGGAATCTTGTGGATTTTTATTTTGTTATTTGCCGACAGTCGCGAAAGAGTAGATCACTTAGTTTTCGACATATTCGAAACTACTCCTGGATTTTCGTATGCGTGGTCGGGCCGGCCCTCTCCGCCCCCACTCACGATCTAACCCAAACTCATTCTGTTCACATAATCTTCCCATTGTAGATGTTATCCAGAATTTGGTCTTTTCAGAACTTGGTACCATCTATACTTGAAGGAACGCTCTTTTGGGCCCTCCCCAAGGGTGGCGGTGACTGAGTCGCTTGTGTTTTCCAGATATTTACTCGCTACCTAAACCTTCGGCACTGGGACTTTACGATACGGTCAATGTATTTTCACAAAATTAATGAAAACTCTTACATTATTTAAATTAAAGCGAAGATAATAAATAATTTTTATGCTAATATTTCGAAAATACGTAACTTCAAAAAATGTGATGAGTTCGGACGCACTGAGCTGATCTGAACAAAACTTGAATAACTTCCGGTAATGATGGTCAAAGGCAAACCAAGTGGAAAGGATCCTTAGAGCACGTCAAAACAGGCAGTTACTGGGAACGCCGAATGACAATGTTGCCTGGTGGGGGGAAGAGGCACCCAAATAACCGCGCTGTGCCTCTCAGATCAGTTGCGCCCGACGGAAGGTTAATATAGAATTTATTGTTACGCTAGATCACTAAGCACTACTATACTTGCAATTAGAGCAGGCATGTCCAGAAGTAGCTCACTTGGACGCAAATTCCAATGGAAACAAACAGGATAGATAATGTATTGGTATAGAAGCGCGCGATGTTTGGACGGGAGTTTTTTTGTGGATCCTCATTTCTTTTGATCGATCAGGCACTGACCTCACCAGCTGTCTTCAATCAGTGTGCATACGAACGCAACTGTGTGCGGACGATTCCTCTTGCATAAACACATTTTCTTAAAACGTTGAATTCAATTGTTTTCTATGTGGGTACACTCGAAGACTTCGCATTAATTAAACTAACATCTTATTCTCCGTGCGCGAAAGTGGAATTGACGTGCGTCAAACGCGAATTAGTTGTGCGCGATTCCGGTACGCATATTGCATATGTGCATTTTTGTGAATAGTTACACTTGTGAGGATTCCATTCAACATTTATGGACATAATGGACACCACTTTTGGATGGATCTGGCATCACTGATCGCTGTTGCATTCGTGCGTTTCTCTGGAATCGTATACGTACATGGGGCAAAATCGAAATTTTCAGGATTTCGACAGGCTAACGAAAATGGAGATAATTGTGTCGAATATGGACCAATTAATGTGTATTCCAGCGCCGTGTTTTCCTGCCGATTACGGTTGAGAATGACAAACACGGCCACCGTCTGCATTAATTAACCGGACAAACACACCAGTTTTCCATGGACTCGGCCATGGGCTTTCTGATCGTTTACCGCGTCGAATTTTCAATGCCTCTATTATTACATGTGACGTGGATAAAGCGACTATCAAAATTAATTTGCAAGTCCGCCGTGTCATAACGAAGCGAGCCGATTTTTACGCGCCACCGAATTCCGGCCCGAATATGCGAATATCCTGTTGGCCGAGGTCGTGGTCAACTATGATACAGTCATGCGCTCGTACAATGTAATCTAACGATAAACTTTAATATAAATTTCCATTACAATTTATGAAGTAACCAAACTTGTTAAGAATCTATGAGATTTAAGAAGAACACGCGGTTGTGGGGTCTCAGATTATTTCGAAACTTTGCATATTGGTAGATTCCGTTCTCCTGTTTGTGAAAATATAGCATTATAGGGTCAGATACTTAATAAGTTTTGAGATATTTACATTGGAAACTTCATTATACCCGTTAGGTACAGTTTTTATAATAAAAACATTTGCACATGTTTCTGTCATTTATGTTTTGTTTGTTTCTACTTGTTTTTATTTGTTTCTATGTTCATTGTATTTTGTGTGTAATGTATGGTTTTTATGTTATTCTTCTTTCCTTTTCAGGCACAGTTGATGAATTTAGTGTTTATTTATATATTACGATGCTTTTAAATAAAATTTTGATATTATGTTTCCTATAGATATTATGAGTGCATTTTTCATTTGTAAAATCGAGTCAATTAAAATAGATAAACTGAACTGAACTGAACTGGCCTTCCTAGTACCAACTTATACTTTGCACCACGAGAGAACCGTACCGCGGGAAGACCGGTTTTCGTTCGCTGCTGCGCATCTTCGCCCTGATTGGTGGTTTTCTCACTCCGTACGTTCCCTTTCCCAATGAGAGGTTCGCTGCGCCTTCCACGACGAGTCAAGCTGCGCGAAACGGTACGGCTCTCTCGTGGTGCAGCATATAGTACCTTACCATCACGCCGCACAGTGGTCCCGATCGAGAAATACGGGGACATTTTGGTATAACTTTTAAACTATTAAAGATATCGAAGTGAAATTTGGAGTGAAGAATATTAACAAGAATTCATTTTTAATACTGTAAAATGTAATATACTTTATGTTTATATAATAGCCTTTCTTGAAATTTTTAAGTATGTGTACAAGTATAACAAATTTTAGCACTTTTTCTTTTAAATAAACAGGTCCAAATTAATTAATTAGTTAATAATACTCTTCTACTTGTTTAACGAATCGCTAGTTGAGTAAACTTGTTTCTGTATTTTCCAGAATCTCCAGGTAAGTTTTTAAAATTCACAAAGTCTATGGTACCTGTATAAAGCACAAATTAAAATATAAGCAATAGTAAATACAATAAGTTTAATTCGTGATCAGTTGAAAATTATGTGACACAGAATTAAATTAATTATTCTTACCTTCTCCGTTAAAAGTTTAATGAAGATATTTCAATTGTAAATATCACAAAAGATATTGATTATCTGACCCTATAATGCTATATTTTCATAAACAGGAGAACGAAATCTACCAATACGCAAAGTTTCGAGAAAATCTGAGACCCCATGACCGCGTCTTCTCCTTGTAAAAATCAATCTTGTCTTCTCTGTTCATATATTGTATTATGAACCATTCACACGCAAACCTATCTTAACTAAAAAATTGAAACAGTTTATCTGATCTAGATTATTTCTGTCGCATATCACATTTTTCATTTTATCTATATATGAAATCAACTACGCTGAAATGTTTAGTAATTCATTAAATACAGAGTCGTTTTGAAAAATTGTTTCGAATGATATAATAATTTAGCGGTGTTACAGTTTAAATACGCTGCTCTTCTCTTGCGTAACGTTCGCGAGCATCGATATGAAATAAATTCATTTAAAACGTTTTTGATCAAATCGATGGTAGACGGGTTATTTGAAATATCAATTTTTATTGACTCGACATTGAAAACAGTAATGCCAATTCGATCAATTTGGATCAGAAAATAATCCAATCAGGCTTTTATCGAACTGTCGTAATAAATAAAAGAGTGTGTTCGTGTTCGATATTCATCGAGTAATTTAATCACAATTATTTTTATAGTATTGTTTATACCTTTTGGGTAGCCCCAAGCTAAATCGGTGATACGAAACTCGAGCGATTCTGCCAATAAATTATGTTTAATGAGCTGTTCTGTATACGGCACGGTAGGGTTAATGAAACCCGATTGCTACCTATCTCCACTGGATGTCCACTTAATTTGGCCCATGGCTGTGTATTTTGCAAATGGTTTTTGTCGGACGCAGGCTGCCGCGAAATCTGTTTTTGCCCCCCGTAGTGAGAGAACAACGCTGACCGGAACACGTGGATCTCTCGATCCGATGCAATGCGATGCGATGCGATGAGATGGTTCGCGAGTTACTAGTGCACGCGGCGTACACGTAGAAATTGGATCGCAGCATTACGTGATCGTCCACCGTAACGATGGCGGTTGCATCGGAAGACACGCGAGGCAAAATTCAAGCTACGTCTACCACTACGAAGCGCCGAGTGTTTACACTGTCGGCGAAATTTATTTTCATTGGATTTTCATTGCACGCTTCACCGTCGACGGATTTTCGTCACCCTCGTGAAACGCGTACTTTCGAGCCACAAACCACTGATTCTTCTCGCAAACTGACCGCAAACTCGACTCGCTGCATCGAATTCCCAGAAATTAACCTTCACGTGTTCTTGAAAAGTAGTTCCACAGATCCCAAGGAAATAGTTCTCCTATCTTTTATTTACATTTCAAACGGACACATGTTCTCAGTTATACTTGAAACGAGCACATTTATATTGTCACAATTCGATCCGACACGTGATGCTTCATTTGTGTTGTTGCACTTCAAGCGAACACGTTATGTTCACGTCTAAATGGTTCACAAATGAAATGGTTTCGCAATATTGAAAAACACAATGTAAGTTCATTTTAACCGCGCGGAACTTTATTTATCAATTTTTTAAAAGATATTTCCTAATGTAACATTTTATTCGGTTAAACTGTACTTTGGAGGACCAATTTTTTAAAACTTATTTTTATGCAGTCCTACAGATTTCGACGAGAAAACACCGAAAATGAAAGTCTTATTGCCAGGAGTTTACTGGTTCAGAAGTTATACGTATCTAAAGTTGAGCACTTTTTGACAGGTTAAAGCGCCGCCATATTGATATATTTGCTAGGTGGTACACGTAAGATCGTCTGAGTAGTACCGAGCAGATCCGTTATAGGGCAGCACAAGCACGTACGAAATAATATAACACATGTACGAAATCAAAATGCGGAACATGCGCTAATACTACTTAGCCCAGTGGTGAGCACGGGTGGAGCCCGTCATACGCCTGCTTCTCCCACCAACCTCTCTTTCATGCAGCGCGCACGTTCGTTGCGTACGCTGATGTCTCGTGTCTTCGTTGCTCCATTGTACCGCGCTTGCTGGAAGGGGACAGAGGACGTTACGGTGTTGACGGTTTTGCCTCAATTGTGGCAAAATTGCCCATCTCTGACTTAGCCGATACGCTAAACACCACTGATATACAGTCGTGGACAAAATTAAGTGGACAGAACATAAATTCTGAATAATCTCTATTTTCATTTATTGCGTTATAAATTTATTGCAGATGTTTAACATGAAAAATGTTTATACACAACGAAAGAATTTATTTAGTATGTAAAAGCATAAATATAATGTTTCTGTTAATTTTTATGCATATTTGTTTGTATGGGTGTCTTTGAGACCGTGGACAAAATTAAGTGGACGCAGAGGACATTCTGTGTTGGGACGGAAAAAATGTAAACAAACGTTTGACTCTCGCATTGTGCGGTGTCATTCGTCCTCGGTAGACATTGAACTTTTGTTTAAACAAGATTAGAAATATAAACCGAGCATGTCTAAGAGACGAGAAAAATTTCCCGTGCACCTGCGAAAGTTAATTGTTTCAGAGTGCAAAAATAAACTAAGTTATCGTAAAATGGCTGAAAAATACAAAGTTTCTAAGAGTACAGTGCATACAATTTATCACAAGTATTTACAGTATGATACTGTTGAAAATTTAATCGGTCGAGGACGAGAACGTAGCACAAATCCATACGATGATAGACAAATTGTAAGAGAAACTCAACGTATTCCATCGATAACATCACGAAATATTGTTGAAACTCTACAATTAAATATTTCTTCAAGAACTGTGAGACAAAGATTAAAAGATGTTAATCTGAAGAATTGTTTAACTAGACGCAAGCCACACATTAGTAAACTTCATAAAAAGAGTTGTTTCGCTTTTGCAAAAAAATATGTGAATAAGCCATTATTATTTTGGAAAAAAATTATATGGAGTGACGAGAGCAAATTTGAGTCATTAAATTAAAAAAGAAGAGAACACGCGTATGGAGAAAACCGAATGAAGCTCTCAAGAAGCAGTATGTGTTGCCTACCATCAAACGTGGAGGGGGATCCATAATGGTATGGGGATGTTTTTCTTGGTATGGGTTGGAAATTTAGCACCCATCCATGGCATCATGAATGTAGATATGTTTGTTGACATTTTAAATGAAAATATGGAATAGTTAACCATAAAAATGGATTTCGATGAGGGATGGATGCTACAACGGGATAATGATCATAAGCATACGGCGAAGAAAACGAAAAAATTTTTATAAGATTGTGGGATAGATGTTCTCTATTGGCCTCCACAAAGTGCAGATCTTAATCCTATAGAAAATTTATGGAGCTTATTAGATTCGGAAATACCATTAGGAAGACGTCATAATAAAACAGTATTTTTAAACGAATTGCAAATAAAATTTCAACAAATTGATCGAAGTTACCTCCAAAAACTTGTTTAAATCATCCCACGACGATTAGAAGCAGTAATTAAAGCAAGATGTTACAATACCAAATACTAATTGCTTATTTTCTAAATATTTATAAAGTGTCCACTTAATCTTGACCACCAAAAATTGTATACAATTTTGATTAATAATAATATATTCTATTATATTAACTTTTATTATTGATATTGTTGTTTATTTCGTTAAAGTACACTTTGTTAACTTGAATGTACCGTACAATTCTAGTTTATTAAAATTATTTTTTAAATTGCGTTGATTTTTTGTCGATCATTAGACCTGTCCACTTAATTTTGTCCACGACTGTATATCAGTGCTGAACACCCACCATCATCCACCGCATCCGCTCTCAACGAATATCCAATATGGCGACGCTCTAACCTGTCAAAAACGCTTAAGATTGCTCATGTTTACACGTGTACAACTTTTAACCAGTGGACTCCGGTAACCAAAACTTGAATTTCATCAGTAGCATCACATACAGAAAACTTGAAAATATTTGGTCCTCTAAAGTACAGTTTAGCCTTTTATTCGGCCCATTTAATCGCTACGAAATCATTAAATGACGACTTTAATACTCCGGATCAAAATAGGCCTGGGGTTCCGTCGTCGAAGTGTTAAACAAAGTCACAATTATCCGATCGATTAAAATCTTTCATTGATATTGTTTTCAGGTTCGAGAGGCTTCGCCAGAAGGATCCGACAGCGATACAGCGAGTGAAGGCACTGGAAGGTAATCTATTGTACGATGGTCTGGGGATGAGCAAAGAGGACAGGGACCAGCTGGGCAATGTGAGCGTGGCATTCCACGCTGCAGGCCCTCACGACGCGATGTTCGAATTCTGCGGGGATCTGCCAAAGTTGGAGACGTTGGCAGCGGTGTCGAGCCTGTTCCGGCACAAAGGTCAGATAGGGGAGTCGTTGCAGAACGAACTGATCCCTGACGGACCGTTCGCGTTGGTCCGGGTGCCGTTGGTCGGGCCAGCTCTCCACGAGCCCGTACCAGGCTTCGTGGACGTCTTCAAAGGTCCGACAGCCTTCATGGTCGGCGCGGGCCTCGCCCTGGGCGAGTCTAGCTTCCAAGCGGAAATCATTCCAATCGACCTGACGGTCAACACCCTCATCGCCGTTGCTTGGGAACGGGCCACCGCGTAAGTACTCCATTTCCATTTCCATCTCTCTCTCTCTCTCTCTCTCTCTCTCTCTCTCTCTCTCTCTCTCTCTCTCTCTCTCTCTCTCTCTCTCTCTCTCTCTCTCTCTCTCTCTCTCTCTCTGTCTCTCTCTCTCTCTCTACTTCTCCATCTTACTGTCCTCTTCCTCTGCTCTTCCTCTAACTCAACCAAAGCGATGGGATCCGGGCTAAACGCTGCCACGGATCGCAAACAGTCATGGATCCGTACGAACGATCGTCTGGATTATTACGTGCATAGGGATGGGCATATTTTGATCGCAAGATTCCGTAAAGATGTACTCCAGATGCAGACCTTGAGCTAAACTCGCGTATGATAAAGCGCCACGAGGTATTGAGTTGTTGGGGATAGTGGTAACATGAGAATAGGTCAATGAGTGGAGGCAAAAAGAAATGTATAATAATGTGTTTGTGTTCACTTGTTTTTTAAAGATTGTAATTTGCGTGTCTAGTTGTAACAGACACTGTTATTGCATACAGTTGTAAATATACTTGTGAAGTTAAATAATCCCAGAAGGGTTTGAACAGCTTAATAAAAAGAAAATGACCAATTTTGAACCTGGCTATCCAAAAACATGAAGAATACACTTGTAAATATATTTGTGAAGCTAAATAAACCCAGAAGGGCTTGAACAGCTTTACACTAAACCTACCAAGCACAAAACATATAAAAGTGAAACGTCTTATAAAAGTGAGAAGATCGAATTTGTTTGAACGTTGTGCGGCTTTCATTATAATTCATACTTAAATAAAGAAGTCAATCTAGTAATTCCCTGTGAAAGCCTTTTTATTATTTCAATAATTGTGAAATAAACAACCGGTCATTTGACCGTGGTAGGTTTAGTGTTAATAATAAAAAAAAGACCAATTTTGAACCTGGCTAGCCAAAAACATGTTTCGTAGAACAGTATTTCATCGTTAATTGTCGCCACCACGGGACCGGCGGGCGTCAATTATCGTGCAGAAGAATACACTTGTAAATATACTTGTGAAGCTAAATAAACCCAGAAGGGTTTGAACAGCTTTACACTAAACCTACCAAGCACAAAACATATAAAAGTGAAACGTCTTATAAAAGTGAGAAGATCGAATTTGTTTGAACGTTGCGCGGCTTTCATTATAATTCATACTTAAATAAAGAAGTCAATTTAGTAATTTCCTATGAAAGCCTTTTTATTATTTCAATAATTGTGAAACAAACAACCGGTCATTTGACCGTGGTAGGTTTAGTGTTAATAATAAAAAAAAGACCAATTTTGAACCTGGCTAGCCAAAAACATGTTTCGTAGAACAGTATTCCATCGTTCATTGTCGCCACCACGGGTCCGGCCGGCGTCAATTATCGTGCAGAACAATACACTTGTAAATATACTTGTGAAGCTAAATAAGCCCAGAAGGGTTTGAACAGCTTAATAAAAAGAAAAGACCAATTTTGAACCTGGCTAGCCAAAAACATGTTTCGTAGAACAGTATTCCATCGTTAATTGTCGCCGCCACGGGTCCGGCCAGCGTCAATTATCGTGTAGAAGATACTATTTTTCGACCCCTGACGAACGGAAGGACGAACGCCGAAGCTCGAGAGGCCTCGGTCGCTAAGAAATGTAACATAATACGGGTAAATGTTTTGATAAAAGTTTCATTATCGTTCCCATATGCTAACACGGAAAATGTCTCGATGCAAACCCGTTAACTAGGAAAGTTAACGAAGGCTGGGACGAAATATTGCCAGCTCGACGCAACTGTCTCCCTCTCTCTCTATCTCTCTCTTTTATACTGTGTATAGTTCCCCGAGAAATGTAGTAATAAACCGAGGCGAGGGAAAGTAAGGCAGCAACAGCATGTTGCGGATTAGAAAAGAGACATTACGTAAAGCGGACGGTTTCGCGGCGGTCGTAAGGATCGGTTAAAACTAAATAAACGGCGATTCGAATGCGACGTAAAGCGATTAAGAGGACGAGCGCGCGTGCGAGCGCTTTTATGCGAACGCTATAAAACGCTGCGAGCACAGTTTACGGTAAACGAACGCGGTTTCGTTTCACGAGGAGCATTCAAATTTCTTTTGAACGCCGCCCGTGGAGAAACCTAACTGTTTCAGCGCACGTGTTTCCGGCATTCAGACGCGTTATCCCCCTTGCCCGCATCATATCCTCCTCCCGCAGTCATCCAAACTTCTTTGCCCCTAATCATTTCATCAAAAAAATACACGAAAAAAAAATTCAGTTTTATCCTGTAGAATATCTGTCTCAAAATTGAAAGATCTCGAATGAATCTTGCCGGTGCTGCGGCTTTCAGCGCAGACATTTTTTTTAATCAAACATTTCCTTGACCCGGTTGGTATCCCTGCTGCGTTTAAATGCTTGCCAGTTAATAAGATCACGCGGAAAAGGAAATTTAATCGAGAGAACGATTTATTTCCACGGTAGAAGGAACGGTCCGCCATTGGAAATAATAATGAAAATGCAGATATCGCTGGCTCGCTATTTCGCTGTGAACGAGTTTCTGCTTAAATGGCACTAACTATGTATACCTCGTTCGGAAGATTGAAATCGGACCGATGCAAAATAAAACTCAGTCTTGCGTAAATCAAATTTGATTAACTTTTCTCTAATTTTTCCTAAAATTTTCTTAGTCTAGTAAAATTATAAAAATAATATAAATTATCCGTAAATGGAGAATTAATGAAATAGAATGCTAATAATTTTAATAAGTCAAAAATAATATAACAATATTATTAAGTTCTAATATTTTTACTAATACTATTACGACCCATCTCAGTGAAATTAAATTTTAATTGAGCATTGTTTAATAAAATCAAAACTAATTTTTACCCATAAATAATAATAATAATATTTAGTTTCATTATTAGCGTTAATCCAGTGTTAATAGCGGAGAGAATGGAGAGATTTTTCCTAAAATTTTCTTAGTCTAGTAAAATTATAAAAATAATATAAATTATCCGCAAATGGAGAATTAATGAAATAGAATGCTAATAATTTTAATAAGTCAAAACTAATATAACAATATTATTAAGTTCTAATATCTTTACTAATACTATTAAGACCCATCTCAGTGAAATTAAATTTAAATTGAGCATTGTTTAATCAAATCAAAACTAATTTTTATGCCGAAATAATAATAATAATATTTAGTTTCATTATTAGCGTTAATCCAGTGTTAATAGCGGAGAGAATGGAGAGATTTTTCCTAAAATTTTCTTAGTCTAGTAAAATTGTAAATATAATATAAATTATCCGTAAATGGAGAATTAATGAAATAGAATGCTAATAATTTTAATAAGTCAAAAATAATATAACAATATTATTAAGTTCTAATATCTTCACTAATACTATTAAGACCCATCTCAGTGAAATTAAATTTTATTTGAGCATTGTTTAATAAAATCAAAACTAATTTTTACGCCTAAATGATAATAATAATATTTAGTTTCATTATTAGCGTTAATCCAGTGTTAATAGCGGAGAGAAAGGAGAGTTTCAAAAGGTTGTAATTCAAACTGAAAATGTAAGGCTGTTCGAGGACATGTTTGAACACACTTATGCGATATTTTTGCAGAAAGAACTTGCAAGGTCCGGTGGTGTACAATGCGATTTCGATCGGCTGCACGTGGGACCAGCTGATTAAGAAAGGTGGCCGAGGCAACCGAAAGTTTACATACCCGACATTCGGGTTCCGTGGAATGACATCTTCGGCGATCTTCTACTGGATTCTGGTGATGCTATTCGAGTGGCTGCCGTCTCTGCTTAGCGACACGATTCTCGGCCTCTTCGGAGCCAAGAAAAGGTATAACGAACTGGAAATTTACGATATCCCCGATTTCCCTGAGTCGCCGGTTCCAAAAGGATTCTGTTGACACGCGAGAACGCTTCGCCGAATATTTCACGAAAACCTCGCAGCACCGTCGAATTTAAAGAAGCGCCTGCTTTCTCTTTGAGAGTGGGCCATCTTTTTCAAACATTAAATATCCTGTAGTGTTTGCAAAATTAGGCGCAGTTTAATTTATCGTTTCGATAGCTTTGAATGTCTTTAGAAAATAGAGACCTTTGAGTTTTTCATTTTTAAATTTTTTAATCAAAAATTGTTTGACGGATTCGGTCGATTCTTTTTTTATCTTATAATGTTTATCTATAAATGTAGTGTTGCTGAGTGTGAGCATGTATGAGGTGATTGGTCATATGTTTATCGATTGACGACCATCCTTATAATACTCAATAACAAACTTTTTTAATTCGCTGAAAAATGAATTTTGTGGCGTTGAAAATTGTCATGCAGATCGTATGTGATTCTTAACGACATCCTAAATATCGACTGTAAGAAATGTTGAACTCTTGTGAACAACAAATGTTAAATAACAAGAGATTTTGGAGGAAATTTTATGCCGAAGTGTAATCCATTGCACCATAATTTATACCACGGTTAAAATGATTAGAAACTCCTTGTCCTTAAGAACGAACATTATACTTATTGTACATGTCCATTTGTTTTAACCCTTAAACGTTGACAACAGGAGAATAGGATTTTATTTCGATTCAAAAGAAATGAACAAAATTCACGTTTCGTAGCTCACATTTTAAATATTGGTCGTTTTAAACTTAAACACATTTTGAGAACAGAGCAGTCTAATTTTATTTCGATTCAGAATATATGTACGACATCGGTGAGTAGTAGATCACTTTTTAACAATTATAATACATATTTAAATGTCAAGGGGTTAATCCACAACCTGAAAGAAATTTTTGAGAAGTTAGCAAGAACATTTGCGACCTATGAAAATTTGTGAACTAGGTGAAGAAAAAAGCATGGAGGGAATTTTCTGGAAAAGAGTTTGATTTTCTAGCGAACTGCAAAGGGATACTCTCGTAAAAAAGTAAACGTAAACTCGAACTACGATTTTGCCGAATACCAAAGTAAACAGGTTCGTCCGCGGTATCCGGCTAGACAGCCATCGTAAGAGGGAGAGTGGCGCGGATGGGTGGGAAAAAGACAAGCAGTCGAAAGGAAACTCGTTTCCTCCCCTAGGAGGAGGGACAAGAACTTGCGGACTTGTTCTCTGATTGCTTTTAAAAATGGCGAGTTCGGTTCACCGGTTGCCGAAACTTCTCGAAAAATCTTGACAGTTCTCCCATTGAAGTACGCGATTCGCCACCATCGACCGCGTTGTGAAATGCCGTGCCGGACAGAAAACTGATCCGCTTTTACTTTAGCTTCGCCGCGATTCTCAAATGGGGTGCACACTTCGTCGGGATTCTCTCTCTCTCTCTCTCTCTCTCTCTCTCTTACGCTCTTCCTTTCTCTCACTGTGTGTGTGTGTAGGTGTGCAAACTTTGCGGTGGCATGCGATTCCGCATTAGGCTTCCCAGAATTAACTCTGGCACTTCTATCAAACTATTGAACTATGATCAAACTATTCTCCAAAACAGATTTCAATACTACTGAAAAGTAAGATTATGCTGAGCGCCGAAAATATTAAATTCAACGTGGAACAAATTTGAAAGTTTGAATATTTAAATACTTGAATATTTAAGGACTTGAATATTTGATAATTTGACTACATATTTGAATATTTCAATATAGGAATAATTGAGTATTTAAGGATTTCAAAATGGAAGGACATGAATATTAGAATATTTGAATATTTAAACATTTAGGAACTTGAAAATTTTGAATATCTAAATATTTGTAAATAAGAATATTTAGAAATTTGAAAATTAGAATATGTAAGTTTGAAAATTTGAATATTTAAAAAATTGGAAAATATGAATATATAAATATCTGAGAATTTGAAAATTTGAATATTTGAAAATCGGAAAATATAAATATATAAATATTTCAAAATTTAAAAATCGGAAAATATGAATATATAAGTATTTGAAAATTTGAATATTTAAAAATCGGAAAATATAAATATTTGAATATTTAAAAATCGGAAAATATAAATATTTGAAAATTTGGATATTTAAAAATCGGAAAATATAAATATTTGAAAATTTGAATATTTAAAAATCGGAAAATATAAATATTTGAAAATTTGGAAATTTGAATATTTAAAAATCGGAAAATATAAATATTTGAAAATTTGAAAATCTGAATATTTAAAAATCGGAAAATATAAATATTTGAAAATTTGAAAATTTGAATATTTAAAAATCGGAAAATATAAATATTTGAAAATATGAAAATTTGAATATATAAAAATCGGAAAATATAAATATTTGAAAATTTGAAAATTTGAATATTTAAAAATCGGAAAAAATAAATATATAAATATTTGAAAATTTGAAAATTTGAAAGTTGGAATATTTGAATTCTCAAATATTTGAAAATTTGAAAATTTGAAAGTTTGAATGTTTGAATTTTCAAATATTTGAAAATTTGAATATTTCATAATTTGACTACATATTTAAAATATTTCAATATAGGAATAATTGAGTATTTAAGGATTTCATAATGTGGGAACATGAATATTAGAATATTTGAATATTTAAATATTTGGAAATTTGAAAATTTTGAATATCTAAATATTTGTAAATAAGAATATTTAGAAATTTGAAAATTAGAATATGTAAGTTTGAAAATTTGAATATTTAAAAAATTGGAAAATATGAATATATAAATATCTGAAAATTTTAAAATTTGAATATTTGATAATCGGAAAATATAAATATATTAATATTTGAAAATTTAAAAATCGGAAAATATGAATATATAAGTATTTGAAAATTTGAAAATTTGAATATTTAAAAATCGGAAAATATAAATATTTGAAAATTTAAAAATCGGAAAATATAAATATTTGAAAATTTGAAAATTTGAATGTTTAAAAATCGGAAAAAATAAATATATAAATATTTGAAAATTTAAAAATTTGAATATTTAAAAATCGGAAAATATAAATATTTGAAAATTTGAAAATTTAAAAATCAGAAAATATAAATATTTGAAAATTTGAATGTTTAAAAATCGGAAAAAATAAATATATAAATATTTGAAAATTTGAAAATTTAAAAGTTTGAACAGTTGCATATTTTCGAATTGAGAAATTCGGAATTTCGAATTGAATAATTTGACAGAATCGAAAGCGTTTGCAAACTGTTGTAGAAGCTTTCACCGCGAAATTCGAAACTCGAATCTCTCAAGGAGAGACAGAAAATTTGAAACCCGAAGTCTATGAGTACGTACAATATCGAAACTGGGAACGAAAACTGACCTATACCGTATCGATTTCTGTGCGGTCTGGCTATTATTTGTTGCATCATAACAAGGTATATCGGTGGAGAGAATTTGCGTCGCTCGCTTTCGCGTGCAATTACATTAATCGATTGGATAGCGGTACGATATTCATAATTAATTGGCTAACAAACCAAAGTTATGTGTCGCGTGCAAGTACCAGCAACACTGTGAAACTCTTTACGGAGTTGATCGAACGAATCGATAAGAGTGTTTCCCTTGTAAACTTCTCTTGCGCTTTATCCGAGTACGGTGCTCGAGAAAGAGTCTTCTGCGTTCGTCAGAGTTACGTCAACAACTTCCATCGTAACGTAAAGCTTCCTCGTATTGCGTAAAATTCGAATAGGAAACAGCAAAGTTTCAAGAGATCTAGTTCGGCCGATCTAACGAAATATAATTATTCGGTAAATTCTATAAAACGCTAGATTCAAAGCATTTCATTATCTGAACTGAAGATGGAAACTCCGTTCTCAAACGCACACTTTACAGGTATCGGTTCAGTTAATCAAATATATCCATTCAAAATTTAGAATTAAAATTATACATACTGAGTTTTAATACTGTAGTTACTCGAGTATACAGAGAATAAATCAAATTAATTATTGGTGTAAGTACTGTTCATATAAACCTTCATTTTCGTGTTGACAAGCTCATTCTTCCAATTATATAAATAACTTTCAGAAAGTTTTATAGGTCGTTAGATAACTGTTGCAAATTTATTAATACGCCGACTCGCGACTTTTCAGTTACAAAAATTAGATAACCTAAAAATAACGAGTCAAGAGTTACTTTATAAAGCTACGGTCTCCGTGTGGCTTTAAAATAAGCAACAGTTTCAGATAACGCTGTGACGGATTTCATTCAGTAAAATTGCAATTAAAGACAACGGGAATGGTTTCCCTTCTTTCGAATGAAGTACGCTAACGATTCGATCTAAGCAAAACTGGTCGTTCCATTGCATTCATCGTACAGTTCCACTATTTTTTGTGAGCTCGTCGAGCGCGTGAAACGTAGGAAAGGACAGCGCGTGTAAAGACGAGGACCGAGCGACCGAATGCGCAACTAAACTTCAAATGAAACCGTTAAATACAGTTGAAATTATACCGTGTTCGGTGTAATTTTAATCAGAAAAATATCACCATTCAGTTGGTGAAAGTTCCATCAAAAAATAATACAAATAAAGAAATTTTGTTATTGGATTAGTAGTGGTTTCACACCGATATACCTGACCCCGTATTATGTTACGCCACGTGTTTACACAGCTCGGCGACCGAGGCAGCTGTAGCTTCTTGGCCCCTCGCGGGGCATAACCCGTAGTGGTGGGGATAGGCGGTTTGCGAAGAACGTACACTTTTTGTTTGGTTAGATCGAATGTGTACCGTGGTCTGAAACAATGCAGAAAGGTCAAAGGAAGTGGTAGATGGTTTTCGGGGGACTATCGCGCACATAAATTGCGAGCTCGGTAAACTCTGTGTCGAGATAGATGGTATCGTAGAGGATTCAGGCATTTATGGCCGCGTCGGCGTGGTAAAAAGTGCGACACGCGACGGGGTCGCGTTGAATCATGGCAGACGAGAATAAATAGATGCGGATCGAAGAGCATGGAGCAACAAGGTGGCGGCGCGGTGTGGGGGGTGTGTGGGTTGGTGAAAGATCAGACGTCCCGAGGTAAAAACCATTGCTTCTCTCCGCAGGATCCTACGAGAACACGAGAGAGTTCGTAATGCACTTCGATCCCTTGAGTCAATTTCGTCGAGGCCGTGGTCAGCAGAGAGGAATCGTGTATACCTGCTGCAGCAACGTCTCGCCGAGGAAGACCAACATGCATTTACGGTTGCCTCGGAAATCGACATCGAGAGTTACGTTCTCTGCTCCGCTGCCGCCGCGAAGAAGCATTGCGTCGACAAGACCAATATCTGGCTCGTGAAAATCTTTCGACTACTCTTCCTACTCGGGGCCTCTGCTATCCTTTTCTACACGCTCTTCTTCTACTACAGACACCGCTCGTCCATCACGGACTACAAAGTTTGACGAATTTTCCACTCCTTTGGTCGTTCCGGACATCATCGTCCCTAATGCACGGTGGGTCGCGAGAGTATTGAGACGTTGTGAAATCAAATATCTCACGTTTAACAAATTCGCTAACTAGAATTTTCTTCGTTTCTCAGCTTCATTCTTTAAATATTTTAATAATTTAAATATTTACTATTTTTTTATTATTTACAATTATTACGAGATTGTGGATGTCACATCTAATATTCAGTTAAGACAAAACCAGTCGTATTAGAAATTAATGCGAAATGCAATGCATCTAATTTAAATATTTCTTTTAACCATTAGCACTCGAGTGGCGATTCAGAGGTGCTACTAAAAATTGATGTGCAATTATTAACTTTGTTCGTATTTTATAAATTACTAAACATTTAAATATTGTACGAGTAAATTCCATTAGTTTCATATCCATCAAATGAAAACAATTATACAGAGTGCGGGCGAGTAACATGTACAAGCGGACAGAAGATGATTGTACATATAAAAATAAATCGAAAAAGAGAAATAATATTTTTTCGTTTGACCGTTCGTTTTCGAGAAAATTCAGTTTAAAGATCCGTCGGGTTCGCGTGCTTTAGTACACATACGCCGGAAGTAGAATTGGTTGGTCATGATCAGATGCGTCAAACGATTCCCATTATACAGCGCGCGTGTTCGATGCATTTTCAAACTCGATATTCTCGAGAATTAAGTTTCGTATAAAATCATTTTATTGTATGCATTTTTTTATTTTTTTAAACTTGTAGGTACCACGTGATCTCCCTTCTTCGCGCTACACGTCTACCGCTATTGGCCGAATCGCTCGACAAAGACGGAAACGCGCGTATTAGTGTGACTGGAACAGAAAGATGTGGTGACGCTGAGCGCCAATGTCAACCGTTCCCGCCAGAACGTAAGCGTAAGAGTGGGGTCCGCAGCCTGGCGTCTAGAGTGGGGTCTCGCAGTCCGGTTGCACCCCACTGTCGAAAATCACTGCAATCTCCTGATGGACGGACGGTACATGTTATTCGACCGCACCCTGCATAGGATGGAGACATTCTAAGTCGGAAAAAATGTTTGGTTTTCGTGTTAACCCTTAGCACTCGAATGGCGACTCGGGGAGAGTACGATTTCCGTGACCCCTCGTTTTGAGGATATACTTGTGTTCTTTTGGTTATTTCAAGAAAAAAATGTATATATAACATACTGTCAAATCGGCCTGGTTTAGCCGGTAAAGTAGATTTCCTGTTTTTTATCAATTTGAAAGTATCTCGGTAACGATGCGAAATATGGCAAAATATCAAGAGAACTTTTTTGTAGAAAATTAAATTCCCGACAATTTATGTCCTATGACATTTTTTAATCAGCTGCGCAGTTTCCGAGTATATTTATATTTCTGTAAAGTTGCAGAACAACTGCCTGCCCCCCCCCCCCACCGAAATGATGGTCGGGGAACGTAAAGGCTCCGTTCACAACTGCTTATACGAGACTCAAGAAATGTCTATGTATTAAAACTCAATTAGCAGTGAATATTATTGACGTTTAGGTTAGGCTAGGCTAGGTTAGATTAGGTCTGGGTTATCATTTTAATGTTCTTTATAGGAAATTCAATTTCCTACAAAAAAGGTCTGAATATATTTTGCCATATCTCGCATAGTTTTCGAGATATTTGCAGGTTTATAAAAAACAGGAAATCTAATTTACCGGCTAAACCAGGCCGATTTGACACTATGTTATATATACATTTTTTTCTTGAAATAACCCCAAGAACTGAAATATAACCTCAAAACGAGGGGCCACGGAAATCGTACTCGTGCCGGCGACTCTGAGGCGCCGCTACAAATTGTTACACCATTATTCAGAATATTGTTTACATGATTAAATTTGTTTATATGTAAGACATTACTAAACATTTAAATATTGTGAGGTACTATATCAGTTTCGTACGCATATAATGAAAAAAAAATCATGTGGAATGGAAATATTCTAGGTTAGAAGAAATGTTTAATTTTTTAGTTGAAATAGCTCCGAGTGCAAAGGGTTAATATAGTTCCGAGTGCAAAGGGTTAATATTTACAGTTATTTATACTATGAAAAATTATGGATGTATTTTTAAAACAAGATTCGTCCTATAAACATATTTTTATCATTATGCAAAATAATAATTGTCGAAATTGATTTTAAGGAACAGAAGCTAAATGGAAATATGTTTCTACTTCTAATAATTTTAACAATTCGAAGGTGGTAGAACAATTTAGATTCTTATAATGTCCCCATAGGTTTCTGTTTCATTTATTTTTGCCATGAGTGCATAAAATCCGCAGTCCAGTTATTATTCATCAGCGATCCTTAGCGATTAATAAAACATTATTACAAGACTCCGTAGAATTGTTTATACGTTCATACGTGATAATATTCATTTCTCCACAAATTCTGATCGTACCATGCAATTGTCTTTGAGAAGTATTACACGAAGTTGTTCCTAGTGCAACTGAGATAAATAAATGTACATCGAACTAAGAAAAGATCTAGAATTGATCAGCTTTTTTTACAGGTTGTTTTTTAGGAAGAAGAACATTTATAAGTAAACAGGTAGTTACGTTTGACATTTAGTACTTTTTGTTTCTAGGAAAAGAAATGTGTTGAAGAAGTGAGAAGAATAATTTGTGATGCTGATTATGGTAATTGTGCTATTACGAACGCACGGTTGCAGACATATTTAAAGATATGACTAACAGTATTATAAATTCATTAGGATGACTCACTTCATCGACGACATTTGTTAGATATCGTTGTAAATATTGTTCATTTACATCGAATACTGTAATATTCTTTTAATACAAAATCGTTCAAAAATATACTATCTTTTGAATGTTTTAATAAAAATACCGGAATTAATGAATAATACAAAATGATCAGAAAAGAGGTCGTGCAAGAAAATGTAAAATAAAAGTTGCTGTATCTATTGCAAGAAATTGAAAATTAATAAAAATTTACTTCCGCTATTAATCCACATCCTGTCCTCAATTTCTCAGTTTAGTTTGTCCGTTAGTGTCTAATTGGCACGAAGATAAAAAATGCCCAATGTAGTGTTAGAAAAGTTTAATCCTTATGTTTACTCGACTACTTGCAAATAATAAATATTCGAAAAAAATGAAAGAGGAAAAAGTAATACTGTTTTTTGTAATCAACGTAGTGGCGTATGTAATTTTGTTTGTATTTGCACTATTTTCATGAAAATGTCGGTGACCTCCAATTTTTCTAAAGGGAATGCTGTATATTTTTTCATACTCTATGAAAGCGTGTGTCAAGACAAATTCATTCGTGTACGACACAATGACCTTCAAGGTCATACAAGGTCAGAAATCGAAGAAACATTTTAAACATTTCGTACTAATGCGTTTACAAGTATATTTTATTGGCGGGCTATAGTAAATGTTCAATATAACTTCCTTGCGCATGACTACATATTTTGGGCACTATTAATTACATTCTTGTTAGCTTCTTCTAACGTTGTCCGAAATATTATTGCATATGACTGCGTTAGTTTCCTTTGCAAGTTGTTTACATTTCCTTGCCGTTGTGTATCTTGAACGATATCTTTACAAAATATTACGTACGAAATATTCAAAATTTTGCTGCCATTTCTGACCTTGTATGACCTTGAATACGAATGAATTTGTCTTGATACACGCTTTTATCGGCCCGTTCGGATGGTCGGACAGAAAAATCTTTCCTACCAAAGTTAATCAATATTTAACCGACAAGAAATTGCAATTTTTAAAATTTAAAAAAAATCGATTTTCAGCAGAAAAAGTCAAGATCGCTGTCATATCTTTTAATGGAACTGGGTATTTTTGACTTCATAATATTGTAGGCAACATCGAAACGAATTCATCGAACCTGCTATACAATGACTATCAGATGACCTTGAAAGATAATATCGCCACGAATCAATTGCCAGAATATTTGAAATATATCGACGGTACGTAATAGTAACGCCTCGCATTTAGAGGTAAACAAATGAACGTAAACATTGCTTCAGAACTTAACTCACAAAAAACCAAATTTATACGGAGCTACATTGAAAACACAAATGTTAAACGCGTGCATGTAATCAATTAATAATTAAATTAAATTTTCGAACTGCATCCCATCTTGTGAAAATCGATTTTTTTTAAATTTAAAAAATTGCAATTTCTTTGTCGGTTAAATACTGATTAACTTTGGTAGAAAACATTTTTCTGTCCGACCATCCGAAGGGGCTGAAAAAACGTGGGGAATAATTAGCGCCGCACACTGTATAGCATTTCATTAGAAAAATCGAAGGTCACCTTCATTTCTAAGAAAATAGCGCAAAAACAAGAAAATTACATATGCCATTATGTTACTTACAAAAAACAGTATTATTTTCTCCTCTATCATTTCTTTCTAATATTAATCGTTTGCAAGAAAAACCCTGGCTAGTAATAACGTGAACACCCTGTATTTCCACATTCAAGAATAATTGTACATTAATATACATTTAAAGGATAAAAATACGCATTGAGCTTACGAAGTCTACAATATAAGGTGCCTCTGAAAAGTTACCCTCTCTCCGATTACCGGGTTAAGCACGCATGCGCGACGGGAACGCAACAGGAATTGAGTGGGGAGCGACTGATGACACGTTGCGCGTGCGCAATGGGGACACAAGACGCAACACGGGTGAGTGGACAAATAACAGGACATATCGCAGATTATAGGTTATTGCCGCGTATCGTATCTATTACCTACTAAATGAAATCTGAAATGGCTTCACCGATGCCACCGCTACCGTCGTGTGTCGCCTCAGTCGCGCGCGGCACGTCACGTGACCAGTCTACGGTCTTAGTGGGGGTCGTTGGAGTGTGCTCATGGTGGTGGAATGGTATGGTGGAAGGAGCGTCGTAGGGGCGGAAACGACATCCAAATGGATTACGTCTGGCGGCACTGATTGACATAATGGTCAATAGATATCTTTTCCGAAGGATGATAGAACTCCTGGCGGAGGAAAGAAATTTCGTCTGGAACTTTGATAACCAGGTCCGTAACCATTGAGACAACGATGCGCAGTCTATTTGTTGCACAACCCGGTAGAAATATGCACGGGGGGGCAAAAGTTCAAGTCGTTGGCCTTTTGGTGACTCCGCCAAGGAGAAAGTCGAGAGTTGCGAGCAGAAAGACCGAATCGACAGAAGAGAGAAGAGGATACGCTCGAAGCGGAAGGTACGTCAAGATTGCGCAACAGTTATCTTCAGGCTGCTGAAGTATGCGATCTAACCTTGCGCGAGGAAGAACGATGGGGTCGCTAGCTAGAATGGTCAATATTTTCTGCCTCGTCGTAAATGTCTGCATGAAATGTGTGACTCGTTTACGTTTACAACGTCCACTGGAGCGTGTTCTAAAGTAATCGTTTACCGTTGCTCGTAAAAGGAAATAAACTCGCATCAATACCAGAAGTTTCCCCTAATGCACCCTGTTCGATAATTAAACAGGAAAGAACTGTCCCACGCATCATTCTAAAACATTCCTGGCTGATTTGTCCAAGTTTCAAGGAGATACAGTAATTGTTTTCATTAAAAATTATCCAGCCGGTATCGAAAGTTACAGCAAAGTCAGCATCTTGATAAAAATTCTTCAACGCACCCGCCGGTCTCCCTCGATTTGTTTCACGGTGGCCCCATTAGATTTTACAAGAAGTACATTTTTGATGTATCTCTCTTACCCTGACAGTTGTAGCACTGTCCCCGGGGCCAATTAAACGGTAAAGTGGCAATTAAAGTTGCAATTAGAAGCAAAGGTCTGCTTCCGAGTCGAATTCACCAGAACAGTGGCACGAGGGTCGAAGACTTTAGACAAGAACGGACGATGTATATAAACTTTAGGATTTGATGCAACTATTCTCGAGGGCAAAAATACTCGGGACAGTCGAATGACGCTTTTGTGTACGCACGGTCGATAAAAGAGAGATTTCCCGAACGAATCCGTTCGGATTCAGAAAGCGTCGTGCCAGCGAATCCGAGGCGATAAAAAAAGCTCTCTCTCCGGACGCGACTTAACTCGCTAAAACGCGAAGTAATTTCCCTCGATGGAAGTTCTGCTCTTGTAAAAAGAAGACATCATTTACGAACGGATATCCGATCTTTCCTTTTTCCTTTCCACCCGTCTTCGCGGGCACCAATGCAAGCGTAGAATATCGGCAAGCCACGCCGCACAGCGCGTTGTGCGTTCACAATGATCACAATTCACGTTGGTATCTCAAACTTTCACAGAACTATTCCTAGATATCAATTACAAAGAGTATTAACTATACCTGGATATGTAAAAGTGAAAACTTTGAATTATCTCCATATGGAGCGTGTTACTGAAGGTCTACAGGGCAGTGATGGTATAGTGCACCTTTTTTCGCGCATGCGCGATGATTTTAGCGTCAGTAAAGCTCCAAGTTGGGCTAATCTTAATTTCGCAAAATTTTTTTTTCGATTTTCAAAAATGAATGTTTAACATACATATGTTATATTAAAATTTAATGTGTATGTACATATAACATATAAATATAATATAATTGTGTATATATGTATAACATACTCGCTCTTTTCCTTTATTTTAGGGATAGGGAAAGGTTCTAAAATAACTTTATAAACCAAATATATAATAAAAAAATAAAATATTTTATTTGTCTTCGGGGCACGGTCGTCTCGACGTGACGTCTCGCACTCTTCCGTCCGGTTTCCCGCCAATAACAGTTCCCCCCTACTTTCCCCACAAACATAGGACGTACGTACGTTCCTGGATTTGACCGCGCATGCGCGAAAAAAAGGTGCAATATACCATCACTGATACAGGGTGGGGCGGTAATTATTAACACCACAGATATCTTCGAAACTAAAAGTTTCACAGAAATATATGCTGAAATAAAATTGCACAGTACGAAGGGGACCATCCGGTGGGGATAATAGTTTTTTTTACAGGTGGAGGTACTTCGGACTGCAAAGAACAATTCAATATTTTTTATAATAACATCACAATATTTGTTTAAAGTTGAAAAATAGTTTTTTTTTTAAAAGCCGTTTTCCTCAAAAACTGTGCGTTTAGGAGAAAAACTAAGGACAGATTCGGAATCAGCGCAGAAAACTCTATAAGAATCACCCATCAGTTATTGTGGAACAAATTTGGTGTTGGACAGTGTAATCTAGCTTTCTAGCACCAATATTTTGACATTCTAGATGAATATATTTTATAACTAATTTAAATTAATAAAAACTGTATTTATTTCTTCCTTTTAGCTATACGAATAGAATTAGTTATAAAATATATTCATCTAGAATGTCAAAATATTGGTGCTAGAAAGCTAGATTATCGTCAAAAGCGTTAATCCGCTACTACCGGATTGCGAGATGTCTCGTCAAAAGCGTTGATCGGCCAGTATCGGGTCGCGAGGTATCTCGTCAAAAGCGTTAATCGGCCAGTATTGGGTCGCGAGATATCTCGTCCAAGGTAACGGAAGGGTTAAATACCTCTGCGTTTAAAGGTAAGGCTAGCTGAACAGCCTTATCGTTAAGTCGTCTAGTGGGCCCAGGAACGTTCCCTTTTTCTTCACTCTTTATTTTCCTCCCTCCTCCAGAAACCTTTTCACAGTCTCCACGATGGTAGCTCGTCTCTCGTTGATTTCCCAGTGCAAACAGAATTTTCTAAAATAACAATTTTCTAGCTTGCTGGCCCGGAAGCTGGGCTTAATGCTTCCGGTTCGGTATCCGCCGAGAAGGAGAAGCTCTCTCGCGACATTTCGAAACGGCGGAACTGCGTTATTAAGGACTCGGGAACGGTTTGTCGTAACGAGCGGACGGATGTTTACGGGAGAGGTAAAATTGCGAAAGAATCTCTGGCCGCGTTTCGCGTTACTCGTCGAGAAGAAGCATTTCCGTCTCGGCGTTCATAGAAGAAGAGGACGTGCACGGCCGGTTTTAATTTCAAGTGTCCATCCGTGTCGACACGAGTGGCCGGGGCCAGTTTAATCTCCGTTTACGGCGACGCCCGTTTTTCCACCTCCCCACCCCTTCTTGGTTCTAATGTTATTCATCGTTTTTATTTCCCGGTCCACGGAGGGCGAATTCGAAATTCTGTTGTCCCGGCGGAGAGAGAAAGAAAGAGAGAGGGGGTCGACCAATAAAGATGGCCATCCGATACACGCTCGTAAAACTCGAGAACACGGACGTAAATTGCCGTCGTAATTCGCTCTGTTGCTAGACAGCAGCCGGAAGACAACGTTCCTACGTTCATACGGACAGAACTCCGGTTATTATCGCTCGAAATATTTCCGTGCACCTTGTGATCCGATCGGTGTCGCCAGATACACCCAAAACTGGGTGGATTTTCCTCTCGTACTTTTCCCCTTCCACTACCATGAGCACGCTCCAACGTCCCCCACTAAGACCGTAGACTGGTCACGTGACGTGCCGCGCAACGCGTTACATATTACTCTGGTCAGCAGAGAGGTGGAAAATTGTATTCCCCTCGATTTAACCGATCTGGCGACACTGGATCTGATCGCTGCGTCGCACAGTGGTTCCGATCCAGAAATATGGGGACGTTTTGCCAAAAAATCAACTATCTCGCATAGATGTCTGTTGAATATGTTTTGCTTTCTCAATTTCCAGCAATCTCGAAAATGAAAAAAGTAATAAACTGCAATAAAAATTGTTACTGTTATCGACAGTTAAAGTTGGATGTTTTGAAGATAGCATTTTTCATGGAAGAAATTGGTTGCTTTCTTTAACATGTCCTGACGACTCTTTTCAATATTTTTCCACCACTTTTTTTAAAATGAAAAGTATATCTTTAAATTACAAATTATCACTGACAATTAAGCATTGCTGTTTGTTATTTAAAACAAATTTAATGCTGACTCCATTGGGGAAAATCCTAAAATTTCTTAGTAATTCACATGGACTATCTTTTGACTCTCGAATATTCCCAGAATTTTACAAAGTGGACTATTCTCAGCATATTTTCTTTTATATAATCCTGCAAGAATCGGAATCACCTTCTTCCATTTTTACAAATTATCATTGTTTAAAGCTGCGCGCTTCGCTGTGCGTATAGGTGCTATAGGCGCATTCATCGTCGAGACTATGCTACACTAAAATTCCTTTGGCCACACGAAGTGAGGTTTTCAGGACATAGATCGACATCATAGGGAATTCTTCAGAAGATACACACTTTCAAATGTTTATGCTATAATATATATAAACCTTCAACAATGATATTCACTGCCATTCTGCATTCAGTTGATACAAAGCCATACGAGAGTGAATCGTGCAACTGTTTGAGCGTTACATTGTAATTTGAATGCAATTATAAATAAATTCTATGCATAAAAGAGAAATGTTATCAGCAGAGAAAGCTCTTTGTACGTTTATAACAGCAGACCTGTCCAAATTTCAGTATACGTCCATTAGAAATGACGCTATACTGTACAAAACCAATCAACTGCCGTCGTATGCGGCATTATTAAAAGAAAAAAAAATTGTTAACCACCAAAGGAAGCTATAGATGTAACCGAAAAATATGCAAAAGTTGAGTTACAAAGTTTGCTAGATGACGCGGCTAAACGAATTTTAAAAAGCGTAGGTGATTTACAAAATAAGTCAATTGTCTGAAGAGGCCTTGGAGAGGAGACATAAAGATTTTCAAAATTATAGAACTAATAAAAGCCGAAAATTTTCACGCACTGCTACAAATGAAGATATATTTCATAGATTATTACTAACTTCTGATCCATATATATCTTCCTTGCGTATAAAGTCCAACAATAATAAACCTAAAACCCTGGACTCAGAGGCTGAGGAACTAATAATTAAATAAAAACTTTTAACAGAGAAGGTAAGAATAATTAATTTAATTCTGTGTCACATAATTCTCAACTGATCACGAATTAAACTTATTGTATTTATTATTGCTTATATTTTAATTTGTGCTTTATAGAGGTACCATAGACTTTGTGAATTTGAAAAACTTACCTGGAGATTCTGGAAAATACAGAAACAAGTTTACTCAACTAGCGATTCGTTAAACAAGTAGAAGAGTATTATTAACTAATTAATTAATTTGGACCTGTTTATTTAAAAAAAAAAAGTGCTAAAATTTGTTATACTTGTACACATATTTAAAAATTGCAAGAAAGGCTATTAAATAAACATAAAGTATATTACATTTTACAGTATTAAAAATGAATTCTTGTTAATATTCTTCACTCCAAATTTCACTTCGATATCTTTAATAGTTTAAAAGTTATACCAAAATGTCCCTGTATTTCTCGATCGGGACCACTGTGTGCCGGCGAGAGGTTTGTTTATGACGTCTGGTTTGACACCATCAAACGTACCTCCCTTTCTCCCCTCTCTCACACCTATCAACACTCTAAATACAGATTTTCCACCATACCATTCCATCATACGAACGCAGTTTACAATATCTCTACATCGCACCAACGCTACATTACAAATTCATTTTTCCTTTATTCACGCCATCAATCTATCACAATATTAATTCGACGTACACATATGTACATAATTCGCTTCTTTCATTTCACACAGTTATTTCGCACGCAAGAGGGGACATTCGCAGAACGTTAATTAAGGTTTCAACTATATTGTATCGACTTACAAAAAGTTACGAGTGTTTGTATTCAACTAAATTATATTACCCATTCCACACATATAACTCAAACTAAATTAAACCATTGATTCGCAACAATTGCCACGTTCTTCTAGTTCAAGATAATTTAGTCCAAATTTTCATATATTGATTTTTCAAGAAAACATAATTCTCTTTATAAAAAAACTTGTTGACTTTCTCTTATTTTTCAGCCATTTAACCCTTTGCACTCGGAGCAATTTTAATTCCAAAATCAAGATATTTCTTTCAACCTAGAACATTTTTATTCTATGTATCTTTTTTACATTGTGCACCGGAAATTAAATCTGCTTTCCCGTACAACAGTTGAATTTTTAGCAATTTATAAAATAGAGACGAATTTGACAATATAAAAACTGTTTTGAATAATGTTATGGCAATTTTTCCTGGTGGCTCAGAGTCACCATCCGCGTGAAAAGGGTTAATAGTTATAACACTTTGAGATGTGTTTCCGAATAATGAATAATTGGGAAGACACTTGCACGGAAAAATTAATAGAAGACACCCTGCGCAGACGCGAAGAGACATCATTACGTAGAGGACATTAGACGAACGAAAATGCTGTCCGCGGCATTGTAGAGTCGACGTTGCTGGATCGCGCATACGTTTGATAAATCCGCCGGTATCGAATGTGCAAATATGGCCGCAGCCGGAGGCAGAATGATATTCTGGTGAAAGTTTTCCCGGGGAGCATCTACTTGCCTTTGCTCACCGATCCAAGAAACACATATCTCTCGCATGTTTTCCCGTTTATGTAACGCGGCTGCACCGAGCAGAGCTTATCGAGCTCGCCGATCCATCCGCGAGCAAAAATACCAAACGAACACCAACCAGCTTACCTTCGCCTTACGGTGCTTCGCCTAGCGTCGTAACTTTGCAAATGACTGCAGGCCCTTCCGACGAAAATATATCGACGGTTTCGCGAAACCTCTCCAAATTTCCGAGAAGTTCACCGTCTTACGAGATTAACCTTTTTAGCACCGCTCTTGCCGAGGCGCAACGAATAGACGCAAAATCAGACGCAATTTCCGACGTGACTTCCCAGCGTCCCTTTCACCGGTACTTTCGCATTGCGAAACTTTACCGAATTAGTGGATGTACTGGCAAATTACAGTCTTGTTCCGACGTGAGGCGACGGTGTCTCCTTTGAAATAAGGAAATCGCTATCCTCTCTTCTTCCTTTGAAGTTGTTTCCTCGACACTGCTCAGTGCCAGCACGAGAGGGTGTGCCATATCCTTTCCATTTCCAAAGAAAGATACACTAAAGATTCGATATAAGCAAAGGAGACGTGTACGTTATTTGCAAAGCGCCTATCCCCACCACTGCGGGTTATGCCCCGCGAGGAGTCAAGGTCGGGTCGCCGGGCATTGTAAACACGCCGCGTAACCGACACTGGGTCAGGTATATCGGCGTGAAACCATTAATAGTCCAATTATAAAACTACATACTTTACTTATCCTTAATTATTTTTTTATGGGACTTTCACTTTATTTGTGGCATTTTTCTGATAAAAATAATTTTAAATACGACATAATTTTAACTGTATTTAGCGGTTTAATTTTAAATTAATTTACTACTTTAAATTAAGTCCTTTTCTACGTTTGGTATGCTCGGCGAGCTTGCAACGAAAAAGTAGAACTGTACGATCTGTGCAATGGCTTCCGAGGGTTTTGCTTAGATCGAATCTTTACTGTATCGCTGCTCGACCGGTTACTTTATACACTCCTCAAAAGAATTAAGGGATCATATGTACGAACACGAAAAATTGTTACTTTTTACCATAGTTATAGAGTTATAAAGAAAACATTGAAAGTTACGAAAAATGTTTTTCAACTTCCTTACGTTACACGGGATGAGAACAATCCTTTCTCGCATGCATTCCTGTGTAAAATGGCGGTCGTTGATTATTGTACGATTCTTTTTGTTAGAGTTATTGAACATTGAAGTAAACGTTATCCTTTTAACTTTAACACTAGAAAGACTGAAACTTAGTATATACCTATATTGCCCAAACGCAGTCAAAATGACTGCATTGTGAAAGAATAACTAATGTGTAAAGAAAGTTTAATATTAATTTTTTATATTATTTACAGTTATATAACAAGTTATTAGTAAATATTAACAAGAAAAAAAATTTACTTTTCCTGGGCATATTGATGACACTTTCATTTTCATCATTGGTGATCGACTCTTCTTCTAATTGAAATTAAAAAGCAGTCAAAATGACTTCCTTGGGCAATCTAGTGTGAACTGGCTCTAAAAAGCGAAATAATCATCGTAGAGTCTTTTGCATGAAAGCAATAGAGACCGCATTTTTCCCTCTTGAAGACATTTATTTGTTTTTTTCCAATTTGATTAACATTTCGATATGTTCGATGACTTTTTGAAAATGTGCTGATGATATACACAATTTCTATTTTTCTGTTAACTCACTATATCTCGGCGAGAAATGATCGCACTAACATTATCGCCAGCTCGGTTTGAAGCAGAGGATCTGTCGATTCGATTCAATACCAGATGAATCCGCTGCTATAATTTTTTACGTATTGCCACTGTGTTTAAAGCTACCGTTCCAACGCGACGTAAACTCTGGAGAAATGTTCAAGTTCCCGGAGACTCTATCAAGACAAAGATCGAGCCCACGAAGATTCGATAAATCGCGCGGCGGCTGAGGAAAAATCTCTCGCGAGTAAACAGACACGCGTCTAGTTTCAGGACGATCGCGATAAAGATACGCGTGTGTAGAAATATGCGCAAGCAGAATGGAACGATTATAAAGCTCAGAAAAATGATAAGGAGCTGCTAATCTGCTATGCTAATCGCCGGGGCGGCTAACGGCCGAGAAGGTAAAAAGCGTTTCGCAATTTACATCGCAAATTTGAAAATCTCGCGGACGTTTTGCCTTGTAGTCGTGGGAACGTTGAATATTAACCGTTTAACGTAAACGCGGTGTAAGAAGCACAAAATGATTTCTAGACAAAATGAGAGTAAAAATTAAAATTGCAATTCCTTGAACAGAACGTATCTTGTTAAATTCTGTAATAATAAGAACATTGATTTTTTTGGGTAAATAACTGATTAAAAAAAAATTGTCGACGAGCGAAAGAATAATAAATTTTCTAGAAAAAATGAAATATCATTGGTGCAAATTTATCTACACCATTTTTGCAGTAAATGTCTCATCCAAAGTTCGTTGTCGTTGTGTTAAAGCACATTTAGCACATCTCTCGAAAAAGAAAACGGCTTTCGTATTCATTTTAACGAAGCAAGATAATTAATGAGGATAATAAACATAAATCCCGCTGCAAAAAATATGTATGAGCTATTTTTCAAAGATTCACAAAGCTTTTTAAGAAGACTCGCAACCGAGCTTCATCCACATAGAAAGTTGCACCAGGTTACGACCCATTTTCTCATGCGTCATCGAAAGAAAATATTTAACACTAAACGTAGCACCGCTGGTAAAATTCGGCCCGTCCCAAATTATTTGTTTTAGAATTGACAAAATTAGAAAGATTCTTCCGTTGGAAATAAATCAGCAAATAGGTTATGATAAAAATAGCAAAATGTCTCCATAAACTCTACCTTGTCATTTTTATACAGCAACATACAGGGTGAACCAAAAATGTCTCATTTTCTTCAAAGGGGAGGTTCCTGAGGCCATTTGAAGCGACATTTTCCTTTGCAAAAATGGCCGTTTCGGCTTTGTTAAGGAGTTATTAACGAAAAACACGGACCAATCAGAGCGCGACCTAGAGGCGTATTGGCAGAGACGGCCGCGCGCGACAGAAATCGAGCGATGGTGATACACCGCGGTCGAAAGCAAGGAACAAACAAGAGAAGAAAATTTTTCGAGTCCCATGTCGGATAGTTCAAATTTGAATATGTTGTAGTCTTTAGTAGCCTATGAAGGAATCTCAAAGGATTTTTCGAAATCTTAAAAAATGTTGGATTTGCAGACGTGTAAAGAAAAGTGGCAACTTTTTTTTCCATAAATTATAACACTAGAACTAACGTATCGAGGAAAATGAGTTTTGAGGAGCTTATAGTGAACACAGAAGAGTATCTATTGAAAATATTTCGATTTGGAAAAAATGATTTTTTCACCATTTGTTTCGAAAAAGTTTTAAACAAATGCAATTTTCCTATAGCCGGGACTGTTTTAAAAATTCGAAAAAAACGAGGTAACAGCTCCAAGTCTCCTCTTTACGGACCTATTTTTTAAAAGGCAGGCGCTTTAAAATTGACGGAATTAGAATTATTTTAAAACCTTGCTTACCTTAGTTCTCCTGTAGAGCTCCAGCGAGGGTGAAAATGATTCCTGTATTCACAAATTATTCTGTGTGCAACACCGAATCTGCCTACTCGTTAAATTCATAAGAACATTTTAATTATTCGCTCTATGAAATTATCGAGCAGAAGGGGTCAATGTCCTTTAACTGCACGATCCGGCCCACATTGTTAAATTATTCACGATCACAGTAAAACTATTCACATATATCCATTGGGTCCACAAACGTTGAATGAAATCCACACAAATGATTCACAGAAGTCCACATATCACGCACAACTAGTTCACATTTGATGCACGTATATCGACTGTTTCGACTGTGCACGAAAAATCGTCCGTCCATGCTGGCGATCGTAGGAAGACTAGTTCAGAACAGCTGACGAGGTTAACGGCCTTTCAACAGCACACTGCCGATTTTCATTTCAGCAACTGTTCGATGGAACCGTGTTTTCAAATGGAATGGGAAATCGGGGGTCATTCAGGTACGCTTCTACTCCCGAGCGTGGCCATAAACCAGCGCCTAGTGTCGAAGCTCGATCTTGACGATGGCTCGACTTATGGTTACCAAATGTGTACAGTAGGTCAATGAAATGCCAAACGTTTTAACGAAGAAATCAAGGCGCTTTCCTCGTTTATTACCTGCTACGACAACACCTCTCTGGGACACGCTGATCCTCCGCGTACGTCACTGGTGTACGGTCCGTTTATGGTGGCAGGTACGCTTGTATCCTCGAGTGACGCACGCGGGGGATCCGCGTGTCCCAGAGAGGTGTTGTCGTAGCAGGAAATAAACGAGGAAAGCGCCTTGACTTCTTCGTTGAAACGTTTAGCATTTTATTGACCTACTGTACACATTTGGTAACCAGAAGTCGAGCCATCGTCAAGGTCGAGCTTCGACACAAGGCGCTTGTTGATGGCCACGGTCAAATTTGAACTATCCGACATAGGACTCGAAAAATTTTCTTCTCTTGTTTGTTCGTTGCTTTCGACCGCGGTGTATCGCCTCGACTTCTGTCGCGCGCGGCCGACTCTGCCAATACGCCTCTAGGTCGCGCTCTGATTGGTCCGTGTTTTTCGTTAATAACTCCTTAACAAAGCCGAAACGGCCATTTTTGCAAAGGAAAATGTCGCTTAAAATGTCCTCAGGAACCTTCCCTTTGAAAGAAATGAGACATTTTTGGGACACCCTGTATACTAGTCACTTTTTATGCTACAGTTGAACAATCTTCAGAGCTAACAACGCATAAATAAAACATGAGTTATTAGCTAAAACAACTATTTCAATTTGAAAAACAGTCGGGTATTCTTGCCGAATCCTGTATTTCTGAAATGCGCAGGATTGGTTTCAGGACTCCGACAACTCGTGCGCTAATTGGTTCCCGCTTGCGCGAGACGTTCTCGACAAGGATCGAATTGCAAAGGTTGCTCCCCGTCGGTTAATAATAACATAGAGCGGATAAATGGTGCGCATTAATTGCGAATGACGACAGTTGTTAATATTCTCGTCGAGGTAACGAAGAAACAATAGCTCGGGCCGTTTCGCCTGGCCCGGTTTCCTCATCGAAAAGTTGGTTCGCGTGACTGCACGGCAGTACGGCAGCCGCGGATCCAAGTTATGCTTTTAAAATCCTGTTACCGGTTGCGAGCGCGAAATTTAACAAAGAAACTTACGGATTAGTTCCGCGAGATATAATTGGAGGTGCTGGCTGGAACTGTGCCTCCGTAATAATAATTGGGGAACGTCTGTTCCGAGGAACTTCGGCCCGCAAGAGCTGACTGGCTCGTTGCCTGCCAACCTAACGCTGCGGTTATACTTCAAACGATTCTCGATCGCTTGCGACACTACAGTCGTGGACAAAATTAAGTGGACAGAACATAAATTCCGAATAATCTCTATTTTCATTTATTGTGTTATAAATTTATTGCAGATGTTTAACATGAAAAATGTTTATACACAACGAAAGAATTTATTTAGTATGTAAAAGCATAAATATAATGTTTCTGTTAATTTTTATGCATATTTGTTTGTATGGGTGTCTTTGAGACCGTGGACAAAATTAAGTGGACGCAGAGGAAAATGTAAATAAACGTTTGACTCTCGCATTGTGCGGTGTCATTCGTCCTCGGTAGACATTGAACTTTTGTTTAAACAAGATTAGAAATATAAACCGAGCATGTCTAAGAGACGAGAAGAATTTCCCGTGCACCTGCGAAAGTTAATTGTTTCAGAGTGCAAAAATAAACTAAGTTATCGTAAAATGGCTGAAAAATACAAAGTTTCTAAGAGTAGAGTGCATACAATTTATCACAAGTATTTACAGTATGATACTGTTGAAAATTTAATCGGTCGAGGACGAGAACGTAGCACAAATTCATACGATGATAGACAAATTGTAAGAGAAACTCAACGTATTCCATCGATAACATCACGAAATTGCGAAAGTAGGGACTTCAAGCTTTAAATTGAGTCCAAGTTTATTGTCGTACAATCCTTTTTTACGAAATTATATCAATTTGAATATGGGCAGTTGAATCGGAACGCGGCGATTCAAATATGGCGCGTATGACGCAACCACCGAGCCGATTCGCGGAACTTGCCGACCGCGCGCGACAATAGCCGAAGTCATCGAACTCGCGCGCGTTTTCGGAAATTGTAACACAGTCGAGTGACATTATCGTCCGCGTCGCGATACGGTAATGAAAATTTTGATTTTTAGTGACTTACCGTGATTCACGTGTTTGTTCTATTATTCGTATCCTGTTCGAAACAAGTCCGCGAACCGGTATGTGTCGCGTGTTGTTGAAAATCGCGTCCGCCACCGTTTCCTAACCTAACAGGGACAAGAGGAAAATGATGAGGGATGAAAGCGAACAGACGCAACGCTAGAATGAAAAGGAGATACTCAAAGATAGGAGAGCAACCGAGAGAGGAAAGGAAAACCAACATGGAAGAGACGTGGGTGAAAGTACGTATTCAATTTCATTGCAATGGGGATGAATGAGATGTATATATTTACGTATACGAATTGCCTCTTCGGAAAAGTGGCTTACGTTGGCTCGGCTCGGGCCGGCACGACGAAACGCCACGTTCCGGCAAACGAACATCAAAGGGGCTTCTGTAAATCCATTCAACCCGCTTTATTTCCATAAAAATATTTTAAGGGGAACGTTAAGTATGCGTGTCCGTTTCTTGAATCACCCACATTCTAGCGACCGTCGGAAACCGTCGACTTACTCCCGGTCACTGCGTTTTCACAACTGATCGATCAGATTAGTCAATGTCCTTACCGTAATAGCAAATGCGTAGTGCGATGTGTCTGCCATCATGGTAAACGCAAGTGAATTCAGATCTAGACGCATGCAATCAGATTTTCTTAGCCTTCTTAATTTAAGGTTATCCAAACAGTCAGCACATCTTACTGCATGACATTTTTTAATTACTAGACTGCGGATCTTTCTTGTTCCAATCATTTTAATCAGATGAAAGTAATACAACAAGATCTTTAGATTTCTTAAATGTTTACACTGTTTTGTATTTCGTTCAGCCATTTTTGTCATAAATGGATAAAATCCGCAGTCTATTAATTACATAATTGGTGCAGGTGTGGTTTATACATCGATAACATAGTATTCGTTTTATTAGGAAATGTAGGTACATTATTAGATTGCGGATTTTAAAACGGATAAATATAATACAAAATTGTAAAGACGTCAGAAGATTTTAGGAATATTATTACATTATACTTGACATATTAATATTATTATAAGAAGTCATTCATTTTCAGTCAACTTTTGCTTTCTACAAGTAACTTGGAAAATGTTTTGCATATAGATCCGCAGTCTACACAGGCTATCCCCAAAATGTTGTTTTTTCTTGAAAGAGGTGGTTCTATGGATTATTCTGAGAAGCTTTTTCATTTGCAAAAATGTTGTACGCGGTTTTGTTAAGAAGTCATTAACGAAAAACCACGGACCAATATGACCGCGGCTACAGTTGATTGTAAGCGTAGCGTTGGCATTGGCCGAGCCCCGGAGTCCATCCGCTATAGTCGCTCTCTGATTGGTCCGCGCTTTTCGTTAAATAACACGAAAACAAAGCCGCGGAGAAGATTTTTTCAAAGGAAACAGTTACTTGAAATCACTTCACGAATCACCCATTTCAAGGAAGTACAACAAATTTGGAACTTTTATTAATTATTATATGTCGTCGTTTTTCCGTTCTACCTTTTATCCTCGATTAATATATTTTATTTTGTTTATCATATTTATATATTATATATATTATTCAATACTGACTTTAACTGTGAATCACATATGACGCACAGGACATGTTAAGATGTACTCACTTTAATACTTTTTCAATCTTTTTGCAATTTGCAAATCTTATCCTTTGGTGGTAAAGTCATCAAGTAATCGCGCCCTGAATATATTAGAGCAGAAATTCACTTTTCAATCCGGACAAATAGTAGGCAACTTTGCTTTTTGAGAGACGTGGCGTTGAAAGTGTTAGCAGAGCGTCCGTTTTATCAACGAATATAAAACCTACGCTGCGTTACAACACATTTCTGATCGGCGCGAGACAGTTTTGTCGCGGCGTGCTTGCCAAGCCGATTTCACCAGCTCCACAGAGGCGTCTATCTCCCCCGGAAGCGAACTTCGATATAAGCTGGCTGCCGTTCGCCGTACGTTCACAGCTTTTTATTTGTTTACGAAGATTGAATCCTTCGACACACTTTGCCGCGTCGCGACAGGAATTTCGCGTTCTCCTTCGACGCGTCCCGCGTTCTCTTGTCACGCGCGAATTCAGTTACGGGGGAATGCTGTTCGCTGACAAAGTTCACGGCAGTTCGATAGACGGGATCTAATGGTCTTCTTCGTCTTTTAATCCTGAGGCGAAGAAATCTTCAAAGCTGCCTGGGGCATTCTTTACAAAACTCAAGATGTAGACTAACGTTCAAAATGTTTCAATTGAATATTAATCTAATGTTACTAAAAATGTATACAGTGTATTACTCTGCAATGTAAATTATGTTGTAATAACTGTCATAAGAGATTTTCTAATAAAGAAGAAAAAAAAATATTAATCTGAAGTAGTTGAAAAAATTCTTTCTAGTTGACTATTGTATTCGGGTAAGAATTTATTTATTAACCGTAGCACATTAGACTAGCTATTTATTTGAACAATTTGTTCGTTATTAATTGGAATAGTCTACTCGAATCATAAAATTTGAACATTTGAATTGCAAATATTTTGGACTCCAATATTTCATATTACACTGAGAAAATTGTTGAAAATAATTTAATAATTTCTGTTTCTCACGATTCACTCGGAAAATGTAATTAATTCAAATGAATATTAATCTGATGTTAATAAAAATGTATACAGTGTATTACTCTGCAATGTAGATTATGTTGTAATAACTGTCATAAGAGATTTTCTAATAAAGAAGAAAAAAATATTAATCTGAAGTAGTTGAAAAAATTCTTTCTAGATGACTATTGTAGTCGGGTAAGAATTTATTTATTAACCGTAGCACATTAGTCTACCTATTTATTTGAACAATTTGTTCGTTATTAATTAGAATAGTTTACTCGAATTATAAAATTTAAACATTCGAATTGCAAATATTTTGGACTCCAATATTTCATATTATACTGAGAAAATTGTTGAACATAATTTAATAATTTCTCTTTCTCACGATTCACTCGGAAAATGTCTACTTTCCATAAAAGTCCACAGTCCACTGTACACATTTCATCACAAATCTGCGTTTCTTGTGGGAACAATGAGAGTAAATATTCGGAATTATTCCAGAGAATTGTGGTTTCCATCGTTCGCGCAGCCTCGCTCGGAAATACACATTTTCTTCGCTCTCTAATTAACTTCTGCAAATATGCTTATCCTCCCACGCACTTACTGTGTGACTTCAAACGTGAACGTACACAACAACGGCCAGAGACTGATAGCACGGTTGCGACGAGCTAAAATAAGAAACGGTTTCCTCGAACGTTCGCAATTTAGGTATTTTATGCATCGGTTTTGTGCACGACTCAGTACGCATTTGTAAAATACAAAGAAACCTTCATGGTAGCGAAAATTAATGCTATTGCCACTTCACGTTCGCCACAAAAGATTTACACACATAAAATGAAGAGTAGGACTGCAGAGATAAAAATAGGCTAAATATTAAAATGTACATGTTCAAAATGTCCACCACGGGCTTGTAAACATTTATTTACTCGAAACATCAAAGTTGTTCTAATATTTTTCAACATTTCGGGAGTCACTGAAGCGCAAGCGTCACGTATTCTTTGTTTCATATCCTCTTTTGTCGTCGGTGGTTCAAACATAACTTTGTCCTTGACATATCCCCATAAGAAAAAATTTAATGGTGTTAGATCGGGGGATCGAGGAGGCCATTGACGAGGTCCCCCACGACTTATCCATTTGTTCCCAAATTTTTCGTTCAAAAATTACCTGGTGATGATTGCAAAATGTGGAGGAGCGCCGTCTTGTTGGAACCACATTTCTCTTCTAACGTGCAGTGGCGCATCTTCCAAAAGCGCAGGCAAATGATTTTTTAATAAATCACAATAACTTGCAGATGTTACAGTTTCTTGAAAAAAATAAGGTCCAATCGCAAAATCTCCTATTAGGCCACACCAAACATTTAAAGACCATCGATGTTGAAAGGGAACACATCGCATCCAATTTGGTTTTTCCACGGCCCAATAATGCAGATTATGTCTATTTACATGCCCTGAATTCATAAAAGTGGCCTCATCGGAAAAAAGTATTTTGCACAAAAAGTCATTTTCCACAACACCCTGCAGCCGCTCACAAAATCTTACGCGGTGATCGTAATCTGCTATCGAAAGCTCTTGTGATAAAACCACGTGATATGGATGATACTTTTGCCGTTTCAAAATTCGTTGAGTCGATGAACGACTAATATGTGATGTTTGTGCAAGCGTACGTTGACTAATATGAGGATTTAATGTAATTGCAGCAAGAATACTGGCACTATTATTTTCATTAGTGACAGCTTTAGGTTTATTGCGAGTTTTTTTACACAATTCACCGTGCTCGCGAAGCCCCTTTTCTAAATTATGAAATGTTGCATGACATTTTGTGATCCCATATCGTTCAAAAAACATCACTGCTGCACGCCGATAATTTTTTTGGCATTCACCTAACGTTAATAACATATTCACTTCTGTGTCAAAAGTAGCCATAATCACAATGTTACTGCTCGAATAACAGCTCTAAACTGAAAACGTTTTCATAGATAAGTGAGTCAAACTCAAGAATTGTAAATATTATTGTTTGTGTTTCTTCACGAATAAGCAAAGGACTCAAGCGCGTATAATTCCATAACGCTATTTCCGAGAGCTTCAAGTACCTAAAACTCGAAACTTCAAACTGTTATATCTCATCATGGAAGTATCTGACAAAAAAATATTTCAGACAAAATTGACTTGTTTTTTCCGGTAGAATCTAAATGTGTAACATTTTATAGGGGGTTCTATTTAAAATTACAAAGGTACCTCCCCTCCCCCGTTAAAGGGGAAGGGAGGCCACTTCAGGTTTATGTAGTCAGAAAGGCCTTTCAGTTCCGTGCAATTTAAGACTAAGAACTTTAAAATCGATGGCATAGTTTTCGAGATATTGAGCTGTTCAGAGTTATGTGGGCCACCCTGTATATTGCGATAGTTATACATTTTTGGCATTCTGCTATTTTATCGAGACATGAAGATGATTTTGAGTTTTTGCATCGTTAAGAGTATTACATGCCGAATAAAAACTTCCATTTGAAAACTGTTTTCGAGTGGTGCATTTAAGGGACTCACCCTGTAACCTATGTATTCTAGAAAGTATAGTACACTGGGGACTTAAGATGTTTCCAGATTCCAATATCTTTTGGGATAAATCTGTAAGAGGATCGAGATTCAGGAAGATTCCAAGGGTTAAATACAGTTATCGGCTGGCAAGAAAAGCGTTCGGTGTAAAGCGTGAATTTGAATGCAAAGTAAGCTTTCTTGGTAGCGAAGAGAGACCCCGATACAAGCTCCGGGGAGTCCCCGAGTGTCGGGTGAATTATTGGCGACGCGATTGTTCTCTCGATTCGTTCCGAATCCATTTTCTTGCTTGGTAGAAAGCGGAGAACGATTACCAAACGGTGCGGCGGCGCGGTGCTGCGCCGAATTGGTTGGCTGTTCCATTGTAATTGGGAGATTAATCGTGTCAGTGGCGATTCTATTTCCCCGGGAGCAGCAGAAGAGGAAACAAAGTGGTTCGGCGTGTCGGGGGATCGCGTGGAATGAAGATCGCAAATAATAGAGACACGTAGCTTTTCTTCCGTGCAATTAATACCGGCGCTGTACGGTGCGGTTGGTAGCGGCGGCGGTAGCAGTAGCAACGGGTAGCCAGTAGCATTTCCAGTAGGTAGCAACGGTAACGGAGCTGCCCGTCCAAAGCGGACTGGATTGTTCTCGGCCGAGATAGCGAAACAAAACGAACCAGCCAATGGAAAAGGCTTGTCGGCGAGCCAGTGACAAAAAGGCCGAGTTCTTACTCAAGTAGACCGCCTCGACTCTTGGCAATCCTGATCTACAGGACTTCTCCATTGCGCGTCTGAAAGGTCGGCGAATAACAGCATCCCTTGCTCGACCTGTGTACAACGATCCTCCGAGAACGAGCGTGGCTCTCATGCCTCGAGCGTGTAATCTACGAAGGTAACTGGCGCCGACGCGAAGGCCGACAAACGTTGATCCAACGCGGATCGACGATAAATGCATCTGGCTACTTTATAGCCACTGCAAAATGTCGGTGCATAACCTAAATATTCAGAGGAGCGTACAATATTGCTCAACGAATTCCCTACTCGACGAACGTATTCGGGATACCTGGATGACCACTCGCTTTAAATCTGAATGCATCCGAGTATTTAGGTACTCAAATTTAAGATCCGAGTACCCAAATATACAGGGTGAGTCACCTAACGTTTAGCACCTCAAATATCTTTGTTGTTTCTAAAGATACGTAAAATATGGTAAGGACAAAGTTGAATGGTACAATGTCGCTGGCACGATGCCAAAAAGAATTTTGTTTTTATATCATTTTTTTTAGAGGTATCAAGGTCACCTTGACTTGTTTTTTAATGGAACCACCCTTTTTTAAACACCTACAATGATAGTCCCTTTCATTACGAATTCAGTAACTATAATTATAATAATTCTCAAGTGTAACAATTATATGTCACGACTACCATAGCGATTAAATCTGATAGCAGAGATCTGTTAAAAAAATGGGACGCAAATTTATCCTTGACCCTTTTTTTCAAGGTCAAACGTTTTTGTACTGGATCGTATAGTACTCGTCACAAGGAACAAAAGTCTCAAAGACACCATGGGTCTCAAGTCAACCGTTCTCTTGAAAAACGGCTTTAAAGTTTCATAAACTATTTTATCCCATATGTCTACACAGTGTCCCAAGATGGTATAAATGTGGAGGGAGTAATACTACATGAGAAAATAAGTTTAAAGTACACAATAATTTTTTTTTCATTTAACGCCTCGTTTTTGAGAAATTAGAATTTGAAAATTCGGCGACTGCGCTTGATATTGAATATGAATCGTCTGACGCGTCTGTTCGTGATCTACCAGATCTACTTCTTACGAACGCTAGGAACACGAACTTGACGGATTTTCAAACTATAATTTCTCGAAAACGAGGTGTCAATGTAGAATCATCCTCTCCACATTTATACCATCTTGGGACACCATGTAGACATGCGGAATAAAATAGTTTACTAAACTTTAAAGTCGTTTTTAAAGAGAATGGTTGACTTGAGACGCACGGTGTCTTTGAGACTTTTGTTCCTTGCGACGGGTACTATACGATCCAGTACAAAAAAAGTTTGACCTTGAAAAAAGGGTCAAGGACAAAGGCGTTGATTCAAAATCGGCCAAAATTACCCAAGATCAATTTTCCTGAAACTTTGCATATTGGTAGCCCTTTGGGTCTAACATAGATTCTGTGCAAAAACTTTCTCCCAGGAGACATCACGGTTACGGGGGGGAAAGGGGGTCAAAGTACGTATTTTGCGAAATCTATTATGTGCTGTAACTTTTAATAAAAATACGATATCGACCCGGCAATGATACCAAAAAATCATAAAAAATTCAAGCTTTCCAACGGTGTATAAGTTCATGTAATTTATTTATTGCTAACATAATTTTTTCACGTTTTCCGTGTTTTTCAAGATCTCTCCCTTCTAGATGGTTGCGGCCAAAGAAAATGATTGTTTCTTTTAGTCCTTTGATTCTGGGTATCGATGAAAGAGTGAATAGTTACGTTTCGGAAAATCTTAAAACACTGTATGCTTCGTTTGAGATTATTAAATACTGTCGTGAATATAAATCGAAACAAACTGAAGAAGATACGTCACCTGATAATTGTATAATAAGATATAAAAGAAAATAAGCAATATCTGCATTCTGGTATAATTATTGTAAAATATAACCAATTTGTTTCACTGTTTCAAAAAAGCAAAATTGATAACAATAGCATAGCTGCGTTATGTACAGTGTATATATAATTACAGGAAGCGTTTTCTCCACGTTTGAAATGAATATATAGGTCGAGTAGTTGACCGCGCGCCTCAACTTCTACTCACATTTTACTTTATAACTAAAAAACGAATAATTTCCCCAAGGTATGACAAACACCATTCGAAAGGGCATGAAATGTACTATTAATGCAGCGTTTTTGGTTAAAATCAGGCGATACTTTTTTTAGGAATTGCAATTTTTCTGAATTTTTTACGCCTTGAAAAACACGAAAAACGTGAAAAAATTATGTTAGCAATAAATAAATTACATGAACTGATACACCGTTGGAAAGCTTGAATTTTTTATGATTTTTTGGTATCAGTGCCGGGTCGACATCGTATTTTTATTAAAAGTTACAGCACATAATAGATTTCGCAAAATACGTACTGTGGCGGCTACTTCCTATGCTCGTCAACAGAGGGAAATTACGACAACACCTTTCCCGCTACTACCTGAATCTTCCTCTGTTTGTATATATACCGTCCTAAACTGTCCTTACGACATCCCGCGTCTAAGGCAGGGGTCCGCTAGATAGCCTTACCGACGAGTCCTCTAGCGGGCCTAGGACGAAACGCTTCCTTCTCCTTTTTCCTCTTCTCACACACTCTTCAGCCGCCATAATTGGTGACCCCGACAAACGAACAACAACGCTACCTTCTGAGCAGAGGAGACGACAACATCAACAAACCACGGACAACATCAGGAGGACTGGAAGGTGACTACTCTGTCACTGCCTTGCCTGAACTACTACCCGTCCACCAGCGAGGACTTCTCCCTACTATGCGCTTCTGACGTCATCTTCGCAGCATTATATGGTTTAACGTTTCCGCACCTAAATTTGTGCGACGTTTTCGTATCTACATTTTTGCGACGTTCATCCATTGTTTGTGCGACTATGTGAGTCCTACAAGCGGCTTAGGGAGCTACTCAACTTCGTCGATTCGGCAGCATCACTGGCGGGCACACTGACAGCACACATTCCAGCGGCCTCCTTGGATTCCGGCGGAGATCAGCGTAATTAGAGGGAAATTTGTCCAGATATCGTTGACCACTGGCAAGGGGGTAATGTGGCGGCTACTTCCTATGCTCGTCAACAGAGGGAAATTACGACAACACCTTTCCCGCTACTACCTGAATCTTCCTCTGTTTGTATATATACCGTCCTAAACTGTCCTTACGACATCCCGCGTCTAAGGCACGGGTCCGCTAGATAGCCTTACCGACGAGTCCTCTGGCGGGCCTAGGACGAAACGCTTCCTTCTCCTTTTTCCTCCTTTCACACACTCTTCAGCCGCCATAGTACTTTGACCCCCCCCCCCCCCGTAACCGTGAAGTCCCGAGAGAAAGTTTTTGCACAGAATCAATGTTAGACCCAAAGGGCTACCAATATGCACAGTTTCAGGAAAATTGATCTTGGGTAATTTTGGCCGATTTTGAATCAACGCCTTTGCGGGCCAATTTTTTAACAGATCTCTACCGATTCAGAGATATAGAATCCTGCTATGGTAGTCATGACTTATAATTTTTATACTTCCTGTACATAGGTATTCGCAGTCTATCTTGTTCGCGAATCGCCTGTTTATCGCATCGCGAAGAAGAACGGCGTTTGGTACGGGTGCAGCAGAATCGCGATGGGTTCCGTACGAACTGCGACGTCTCCGTCCCCAGGTGTAATCTCACCGATTAATCTAACGGATTAATAGCGTGGATCTTATCGGAAGTAACATCAAAGAGCCCGTTAATGCGTTCACCGTCGTACTCTTGTTCTTGTTTGGCTCTCGGTTCGCGAAATCGTCCCGAGATCCCTGATACGTTCGCCGAGTCCGGAGATCTCGAGGGAGAAAAGAGAGAGAGAGAGAGAGAGAGAGAGAGAGAGAGAGAGAGAGAGAGAGAGTTTCGTGATTTCGTTTAATTAACCTCCTCCGTGCCTCGCCCGGTCTGTGAAGGATGCTGCAAGAGAAAATATTGCCGGCTCTAATGCGCGTTACGATACCCTGCGTGAATTAGCCGGTGGAAGTGAAACGCGCAAACACTCGGCCGTAGCCAGAAACACGCTTTGACGGGGAGCCCCATAAAATTACAGTTTCCCCCATTCAGCGGAACGCGAGTATCTATTCGCATCAACAAATTTTAAACGCGCTCGTTTATATCCAGCATTTATTTATGTCCTTATGCAATCATTGGCAGTTTATATTGATTCGTGGTCTTCCTGTAGACTCGATTGTGGAATAATTTTAAATTTCAATTTGTTATTGGATTCATCGGTCACCTGTAGCGTGAAGCGAATAAGCAGAGATTAATGAACATCATATTTTATAATACGTATATTCCATATAATATGGAATTCATTATTTAGCCCTCTGTCTGCAAGTTTATTTTGATTGAAAAGCGTCTGCACACTGGGTCGTTTATGTTCGTGACTAATTTTTTTATTGTTCCAGGTTTTAAAAAATTCTAAAAAAATTCTGGTCTACGTATTGAAGTTCCTGTTTAAATATATAATCGATGGAACGTTAAATTTGTAAAGCATTAATGGGGAAAATATAAATATTTGAAGGGGTGAAATTTCGCTCCGGACATAAACGATTCCTGGTTGCAGACGGAGGGTTAATATTGTTAGATAGTACGAGCATATATAGGCAGTGTCGTTAGATCGGTTAAATCGAAGGGAATACAGTTTACCACCTCTCTGATGAGCAGAGTAATATGTAACACATTACGCGCCACGTCACGTGACCAGTCTACGGTCTTAGTGGGGGACGTTGGAGTGTGCTCAGATAGTGGAAGGGGAAAAGGAGGAGAGGAAAATCAACCCAGTTTCGGGTTGGTCTGGCGACACCGTATACAAGTATCGGGACTATCTGTTCGCTAATCAGTAATGTTCAAATCACTATTCTTTCATCTGATCACTGATTTCATCAAATCACTGTCCTCAATTATCTTTGCGCGCATTCATTGAAAGTGAAACGATCTTCCGCGACAATCTAATGTTCTGGTCGTTCGAAAACTTTACGTAGATGGAGCCACTCATTATTTTGTACAGAATTCATCGCTCTTTCTTTCGATTATTATTCAGAATGAAGAACCGGAGAAAAATTCCCCCGCGCGCCTCGTTTTACGTAAGCTCCGCGGTGTACTCTGTATAGCATAGCATCCCCGTGAAACGAAGATGGACATAATGAAGAAATGCGGTGCAAAAAGGAAGGAGCAAGAAAACAGAACATGATCCCCCGTTGCGGAAGGGGAAGAAGACAAAGCGGACGGAAAGGGCGCATGAATACGAATGGGGTAGCCGACGCGACGGAGCGCGACACGTCGGGACGCAACGAAAAACCAATGAGCTTTTGCGGCTACACGTCTTGCTTTTGCTACCGGCCCTTAGCTGTCGTCGACCCTACAATTACCAGATTTCACAATTTCTGAAGGTCTACAAGCGCTTCTGTGGAGATTTATTCCACAGTTCAAATGAAGGGTGACCTGTCTAGTGAATGAACACTTATGCCCGTGATGGGCACGGTAGGGGCCCCTCAAACGCCTGCTTCTCCCTCCAACACCTCTCTTTGATGCGCGAGGCCTGCGCACCAGTGTCGCCAGATCAGTCCAAAACTGGGTTGATTTTCCTCTCCTCCTTTTTCCCTTCCACTATCCCATACCACCACCATGGGCATACTACAACATCCCCCACTAAGCCGTAGATTGGTCACGTGACGTGCCGCGTGCGTCGTTGCGTCCTCATCGCGCACGCGCAACGTTTCATCATTCGCCCTACTCAATTCGCGTTGCTTCCGCGTCGCGCATGCGTAACATGTCACTGGTTATCAGAGAGGTGGTAAATTGTATTCCCCTCGACTTCAGCGATCATGCGACACCGCTTCCTTCCTTTATGGTAACGGCGGATGCTGGTGGGGGACATTGGACGGTATGGTGGGGACGGTTTGTCTCAAGTGAGACAAAAATGCCGATCCCTGACTTATGCTGTATCTTGAAATTAGTATTCGCAAATCAAAATAGACTGCAGGTTTTACTCATTTATAGCAAAAATGGATGAGTGCAATATCTAATAATGGAACGATTACAAGAATGTAAAAATAACAAAATATTTCTTACGACTTAATAAAACCTGTCACGAGAGAAATCATTTCCAACTTGGTCCCCACATCTTTGAATTAGTGCAAATAATTTTTATGTTGCATTAAGATCCGGAGTTTAATTATTTTCGTTCCTGAGTGCTATTTCTACCAAATAGCTGGCGTCATTATCCAGATCTTACATTCTAGAGAATAATTCTAATGATACTTGTCTCCTCTTATACAGAACCCTAACAAGTCTCAAAATTACAAAAAATGAGTTCAACACAGTAACGGCCCCAAAATGTTGTTATTCATTTTGTCCATAAAATACTGCTGATGCGTTAATGTAGTACTTGTCCTGAATCTGTTTAACAGAATTCAGTTTCCTCTAGACAGTGGGACGACTAGATCTGGAAAGAAGATATTACTCCTCATTTCACGTAGGTAGATACTTTGGTATGTTTGGTCTGTAGCCATCCTTGGCACCATTTATCTAGTATTTCATTTGCAGTATGTTTCCAGACGTCTTCCCAGGGTATTTCAACACAAGTTCCTTAACTTCTTCCTCTACACAATTCATATAACGTTATTAAGTCTCTATTGTTGAAACTCTCTACTTAGTGATACGTTCTAGTCATTCAAATTACGTGTTTCTTTGCGCTCTTATTATTTGTTTCTGATTTAATATAACTAGAATTTTGAGTTCCTTGACTTCTGTTTCTACATAATTTGCACAAAATATTTGTTCCTCTATCGTTCAAAATCGCTTGCTCAGAAATATATTTGGGTTTCTGAAATTATTTATTTTTTCAAGTTCTCGTTGTTTATGTTTTCAATGAAAATAGGATCCTCGTACACACGATTATGGTGGAAAATATCGGAGAAATGTATGCATGACGTGCCCCTGGACCTTCGTTGAAGCGGGCTCATTGACAGTCGCGTCGCATCTGGAGGTTTATGACACGTCGATTGCTATTGGCCTAGAGCCAGAAGTCCAGATGCGCACGTGTTTACCGAAATCGTGCGGTAATGAATGAACTTTCAGTGGCGCGACTCCAGCGTTAATTAGACGACAGCTTTGAACACCGCTGATACCGATACCTTGGTCAAAATAATTGCGTATGTGGTATCGGGAATATGCGGGCACCCGGTATATAGTTTTAAGATGTAGACTTTAAGGACACTGTAGGACAGACATGCTACGAGGGCAGGAAAAAGGCCATAAAAGGGAAAGCGGAATTGACCAGCGTCGAGTTGCGAGCGGCGACGGGCTTTCGGCCCGTTGATGATGTTCATGCCCATATTTGGGCATGGTGAAAACTCCGAAAGGGGCGAGCGTGGGGATGAACCGAGTCTTGCTAGACAAGGGATGAGTTGGAGACGAGCAGTCGTTGTCCGAAAGTTGTCGTAGCAATTTGAAAGAAAGTTGTATAGTTGTCGTGTAGCTTAGTAGTTAACGTTAGTAGCTAGTTATAATCGCGTAACCATTCGTATATTAAGTATTCTCCTCTGTTTTACAAAAATAAAACAATTAATTATACGTATTACCACACGTATAACATTTATGACGGATGTCGAAATTAAATTTTCTTCGTGAATGCATCTCACTGCAATTATTAGAAAATAAAATACTACAATTTCTAATTTCCCTGAAAAAAGACCAGTCATTTAGTGCAATTTGATAAAAGTTAGTACCGATTTAAAGGACGTTCTAATATTTTCGTGGGCCACTGTAAATGCGGATTCGCGGAGTTGCAGATGATTTGACAGGGAACGTCATGGCCGTGGTTATGGTCCCTGGATGAGATGGTCGGACCCGGACAGGCATTGTCGCGACAAGAGCAAGAGAGGGGCAACGTGCATACGAAGGCACTAAACCATCTGAAGGTTGAAACGAATGACAGGGTAATGCAACCAGCACTCTCGACTGAAGGAGCGGTAGGGTGGCGCATAACTTATAGTTGGCATTGTGAATGACCCTCGGGCAAAGTTGCGCGAATCCGAGGAGAGAGGGTGTATGTAGGCACTAGGCACTAGACGCTAGGCAGCAGACTCCTCGAGCCGGAGCTAAGCTAAGCATCGTTTCCCATTGGTTCTGGCTCTAGGTTAGGTGCAGGCGTGGGTGCTGGCGTGGGTATAGACGCGTCAGTTAATTTACACCCTCCTTGCTTTAAGCTTTTTTTGCTCGTCTCCCTCTCTTCATCATTCAACGTCCAGAACGTTAGCGAGTTCCGTCGGAACTCCGATTGTGAGTCGAAACTGTTAAAACAGTCTTCCTCCTTTCCTTTAGGATTATCCAGCTATTAATCAAGTCGGAAACAAATATAAACTTCCGATCAAATTAAACAATCCACACGAAGAACACCAAATTGCAATTACAGTAACCCCGCGATCTAAGTCCTTTTTCGGTTCTCTGCCGGGACTTAGATCGTGAAGGGACACTATTCTTTTGTGACCGCGTCGACCGTGCCGAACGTAGAAAAGGACAGCATGCAAACACAGACCACGCGGCCGAAGGCGCAACAAAAAATAGCGTATCGGTGAGACAATACCCCTCCCTCAGCCTAACAACCAATAGTTTATATAAATATATTAATTTAATTAATAAATAAATTATATTAATTTTACTTTTGTATAACGAGGGAACACCCACGAATGGGAAGGAAATTGAACTGGTACACATTATTATAGACCTGATTGATAGGTACAGAGATGCAGGGTACATGAATTTCGAAACGTAGCCACGCTGCTACCTGCGCTACCTTCTTTAGCTACTAATAAAACAATAAACGTCACATAACCCAGTGGTATTGTTTAAATACACGTTTATATTAAATGCTTATATTTCGATAAAACAAGCCAGAATTCCGTCCTACGCACGCCAGGTGCAAGACTAACTTCCATTATGCATAATTATTGTTAAATGGCAAACAAAAAAGAAAATCCTGAAACATGTATCCCCTATATTGGATCAAAGATCACACACCCAAGTTTACATTAAAATGAACTAACAATAAATAAGAGAAACTGCAAAAAGAAATCAAATTTTTAATATATTGTTTAAACAAAAAACTTTTGTTAAAATTTTCTTGCGCGACTACATTTCCCATTGAAAAACACGCAATTTCAAAAAAAATTCAAATTTTCTCGACCTCTGGTTTCCGAGATATCTTGAAAAATATGGTTTTGACCCCCAACTTTGAGGGCTGTTTTCACCCCTTCAAAGTGGATGGTTACCGATAAAAAGAAACACGTGTCAGATATTTTTCAAAGAACTATAAGCTCCCATAAGTTTCATCAAAATCGGATTTTCGCATCTGAATATGTTCCCTTGTGAGCCAAAATCATACCGAAGAGAAAATCATATATTAGAATAAGCTGTCGATTCTAGTACTAGAATAAGATTCTAATATGATAATATTTATTTTAGAATAAGACAGGATTCAAATATTATTAGAAAACTGTAAATTAGAATAGAAATCACTTCTCGCAAATGAAGCCAACGACGATATATCGTTGTTCGACACTAAAATGGTTAAAGACACGCGCTTTTTCGCGCAGCAGGTGGAGACGTTCGCGGGAGTTTTGGAGTCTTGCGAAACGGAGGAAGCCACGGGTAATAATTCGCTCGGTTCGCTAAACTTTCGTACACCGCGGCTGCAAGTTCGGGTGTGCTCAACGTTAGGCAGACGATCTTGGCCGAATAAACAGAACTCGGCTACGGTTCAACTTGCGAAGTAGCGGTTGGGCGTGCTGCTGCTGCTGCTGCTACTGCTGCTCAGATTTCGGATAATCTTCGTGCGCGCAACGCTGCCGACGCGACGCGAGTTGCACAGCTGCATTTCGCAACGTTTGTTGCATAATTAATACAATTAAATAAACTTTGATTCCGCGGGTATAATTAACGACTACCAGCTACCAAATATTTTCGGTGCGGAACGACTGCAGACGCAACCGAAACTTCGCGCCGCGCCCTGGTTCTAAGCTGCTCAACCAGTATACAGATGTTTTGCGTGCCGGAAGCTTGTCGACGACGCGGAACCCAGTTTTCGCAAACGTTAAACGGGAATTAAATAGTACTGTTGTATCGGGAATATGTGGGCACCCGGTATATAGTTTTAAGAAGTAGACTCTAAGGACACTGTAGGACAGACATGCAGCGAGAGCCGGAAAAAGACCATAAAAAAGGGAAAGCGGCATTGACCAGCGTCGAGTTGCGAGCGACGATGGGCCTGCGGCCCGTTGATGATGTTCATGCCCATATTTGAGCATGGTGAAAACTCCTAAAGGGGCGAGCGTGGGGATGAACCGAGTCTTGCTAGACAAGGGATGAGTTGGAGACGAGCAATCGTTGTCCGAAAGTTGTCGTAGCAAGTTGAAAGAAAGTTGTATAGTTGTCGTGTAGCTTAGTAGTTAACGTTAGTAGCTAGTTATAATCGCGTAACCATTATACACTTAAGTATTCTCCTCTCTTTTCCAAAAATAAAATAATTAATTATACGTATTAACACAGTACCTATTCGGAAGAAAAAATAATTCGCCAGTTAATAATGTCGGAGGACTATTGTGTCTCGTGTCATAACCGGGCACCGTTTTGTTAATATTTTTGTTGACGACTGGCAAAATTATCGTATACTTTTACGTAATTGAATGAGCACAGATTAGTTTATATTTAAAGCGTAAAAATATACGGGGGAAATTATAAAGTGAAACGTCACTTTATATCGTAGAAAATTCTTGTTATTCAGATAAGGGTTAAGCAAAATGGTCGTCGAAGCTACATATAGTAAATTTTTCATATGTGTTTTATTCTTTGTACGAATTAAAATTTGCCTCATCTATACCTAGAACAGTGTTCGCCGGAGCAACCCAAAACTGGGTTGATTTTTCTCTCCTCCTTTACCCCTTCCACTATCCCATTCTACTTCTGCGCACACTCCAACGTCCCCCACTAAGACCCTAGACTGATCACCTGACGTGCCGCGCAACGTAACACATATTACTCTGGTCATCAGAGAGGTGGTAAATTGTATTCCCCTCGATTTCAGCGATCTGGCGACACTGATCTAGAAGCATGATATAAAATCCTTAATGCGTACACACCGATCGGTCGATTAAATAATTGGTAGTACATACAATCTTTAGAATGCAGTTTTTATGCACGTATGATAAAAATGAATGGATGCATTACAATAATATGACATTTCAAGAATGTAAGAACATTGTTATATTATTACCGACAAAGTAAAATTCTTGAAAGAAGGATTGCATTGTCATTGAAATAGTGATCCTCACAATCGACTTAGAGAATTTTGTTTTCACACAAAGAAAGTCTATCTTCATTTATACGGGATGAACAGTGTGTGTATACAGTAGGGTGGACCTTATTTTTTGACCCCAAGAATGGTTCCTTTTGGTGAGAAAAAAATTTGTGCAAAATTTGTTTAAATTGAAAATTTTGAAATTTTTGAAATTCATCGTAACTACAAAGTATTATATATCGTTGAATTTGTAATTTTTTTCTAAATAAGAATATGGAAAAATTATATGACCTTAATTAAAAAAAAAAAAAGTAACGATGACCTTGCAAATTTCGAAAATTTGATTTTCAAAAAAGATTTTTTTTGCCATTATATTTACCATATTGAACAGTACAACTTTCTCCTGTGACATTTTTTCGTATAACCGCAAATAACAGAGATACTTAATTTTGTATTGTATTATATATGTGAATATATATGTGAATATATGGCTAGGTTAAGCGCATCTATGTGTTATCTCGATAAAAATTTTTCGCCAAGTATAGCTTAAGTCCACCCCAGTTTTATTCGTCACTGTACATTGGCCGGCAAATTAGAAAAGTATCCATGGATCTCGGCGAATTTTCTTGAAAATGTTCGAACGTTAAACAACAAAACCAGGCATTCGAAAAGAAGTTTTTCGTTACACACATTTCCGTTCCGGGATATTCAAGATGCAACTCTGAGGGTTGTTTTACCGCTCAGAAAGACAAGTGAGGCAAATATATTTCCCAGAACTTCGTCGGGATCGATGTACCCAGATTTGTTACGCTCCCTCGTCAGTTTATGGCTAGTAAAATCGCTATTTCTCCATTCTGAGCGATGGACACAACCAGCGCTCGATAGGACGTCTTATCAAACGCGGAAGAGGATCGTCCGACGGTCGAGTCTTCTCACAGGGTTGTCTTGAGACCGCGGCGAGTGTCTCGTTACCGTTTAGCGTCCGCAAACTTTCCGCGTAACTGTAAAACGAGCGCGAATACGGGTCCGTCCCTAATCGTCTGAACGATAATCCTGATGTTATCGCGCGAGACGTTGCGCGGCTAACTGCTCACCCGGAAACGAAGGAAGCGGTACAGTGCTCGACTAAATAACAAAATACCTTATACACTTTAACATTTTATCTATAGTATAATGGTAGAAAATGTAAACTTTATAAACCGTTCATGTTGCGTATCACCACTAGAGCAAATACGCAAAATTTTGGATTTTTCTGAGGCCCAATAGAAAGGCTAAAATTAAAGGATCAAAGTGTCAGACAATAGCACAAACTTGTAATTCATTTTATGGAAACACAATATAAAATATTGTGCCGGTATGTTGTTCTATACCGTCCCCACCATAGCGCCCACTGCCCCCCCCCCCCGCGAGGGTTAAATACCCCAGAACAAAGCCAAATTGGTACCGATCGTGTTACATCGATGATTCGCACCGAGTTGTAGAGACAGGCTCGTTAGACAGGAAGGAATTTATTCGCGGGTTCTGCGAGCAGTAGGAGAGGGAAGGATACGCACGCGCCGAGGATAACCGCGTTACGAAGAGGAAGTTAGAGCATGCTCGCGGCGCTGCGCCGCTGGCAGAAACTTCGTACATGCGGCGGACATCGTGGAATCACGAGTTACACTCGGCAACTACGAGCACCGCGAGGCGAATAATTATTATTATTGTCTGCCGCATTATCCTTACGGGTCGTCGAGAAGCTGGCTAACGTAACCCAGCTTGTAACAGCCGTTCCCTCCCGTTCCCTCTCGTCCCCTCTCGTTCCCTCTTGTTCCCCGCGTTGTCTACGCTGTGCTACGGTAAGCTGCTTCGCTAATGGAGTCGCCTTCTCCCGGATCACACGGACGTATTTAAATGTCTCCTTTACTCGTGCAATTAGATGCGCTTTTTATATCCCCTCGAGGAACCCGGCAACGGAGGAACGACCTCGCTGACGTGTACGACTGCCTGCGGAATCCTTCATGTTATATACTGAGGTTATATATAATATTAGTAAGGTTTATTAATTAGTAGAAATGCGTACAATTATTATACCTATGGCTAGGTTAAGCGCAAGATTGAGACTTCCGCGTAATGACCGGTGTACGGCGAACGCGTCTGTCCCGTCGGTAACGACGACAGCTAAATCCCCTCGATACATTACTCCAGAATCGCGATCGTCCAATTTGGTTACACTCGTTCCTCCCCCGATTTTGATAATCGACTCTGGGAGGTCGCTTTTTCGAGTAGGAGGTAACGAAAATCGAAACGTCTTGGCACACCATTTCGCACGTTGACGTAAATGCCGTATATACAGGGTGGCCCACATAACTCTGAACAGCTCAATATCTCGAAAACTATGCCATCGGACTGCGAGACCCCACTCTAGACGCCAGGCTGTGGACCCCACTCTTACGCTTGCGTTCTGGTGGGAACGGTTGACATCGGCGCTCAGCTTAGACCACATGTACTTATAGACCCGGCTTCAGATAACGTTCTATGTTCCAAGATTAAAAGATGACGTAGAGGCCAAGTGCTATAGTCTGTTGAGAAATCGCAGTACCTTGTAGTAGGTAAAGTGCTAGAGGGGAAAGGGGAATCGTCATCGCATCTGATTCTGTATAGATATTTATGGAAACTGTAACTGTAATATACATACATTTATTTCATTATTCGTACATTCTTACTTTGCTCTAATTATTTTAAATATGCTTAACTCATTTTGTTGATTATAATTGGGAAAAAAGATAAATTTTTATGTAGAAGTTGATAATATGAAATCTGTATTTATTTCCTCACAACTTTATTTAAAAAAATACTAGTAAGAACAATATAGGTACATGTATATGTCGAATACAATCAGAGTTGGGCATTATTTAGATAAATAATTACTCAAATAACGATTCGCGAATAAAAGATACTTTATCTTCATTCGTTATTCAAAATCGTTTATCTCGCTTTTATATGCGTAGCTGTTCTTCTCTCTTTGTTACTGATGACGCTTCTACCGCAGTACGTGCAGCGTCTCATGCGTTATCCACCATTTTGAATCATCTAAGAGGCCACCAAATACTCTTTAATCTTGGAACATTGCATTCAATGTACACACTATACCTATGCCGGGTTTATAAGTATATATGGTCTAAGGCGCTCAGCGTCACCACATCTCTCTGTTCCAGTCACACTAATACGCGCGTCTCCGTCTTTGTCGCGCGATTCGGCCAATAGCGGTAGACGTGTAGCGCGTAGAGGGGAGATCACGTGGTACCTACAAGTTTCTCACTGCCATCTCCTGATGGACGGGCGGTAGATACACTCATAGCGGAGCCAAAAATTGAAGCGTGCCTATGTATTCATTCTTTTTTCAAATATTGTAATCTGCATATTTAGTGTTAACGGACATTGTTACTGTATGCATTTGTATTATTATTGTATTGTACTGTATTACATATTATTGTATTTACTTATATTATTTCTGCAAAGCGAAATAAACCCAGAAGGATTTAAAATGCTTAATAAAAAAACAAAAATAGTTTACCAGCTAATGTGAACATAAAATTTTGTTTCAAATGCCTTTCATCGGAAACAGCGAATTTCAATATTACTGCAAATATTGTGTACTATATAATTAACGACTTTAAGATCGCACATCCAAAGAACTGTACAATAAACACTGGTAGCAGCGAAAAATAGTGATTTCATCGTTCCTAAATGAAATGCAACACATAAATCATTGAAACAAAGACATTTTTCGCTTTTTGCCAAGATTTCGGCGAAACTTGGTACCGTGCGACGGTAGCTAGTGGAACAATAGAAAAGAGAATTAGTCACTCGGGGATACAATTAGAGCAATAACGGAGAACTATCTGGGAGCGAAATTATGCGCTCGATACAAGGAAGACGGTAACAATTCATAAGGTACAAAGACATCGTGTAGGAAATATATCCAGCAAGATGAGACATAAAGATAACACGACGACTGTAACTATCCACCTGGAGCCAGGCAAGTTTCGCTGCATAATGCAACGAGCCGCTGGAATCTCGTTTTATGAGCGCCACGCACGGGAGGCGATACAGAGCCGAATAATTCTTATCGAAATAATGGATGCACGCCGCTCAATGCGTTCGAAGGCCCGTTTTTTGGACAAAATTCCGTTAGTCGATAATTATAGGCGAGACGAAAAAAACGTTTCAGTCGAAAGTTGTAAGATGTAAAAGAGAGTGCACGATGATTGCATTCGTTTGACATTGCAGTAACCTTGAATAGCTTCGTTGAGATCACAATTGTAATTTTTAATGGAAACCTATATATTTTATTACGATATTCAAAAGATTGGAAAAGTATTTGAAAGTAGAAACCTCACGCTTTCAAATTATTGTTTAACGATACGAATAGAACAAATTTTTGAGTCCACGGGGGTGATCCCATAATTCTTTTGAGGAGTGTATAATGGTTTCGAAGCCTCGGATTTAAGCGTTGGCAAGGAGAACAGTTTCATCAGCCTTGGCGCACAGAACTTTGACTAACGGAAGATTGGAGGACGCGCGGAAGACTCGGAGCAAACAGGAAGGAAGAAGACCCGCTGCTCTATGGCAAACAATTCGTTAGAGGGGGTTACCGCTGTGTTTGCTGGAAAATCGGCGTCCCGCGTTCCGCGGACATCGTTTCGGCCGTAACGAGCGTACGATTGCCGTGAATTATGTCCTAACTAGCCGTGAACCGCTTATCGTTGCACGCCTGCTTTCGAATCCGGTGCTTCAACCTCCGCGAGCTTTTCGTTTTCACTTTCCTCTTCCAACCAGCAATCATCGTCGAACGCAAACCACTCACCAGTATATGAACTTACTAAAAGATATAATAGATTGTTATTCGACTTCCGGTCAGTAATGCCAGATCGGTTAAATCGAGGGGAATACAGTTTACCACCTCTCTGATTGTTCGGGATTAATTCAAATATTGTTCGGGATTAATTCAAATATAAATCGTGGATTAAGTGTCATGCGAAATACGAACATATGTCTCACGAGTTGTTTACGGTTGAACTCGTGTTCGACCTCGGCATCGCCGCTTCGCTCTAATTTTGCGTTCGCGACAAAAACCGTGCGCATTGTTTCGCACCTGTTCGACTCCGAGCGCACAGTTTTTATACGCGATGTTTGTACAGTCGACTGCTTCCAAGGATTGTCACGCACTCCCTCTCTTCAAAAATGCTAATTAGGTTAGCCAATCGTGGCATTGTCGAGAATTTCGGAGGAGCGCGACAATCCCTGGTAACGGCCACTTCGATTCAAGGAAGCAGGATTCAAGAGAGCACCACCTCTCCAGGAAGCAGTCGATTTTCTCTCGCGACCTCTCATATTTAGTTCGGCGACTGCTTCCCCTCAATTCATTTCAAGTTCTGTTTAAGTATATTTAGTTCGTTTCATTTCTGTTCTTTTCGTTTATTACTTTTGTTTCATTTGTACATACAGTTCACAAAGTTCTATTAAATCTCTAGTCAAATCATCTCAATACAGTCCACTCTCTTTATATTCATTCGCGTGACCGCGCTTCACATTCACCTCCACCTTCCATCTTCCGGCTGCACGCACAGCGCTGTGCGATTCCGGCGATCCTCTGGAGCTCTCGCCAAATCTCGAGCGGTGTCCCCAACACTGATGATCAGAGTAATATCTGATACGTTGCGCGGCACGCAAGTAGTGGGGGACATCGGAGTGTGCGCAGTAGTGGAATGGGATAGTGGAAGGGGAAATGGAGGAGAGGAAAAAACAACCAGTTCTGGTTGTTTCTGACATCGCTGCTTTGAGGGCGAATGTAGAATCATATTAGAAACATCGATTCATATTATCGATTCCATTAAAATATTTTTATTTGTTCCTAAAATTGAAGACTTCAACAGATTATCTGTCAACGATTATTTCATAATTTTTTGAAGTCTAGAGTCCATCACCAAGAATTTTTTAATAGATCTTTCAACAGTAGTAGCAACTTTAATCGTGAACCAACATACCGCCTCCAGTACAGTAATCCCATAATTTCGTTTCGGATTATTAAGTATAAAATTATCTACCTGAAGCCTACTCACAGGATTTTCAATAATTGTACGTTTTGACATTCTTTAAAACAAAAATGAGGAAATAAATTTTTTTTTCCTACTTTGGACCAGGTCAATCTGAAATTTTAAGGAAACCGGTCACAGAAACAAGTCATTCTGACCCGTGTGGGAGTTCTAGTGTTAATAAATAATTGTTCCAGAATTGTATAGGTATTTACTCGCTTGTATGAATATACATATAGCTTGGTATATCTCAATATTTTTGCGAATCGCTGTACAAAAGAGGACTGTCGCGCAGAGTACTATGAGTATTATTTATTGTCGGAAAGTGGCCACAGGGAGGCCACCGAACATAATAAATGACTAACAACACAAATAGCGGACACTAGGTTGCCCGACAAAGGGATTCGAGAGCCTGTAGATCCGAAGAGCTCGCGGGTGCACGAGATTTCGCGGAAGCGGAATCGAGAAGCGACGTTTCGATCGATGGGCCCGATAGCTCGCATTGCGGCTCAATTTCCTCGGCCGGCTGCACGCTTTCTCGATTCATAATTTGTTTTGGAGCCACCGACGCGACGTCTTATCCGGTTTCTGTTTTCTCCGCGCGACACATCGATTTCCGCGTAATCGAGGAATACGCAGCGGGCGACCAGCCAGCTTACTCGAGAGAATAAAGCTCGGGGACAGGCAGAAGAGGATCCTGCTGCCAGGGAAATTTCTTTTATCCCGACTAGAATCGATTTTGCTTTTACAGGAATCCTCTAGCTTAACACCTTAGTTCAGGGATGGGCATTTTTGTCTCAATTGAGACAAACCGTCCCCACCATAGCGTCCACTGTCCCCCACCAACATCCGCCGTTACCGCAGAGCAGCGATGTCCAAACTCGGCTCCGGGAGCTGAACGCCGTCCCCACCATGGTTCGGCGTTTCCATAGCTCCGTGACGCGGCGAACCGATTACCAATGTGCTCGCTTCCCGCGTTAAAAAGATGATCGTCGATTGTTTTATGACACGCGGTCGGTTACTCGGTTTCTTGGTTGGCGGGGTGAGAACACACTGCGCCTGCGCAAACTAACAGTAGGAAGTGGAAGCAGGCGCGTGAGGGGCCCCTACGCTGAACACCGCTGCCGTAAAGGAAGGAAGTGCTTCGCTCGTAGCGAACAATGCGCAGGCCACGCGCATGAAAGAGAGGTTGGTGTGAGAAGCATGCGTTTGAGGGGCCCCTGCCGTGCCCATCCTTGCCTTAGTTGGAAAAATCGCAGGGGGGAAGGAGTTTGTGAACCAAGTCGTAGCGCCTTTCCGTTCGAGAAGAAATGTAGAAGACGGTAGATATTTTTCCTACCAAAGAATGGAATTACTCGTTCAGATTGTTAGAAACGGAGGGAGGAGAGCAAAGAGGCATCGATATCCGGCAGGATTTCCGAGACGGTTGTCGCGGAGGAGGGTTAGTTGATAATTCAAACGTTATCTGAAGGGGACACGCGCACTCTGCTCGCGTCTCCGCGCGAAAAGACGGCTTTTCCACGGCCGGTGCACCGCATAAATGATACATAAACACTGGCCTGTAAGTGTGTGTACACAACCGCGAAAAGCGCGAACCCAAGCGCCTCGCAAGCGCGTAACGAGACGCTCTGCGGAGTTGGGCAAACACATATAGAAATTCGAGCCTGCCCTCTTCCACCCTCTCTTTGGTTGAATTAATGCTTGCGTCTTGTGTATGCTCCCATCTTCAAGCTACTCTTGTTCCCTTTACAAAATCCTGATCCAAAACACAATTATTACACAAGTAAATATCATCGGAATTGTATCATATTTGGTATCATTTTCATTAGAAAAATGCAACGAATATGTTGGTAAAATTTCATTAAAAATAAGTAAAAAATAAAGAAGTTTTATTATTGCATTAGTATTGTCTCACCGATACTCTATTTTTTGTTGCGCCTTCGGCCGCGCGGTCCGTGTTTGCATGCTGTCCTTTTCTACGTTCGGCGCGGTCGACGCGGTCACGAAAGAGTAGTGTCCCTTCACGATCTAAGTCAGGGCAGAGAACCGAAAATGGACTTAGATCGCGGGGTTTCTGTACAAATCAAAGAAATTACTTGATCGATCGATGACCAACGAGCAAACGACCTCGTTCACATTGAAACGACTGTTCGAGAGTAAAGAGTCGGGCGACTGAAAACATTTGCGGAATATTTCCTCGCGCGTTCTTATTTCCTTGTGGCACGGTCCGCGGTTCTTGCCGCGCGCGGCCATCGAAGCGGCAACTTTCAGACGTCGATACGTCCTTTACACGACCGCGTGTTTCATTTCGCTCTCGTGTCGCGCTGGTGGTAGGGGTGGCAGGTGTAAAAACGTGTACTTCGCCGAGCGCATCGGAATAACAGAATACATTTCCTTTGCATCGTAGCGACCGCGACCACGACGCGCGCGCGCGCGTGTGTGTGTGGTGCCTGATGCTGCGACCGACTTCGGCTCGATACTCTCAGGAAACAAAGAAGAGACCGTCATTTCCCCGGTTAGTACGCTGCCTGGAGATTCGATCGAATTCCTCGCAGTTAGAAAGAACGCTTCGACAGCCTTGGGCGTTTCGCGCTTTTGCGGATATGTGTGCAGTGAAATAACGGCAGGTGATATGCTACCGTACACATTTCTGGAAATCTTTCACCATGAATGCATCGTTCGTTATGTTTTAGGTGCACGAAGAATTTGTAATCTTTTTTCAACCGTTCGTGCATAACGATCTATACTCTTTCAATACGACTAGTTTTTTTTATATAAGGTTTTGATTTATTCGACTTCTTTTTGGTTATACGAGGCTGTAAAAATCCGAAGAAAATACAGTGGTGAGCATGACTGTATCGAGAACCATAGTTTTCGTATAAATAATTTTTTTTTTATTATTAACACGAAGTTATACAAAAGATAAGCAGAACAGAAATCTTCTGCATAATGCAAGCTATCCTAAATGATTCTTTAAAATTGTGGATATTTTACTGTTTTCCTGTAACGAAAAAGATTCATTGATACAGTTTCGCACCGTGGTTTCAATAATGAAAGTTTTTATCTTTAACAACCTAAATTATTACAGGAAAACAAAGAAACATTTACAACTTCAAAAAAAATCATTTAGGATAGCTTACATTCTGCAGAATATTTTTGTTATATTTATCTTTTGTATAACCTCTACTGTATATTTTAGCAGGATTGCGATACGGACGATAAACATACATATGCTGATAAAATTAAGTAGATTCTGAGATATTTTTATGCTTACAACATCAAAAAAGTACATCGTTATTATTTTAACGCAGGTATGGACAGAAGTTGCTCGATCGGAGGCGACATCCAAGCGTTACCCCCCACTCCACCCGCTCGCAAGTTTCGTTACCCATGATGGCCTAGTTCTTGAGCCACGTCAGGCCCGTACCGTACGAACCAGGACCGTCACGAGGAGCGAACTGCGCGGGCGAGTAGAGTGGGAGTAACGCTTGAAAATCGCCTCTGATTGAGCAACTTCTGTCTATGCCTGTTTTAGAGAGGGGAGAGTACGATTTCCGTGGCCCCTCGTTTTGAGGTTATATTTGTGTTCTTGGGGTTATTTCAAGAAAAAAATGTATATACAGGGTGCGGCGTCAATTAGTCCCCACGTTTTTTCAGCCCCTTCGGATGGTCGGACAGAAAAATGTTTCCTACCAAAGTTAATCAGTATTTAACCGACAAGAAATTGCAATTTTTAAAATTAAAAAAAAATGGATTTTCAACAAAAAAGTCAAGGTCGCTGTCATATCTTTTAATGGAACTGGGTATTTTTAACTTCATAATATTGTAGGCAACGTCGAAACGAATTCAACGACTTGCTATACAATGACTTTCAGATGACCTTGAAAGATAATATCTCCATGAATCAATTACCAGAATATTTGAAATATTTCGACGGTACGTAATAGTAACGCCTCGCATTTAGAGGTAAACAAATGAACTTAAACATTGCTTCAGAACTTAACTCACAAAAAACCAAATTTATACGGAGCCACATTGAAAACACAAATGTTAAACGTGTACATGTAATCAATTAATAATTAAATTAAATTTTCGAACTGCATCCCATCTTGTGTAACGCAAAGTTCTGCTCTATGTAACAAAGTCTTATGTGTAGCTTCCACGAGAGAACTTCTTTTTACATTTCTAAACGCTTGAATTATGCGTTCTTTAAGATTTTCCATATTATCCACAGGTCTTTTATACACAATCGATTATAAATATCCCCAAAGATAAAAATCTAAAGGGGTCATATCCGGCGAGCGAGCTGCCCATCGAATTGGACCCTATGTTCCGATCGACTGATCCCCAAAAACTGTAGTTAAGTATGTTTTTACAATTGCAGCATTATGAGCTGGGTCGAAATATTTCAAATATTCTGTCAATTGATTCATGGAGATATTATCTTTCAAGGTCATCTGAAAGTCATTGTATAGCAAGTCGTTGAATTCGTTTCGACGTTGCCTACAATATTATGAAGTTAAAAATACCCAGTTCCATTAAAAGATATGACAGCGACCTTGATTTTTTTGTTGAAAATCGATTTTTTTTAAATTTTAAAAATTGCAATTTCTCGTCGGTTAAATACTGATTAACTTTGGTAGGAAACATTTTTCTGTCCGACCATCCGAACGGGCTGATAAAACGTGGGGACTAATTGGCGCCGCACCCTGTATAACATGGTGTCAAATTGGCCTGGTTTAGCCGGTAAAGTAGATTTCCTGTTTTTTATAAATTTACAAATATCTCGGTAACTATGTGAAATATGGCAAAGTATCAAGAGACCTTTTTTGTAGAAAATGAAATTTTATTCGCACAATCTTTGCATTGTAGCTGTCATCCAGAATTTGAACTAGTAATGGAAAAATCATGTGAATAGAATGAGTTGTGGTTAGGTCGTGGAGGGGGCGGATATCGTACGAGGAGCCACGGAAATCGTACTCGTGCCTTTAGAGACATAATTAGACTGCGGATCTTTATGCAAAATAAAGATTTTCTTCACTGATTGTATGTATAACTTGAAATGGGGCATCCTGTGTTTCCGTTTCGTCAATTTCCGAAATATGAAACATTAAATTTGATCATGTTTTGGCTCCCGAAAAAAAATATATATATAATGCCGCTCCGGCGATGATAGTCTTTCAATTCCGTGGCGCTCGCGCTCGGTGTACAATGGGCGTTGAAAAACAATTTCTCGGCGGTTTTAATGCCGGATGCTCGTAAACCGAGCGGAGCGGAATTTAGTCGAGAGCTGGGGCAGCGTGTCGAATGTGGATCGCCGCAGCTAGTTAGGTAAAATTGGAATAGAACGAACGCGTAAGAGTGAGAAGGAGGGGTGGGGGGAGGAAGGACGCTTTTCCGCGGAATTTCGATAATTAAAGTCGAAATAATGGAACTGTCGGCGCATCGGGTATAATCGATCGGACCCTGAGCAAATATGTGGAGAGGTATCCGGTCAAACTAATTCGATTAAACGGTCAATTAACAGGGGGGATAATTCGGATCGATCGAATCGCGGCTCAAATGATCGGCGTTTATCGTTCGATCGCGATGCAAAATCAAATCTCCCGAGACAAACTCCTATTTACAAGAGGACGACGCACAGTTTCGCCAAACTCCTGGCCAAAAGTAGTATTTTTAGACCCACGGTAAATTATTGGAACAAATTACAGACTAGACTGCGGATTTTGGGAATTTACGTAAAAGGTTAAGCGCAGAGATTACAAAAATTTAAGAATGCCGATATACTGTTTTCACCTCCACAGGATTTTTAAAGGAAGGATGATATTTGTACACAGTGTCGAATAGGTCTACAACTAGACTGCGGATTGTTATGCATAATAAAAATTATCTGTATCGATTATAGAAAACAGTAGTTAAATAAAAATGTACTTTTCTGTTCAGTAATTCTAATAGATGGAAACACTTCAACAAAATTCTGAAATTTCATGCATAAATCCATAGACTAGTTAAAATCAAAAAGAAGATTTAGCGAGTGTATACAATAGAACAGGGATGGCTATTTTTATCTCAATTGAGACACACTGTCCCCACCATAGCGTCCACTGCCCCCCACCAACATCCGCCGTTACCGTAGAGCAGCGATGTCCAAACTCGGCTCCGGAAGCTGAACGCCGTCCCCACCACCGTTCGCCGTTTCCATAGCTCCGTGACGCGGCGAACCGATTTCCAATGCGCTCGCTTCCCGTGTTAAAAAGATGATCGTCGATTGTTTTATTTCACGCGGTCGGTTACTCGGTTTCTTGGTCGGCGGTTATATAAAAGAAAATATGCTGAGAATAGTCCACTTTTCTGGGAATATTCGAGAGTCAAAAGATATTCCTTGCGAATTACTAAGAATTTTTAGGATTTTCCCCAATGGAGTCAGTATTAAATTTCTTTTAAATAACAAACAGTAATGTTTAATTGTCAGTGATAATTTGTAATTTAAAGATATACTTTTCATTTTAAAAAAAGTGGTGGAAAAATATTGAAAAGAGTCGTCAGGACATGTTAAAGAAAGCAACCAATTTCTTCCATGAAAAATACTATCTGCAAAACATCCAACTTTAACTGTCGATAACAGTAACAATTTTTATTGCAGTTTATTACTTTTTTTCATTTTCGAGATTGCTGGAAATTGAGAAAGCAAAACATATTCAACAGACATCTATGCGGGATAGTTGATTTTTTGTCAAAATGTCCCCATATTTCTGGATCGGAACCACTGTGCGACGCAGCGATCAGATCCAGTGTCGCCAGATCGGTTAAATCGAGGGGAATACAATTTTCCACCTCTCTGCTGACCAGAGTAATATATAACGCGTTGCGCGGCACGTCATGTGACCAGTCTACGGTCTTAGTGGGGGACGTTGGAGCGTGCTCATGGTAGTGGAAGGGGAAAAGTACGAGAGGAAAATCCACCCAGTTTTGGGTGTATCTGGCGATAACAGTAACTTTAACTGTCGATAACAGTAACAATTTTTATTGCAGTTTATTACTTTTTTCATTTTCGAGATTGCCGGAAATTGAGAAAGCAAAACATATTCAACAGACATCTATGCGAGATAGTTGATTTTTTGGCAAAATGTCCCCGTATTTCTGGATCGTGCCGAAGGCACCCCACGAGTAGCTAGTTTCATTATAAATAAGCTGACATAATTGCGCACTTATAGCCACTACATCGCCGTTACGTCGCGCCGCCGCGCCGTATCCCGACGAACGACCGCGCTAGTGGAAGAGCACCACTGGCGGCAACTCATGTCGGGCGAAGACATTTTGCTTTCTGTATAAGTTAAAATGTCGATATTGCAAACTTCAAAGAGAGGTTTCTCAAGATAAAAGTCTGCTCTATCACGTGATATAGTACGATTTTACGCTGGACCCTTATTTTTTGAGATAAATTCAAAAATATCCTCAAAGATTGGTGCGAAAGTGGTGTCTCTCCGTCTTTAATGATTGTTTAAACATGTTTAAACATTTGTTTGGGAGTGGATGGCTGGTACAGCCTTATCGGAAGGCTTGGAAAATCGAGCTGGGAAGTCGGAAACGAGTTGAGAGAAGAACTCCGTGCACGACGGAATTATATCAGCGGAAAAATTGGGATTGAGCACGTGGTCGGTGGATCGAATAAAGATTTATGCCACAACTTGTAAAAAACGCACTTATAATTTGTAACTGAACACTTGTAGGATGGAAAATAAACGATGCGATGAATTTGAGTGGTGATTGGAATTCCACTTTAAACGCGGTAACGCGAGTACAGATTGTTCGACGACGAAAAGGGGGTTTTCTGAGCGCACGTGGTGTCGCACAGACGGTTCTCGGAAGACGGTGCGCGATTCCGGGAATCGTCCGCGGACGGTGACGATTCGCGACCACCGTGATTGGCTCGCGGGCGGTGGCCCGATTCGCGGGAGAGGTAATCACAGGTGATGTCCCTGATAAGCGGCGCGATATTTAAATGGAGCGCGACACGTGGTCGCGCGCCCATTTGGAAGGTTTCTGCCGAATCCTGAACAACATTCATAATGTATTAATATTGTATATCACTGTATTCAGGGAAGTCTACAGAATCTTTTGCCGCAAAGAACAAATCGATATTTTTTATAATAACATCACAATATTTGTTTAAAGTTGAAAAATAGGTCTTTTCTTCAAACTCAAATTTCTCAAAAACTGTACGTGTAGGCAAAAAAGTAAGGGCAGATTCGGAATCAGCACGAAAAACTCTATAAGAACCACCCAACAGTTATTAGGAAAAAAATTTGGTGTTGGACAGTGCTATCGATTGAGTATGTGTTATATGAGTGTAGTGTTTATTATGTTGTTATATTAAATATACAGTTATTTGTTTAACCAGTAAGTGAAACAAACGCTGCCCGAACACGTGCAATAGAATTGCTGTGTAAATTTCGAAACGATGAGGGCGTCGCAAATGTTACGTTCTCGTGTTTAATAGGGATTATATTCGTCATTCGCTGGATGGGTCGCCGTACAATTTTTATCCGTAGAGTCTCTACGTTTCCGAGTATCCGAGCCAACCTTTAAACAAAATCCCGCAGCGCGTCGACAAATATTTGGTTTTTCTCCGGATCTTTTCTGCACGGTGTTACCGCATCCATATCGTTTCCGGATGCGACGGGACACATTCTTCAAACATGCGGCCATGTTTTCGCAACTGGGTACAGCGATATTCCGGCAGCGTGTCCCGGACCCTATTTTTGCGAAATCCGCTGGGAATATGGTATACATAGATTCGTTTCCCGGGGACGCGTGGTCACGCGCACGCTGTTCTCATTTACAGTCACTACCATTAATATTCGTACACTCTAAAAGACGATCACGTTTTTAATATTGGATCATGTGACATGGATTGTTTTTTTGAGAAGTTAGAACAATTAGTTTACTACACGTTGAAAAAAAGAAATTTTGAAAAAATTGTAATTGATCGGAATTACATAGAAAATACTAAAAGTTGTTGTTTACAACTGTTTTATGTGTGTCCATATTGAAAATTCAGCAAATACGTTTTGTAGATCTGTGTCAACTGTATACGCTCTGAATATTTCACCAAAATCGGCAAACGTTGCAATGAGCTACAACTGTTTGAAGATTTGTAAAAATTGCAGCTTTTCACAATTTTCGGCCTTAAACTGTAATAAATCGAAGGATTCTTACGTCATTCGCCTGTCGCTGTTTTCCACGTAATCCAAATTGGATGAAAATTTGAAAATGTATACGATTGATACAGATCTACAAAATGGATATTTTAAATTTTCAACATAAGTCACATAAAAAAATTGTAAAACACAGCTTTTAGTATTTTCTCTGCAATACCGACCAATTGCAATTGTTTTATAATTTCTTTTCACGTCATGTAGTAAACTAATTATTCTAACATCTCAAAAAAGTCCAAGTCGTATGGTCCAATATTAAACAAGTTATCGTCTTTTTAAGAGTGTACGAATATTAATGGGAGTGACTGTAAATATCGGGGGGAGAGAGAGAGAGAGAGCATGTGTTCCAAAAGGTAATCGTTAACTCGTCGGCTCGTCGGTTCATGGTTGGCCGACGCGGATACGAAATGACACGCACACGGGTTTCGCTAAACTTAATTTAACGGACATAAACACCCAAGGAACGCTGGTCTGCTGTCCCAAAAAGTACTGTAGCGGCCGCAATCATTCTCCGCGGGGATGCAGTTGAATACAAATTTAGTGGAAACGATTGTCACTCCAGGGATGAAGTGCTCGATGCTTGACAGTGAACGTAGCTCGATCAAACTAGAATATTTCATGTGTCACGATTAGACAGCGGATTGTATGCGTTTATGGCAAAATTGATGTGGCGTCATTTAAAACGGTAAAAACCTTAAGAGAATTTCAGAATATTGTTACATTATTTTCAACCTGTTAAACGTATTAAGAAAGAAAATGAATTTTTATTTCTCTCCATTTTGTTGCAATTCAGGTAGAAAGATTTTTATTTTGCATAAAGATCCGCTGTCTAATCATGATAAATGATATTTTTTTTTTATTGAGATCGTATGTCAACGCAATCGATGTCTTTATTTAATAATAGTCTTTCAACAGATTAGTCATCGGTGATTATTTAAATAGATTTCAATCTTTATGTTTTGGAGTGCGGATCTTTATGCAAAATAATAATTGTGTGCATCGATTTGCAAGAAACAAGGATGAAATAGAACATTTTGCTTGCTCTATTTATTTTCATAACCTGGTACATACTAATCAATTAATATTATTAAATTCTTTTAATCTGTCCACTGCTTTAAATTGCACCAGCTCATTTATTTTATTCATAAATGCATAAAATCCGTTGTTTATTTATGATTCACAGCTAAGAATTTCTTAAAGGATTATTCAACAGCAATGGCAATTTTCCGTCGTGGAGCTAAAAGCTGTCGTGAAGAACGTAATCCAATTTTTGAACAGAATAAGCTTCCGGCAAGCAATGTATTAACATCACTAGAAAATCATAGTTTTATTGAAACTGAGGAATTAGAAATTTTTAGAGTATTTTTTTTTTAATTATAATAAGCTTAAAAACTACTCTGAAAAATACAGGAATGTTTTTAAATCTTCATTCAACCTGAAACAAATATTTATTTATGAAAAATTGAAGGGCTAGATAGTGACAAAATGATGGAATTTGTATTCTATTATACAGGATGGTAACGCGTACTTCAGTGACAAAATCGTCCCCATCATAGCGCCCACTGTCCCCCACCAGCATCCGCCGTTACGATAGAAGAAGGAAGTACATTAAAGAAAGGTAGGTGGGAGAAGCAGGCGTTTGAGGGGCCCCTACCGTGCCCATCCCTGACGTACTTCAATTACCTCGAATAATTCAATTGCTTTCGGCGACAGATCAATTTTCAAGCAAAACGGCATTTCGAAGAAACGTTACAGCAGACCGAACGTTGACAATGTCAAGATTATAATTTAGTCCTTTAATCCTTTAATCTTGTAGAACAGTGTTATAAAATATTGTGCTATATGTATTTGTGATTAAATATTCTTTAACTACAGTTAGACTGCGGATTATATGCATTTACAGCAAACACGAGTATACCATAATGAAAACCAGTAAAAAGTGCTTATTTCAATCATTAAAAAAAATAAACACATATCTACGTGATTGCTGTAGCTTGCAATTATTATTTTGCAGTCTAAAAACCAGCAGTCTAATTATAGTATTTTATGCTTCGTAAAAATATAAAAAGAATACTGTGGCGGCTACTTCCTATGCTCGTCTACAGAGGGACATTACGACAACGCCTTTCCCGCTACTACCTGAATCGTCCTCTGTTTGTATATATACCGTCCTAAACTGTACCTTACGACATCCCGCGTCTAAGGCACGGGTCCGCTAGATAGCCTTACCGATGAGTCCTCTAGCGGGCCTAAGACGAAACGCTTCCTTCTCCTTTTTCCTCCTCTCACACACTTTTCAGCCGCCATAATACCTTTGCAATGAATGCAGATACTTTTTATTTTACAGTGAAAAATCTGTAGTCTAATTATAGTATTTTATGCTTCGTAAAAATATAAAAAGAATACTGTGGCGACTACTTCCTATGCTCGTCTACAGAGGGACATTACGACAACGCCTTTCCCGCTACTACCTAAATCTTCCTCTGTTTGTATATATACCGTCCTAAACTGTCCTTACGACATCCCGCGTCTAAGGCACGGGTGCACTAGATAGCCTTACCGACGAGTCCTCTAGCGGGCCTAGGACGAAACGCTTCCTTCTCCTTTTTCCTCCTCTCACACACTTTTCAGCCGCCATAATACCTTTGCAATGAATGCAGATACTTTTTATTTTACAGTGAAAAATCTGTAGTCTAATTATAGTATTTTAGGCTTCGTAAAAATATAAAAAGAATACTCAGGCTCTGAACAAATTGTTAGGTACGTATGACCATGAAACGACTAAGAAAATTACGAGAAAAGTGATAACGCTGGAAAGTACCACGGGTTTAGAAATTAGATTCACGAAAATTGTTGAATTTAGCAATGTTCGCGCTAGAGTATTCGCTCAACGTTTCGCCGATGAAGAGATTTCCGTTACTCTGTTCCTCGCACCGGCGCACAGTGGTCCAGAATCCCGGTTTTTGTGGCCAAAATTCAATTTTTCAAGGTTAATACATTAAAAAAATTTTTTTTGCTATAAACTCATAACTCTTCAAAGCTCCTAAATCCAAAATATTATTGATTTTAGGTAATTGTATAATCAGATACGTCGTTCTAAACACAAAATCATAAAATTGAACATTATAACGTTTTAAATACTACTTATAGGATATCAGAAAACAAGTTATAATTATGATTGTTTATATGTTAGTAGATGTACTTTAAGTTCTAAATGCCATCATAAACATTTTTTAATCCATAAACAAATATTCCAAGTTTATAACAATTTAAGCTTTAAAAAGGGTTTTAAAAGAATGTTTAAAAGTGTTAAACTTTGGACTCAGTTTATACGAAAGTTTAAACATTTGTTAAAAAGAATATGAAAAATTTAGCTACTACCTCTTGCTACTTTTAACTCTGTATGAATTTTAATAAAGGCGTCCGAGGTATTTTGACGTTGCGTTCGGGACCTGAACCCGCTTTATCTGTTTCGGCGTCTGTGGACCATAACTGTGATGTTTTCTTAAAGGGAACCTTATCTCTTGTTACTATTATGTATCGCAGACACTTTGGAACATTGTCGTAAACAGATTCGAAGAGGTTTTCTCACTACGTCTTCCGCTTTATTAGATCAGTCTTTTCCGAAGTGACCAAAGCGAAACATCCAGTGCAGTGCAGTGGATATAAATCTTTTCTAGAGTGTTTCTGTTTTATTATTATTTTATTTTATAATTAGTTGTGTAATATTATTTTACCTATATTTAGACATCCGAATAACTTTGACTTAGATATGGAAGAAATGTAGTTGAATATTACAGTCTTTTTTTTAAATCATAAAAAATTCTATTACTATTGCTACTTCTTTTTCTCTATAGGTTAGACTAATTTAAAACATGGCATTAAGTATCTCAATGATATTGTTCTATGAAAATGATGAAAAACATCGATTTGCAAAATTTTTTAATCGGGTCACGAAATACTGCCCTCTAGATCGCTATAATAACCCTGCTGTAAAAAATGTTTAATTTTTAATGTCAGATTCGTTATCAGCGACTCCAAAAACTCCTAATTACCAACTTTCAGAAAATTATGACAACATTTTGAATTTTGCCCACAAAAACCGGGCTTCTGGACCACTGTGCGGCGCGTCGTATTATTGTCCGACGAGCATCGTTTGCCATTTTTTCGCGAAAGGGGTCGATGTCGCCGCGTGCTTTGAATTTTGATTCGCCGATGGCCGCACCGCCGAACGAACCTCGTTAAAGAACTGTTTAATAATTCAAGGTGGTCGGGGTAGAGGAGCACAAATTGCGTCGATTTCCCGAGGACAACGATTTCTCTCCGACCTGTTCGAAAAACGCTCGTCTACCCGCGGAACTTTCGAAGCGGATCGCAGCCGCATTAAATTATTCAAAACGTAGCCGTTGTCGAGAGATTCTTGGGCAGTTTGTCCCATTTTCGAAAGTTGGTAATTAAAGGGACACGACCGGAACCGGCGACTTCTCAATTTCCATCGAGATCAGGAAATAATCTACTAATAGGATCATAGATATCGCGACGGTGTGTCGAGAATAAATCATCGAGTTAGCCGCGTTTAACCGTTCGTCTCCACCGAAATTACTTCGAAATTGAATGTTGTATTTGTTCGTTCGAAATATTTCCTCGTTTTTTGTTCCTACGACGCTACGAACATTTTATTTGCCGGCAATTTTTCAGTAGGCTTCTTAAGATCAAAGATGAACGGTTGAGAAAGCGACAGCAATTCTATCAAAAAATCAACAGATTTTTGGAGTTAATATTACGTACCAAATTTTCCCGAAATTATTATTTAAGAGAGAATTATCCAGTTTCCGGTACATATATCCCAGTCACTGATCAGCCTATTAATAGTCGTAGATTAAGAATCTGTAATGAAAAATATGTAGGTATTTTAGGCGAGTTGTATGAATGTATGAGGATGTACGTGTGCGTGTGAAGTGTGCAGCTGTGGTGATATATGTGTATGTACAAGTGTGTGTAAGATAAGGGCGGCGATGGAAATTGCGAATCGATTCGCAGAGCGGAAAAACAAATCGAGACAGTTCGGGTTTGAACAGTGTAAAAGACACAGCGTTTGACGTTTCTAATTGTTAATTATTTCCTTTGTAATTAAATACTGTTTAATTAATTTTCAATAAACCTATAAATATATGTTTACATTTGAAAAAGGGCACGAGTACGATTTTCGTGGCCCGTCGTTTTGAGATTATATTTGGGTTCTTGGGATTATTTCAAGAAAAAATGTATATATAACATAGTGTCAAATCGGCCTGGTTTAGATTGGTAAATTAGATTTCCTGTTTTTTATAAACCTGCAAATATCTCGGAAACTATGCGAGAGATATGGCAAAATATATACGGACCTTTTCGGTAGGAAATTGAATTTACTATAGAAAACATTAAAATGATAACCCAGACCTAACCTAGCCTAACCTAAACGTCAATAATATTCACTGCTAATTGAGTTTTAATACATACACATTTCTTGAGTCTCGTATAAGCAGTTGTGAACGGAGTCTTTACGTTCCCTGACCATCATTTCGGGAGGGGGGCAGTTGTTCTGCAACTCCACGGAAATATAAATATACTCGGAAACTGCGCAGCTGATAAAAAAATGTCATACGGCATAAATTGTTGGGAATTTAATTTTCTACAAAAAAGGTATCTTGATATTTTGCCATATTTCGCATAGTTACCGAGATATTTGTAAATTTATAAAAAACAGGAAATGTACTTTATCGGCTAAACCAGGCCAATTTAACACCATGTTATATATAGATTTTCTTCTTGAAATAACGTCAAGAACAGAAACATAACCTCAAAACGGGGGGCCACGGAAATCGTACTCTCCCCTGAAAAAGTAAAGTTGACCTTGGAATGACCTTGAAAACATCAGCATTGCAACTGATCAGACCCCCTCCTTGACTTAAACTTTTTATTTGAAACATTTTTTCTCCTGGAATTTAGTTTTCGGGATATTCCAGGTGGCCAGGATAAATGTCCCACCCTGTATTTAATAAACTAATGCGTCTAACATCTCAAAATAATTGAAGTCGATGGACCCAATTTTAAAAAAATTATTCGATTTCTAAAGGTGTAGGAATACTTTTTACACCCACCGTATGTAACAAGTCTGGAAATGAACAAAAATGTATGTATATTCGCAATACAGAAATTCTTTCATTCGAAATACGTAGCAAGCGCAATAAAATGTCCAAACAAACAAGGCATACGAAATGACGCTCCAGGCCAGAAAAATTCGAATTTTCCCGCGTTCTTCGCAACGCGTCACGAATCCCGAGATCTTCAATTTTGTCGGCGGCCGTTTTTTCACCGGGCATTCCGTTCCAATGGAGTAATTACTTTCCCTGTTCATTAGCGTTTAATTATCGCTCGTCGGTATGCATTGTGTCGACGGGGTGCGCGTGCATCGATAGATAACGGAACATCTGTCGCGAACAGTGCAACGTATCACTGGATAAACGAGTGCCGGACCTATCGGGGATAAAATTATCGATATCTACAAAAACCCGTGTCCGGCTGGTTTTGTTTTTCGGTAATTGGCGTCGGATCGTCCGATTTATTTCTGATTCGTTATCAGACGATCGGTGTACTCTGCGACACAGCGATTTTATGTTTCTCGAATTTTTTAAAAATCGATTTTGCAGTAAAAAAATTGGAAAAAAATTCATAATCGTGTGCACTATCGGGTAGAATGTTCACGAATTTTTTCGTAATTTTTTGTTAAGCAGAACAAAATAAATGGAGCATAATTTATTAAACCGTGTTCAACTTATAACTACCGCTGAAAAATCAATTTTGCAGTAAAATATTCGGACATAATTCACAGTCGTGTGCGATATCAGGTAGAATGTTTACGAATTTTTTCGTAATTTTTTTGTTATCCAGAACTGAAGAAATGGAGAATATTTTATTAAACCGTGCGCAACCTGTAGTTGCCTCTGTAAAATCGATTTTGTAGTAAAAAATTCGGAAAAAATTCACAATCGTGTGTGCTATCAGATAAAATATTCATGAATTTTTTCGTAATTTTTTGTCGAGTAGAACAAAAGAAATGGAGTGTAATTTATTAAACCCTTTCCTCCCTATAATTACCCTCGTGATGGCGCTTCCGACTTGAAACTACCCACGGATGGTTTTCTTCGGGAGTCCTATCAAATTGTATGAAAAAAACAAATTTGGTTGCACGGTTAACAACCTTACCCGCCTATACCGTTGTCAAATGTGTAAGTTTAAGCGAATACTGCCGTATACGTGACTTTCTAGTCGGTATCTGGTCAGAGGGTGAAAAAGCCAAATAGGAGAACGGGGGTTAGACTCGTGTGTCGTTCGTTACTATTAATCTGTCGCGAAGGATCGTAAAACGGAGCGTTCTCGTTAAAATACGTTCAATCCGTAATCGAGGCTGCCAGCCAGCGAGACGGACGAAATTAATTTCCGCTCGGAGATGAAACAGGCGCCGTCGTTTAATTCGTCCCTCAGTATCAATGCTGCTATTAACGCTTCATCGGCGCGGCCATTTTATCCGTGTCCATTCCTGTCCGTTCCTGCCTCCCCCCCTTCTTCCTCGAGCGTGATCGTTCTTGTCGCGAACTCATTCCGCGTCGTTATTCCAACGATCTCACTGGACAAAAGTAAATTTTTCAATATCACACACCGTTCCCCAAACTTTAGATTTTGTTTAAATTGTCGAAGTCTCGCGGTTATATTCTCGGAAATAAATGAAACGTACTTTATGGAAAAATAAAAATGTTCTGCTTCGATCGTACGGAAAATTGCCGGAAGTATTAACACGTTGAGCGCGACGTTTTTTTTATTAAATTTTCTGTTCCAGTTATGCCAGATAGGAATCGAATAAAAATGCACTTGATCTCTGAAGAGTAAACCTACCGATCCTTAAATTTGGCTAGTAAATACGTGCAGCTTTGAAAAAAATGACACCGGTACTCTCTGATATCCGAAAAATTAGTTTGATTTCTGTTGAGACGTGATTATTGTATGGCCGGCTCGTATTTCGGGTTGGGTCTACGCTACGGTCGATTTTGAACTGTGCAATTGTCGAAGGGGTCCTCTAGCGTCTTCTGACGAATTTATTGTTTTATGACTCTGGTGCGGCTGGAAAGTATCAGCTGGCCATGGGAAAGTCAGCCTAGCGTGCAGTTCTCAATGGCACTTGACGTAGCGTAGGCCCACGCTTAGCGCCAAGGAGGGCCTGTGGCCAAAAGCCTAAATTATGGTTTCCGGCGAAATTGCAGGAAACCGAGTGTCGTCTGTTTAGCGACACTCGTTACGACGTATTTCGTCTATGGGCGTTGCCCTTGTTTTGGGAGGTCATTTGTAGCCTCCCAAATATTATATCATTGGCTGGGGCCCCCACTATTTTGTTCTTTGTGGAGGGATTTTTCAACCCCACGAGGTTACTTGTCTCTCACGCGTTAGTTGTAAGATCAGTCGTGATTTAAGAGTCGAAACTACGAGTTGTGAAATATCTGTCGCAGAATAAGAGTCGCTGTTATACTGTCTCTTTTATATCGTCTTTCACATTTTCTATTAAAGTTACTTAGTTATCCGAAACCCGATTATTACTTATTTACCTCTCTTTGAGGTGTATATCTCAGCGGTTCACTAATACTGTTTGAGCACTGACACGACACAACAATTTCAACGAATCCACGAGGTACACAATACAGGGTGAGTCCGAAGAAACAGAACACCTAAATATCTCCGTTACTTTTCGTTGTACAAAAAAACTTCTTAGGACAAGGTTACACTGTTTGAAATGCCACATGTAACGGTGTAAGGGAAAAACTTTTGAAGGTCATTTTTTTTATGAGATTTCAAGGTCATCGGTGTTTTTTTAAATGGAACGATATATCCTCGTTAACGTAATGTTGTAGCTGACAAAATAAGGAATTCGTCCATGTAGCACAATATGACCTACAAATGACCTTCAATCCAGAAAAATGGAATCAATAAAATTCAACGTGTAAGATTCATTTGCTTCATTTCTGTTACGCGATCTGTTCGATCGCGACTGACTAGATGCGACTAACTGACCGTCGCGGTTTTCGGGAGGACCCTTCGTCGTATCGTGAAGGCGGTCCTCCATTTCTGGTTGTCAAGACGGTGACACCCATTGCTATGCTGAAGAAGTGCACTGATTGGTTTTGCCGAGCTATGCATTTCCCAATCAGTGCATTCTTGCGGACCTTTAGATCTGCCCTAAGCTAGCCTGTCCTAGGAAAGCGTGGGACCGTACGCGACTGCCTCCGAGGGCGAAGTCAGGTAACCCGAGAACCGTACTTGAACCGTTCTCGGTCGGGAATGTCCTTCGTCGGTAATCGATTTACGACGCGTAATTCTCGAGGAGGCAAGAAAAAACTAGGAAGGTCCGGCAATGGCTCGACTGGTCGCCAAATGTGCATCGGTTCCCTAATCCTCGAGAACGGCCTCAAGTCACGAAGACGTCATAAATAAATCCGAAATAAGGGCCTTATATCTTGTTCTCTTGCGACGGAACAACTGTTAAATCATACTGAATAGCTATGTATCTTGGAGAAGAAAAATATTTGCAGTACTATTAACGCTAAATATACATATAATTATAATGCAGACCGTATGTAGGTAGAATATGTCTGACAAAAACTTGGAGAATTTAACCCTCAGCACTCGAGTGGTGATTCTGAGGCACCACTAAAAATTACTATACCATTATTCAAAAATATTGTTTACAGTTCCATTTCTTCAAAGTGATAAAAATCATATAGAATGGAAATATTCTTGATCGAAAAAAAAAAGTTTGGTTATGGAGTTAAAATACTTCGGAGCGCAAAGGGTTAAAAAATGAGCAGCGCGGAACTCCAAGCGAATAAATACTATCTCAAACATTTCTCGCACGAGCAATGCAGTTTTCCGTGTGCTCGAGGCGTTTTCACTATTTCACCGAAGGTCTGATGCATTTATACCTACGGATACGTATCTTGACAGAGCACGGTGTGTAACCGATGGTTGGATTTCTCGCGATCCGGACATTCGTGACTCGGCAGCTCGAAATTAAAAGTTCGAAATAATGGCCGGCACTCTTGCGAGAAAGCGCAACGAAGTTACTTTCCGCCCGGTGTCGTCGTAGTCGGAACGAAATCTGTTCGCCGTTAGAATTAACGGGAGCCTCATCTTTCACTGTTCGTTTGCTTTTCAAAGTGGCGTTTAGAAGAAGTTAGCTCCGAGCAGCCTTCTCCCCCTCCTTTCTTTCTCTCTCTGTCTCCCGCCCTCTCCTCTCTGAACTGACTCCTGAGAAGTTGCTTCATTTATAACTGGCGCAAGTTAAACAGCCTGTGTAATACGGTTCACGCTGTAATCCATTAGCCGTAACATTTTCTTCGCGAATATTCCTGGGATACCTAAAGCGACACGCTGACAAATATTTCTATTATCCTTTCACCCCTCATCTCTCTCTCTCTCTCTCTCTCTCTCTTTCTCTCTTGCTCTTTCTATTTGCTCGTCGAGCCTACAAACAAGAGCAGAGGAACGAGATCCCCCGCAAAGATTAATGGACCCGTGGAAATATTCCGATCGGGGATTATCCGATGAACATATACATAAATTGTTAACACGTTCCGTGCGTTATTTCTGCTTTATCCTGTGTTGTTTATCGCTGGAAAAATCTGCGAATCCTCTGACAAAACTGCATCCTGTCTGAATTAACCTGTCGACTATTAGCAAATCAGCTATGGACGATGAACACGATTTCGAATTGATTTATATGCACGATATGTTTATTTCATTTCAAAATCAGTATGTCTAATTTATCGGCACTGCTTTAGCTCTCAAATTATTTATGTTGGTAAAGTGTACCCTAAAAGAGTGTTTCTTTTATTACGAGCTCAGTTTCTGGCGGAACAAATGCGCAAATCAATCTGTTAACCGTTATCGAATCTTGTACGATGCTCGCTTGTAAATTTATTTATATGCAGGACCGAAAATGTTTTTATTTCATCCCGAAATCAATTTAGAAGTACAGTTTAGAACAGGCAGTTCCAATTTATTCCCCTCCGAGAACTGCAAGACCCCCACCATCGAACCTCTTCCCACTACTACGTACGGCTGTAGAGTTAGTGCTGCGCGCGCCGCGCGGCTTTCGTGGTGGGAGCTTTCCGCTACTATACATTATAACGAGGAAGTCTAAGAGTGGGAGAAGAACCTAAGTTGACTCGAATAGCTCCAGAGCTACTGGTTGGAACTACCTGGTTTAGAAAATATTTTATAATAACTGCGAGATCCTGAAAATAGAGGCTCTATAGTTAATTTGTATTATAGCGTGCACACGAGTGACTCAATTTTGTCAATAATTTTTCACGAAGGAATCTTTATATTTTCAATAGTTATAAAGTAAAGATTATTCTGGTAGTTGTTGTTAATAAATTCCTGGGGAAGCGTTTTCTCTGTGCGGCGTCTTGAATGGCGAATGAGGGGCGACAACCTTTGTTTAGACTGGGTTTCGTTATCACCAATTCATAGGAGCACCGTATTGGTTCGTGAATAGGTTCCTTAGACATTCAGGTTCGTTCAGAGAAAGTATAAACTGATACATGGATGAATACAATATAAGATTAGTATGGTTCTTTGCTGTGGTGGCTGAGAGCAGACATACGACCGGAACGGTGAAAAAGCTTCGGTGGCTGAGAGTAGACATACGACCGCAAAGGGTTAACCTCTGTCTCCTCTGTTTCATCTTCTAAGTTCTGTTACCAACTTTTTCTCCGATAGAAAAGAAGTGTTTCTGTAGCATCAAGTTCAATTTTATGACGAATAAACGCACAGAAGAATTGCCACAAGTGTGTCCGGTTTATCAGCGTTAATATATTGCCGGTATTATGATTTAGCACTTTGGCAAGTGTAATCGATTCGTTGCATAACGGTACGTATTAGAACGGTAACCAATAAGGGAGCGTTAATCAGATGCAAAAGTTCCTAGTTCAATGAATTTTAATACCGCAATTAAACTTCCACGTTCGACGTGTGTATTACATATACATAGAGCTGCCTTCTGCTCCGTGGAACTTCTTGCACACGAGGGTTATAACTTGCGTAATACCAAACGCGATAATCGACTCGACATTTTGCCATTTACATCGACTCCCGTCATGCGTTCCAGATATTGCCAAATTATCGCAAATAAGCCATAAGTCCACGAACGCTCGAATCTATGATCAAAATTGCTGATCATTTAAGCCATTACAACAACGTGTAGAAAAATCATACTACGATTCACTTAGGCTCATTTTAAAGTCCTAAACCTCTACTTTCGGAACACTTATTAATATTTTCTTTATGACAGTTCTGCTGATGATTTAGCATTGTGATATTTAGTTTAACTGTATAAAGTCTATTCTTCTGGTGGAAAGAGGTCATTTCTCTTTCTTCTTCGCGTTTTTGGAAATTAATATAGCTTTAATATAAATTATCTAAAATGAGAATTATTCATTCTGTGTGTCTGCATGATTATGACGGGTGCTATAAGTCCCGCAAAGGAGGACAAAACACACGTAGAACGGGTTAACATAATTTTACCCCGGGTAGTAAATAATTAAACCAAACGGAACTTGAAAAACTTTTTTCCTGTAAATTAAAGATGTACATTTTCCAGCTGTTGAAAAATGTTAGACGAAAGAGAAAGGAAGTGAAAGGAAATATACAAATGAAATTTGATAAAATATTTTCTCGTAGATTAAAGGTGCATTCATACATCTCACAAAAGTTGATGTTTCTATCGTCAATAATTCAACTGGAGAAAAATGAATAAAAATCACTTGCCTGCTGTTGCACTAGCTGCAACACGATTCTACACTATCCAATAAACAAATATACAAATGCAATTTTAAAAATGTTTTCTCGTAGATTAAGGATGTGTACACACATCCCGCAAAAGTCAATGTTTCTACCGTGAATAGTTCAACGGTGGAAAAATGCATAAAAATCACTTGCTAACTGTTGCACTAGCTGCAACACGATTCTACACTATCCAATAAACAAATATACAAATGCAATTTTAAAAATGTTTTCTCATAGATTAAGGATGTGTACACACATCCCGCAAAAGTCAATGTTTCTAACGTCAATAGTTCAACTGTGGAAAAATGAATAAAAATCACTTGCTAACTGTTGCACTAGCTGCAACACGATTCCCCTCTACCCACTAACAAATATACAAATGCAATTTGAAAAAATGTTTTCTCGTAGATTAAGGATGTATCCACACATCCCACAAAAGTTAATGTTTCCATCGTCAATGGTTCAACTGTGGAAAAATGAATAAAAATCACTTGCTAACTGTTGCACTAGCTGCAAAAAGATTCCACTCTATCCAATAAACAAATATACAAATGCAATTTGAAAAAATGTTTTCTCGTAGATTCACATCCTACGGAAATTGATTTCCATAACGTTAATCATTTTTCTGGGGAAAAAGGAATGGTAAAAATCACTTGGACGAGAATCCGTTTGATGCGTTCGAAACGCAGCTGCGGCTTGGCGCGAGATTAATTAGTTTTCGGAGATTGCGGTCTCGGAGCTCGGGTTTCCGTGCACGGATTCTTTTCCAGCGAAAGGCGAAAGATGCACGGAAGAATGTCGGAGGGAAGAGAGAGAGAGCTTGAAAAGATAACGAAATGGAGCGAATGGGGCATGAATTTACGGAAGCGTCTATCCGAGCAGAAACGAGAAGAAGATGAAATCGGATGCATCCAGCCGCGCGTCCGTTAGCCGCGCTATATGCATAACATCTCTCACACGAAAACACCTGCACGAGATGCATTCGGTGAACACGTATGCATGTACATATACGTGTATGCGAATGTATACGTATATTCGCCACGGCAGCTTGTCACCTACAAGATAGACTTTTAGCTATTCGAATGAAAATGTAATTAAGTAGCGTCCCGTTCGCGTTTCGTCGCGAAACGAGATACGTATGCAGTTCGCTACACTGCGATTCGATGCATTTCCGCAGCATTCTATAATACGATACAACAGCTACCGGCACGTTTCATTCCGGACGGAATGAAAAATAACAGTTTGCGATCATGAATTTTAATGAATTAATATGGAATCTTTACATCGCAGGAAATCCAGATAAATCGTTTCAACGCGATTTCGTGATTCAACGAATCTTCCGCGATGAAATACACAATTTGTCGGGAAAGACGTTTCGTGAAGTTATTTTTGGTTGATTAACACTTTCATCGCCATGTCACTCATATCTGGGAGGCGGAATTATTTATACAGAATTGAAAATTAATTTTTACGTTGGTAGATTGAGTGTATAAAATTTCTTTACGATCTGAGGAATAGAAAAGGTTTGAAACAGTAATTAATATCGCAAAACTAAACTTCTTAGTTTTTGTTTTGTTAAATATATTACTTTGATTTTGTGGAATTTTTATCATTGTCGAGTGGGCGATGAACGCGTTAAACCACTTCTGTTTCTACACTACAAAACAAAATAATTCAGTCCATGAACAATTTGTCACATACCGTCCGTCCATCAGGAGATGGCAGTGAGAAACTTGTAGGTACCACGTGATCTCCCCTCTACGCGCTACACGTCTACCGCTATTGGCCGAATCGCGCGACAGAAACGGAGACGCGCGTATTAGTGTGACTGGAACAGAGAGATGTGGTGACGCTGAGCGCCTATGTCGACCGTTCCCGCCAGAACGTAAGCGTAAGAGTGGGGTCCGCAGCCTGGCGTCTGGAGTGGGGTATCGCAGCAGTGATGGTACATGGTCTCGGTTTTCTCGCGCATGCGCGACGATTTTAGCGTCAGTAAAGTACAAAGTTGGGCTAAAATGGGGTACCTTAGTCACCCCGCATAGTTTCGCAAATTTTTTTTCGATTTTCAAATATGAATTGACAAGTAGCTCCTTCTCCAATATTAGTTGCCATTATTAAATCGAATATATTAACATTACCAAAATTTCGAAGTACGGTCGTCTCGTCGTGTCGTCTTGCACTCTTCTGTCCAGTTTCCCGCCAATAACAGTTCTCGCCTACTTTCCCCACAAACATAAGGCGTACGGCACGTTCCTGCATTTAGTCGCGCATGCGCGAAAAACCCGAGACCATATACCATCACTGTCTCGCAGTCCTTCTGCACCACACTGTCGAAAATCACTGCCCTCTCCTGATGGACGAACGGTACATTTCTGCTACCGAAATTGTTCTTGATTAAAAATTTGAAATAATTTCAAGAAAATGTGAAATAAAAATCGATAGAAATGTTTTTGACGCCATCAATTCTCTCGGACATTGTCGAATTCATTTTGAAAACTTAGTGTCCGTATTTTATGAACAAACTCGAAACCAGGAAAAGTGTATCCCGGACATATCGAGCTTTTGAAGTGATCGATCGGTATAGCGTGTAATACGCCCCGCGCGGCTAATTAATTAGCTGCTGTATAATATTGGATCACAGACTTGTGATGGACATTTCAAACAGAATCTACTAATTATGTGGGAATCAAATTCTATTTTCCTGCTATGAATATTCATCCAATGGAGCAAATGCAGGAATACAATAAATATATATATTTTTTTGTATTTTAGTAAAATTTATTTCAATGTCGGTCGATACGTACCTATCAACGGGAACATTATGCGATGTTTAATCGAAATGTGGTACAGGAACGCATTGTTAGTCATTGATAGAAAAAGCTCAAAAATAGAGATTACAAACTAATGGGTGAAGAACTTGGACGACCAAAGAAATCAATTTTTTACTGTTACGTGATCGAAAATTTGTTGACAGATTATGATGATTGCAATGGGGCTTGCTTTAACTAACATGTTTTATGTTGAGAAAAGTCAATGTTGTTTAAAGGTAATATGTTATGAATAGGATATTTCGCGTGCAACAACTTAATAGGTAGATTTTGACATCTGCATTACAAAATTACCGCCATTAACACGTTAAGCGTGTTAACAGCGTCAGTCCCTGGGGACAGACGGTCCCGATTTTTTGGAGAAGAATATACAGGGTGAGGCATTTAAAACAGGACACCCGAATAACGCGTTTGTTTTTGGAGGTAGAGGAAAATGTAACTAGTCTTTTAATAGGTGGATGCGTCAAGGAGATATGAAGGTCAACTCTGTTTTTGAAGTGAAAATTCTTTAGACGCGTTAGGCGTAAAACCTCGACGCTGTAGGAGTAAAACCAATCTGGCGATGAAACGGTGAAACGGTGAAACACTGAAACAATGAAACGATGAAACAATGAAACGAAGAAACGATGAAACGATTTAGTAAAACCTCGACGCGGTAGGCGTAAAACCGATCTGGCGATGAAACGGCGAAACCATGAAACTTATAATAAATAAACTTAATAAAGTTTATGCTAAAATTCCAATGATGCTAAGTGGATATTTCAAAGTGAACTTTGCACCGGAACAATCAAAATTATTAATAGAATTTTTTAGAAGTAAATTAAGATTGGAAATGGTAAATAATCCTAATGAAGGGACAACAAGATCAGCAACAACTCTCGATGCAGTGTTTGCAAGACATTTATACAAAATTGAATCAAGAATATTTATATCATATTTTAGCTATCACAAACCAATTGTTTCAATAATAGAATCATAGAAAATTAAAGGTCATAAAGTGTTAATATAAATTCGAAAAAAAAAAATTAAAGAAAGAAGTTTCGCTTCAACCATGTGGTCTAAGCACACATCAATTTCTATAATAGGTGGATGCGTCAAGGAGATATGAAGGTCAACGCTGTTTTTCTAAATGGAACAGTAGGTTTTCTTACAAACATTCTGATAGAGTATTTCAAGACAAAATTGCTTCGCGCTTAACTTGTTAGCGTAATGTCTTCTGAAGATTATAGGGCGCGGGGTCAGAAGGTGAATTCAAGATGGCGAAATAAACGCGAGATTCGTCGATTCGCGGCGACAGCCGCGAAAGGGAAACGTTTACGTAAAAAAGTTTCGAGGAAACCGGCGTTCTTTCTTTGCAGGACGATATCCAAAAGTTACGCAATCGAAGTTTACCCTGTTACCGGGTGGCTGCCGCGGAAATCCATTAAGAGTTTACCGTTCTGTATACTCCATTCCCGCTAACAAAGCGACGGCTATTTTCTTGGTCGCATTCGAGCCACATTTTTTCGTTGAAATTCTCACTTTAACCCGCGCCCGGCTTCCGGTTACCGGCTATAGAAGAGATCTCTCCAAGCATCTACTTACAAAGCTGCGGAAACGAGTTCTTTCCGATTAACTTTATTCAATCGATACATTCTTCTTTTTTTTTTTACTATTTTGTACAATAAATATTAACACGTTTGTAAGAGGGAAAATGCCTGAGGTGGATTAACCTTCCGTCGGGCGCAATGCCTCGACCGCCGAGTTCGGGCGCAATGTGCTTGACGGGCACACATTCAAAAAACACAATAAACACCTAATTAAGTTCATTCATACAACTGCTGTTAGGGAAATACTGCACTTGGTACCATCTATACTTGAAGGAACGCTCTTTTGGGCCCTCCTCAAGGGTGGGGGTGACTGAGTCGCTTGTGTTTTCCAGATACTTACTCGCTACCTCAACCTTCGGCACTGGGACTTTACGATACGGTCAATGTATTTTCACAAAACTAATGAAAACTCTTACATTATTTAAATTAAAGCGAAGATAATAAATGATTTTTATGCTAATATTTCGAAAATACGTACCTTCAAAAATGTGATGAGTTCCGGCGCACTGAGCTGATCTGAACAAAACTTGAATAACTGTCTACACTGTGCCAATTGGACTCATTTTTGAAATGGGGACACCTGTTAGCCATTTTTTCTTAGTTTCGACGTCACCGGAAGCGATTCAGATGTCCCCGAGCGAGTCAACCGGTAATTAAAAGCCACGTCTCTCGTTCGTCTGGACACGGGCCAATTTTTCGGATAATTCAAAGAATTTCGGTGGTCGAATAACGGCTCGCGTGTGCGCGCGCGCGCGCGGGCGGCCGGTTGCAAGTGACGGGCCCGATGTACTTTCTGCCCTCGTATCGGATTCCGATCGTTCATTCGCATTACGCAGAACTTTTTGCACGCTTACGGACGAACGGCCCTCTCCCATTTTTCACGGAAGTCATTTGAATACGAAGATTTGTAATTTCCATTTTCGAGGGAGAGACCACTCGATCAATCTGGAATCGGCAATCCTGTTCTGCGGGCTGTTCGATCGTCCACTCGGAGCTGGACAGCTTCGACGAACGGCTTCCGATCCTTCAAATTATCCTCATTGCATTATAATCCTTATTCTACTGTAACACAGCGATACGAGTTCGCATAGTAATGTAGCGACATTACTCGTACGTTATTGCCTGTACGAGGATACAGTCAACAAAATCTGCATCAAATTCGTTTTTTAGTATTTCTTTATCGAACTATGAAGGTGATTTTCAGTTTTTTTTTTTAATTGGATAGAGATTTTTGCGTAAAAAGGTAATGATGAATTTAAATGTGATAAAATTAAGATTAGGGGGATATTAAATATTGAAGTGATTTTCAGTTTTTTTTTTAATTGGATAGAGATTTTTGCGTAAAAAGGTAATGATGAATTTAAATGTGATAAAATTAAGATTAGGGGGATATTAAATATTGAAGTGATTTTCAGTTTTTTTTTTTTAATTGGATAGAGATTTTTGCGTAAAAATGTAATGATGAATTTAAATATGGCACGATTACGATTTCCGTGGCCCCTACTTTGAAGGTGAAGTTTGTATTCTTGGGGTCATTATAAGAAAAAAACTGTATATGTTATAGGTACCAAATCGACCTGGTTTAGCCCGTGAAGTAGCTTTCCTGTTTTTTATAAACCTGCAAATATCTCGGAAACTATGCGAGATATGGCAAAATATATACAGACCTTTTTTGTAGGAAATTGAATTTCCTATAAAAAACATTAAAATGATGTTAAAATTCCGTTTTTCCGAACCGTTTTATTATATCACGAAAGCGTTGCCCCGGCCGCCTTGCGGCAGCCGCATTTAAGTATATAACCTAACCTAATAACCTAACCCAGACCTAACCTAACCTACCTAACCTGACTTACCTAACCCGGACCTGCCTAACCTAATACGTCAATAATATTCACTGCTAATTGAGCTTTAACACACAGACATTTCTTGAGTCTCATATAAGCAGTTGTGAACGGAGCCTTTACGTTCCCCCGACCATCATTTCGGGAGGGATGCAGTGATTCTGCAACTTCACCGAAATATAAATATACTCGGAAACTGCGCAACTGATAAAAAAATATCATAAGACATAAATTGTTGGGAATTTAATTTTCTACAGAAAAGGTCTCTTGATATTTTGCCATATTTCGCATAGTTACCGAGATACTTGCAGATTTATACAAAACAGGAAATCTACTTTACCGGCTAAACTAGACCCATTCGATACCTGTGACATATACATTTTTTTCTTAAAATGACCCTAAGAACACAAACTTAACCTCTAAACAAGGGGCCACGGAAATCGTAATCTCCCCTTAAATATGATAAAATTAAGATTAGGGGATATTAAATATTGAAGTGATTTTCAGTTTTTTTTTTCAATTGGATAGAGATTTTTGCGTAAAAAGGTAATGATGAATTTAAATATGATAAGATTAAGATTAGGGGGATATTAAATATTGAAGTGATTTTCAGTTTTTTTTTTTAATTTGATAGAGATTTTTGCGTAAAAAGGTAATGATGAATTTAAATATGATAAAATTAAGATTAGGGGGATATTAAATATTGAAGAATAATTTAATGATAATATATAACACGTGATCTATCAACACGTGACAGTCATATAGTCTGCACACGACGAAACGTGTAACACTGAAAAGAAAGATATAATCGTCGTTCATGGCGCGCGCAACGAAAAGAATTGCGGAATTCTATGTTTAATAAAATGAACGAGCAGAGTATTCGTCAAATAATTTTATGGAATTCTTTGGAATCAGAGAAATAATGTCTCGTCGACCTTATCCAGTAGGCTTTCTTTGCAAGAAGAAAAATATTGTCTGCAATCGTATTTTTATCGACACCATCTGCATAATTGATCGTCTATATTCGCGACTAATTTTTTTACTTTTCTAGCTGGAACCTCGAATGTTTAAAGCCGTGATGGACACAGTGGGGTCCCCTCAAACGCCTGCTTCTCCCACCAACCTCTCTTTCGCGCGCGACGCCTGCGCACTGTTCGCGACGGGCGAAGCACTCCCTTCCTCTATAGTAATGGCGGATGCTGGTGGGGGACAGTGGGCGCTATGGCGGGGAAGGTTTAGTCTCAGTTGAGACAAAAATGAGCCCATCCCTGGTTTTAAAGCATTAACCCTCTGTCTACCAAGCGGGTCCATTGGACCCGACTGTATGTAGATACTGCGGTTATTTAAACTTTTAAAATTCTTGGGATCTTGTCGTTGCATGACTTTGTTACCTTTCTTATTTTTTATTATTCAAAGCTAAAAGTTTTTTTTTATATTTACTACGTTTTGTGGTATAAATTTTCTATCGCATAATGAAAGTTTTTTTTACGGTAGACAGAGGGTTAATGGGAGAAAATAACCAAAATAAGAGATAATGGGAGAAAATAACCAAAATAAGGGAAATTTCGAACCGAGACATGAACGCTCGAGGCTCCCGACGGAGGGTTAACATATTAGCTATTGTAGGATTTGATGAACGAATGAGTGGGTGTATGCGTGTACATGCGGGAATGCTAGAGAATTCTACGAGCGAGACAGCGTGAGTGAGAGAGCATGAGCGAGAGAAAGACAGAGAGCGTCAAGAAACAAATGAAGCGGACGACCGCGGTGTGGATGCGTGCGAGAATGAAGAGAGGCAGTCGAAGTATGAAAGCATAAAGAACAACACGAAACTATTTTTAAATAAACATCTTCTTTTTGATTCTCTTTTCATTATATCCGGAGTTCTTGTTTTCACCCGATTCTAATCCCACACTATCGATGGACGTTTAACCATTATCACTCCATCCGGAAGTGATGCTGCCAAGCTTAAGCCAAATCATTCCATAAAATTCTTGAAGTGATAAGGGTTAATAATATTGTCCAACAAAATTTGAACCTAACACGGAAGTATTATAGTTCAAAATTCCATCGTATTTATCAAAGTTGTGGGGTTATGTCATTGAGCGATATCGTGCAGTCGCTTTACAGTTGTTCGAGGTATCGATAGCCACGAAACTCGTGTACGTATCTTGACGACTGTATCTTGGCGACTGTATCTTAGTACGTCGAGGCAGAAACGGATGGAAAAGTGGTATCGACTGCTCGGAATTGAGAAATTGATGCGGTCGATCAAACTGGATTGGCGAACAATAAAGGATTCCTGCAACTCTCGTGTCTGGCCCTCCGAAGCCTCTCTCCGTTGCTCACCTGTAAATGCGATGCGGGAGATTAACGAACACAATGGGACGTTTGATGGGTATTAAAGTGAACATACAACGATGTATTAGTCGTTCCCTCGGGGATCTACAAACGGGTAACGTAAAACGATCGATTTAACGTATCCCCGTCGCAGTAAACTCGCTTCTTTGTTCTCCGATCCTCAATTTCAAAATAGTTCATCTCTCTGCCGTTAGACTTTATATCGGTATCGACGCAACAAATATTTAACGAAGTCGTTACAATGATCGAACAAGAAAATAGTGGAGATCCAAAGATAGAACGAGAGATAGAGCGAGAAAGAAAGAAAGAAAGTGAGAGAGAGAGAAAGAGAGAGAGGGAGAGAGATCGTTTTCCTTCCGGGCCAGGGCGTGATACCATTGTGGCGAGGTTTGGCCCAGTGAAACGATCAACCTGATCGTCCCCCAGAGACGGTTCAGCCGACATAGAACATTAAGTGCACTCACAAAGAAACCAGATATTTCGAACGACTTCGCGGGGCGGTTAAGAATCGTCTTCCCGGTGATGTTCTTCGGTGGCGCTCGGCCAGAAGATCGCGGTGTGTCACGATCGCTTTTAACGAAATTTGGAGAAACTACGATACAATTACAGTATTTCATCGATAATTGTCCACAACACGGGTCTGCACAGGGACAATTATGCGCGATGGATATCATTGTTTGAGGTTTGCCGAACGTAGAGAAGGACAGCCGAGCTCGGGAGGCCTCGGTCACCGAGAAATGTAAACATACCTAATCCGAATTTCCAACTTCTTTATTATTCATTATTTTTTTATGGGACTTCGATGACCATATTTGTGGCATTTTTCTAATAAAAATGACACCAATTATGATATAATTCCGATGATATTTACTTGTGTAATCGACAATTAAAGTTTCGGGCGCGAGGAAGGATAGCGTATGGGAAAGAAAGAGACGCGGAGAGTCGCAGTCGGCGGCCTTCCTCGCTCCCGAAACTTTAATTGTCTATTACACAAGTAAAGATCATCGAAATTATATCATATTTAGTATCATTTTTATTAGAAAAATCCCACAAATATGGCCATCGAAGTCCCATAAAAAAATAATGAATAATAAAGAATTTGGAAATTCGGATTAGTATGGTCTCACCGATATACCCGAGCCGCATGGTGTCATATTTCTCGTCGACCGAGGCCTCTCGAGCTTCGCGGCCCCTCAAGGGAGTACACCCCGAAGTAGTGGGGATATCTCAGGGACAATTATGTCGGAGACATTTGGGACAATTACCGATGAAATACTGTATCACAATGACAACTATACTATATAAATAATCGTAAATGTTCATCGTAACTGGACTACGTATTTTATGCGTTTAAAAAAATTTGGTCCACTCGAATATTGTTCAAACATTAAAATAACGTGAGAATGTCAAAACATTTGTTTCAATTTACTAAGATTATTAAAGAAAGAGATAAGCTTCTATATGGCTGCTGTGTTATTTTGCAATTGATGGAAACCATTTTTATTTTGTATAAATAATATCCGCAGTCTAATCGTAACTGTTTCAAGAAGCTAGTTCAACATCTGTGCGAAAACTTTTCTTCGTTTTTGTTGGTTAATAAAGGGGACTGAACCAAAAGCACATAATATAAATGAAAGAATACATTTAACAATACTACAGTAAAAGATTACGTGTGCGATACATTGCGCAGCCAGAACTTTTCCGTTTCAATCAGACATTATGTTAATCCTAATGTATAGCTTCATAACCCCCATGGGGAGTTCCATTTAAGCTTTCAATAATAAAAAAAACTCGAGCATTTCTTCCGCAAGGGGTCTCATCATGGAGGTGTGAACATGTATAATTTTCATGGTTGCCAACAGTTTTCCTACGGTACAAATTAATTGTATTAAACTACAAGTACTACCATAGGCTTTATACATGCTCAAAGCTTGATCGAATTAAACTTCGGATTATATTGCAAGTTTAATGCCCGCTGATTCCGGGTAGCATAATTTTCACTGGGATCGAACGGGACGCAGGCCATTGTTCGCGTATATTCTCCGGACGTGGGACGTAGGACGTAGGTGGAGGTTCTGAGGAATAGGTAGGGGCTCAGACGTTCCTGCGGGATCGTGTAACAAGGCTGGTTCCATAAAACGATCGATGTAATCGGTCCCGCTGGACAGAGGAGGTCGACCCAAGGCTGCGGCATGAAGGCGCACCTTTAGAACGAGCGACGTAAGCCGAAAGATTCGCTGGCTCCGAGAATAGACGCCATCGGTTTTCACGGGTACACCCCCTATCTTTCTCTTTCCTGCTCCCCGGATGCCACTTTCCTTGAAATATCACCGTGACTAGACGCAAATTCGCGCACCATAAATAACAATCGTGCGGAATTCCTACGACGTCATTGCTCGTTTCACGCTCTCCGGCAGCATCCAAAACCATGAGCTGGGTTCGCTGCCAGAAACCCCAGAACCAGACCAACACAGCTGTCCGAATTTAGGACATTTTCATTCGGTTACACTGGTCAACGTCAATTTTGTCACAGAGAACATTCATATACTTCCTCATGGACTTTCGTGTGTAGAACACGCATCCGAAAGCCTTTTTTTACCATCATCCTCCGTTTTCGAGAAATTTAATTTTAAAAAAAATTAAAAAGTCGACTTTCAGAATTTTTCCTGCTTCAGACGAAAAAGCTAGACGAATGATTTTTACGTAGAAAAATTCTGTAGACTCTCTCCAATATGGCGGTATTCTTTTTATAACATTACAAACATTTGAACATGTGTAAGAAATGTTTACAGCACTTGAGCGACGTGCCGTCAACGAGTACCACTGACCAAACGTCGTTACATGTGGATCTATATTGCTTTGTATCTGGAAAATGAAAAATGGTTTTCTGACTTTAAAGACCGATTCTGAAAGGTAGATGTCTAGGCTATCGCGTGATGTGATTCGATTCCAGGCTAAACCCTAAGTCCTTATGTGACATTGATAAATGTTCCCAAGAAGTCCTGCGAAATGGGAGTCTCTCCGACATTAAACATTTTTTACACGTGCTTAGATGTTTATAATTTTATAAGAAAAATTACCGTCATATTTGGGAGAGTCTACAGAATTTTTCTACGTAAGAAGCATTCGGATAATTTTTTCAGCCGAAGCTGGTCAAATTTGTCTACGTATGAAGCATTCGGTTAGTTTTTTTCAGCCGAAGCAGGAAAGTTGAATTTTTTACTTCCTCTTCGCAATCAAATTTCTCAAAAAGTGATGGCGACAGACGGCTTTCGGATTCGTGTCCTGCACACGAAAGTCTATAAGGCCGTGTACAAATGTTCTCCGTGATAAATGTTTCAATTTAATTAAATAAAGTACTTGTCGACCTCATTTCTGCTTAATTTGTTTCTGTATGAATTATACATATATAGTATTTAACGTGTTAATGAAATAAGGATTGGAAAGTGGTTCACAAGTACAGTAACCCCGCGATCTAAGTCCTTTTTCTCTGCCGCGACTTAGATCGTGAAGGGACACTATTCTTTTGTGACCGCGTCGACCGCGCCGAACGTAGAAAAGGACAGCATGCAAACACGGACCGCGCGGCCGAAGGCGCAACAAAAAATAGCGTATCGGTGAGACAATACTAATGCAATAGTAAAACTTCTTTATTTTTTACTTATTTTTCATTTTTCTAATGAAAATGAGACCAAATATGATATAATTCCGATGATATTTACTTGTATAATAAACGATGAAAGTTTTAGACGGAAAGAAGGACAGCGTATAGGAAAGAAAGAGACGCCAAGAGTCGCGGCCGCCAGCACAGTCAGTGATGGGAATGTTGGCGCTGTTCACGCGCATGCGCGAGTTTCGGCAGCACCGGAGCTACGTCCGAAGTTTGTGGGGTACTATTGGGGCGAAAGTAGTGGGTATGTCATTATATATTTCGTTTCAAGTTATTTTAGTACCCTTCCCTTCCTTATTCCCAAGATGATGAAGAAGAGTAAGTTATATTATATATACATAAATAGATACATAAATATTATATATTTATATATTATATATTCTATGTACGTATGTATATATTACATTTTAACATATATATATATATATATATATATATATATATATATATATATAGAGAGAGAGAGAGAGAGAGAGAGAGATATGTATTAAATTATATATACATATATATATATATATATATATATATATATATACGTACACATGTTGTACATTCATTTTTCAAAATCAAATCATAATAAATTTTGCGAAATTAGCGGGACGACCAAGGTACCCGATTTTCGTGTTTGACTGAGGCTAAAATTGCCGCGCATGCGCGTGAAAAGCGCCAACATTCCCATCACTGTGCACAGTTCAGAGGGCCGCGTGTCCTTACAATGTAACGCCAATAAAAAACTTCCATCGTTTATTACACAAGTAAATATCATCGGAATTATATCATATTTGGTATCATTTTCATTAGAAAAATGCCACGAATATGTTGGTGAAAGTTCCATGAAAAAATAATAAAAAATAAAGAAGTTTTGTAATTGGATTAGTAGTGATTCACACCGATATACCCGACCCAGGATCAGATTACGCGGCATGTTTACACTGCTCGGCGACCGAGGCAGCTCGAGTTTCACGCCACTTCCGGGGATACCCCGCAGTGGAAGGAGTAGGCCAAGGGACATAGATCGCAATGTTCCGTTGGACTTAGATCGCGGGTTTACTGTACTTTTTTAACCTCCTTGCATTCGACATATCCTAAGAATATTTGGTGTACCGAATACATTAGCGTAAAAATTCATTTTCAAAAACCGAACAAATCCGTACAATCGATATCAGTTTTACTTTTTCCTGACAAACAGGACACGTTAAACGACAAGGAAATTCTGGTTTGGATACCTGGAAGAGCAACCGGTCTTTTCTTCATAAATATCAATATTAATTGATGTGACTGGATTACCGTTAAAATTCCTGTTAAAAAAGAAACGTCAGTTCGACAATAAGTTTCGAACGCAAACATCCGACCTGTCCGAACGAATTAAACTAGCGGCGCTCCTGCGCTGTGCTGCGATTTTTTCATAAAGCCTGTGATTGGTCGACGCGTGACTCGTAACGACAGTTGCACCCACGCCGTTGCACCCAGCATTATTGGTTAATAAACGCGATGCGTCGCGGTTCTTAATGTATAAAAGGTTACACATGGAAATGCCATTGTTTATGAAATCACCTCATATCGCGTTTTCATCTCTGACCGTTTCACGATCCGTCGTATACCGTTTATCGCCGGACTCCCGAGGTTTTCCGCGTTTTCGCTTTTCGGTGGCAGGGATCGTTCGGTCTGATATGCCCGTGCAACTATGGAAGTGCGACTGTGAGTCTTATACTGGGTGTTCGTAAAAAGTGAGTACTTTCATTGTTTCATAAAAATAACGAGAACCTTATTCATTTCGATCTTTAGCAATTCTTATTTTAGTAATAGCTGTTCAAAGGAATCAATTTATCCAGTCAATTCTCTACGATAGCATCTTTACCAATAATCGTAAATCGGAAAATTTGGTGCTCCATATTCTGGAGAAAAATATAATTTAACACTTTACCGTCCGGCGACACCACAGTGGTGTCGCGCACAAAGTATTGCTCAACGGCCGGCGACACCACAGTGGTGTACTGGACGGCATAGTGTTAATTGCGCATTATTTACTATTTACTATTAATATTTAATATTTACATATGTATATCTTCCAAATTTCTTGAAAATAGGGGGCAGGATTGAAAACTCATGAGAGGTAACGATGACATTAGTAAAACTTGAGAATTTATAATCACCCGATAACCTCAAGAACGGCCGGCGCCAAGTGCAGAAATTTTTAGGAGACGTGTGAACGGAATAAATTTATTAATAAGTTATGTGTATCTATTTCCCGCATAATTGCATTGCAAATTCGCGCAACTAATATTTAAAGTTGCCTATAGATAGCGTTGGTATATGGTGCAAGATTTCAGGCGCATGTGCGGCCAAAACAGTGATGTATCTATATCATGATGACAGAGGTAGTGGAGCCCTGAGACAGTTATATTGGCGGGAATGTCTCGAAACAATCTATTCCGGACAAAAAGACTTCAGGACGTGTCCTACGAGTTACAAAATATACACAAATACACATGCTATACACTCATTTTTCAGAATCAAATTATACCAATTTTTTAAAATTCTGCTGGGTGCTCAAGGTACCCCACTTTATCGAGAATCTTACTTTACTGAGGTTGAAATCGCCGCGCATGCGCGTGAAATCTTGCACCATATCCCAACACAGCCTATAGAGCGCAGCACAGTGTTTGCCATCCAAGATGGCCGACAAGTTGATACTCCTTCCGTCTTTCGCCTCATCCCCGCAGCATAATGCACAGTCCTTAAGTCCGTGGAGCACACTCCAACGTCCCCCGCTGAGACCGTAGACTGGTCACGTGACGTGCCGCGCAACGCGTCACATATTACTGTGGTCATCAGAGACGTGGTAAACTGTATTTCCTTCGGTTTCAGCGATCTGGCAACACTGGTTCGATGTAGGACGGAGTTCGTAATACACAGTCGTTAATAAACAGCGAGACCCGGTGTCGGCCGGTAGTCAGCATATTTCTTTCATCGAGCTGTATTTATACACACGGGGTAGCACCACAGTTTTGCGGTGGGTGTTTCGTCTGTTCGTATGATTAATGTTCCGTCCCATGGCGCTAATCGATTCCTAGTAATTTTCCTCGGCTCCGTTTCCTCGGTTCGAGCAGGAAGAAGCAGCCGAGGCGAGGTCTCGAACAGGAATATACATATGCTCCCCAGGGGGGTGGGGGGGGGGGGGGGGGGGGGAACGTTCTTTCCAGCTGAAATTCATGAAAATAATATTCGCTGGAATCTCTGAGGCGATTCTCCGATGCGTGCCGGGTCAGAGCCTATTTCAGAATTCCAGAATTTACGGCACGGAAAACCTTTACGTTCGTTTCGTTCGCGGAGAAATGGATTAGCCTTTCAACGGTTTCGCTGGCTTCTAAAAAATTTATCAACGACTCAAAGCCGATCGATTGGAATTTCGGAAAATTTGAGAGAATCCGCGGGAGCATGGATTTTCACGTATTTATTAACGCTTTATAGACTGGAAACTTATTAACACATCTGCACACGCATATAGATTCTCTTCAATCTTCTGGCTTAAAATAAATGGATGAAACGTTATAAACGGTTTAATTTATCTTGGGATAAATATGCAAATATTAAATTTCAACTTGAATTTATAAAACTAGAAATCTCCTTATGGTAAACATGTAGCAGAGACGTCATTAATGTTTATAACCATATTCGTTTTCTGTATTTTAATCATTTGAACATGCTGTAAATGCATGAAAATTCGCAGTCTAGTTATAATACATGTTTCAAGAGATTGACCTACGAATTGGTTAAAAATTTATAGTAGTTTCCTTAAAATGCCATCAATTTGCGATATGTTACCAATTCGCCACCTAAACTTCTGGAAGGTTTCTGAACTCCAACAGTTTTACAATAATTCAACAAACTTTCTAGTCCAAGGTCACTTCAAGGACGTTCGTGTATGTCGTAGCGAATGCAGACCATTTTTAATCTGCATAAAAATCCACAGTCTACCGATCACTTTTATAAAAGAATTCTCCGCTATCAAATTCGTCTCTGGTAACCATTTCAATTCACACAAAAAAATATTAGTTTTGCTATTGAGGACTGCAACTTGGACTCGATCTACCGGGTATTTCACAAAACTTGACCACCTTAAATATATCGTCATTTTTTTCGAGATTTCAAGATCATCGTATAATATTTTTTTTTAAACGTGACTGCATATTTTCACTACAACAGTCTTATAGCTTATAACAAAACGAATCCAACGAGGTGCAATATGTTGACCTTCACGTGACCTTTAGCGAGGGAATTATGAAATGTTTGTCAGTAACTTCAGTACACGTTCGGGGACGGTAGATGAAGGAATTTCAATTTCATTGGAACAGTGTACCGCGTAATTGTCCCTGGTGCTTGTAAACAGACTATTCTCCTTTCATCGGTTGAATTATGTTTACAAGCATTATTATTAAAGCGATAATCTTAGCAGAAGATTATCGCTTTACAATCAGTGTCAGCACAACAAGCTACGATATACTAAAGGTCACGTGAAGATCAACATATTGCACCTCGTTGGATTCGTTTTTTTATAAGCTGTAAGACTGTTGTAGTGAAAATATGCAGTACTATTAAAAAAAAAATACGATGACCTTGAGATCCCGAAAACAATGACCTTGAGAAAAAAGTTGGGCCCATCACTGTGTTGGCGCCTTCGAACAGAATATTTTCTCCCCCTGACATTTTTTCTATCGTACAAAATAAGCGATATATTTAAGGCGGTCAAGTTAGGTGAAATACCCGGTATAGAGTTATCTGCAATCATTCGGCGTAAGAAGATTTTTGTAAAGATCATTCGCACAACCTGTGTCGAGTGACCACGGTGCGGCGTAGATCGGTGAATTTTCGTAGCTGCAGTTGATCGAGCGGTTCGTTGCGGCGCCGGATCGTCGCAAAGGAGCAATCCTGCAAGGATGCAGAACGCGATCGTTTCCGGTTCCTCGGGAGACCGCCGAGTGGCCTTGTTCGTCGATTCCTACGGGACCCGATGAATTTCGATTATTTCTATGAAATATTCAGGTGGCGCGGCGCGACGGGGGCCGTGCTCTCCCGAACCCAGACGAAATTTCCTCGGCGCGGCAGTTCGCCGCGTATTCGCATTCATTATCGGACCAAGTCCCGAGTTAACGATCAATTAAGCGATCACGGGTAATAGGGAATGCCAGGCACGTAGTAATGGCCGCGCGCGAGGATCTCCGCTCGAAGGAGAGCCAGCCCGAACCGTCGTTCCCAGCCTTTGTACTCGAAACCATCCATTATTCGGGATCCGCATCGATGCTACGCAGCGGGAAAGTCGATGGCTCTCGTCTCCGCAAATCCACCGTCCTGTTTCATCGTCCTGTTCCAATGTCCGCATCAGATCGACCGCGCGTTCTAAGCTCCGTTTTCGTTGCTATCCGTTTGTTACGAGTTACTCGCTCCTCATCATTCTTCTAAACCGCATCTCTAATAGAATTGTTGTAGTTTCCTTTCGTGGTAGCGTTGGAACGTTTATCGAAAGCGCATTCAATTACACACAACCTTCTACAGTTGGAAACATATCAGTTGAGGACTCCACCCTCCATGAGCAACCTAGTCATTTATATTGATAAATGTTATGATTTCGGCGCTAGGTTCGATCCTATTGATTTTTTTTTAGCGTGGGTGGTGTAATTGAGAATTTTATTGATTATGCGAATTCTAGTGGAGGATTGAATATTATTTGTTTCAGTTATTTTTGCTAAGCCAGCCTCAAGGAGGCAATGGATTTGGGCGAGGTGATGAATTTATTAAGTACTTCCAATGCATATTTGGGGCCTAGTTCAAGTACTTTTTTTTACATTTGTTGGTACTTCAATATTTGTTAAATTTTTAAACCATGAATTGTTGGTGATGTCTGCTGAGTCATTGTTAGTGAGTTTCTCATCAATGGATTCATCCATTCCATAGCCTCTGTTTAAATATCGCGTTAGTTTGAAACGTGCTTGAATTTCGCAATTATCGCGATCTATATTCGTTGGTGACCTCCTCGATGTAATTCTTCCGAGGAGCCAAATAACCATCAATAGTTCAAGTAAAAACGGCGTGACTTTCTGGCTACCAGCTAATGTCAGCTGATAAACACGGCGATCGGTAGATCAACGTGCAAAACGTTCAAATCAAACTCGTGTCGCGAAAGTATAGAGGGACAAAGAGAACAACATACAAACATACGTTGAACAGAGACAGGCGAATAAGAGAGAGACAGCGACGCGTAGCGGATCAGCTGACACTCTTGCGATGGTTCGTCGCCGCTGCCAGTTCGCGTAGTCGCTTGCTCACGAGACGTGCGAGGAGTAACTCGCTCACGAATCGTGCTGGCGAGCACTTGTCTTACGAGTCTTCGCAGCTGTCGGTTCTCTTAGCGGGTGGAACGATCTCGAGCACGAGACCAGTTCCTTTCGCACAGTCGTTGCCAATAGCGTCGCCGTCAAAGACTTGTAACAAGTATCCGACAGCGCGACTGGAGAATATTGAGCAAAAAAAAATGAAACAAATAATATTCAATCCTCCACTGGAATTCGCATAATCAATAAAATTCTCAATTATCAATACTTCATTTCGATCGAAAGAAATTACATCGCTAGTCATTTATGTCCGGAGTAGCGTTTCTCTTTTGAATTGCTTTCTTTCCAATATTTATTCTTTCCAATTAATGCTTTAAACATTTGACGCTAGAACAATTATAGATTTAAATAGGGACTTCAATACGTGTTCCAGAATTTTTTTAGATTTCTTTAAATTCAATTAGTAAAATAATTAGAGTCAAAAGGAAGATTATAATTCTTGGAGAAAGTACAGAAATATTTACAATCTCGAATGTTTGGCTTCCTTGAGGTTTTCTATTACTTGGATTCTATCAGCATTTCGTAGAATACATTGTTGCAAGATACGATTCAAATCTAGGAAGATTCCACGTACATTTTGAGTTATTAATTTTATTCTCGACCTCTTGTTAGCGATGTTTTGACTGGAATTTCGAGGAGCGGGGTTTCGAATAAGAACCGGCTGTCGTGAATTTTCCGGGAAAGCAGCAATTGAGTATTCTCCGTTCTCCCGTGGGAATTTAACGAATCTAAAGAATCGCGGAAGCCACGAAAAAACATGTCGGCGAAGACGGACGAGTCGAGGAAAATTTCAAACGGAACGGATCCGACGGAACCCGACGCTTTATCTGGCACATACTCGTCTCATGCGAAACTTTGAAGTTGTTATTCGTTCGGCCACTTAACGCTTCAGTAAATATCCGTTTTATTTATTGAATTTGTATATAAAACTACAATTGAATAATTTCATAAGGAACAATTTTGGCGACAAATCGAAACCATTCGAATTTAACGGAATTCTTTGAGTCAATTTCAAAATGTGTCCCCTTAGGAATTTTGAAACTTTTGAGGCCTTGAATTCCAGATGAATTTTTGGTTTGAAATTATACTCACTTTCTGTGCTGCATTTCTATGTATAGTTCACTAGCTGGCTGTTCCATTTGCGTTGAAAGCACACGGAAACTAACTGCGGATCTTTATGCGTTTATGTCTTCTGAAAATGGGTTAAACTGTACTTTGGAGGACCAATTTTTTTTTAACTTTTTTTATGCAGTCCTATAGATTTCGAAGAGAAAACGTCGAAAATGGAAGTCTTATTGCCAGGAGTTCACTGGTTCAGAAGTTATACGCGTGTTAAGTTGAGCACTTTTAACTAACCTCAAACCAACTTGGACTATACTGCTCAGTAATATCTAGCCGATGCGCTGAACACCCAACATATATCCAGCGCATGCGCTCAACAGTCCTACTTCTACCACCCAACGAATATTCAATATGGCGACGCTCTAACCTGTCAAAAACGCTTAAAATTGCTCATGTTCACACGTGTATAACTTTTCAACCAGTGAACTCCGGTAACCAAAACTTGAATTCCGTGTACTAAAACTTACACGTTTATCATCTTCGCGTTAAAGTGTGTAGCATCACATACAGAAAACTGGAAAACTTTTGGTCCTCTAAAGTACAGTTCAGCCCTGAAAATGTTCAAAAAATGCTATAATATAAAATTCGACAGAATTTAGTACGATTTTTATTTATATCAGATCTGCGAAGCCTACTATCACTGAAAACAACCCTTTATTTTATTCTACTTTAGTACGATTTTTATTTATATCAGATCTGCGAAGCCTACTATCACTGAAAACAACCCTTTATTTTATTCTACTTTCTTAAACTTCATGTACAAAATTTGCCAATTTGCATAAACATCCGCAGTCTGGTATACGAGGGTCAAAATAGTGCCAAGCGAAAAGCAATGGCGTCCGATACACTGTTCCTTTGGCGCTAAATAATTTCACGGTGCGAACCGGCAGTAAAGCAAAAATCGGAACGCGCGGCACGCGTCGCATATTTTTTATCGTTTCGACCACGCGATCGGTAACACGTGGTGCAACTTCATTATTATTAATTGCGCCCGTACAAGCCTCCCATGAAGCACGAAAGTTGCACGGAAAACATAAACCTGCAAAAACCGGCAAAAACGTATCTCGCATCGCGACCGTGGCTATGAATTCTGTTAGTCGATGAATACGCGTTATAATGAACGCGGGGCTGCGAATCTTTATGCGTCCACGGTATTCGGAGAATTTGAAGATACGAGATCGTAATAGCAATTCTCCTAACTTTACACAGAGAAAGCTTGTAGTCGACGCAAAGAACCTTTCCCCTCGTTACGATTTTTATGGCGTGGGCCGTGAAAATGGGAATTTGTGCAAAATAACACGTATTCGGTTGGGGGTTCCATGAAAACCACCGACACAGGTTTCATCGACGCAGATTTCACCGACAATATTTCACCGACTCCAGATTTGAGCGACAATAACTTTGACCGATAACGACTTTAGTCGGCGACAGTATTATATAGTAGTTACATCGTGTGACAACAACAACAACAACGTTAGCCTCTAATTTTATATAGTGTAATAATTATATTTTTATACAAAAGTAAAAGTGTCAGTGCAGAATAGTTAGGTCTGGGTTAGGTCTGGGTATATCAAGAAAAAATTACATAATCAATGAGGTAGTACGTGTGCTGGTCAAAATCATTGTCGGTCAAAGTTGTTGTCGGTCAAAGTCGTTGTCGGTCAAATCTGAAGTCGGTGAAATATTGTCGGTCAAATCTGGAGTCGGTGAAATATCGTCGGTGATTTTCATGGGACCCTTCGGTAGGACGTCACTGTTGATTTTACGGAGAAAGGATTAAGCGTCGATTTTGAACAAAATGTATAAACGTGTGTACAGAAATTGCGTGACTTTATTCGAAGAATAAAAGCATTGATACAGTTGTTACAGACCTACTAGCTTGTAATTGTATAGCTGCCAATGAATGTCAGGAATAAACGTATTACTAGATTCATTTCTTTGAAAATTTCAATTCATATGTCTGGAATGGAGTATACAAATTAATACCTAGGAACTAGAAACAGAAATAACTAGATAGCAGATTTTATAAATTTACTACAAAAGTAATTAAGAGAAGAACAAAATTGTGAATACATTAGAATTATATCAGAACACTGTGACACTATTTCCAACTTCATATAATTTCAAGAAGACATTTTTATGTTGTTTCCACTACTTATTTAGAAGAATACTCATTCTTCTATTTCTTAACACGTGGTTTATAGCGCACTAAAAATTACTGTTTTGCATTACTTTATAAAAATAACAAGAATGTCTCTATTCGAATTTCTAGCCAATTTTTAAAATAATAAATACCCAAAGAAATAAGTTTGATGAATAATTCCTCATGGTTGCATCTTTACAATCTCAATGATTGTGAATTAAAAATATTAGAACCCGTCATTTTGTCGCGTACCGTAAACCTAGTGTTAAATTCGAAAATTTTTATGCAATAACTAGACTGCGAATTTTTATGTAAAATAAAAATTGTCTGCATTAATTGCATATCACAGGAGGCATAAAGACATTTATTTCTTTTCTTAATAATTGAATTGCGTTGGAAACCGTGCAGCGGTGTCGTCAAATTCTTCAAATAGTTTTTAGTATTTTGCACATTCTGTCTACTCATTTTCATCATAAGAACATCAAATCATCAGCTAATAACTGAAACGCGTCTAAAAATGTCGTATCTTCGTATCGATACGGTCCATGAACAATTCCGTAAAAAGGGTGTCTGTTGAAAAAAATTGAATCTGACGGAGGTGGCAGGTTGTGCCACTCGATAAACAAAGCGATCGATCGATCGATTATCGTCGAAGGTGCGATAGTTATCGATGATAAAGGATAGAGGCGTGCGGGGGTCGTTTCTTTCGGGAGCGGGTATCGCGATCGCGTCCAAAGAGGAAATGCCTCTCGCAATATCGAGTCGGGTGTTCACCTTATTTCAATCAGATCGTATCTATGCAAATACATCGCGGCGGTACAGCCTGACCTGACCTGAGACACCAGTATCCGATAAGCACTGCAACTGCATCCGATTTGAAATGGAAATCAATACCGAAACAAGCCTCGTATCGACCCGTTCCGGCTCGGTTTCCCTTCCGGTTCGAACATTCATCACTTTACTTTGGTATTGTAATAGATTTCCCGAATCCGAGCATACCTCGGAACGAGTGCTAATCCCGGCTTTGCATAACCAAGATTATGAAACAATACGAGGCGGTTCCGCGCGAGGATCGATTCTACCCTCGAGCACCCACGAGCGCCATCTTCTTTTTCATTTACCTTTTCGATCATCGACTCTCTCATTTTCTCATTCTCTCTCCTCCCTTCTCTCTCTTTTTCGGTCGGAATATTTAATTGAACGGACAAATATTGTGTTTCAAGCAAACGTAATCATGCGATCTCCTCGGCGCGGCGGCGCATGCTTACAATTTTTCAAACGAACGAAATCTGATTTACGAAACGTGTGGTGACCGTCCATTTTTTTTTATGGTGATGCTGCAGTTGTGTTTTAAACAGTGTATTCTTGTTGAGTATAACACAAAATTGAAGTTGCAAGAAAAAAAATTGTTAATGAGAAATAATTTTCTGTGCGATGAAACTCTTTTTGGAGTTCGTTTGAGAAGACAAATAAAGGTTACACTGTAATTTGGAGGACCAATTTTTTAAAAACTTTTTTTATGTAGTCCTATAGATTTCGACGAGAAAACACCGAAAATGGAAGTCTTATTGCCAGGAGTTCACTGGTTCAGAAGTTATACGCGTGTTAAGTTGAGCACTTTTAACTAACCTCAAACCAACTTGGACTATACTGCTCAGTAATATCTAGCCGATGCGCTGAACACCCAACATATATCCAGCGCATGCGCTCAACAGTCCTACTTCTACCACCCACCGAATATTCAATATGGCGATGCTCTAACCTGTCAAAAACGCTTAAAATTGCTCATGTTTACACGTGTATAACTTTTCAACCAGCGAACTCCGGTAACCAAAACTTGAATTTCGTGTACTAAAATTTACACGTCTATCATTTTCTCGTCAAAATGTGTAGCATCACATACAAAAAACTTGAAAATTTTTGGTCCTCTAAAGTATAGTTCAGCCCAAATAAATAGCGTTAATTGCATGACTTAGAAGCTACACGGACATTTATTTCTTTTCATAGAATGATAATCAGGTAAAAGTAATACATTTTGAACTCGTCAACTGTTTTTCCTGTTTCATATATTTATTACAAATGCATAAAATCTGCGGTCTAACGATAAAGTTAGTGAAAATCGTAATTTCTTGTAGAAAATCAATCGTATTGCACAAATCATGTTCTTTAATTGTTTCATTGCATGTGGCAACAAATAAGAATGAACAAAGTGATATACATATTATAATGATTGCACGAAAGCCGCTGTCTATCGATTGCAATTAAATGGTCCCGTTTCGCGTACATTGCAGTTTCACGTAAACACAGTGCAACGTTCTTCGTTCCAGTAATCTCCGGTAAGTCTTATAATTTTTGTCGAGCGGTGTGGTTATCAATTGTCGGCAATTCGAGTTCGCTTTTCGCGCCGGCATAAAACGGAAGCTGAGCCGGCTCTCCCCCCCCCCCCCCCCTCCCCCGTAAAGCAACATTTGCATAATCCTGGCCATTTGTCCTGAAAGTTTAATTGTGTTCCTTCGGTAGTTGGATCGCGTGCCGATACCAACGCGAAATAACTCACGATCACGGTAAACACTTTTCCATCGACTGCTATGCGCGAGTAATTGGGTTTGCAAACACAATATTTGGCGTGTCTTGTTTGCCAACTTATTACGAGAAATATCGATTACCCTCGACAACGGCGAACACAACGCGATGGAACGCGGTGCAACGCTGTGCAACACGATGCAACGCGGCCCACCGTGCGACAGGCTATCGTTAACGCGTCCGTGCGTAACAATATCCTTTACATTGTCGTGCCGCTCGATTTCCTTGCAAATTTAGGCGATACCCGTTCGATCCAACGCCATCGAACACTCACCATTTTTCACAAAGGACTGCATAAACGAAACGCATCGATGTACCATCCATACATTAATCCATAACACGTTCGCTGCCAGCATTTACAGTGCCTAAAAAAAGTATTGGCTTATGACTTGAAAAGTAATATTTTTTTAAACATTTGACCAAACTTCGATGTTTTAAAATATTAAAATATTTAATGTTGTCTACTTATTTTTGTTACAAATGCGTGGAACCCTACAGACAACATCTTCAAATAGAAATATGGGAGAATGTTTGGACATCTGGTCTGCAGTTTAATCAGAACTGTAGCCATTTCATTAAATATATTATAGAACTAAGCATGACAGTTTACATATCTCCATCTACTACATTTTAAATATTCAAGGAAACGGGACGGGTTTTAAATATTTTATAATTACGTTATTTCTCCTCGTCCTTTTCCTTTTGCATTATTAACGATCAGCCGACGGATTTTATGCACTTAAGACGAAAATGAATACGTCGAGTTGAAAATTGAAAAGCATTAGAAGAATTCAAGAATATTGATTAAGGCCATTGAAAGAGAAAGCATAATTTAATTTCAAGTTTATTCTCTCACAATTGACTTGGACAATTTTTATTTTGCATACAAATCTGCAGTCTATTGATGATCATCCCCTTTCCAACAGGCAATTGCTCGACTCCGCAAAGTCTATCACGAAAACACGTAGATCTTGTTGTAATTCAGGGATGGGCACGGTAGGGGCCTCTCAAACGCCTCCTTCTCCCACTAACCTCTCTTTCATGCGCGACGCCTGCGCACTGTTCGCAACGAGTGAGAAGCACTTCCTTCTTCTATGACAGTGGTGGGCACGGGTGGAGCCCCTCAAACGCCTGCTTCTCCCACCACCTCTCTTTTATGCAGTGCGCATACGCTGATACATCGTGTCTTCGTTGCCCCATTGTACCGCGCTTAGTGGAAGGGGACAGAGGGCGCTACGGTATGGACGGTTTTGCCTCAATTGAGGCAAAATTGCTCATCCCTGCTCTATGGTAACGGTGAATGCTGGCGGGGGACATGGGCGGTATGGTGGGGCGGGTTTGAAAGAGAAAGTATAATTTAATTTCAAGTATATTCTCTCACAATTGACTTGGACAATTTTTATTTTGCATACAAATCCGCGGTCTACTGGGTGAAATATTCTGACAATTGATTCATTGCGATATTATCTTTCAAGGTCATCTGAAAGTCATTGTATAGCAGGTCGTTGAACTCGTTTCGACGTTGCCTACAGTATTATGAAGTTAAAAATACCCAGTTCCATTAAAAGATATGACAGCGACCTTGACTTTTTTGTTGAAAATCGATTTTTTTTCAATTTTAAAAATTGCAATTTCTTGTCGGTTAAATACTGATTAACTTTGGTAGGAAACATTTTTCTGTCCGACCATCCGAACGGGCTGATAAAACGTGGGGACTAATTGGCGCCGCACCCTGTATATGGGAGTTGCTTGCACAAAATGAAATACTCCATTCGCGTCAAAACTGGAAACGTTAGCGAAAAGAGAAAGAAACAGAGAGCGAGAGAGCGAGAGAGAGAGAGAAGGTGGGGGAAGCTCAACTTTACAGCGTGCATTTTGTTCCGTAACTACGTTTGAGCGGAGCGTAATTGCAGCACGTCCCGCAACCGTGTCGGCTAGAAGTCGAATTCAAAATGCGCGATGCAGGCTGCGGGAGGATAGCTGCAACGACTTGCAACGCAAACAGTTCGCCGTTCAACATGACTCCCGATGAGATATTTTAACGCTTCGCAAAATTCCGCGGACTCTCCTCACCCAACCTGAACAACTACCCCAAGAACGTCTTTCTTCACTAACTGGGTTCCTCGTTTCCTGTAGACACCGGGGAAAATCAATTTTTGGCGACGTGTGTCTCGCGAGATATCTTTAACATATTTCACTGAAACGACTGCATTGAAAAAATCACTGTTGATTGGTTTCCTTTTACTGTCACGTATCTTTCCTTGTTTTCCTTGTTTTGAATTTCGCGCCGATGGCGTTCTTGTGACGGCACTGTTCGCGTTTGTGCCTTTCTGCCTTTTTTTTGTCGTCTTTGTCCAAAAGCGAGCGTTCTAAGCGTACGATGCATGCCATTGTAATCGGTCAATAAAGAAACGATCGTTGTGCTTTCATGTAAAACATTAGTGCTAATAACAACAATCACTGTTTGTAGTAGGTTTCGATACAGTAACAGTTTAATGTTAGGCTCATGGAGCATGAAGTGTGACTATTTTACACTGTTCTGTGAAGGTAACAAAAATTTGTTAATTAAATTCTTAAATCACACTTTTTAGACATATATACAGGGTGGAAATTATAAAGCGTTCACCTTGAATGACCTTGAGTTATAGGTCGGGAGTATCCTTCGTCAGTGATAGATTTATGACGCGTAACTCTTAAGGAGGCAAGAAAAAATACGAAGACTAGGCGATGGCTCGACTGGTCGCCAAATGTTCAACGATTGCTTAATCCTTGATAGCGGCCTCCGAGTCACGTAGGCGCCATAAACGAAATCTGAAGAAAAGATCCTTTGCACGGTTCCTTGCGACGGAACACAATATTTTTAGATATATCCGTCTGTAACGCTTTATAATTTCCACCCTGTATATCCACATAAATAATTTCTTTTAGGAAAGAAAATGTTAGAAAATCAGTATAGCCAGATATTCGAGACGGGCCAAGTGTTTTTCGTTGACGCGCTGTCTCTCTCTCTCTCTCTCTCTCTCTCTCTCTCTCTCTCTCTCTCTCTCTCTCAAGGAGCGTTCCTCGGGGGTGAGGAAGTCGTAAATTGTAGAACAGGCCATGGTGAAAAGAAGGACGTCCTCAGTGCTAGGACTGTCGGAAAATCACTTCGATATCGACGGTCGACGTGACTACATGTATTACGGTTCCTGAGAATATACGTCTGTGGCGGCTACTTCCTATGCTCGTCAACAGAGGGACATTACGACAACACCTTTCCCGCTACTACCTGAATCTTCCTCTGTTTGTATATATACCGTCCTAAACTGTACCTTACGACATCCCGCGTCTAAGGCACGGGTCCGCTAGATAGCCTTACCGACGAGTCCTCTAGCGGGCCGAGGACGAAACGCTTCCTTCTCCTTTTTCCTCCTCTCACACAATTTTCAGTCGCCATACGTCTTTTCTTTTATAAGCGCCCACGCGTTTATCTCACACACGCCATATTTTTCTTATTTTTTTACAAAAACTCGGCTCAATCGCACGTTAATTACACGTGCTTAAAGCACGGTATAAAAAGTAAGATGGAAGAGCGATCAAGAAGCGCGTATGTAAACACGATTTCTAGCGCAAAGCAATAAGATGGCTTCCGTCAGAGGTTCTCTTGGGGAAAGGAGATAGGAGAAGAGAGAAAGAGAGAGAAGCAGTGTGGCCTATAATCAAGACATCGCCACGAGCGAGTAATTGGCGAAAGGAGAAAGAGGAATAAAGGAGAAAGAGAAGGTGGAATATATCGTGCAGAAGCGGAACGCGTTTCTGGGTTTCCGGGCGGCGATACGCGAAACGTTGACGACGTTCTATTAAGGCGGAATCGGGGGAACGTCGTCGTACCAGAGGAAGAAATCCGAGGGAAAAAGAGAAAGAGGGTAAAATCGCCGGGCAAAGGGAAACGAGAAGTCGCTAAATTTTTCCGCGCTAAAAATTGCTGCCGGGAGCAGAGCAGCTCGGCGAAACGGTCGCTCGACTCTTGCCCGTTCGGGGAACATTTCCATAAGACGAACCGTTTTCGAAATTTTAGACGCGGAAAGAAGCTCGACAGAGTATAAAAACCTCGAAATACTTTGCCGGAGTAGTGCCGAGCCAGCCTGCCAAGAATGGCTACTTGCTCCGATAACGGTATCGGAATATTTCCTTTTCCAAAACTGTTTCCCGGCCAGCGATCATCGCTAAACTCTTCTTACATTTGCTTCCAGAACGAATTTAACTCTTTTCTTTGTTACCTCGAGTCTGTCTCGTCGTGCAGATTTTGAACACAGTCTATTACATTAAACGTTTATGACAAAAATTACTTCGCGCAATTTAAAACAGTGATAGCATTAAAAGAATTTAAGAATATTCGATATACAAAAAGGTGGAGCAAGTAATTGGAAACACTTCGATTACTTATTAGAAATCGACTTTATGAGATGAAATCCGTAGGAGGAGAACTGTTATTCATACGTAGCAAAAACACTTAGTGATGATTGCTTAATGTATCATTAATATTTATTACACACTATACTATATTAGTAATTACAGAAATGAGGAATATTCTTTACACCGTATAACCTTAGACGCTTTTACTGCATTGGTGCACAGACCCCGCATGAACGTACAAGGAACTCGCATACCGCATGCAACGTCACCTACCCGATGCATTCTGAACCGTATATTTTCTAACATTACTGCATGCAAAATTATTTTAGCGACAAAATGTTTCAGATATGAGTTGGATGGTTTCCTGCTGAACGTTATTTGACGTGACTAGTTTTTCTGTATTAGGGTGCATAGAGGACACACGGAGGTCAAATTTGTTTCTTTTTTTTAAATTGAGATTATGTAGTTTTTATTAGTGCAGACGGTCCAACTCTTAATTTTGTTTAACCCCTTGCCTTAAGATTTATTTTACGGTTTTAGTGATTAGAATTTCTTTGTAGTTCATAATTTCTTAGAAAAAGTAGAAAATGTATATCTATTGCATGTCTATATGTTCTCCAATGGCTGTACATTAACAACAACATGTTAGAAATTTGATTTGACTCGTTCCCTTCGAAGATTCTGGGGTAAGTGCTGAGCGGTCTAACACAGTCCTCTTACCAGAAAGCACCCCCGTGCCTTGAATGATCACTTCGGATTAGAGTGTAGTAATTGGCAAAGAAGTTTCAAAGTGCTAAATTGCGTGGTAGTCGAGAAATATGCATTTTATCGCGGCATTTAACTCGGCGACCGCGTCCGACCAATCGTCGACCGATTCTACTAGCTACGAGAAATGCGCGCGCGCGCGCGGTTCTACCAAAGAAATGATAATTCCGGTCTGCGTGGGTAAGCAGTTTGCGAAATACTCGGTGCTGGACCGTTTTTACGACGGCGGTCGGAGTCATCGGTGATAAGATCTTTAATTGTCTCGAGGGAAGGTGGAACGATCGATACTTACCGGCTGCGAAAACGGGGTCGAGCGAATCGGATGAGGAAGAACAGCCTCCTGGAGAAATTACGTTAGAACGCCGTACCCTAAGTACGAACGGCGTGCTTTCGAAACGAACCTCCCACGAATTTGGCAGGAAGCGAATAAACCACTTATGGCTTAAACGTAAGTTTCATTGAATTCTATTAATAATACTACGGTCGCAACTTACGGTGGTTCCTGGACCGGCAGTAACTATTTTCTACGTCGATTTTCGAGGTGGCTGTGTTTAAACGGTATTCTGCTTGATGGCTGTACAGTTGGTTGAAACTGAATTCTCTCGCTGATGAAATTCTAATCTTTGGTTCGCATGATTTTCAAGAGATTTGTACAGCTTGGTTCACTTTAAAGTGGCTTACTAAATGTTCCCTGCAATTGCGAAGTTATACAATACAGGGTGTCCCACATAAATGGGATCACCTAAATATCTGTCCTATCAGGAAACATCAGAGGACAAAGTGAAACTATTGCAGGGGGAAAATATAGTGGTAAAGAAAAACATTTTTATGTCGTGTTTTTTAATGAAATTTCAAGGTCACCGATGTTTTCTTTTTAAATGGAATAGTATTTTTTTACGATAGCATGATAGACAATAAAAAACTGAATTTAGTGGATACCACCTTTTTGACCTTGAAATGACCTTGAGCAAGAATAATCGTGTTGGAGCGGATAAAATGTGGAAGTTTAAAATTTACGTGTTTCAGCAAAGATTATGCGTTGTTTACGTCGGGTTGACCTTTACATATCGTAATAAATGTTCGAAATGTTGACCTATACTATAGCCTCGTTAATAAAGTATACTTGCTCAAAGAAATGTTCAAAATGTTTCTTCCATTTCTGTCCTTCTATGATCTTGAAGGTCATTGTGTCGTATACGAATGAATTTGTCTCGACACACGATTTTATATGGTATAAAAAAATATACAGGGTGCAAAATCTTACACGTTGAATTCTATTTATTCCATTTTTCTGGATTGAAGGTCATTTGTAGGTCATATTGTGTTACATGGATGAATTCGTTATTTTGTCAGCTACAACATTACGTTGACGAAGATATATCATTCTATTTAAAAAAACATCGATGACCTTGAAAATTTGTTCGCTTACACCGTTACATGTGGCCCTTCAAGCAGTGTAATTTTGTCCTAAGAAGTTTTTTTGTACAACGAAAAGTAACGGAGATATTTAGGTATTCTGTTTCTTCGGAGTCACCCTGTATAGCATGCCATTTACAAAAATTGGCGGTCGCCGACATTTTAATGAAAATAGTGCAATTACAAAAAAATTACATACGCCATTACGTTGCTCGCAAAAAACAGTATTACTTTTTCCTCTTTCATTTATTTCTAATATTTATTATTTGCAAGAAAAACGCTGGCTAGTAATAACGTGAACACCCTGTATATTATTTTGCTTTTGTTGGAAATCTTAACCCCTTAACTACGGAAAACACAATTAGAATAATCTATACTTTAATTTTTATTTTAATTTAAAAATGTAATGTAATTTAATTAGAAATTAAAGTAAATATCATTTTATTGATTCTTTCTCTAGTTAATAAGTTAAGAATTTCAACAAAATTAAAATAATGCAGCATACAATTTTCTCAGAATACTGTTATGCTGAACAAAGCTGAATCGAAGAGTCGATCAGAGAGCGAATCAACTGAAAGAAAAGAAAGGACTGATACTATCAGTTTTAGTCCACCAGGTAGCTATATTTCATTTACGTCATTTTTGAAATTGCGCTGAGCCTCCCTGATCTGCAGTTTCGGCGATGCGCTCTTAGCTGCTCTTAAATGCAGGCTGTACGATGCTCTTGATGAGATAATCCGTCGGATTAATCCTCGCGTAGCGTAGGTGATACTCGTCGGAATCGATTCAACTCGCTCCGGAATCGATTGTCTCGGGAGTAGCCGACAACCATGGAGCCATGATATCGGATAATCGGAAAGTAATAGATTTGTAAGGGCAACGGGGTCGTATCGATCCTCCAAACTTTTTCCATCGGCTAACAACGGCTCCGCAAACTTCGGGGAGCGATGAATAATAACGTGATCGGTTCATACTTCGATCATATTTCCCACGCTCATCCATCCTTTTCGGAAATCGGACGAAATTTGATATTTCTCAAAAACTTTCAATCAAGTCACATTTATTATCAAAGTCATAATTCGACTGTGGATTTTTATGCGAAATAAAAATTGTGAGATACAGAAGTGAAATGCAAATTAATTTCCTCTTCTAATCATATTGTCAGGAGATTTGGGATAATAAAAACAATTCTTTATTATCACACTTTAATTTTAATGTATTTAACTATATATATATATATATATATATATATATATATATATATATATATATATATATATATATGTATCAAACGCGTGCGTTTCACATGACTGCGTGGAGGAGACTGCAACTTCTCGATGCCAACAAACAAAAGACGCTATTATCGAACGACACGCCACCAACAATTAACTATATATTTTTGTACATGCCGATAATCTAGATCCCGTGTATAGCACTTATCGATTTACACTTTCTTATACATATTAATAAGTCGAACGTAATGTACCAACATCATTCAATTTTTTCAATGTCTGTACAGGTTTGTATTGGACCAATCCGTTTTTATAATAAATGCATAAAATCCGCCATAAAGTCATTATTGTATTACAGGAATGGGCATTTTTGTCTCAATTGGGACAAACCGTCCCCACCGTAGCGCCCACTGCCCCCCACCATCATCCGCCGTGACCGTAGAGGAAGGGAGTGCTTCGCCCGTCGCGAACAGTGCGCAGGCCTCGCGTATGAAAGAGAGGTTGGTGAGAGAAACAGGCTTTTGAGGCGCCCCTACCATGCTCATCCCTGTTGTATTACATTGTTCGAAAAAATTCTTTTCACAATATGTGAGCTTGATATTATTAGCCAACACTGTTTCCTTTATTAGCTAATAATATCGAGAATATAAATTCTAACTTGAGGTTTCACAGAGACATTTCCAAACAGATCTAAATTACAAAATTTTGCAGAGAAGAAATTGATGTTTCCCCACAGAAAGGGGTAAATTTTCTCTTAAATCAATCGGTGTGATTGACAATAGAGGGTATAGCGAACGCAATGAAGCACACAAAAGCACGTCGTTTCTCGTTGCGTCGCGATGCATCGCGTTCGTGTGCTGGCTGACATAATAATGGAGGCACATAATCGCGTGTTTAGCGTCTCATGATGAGGCGCGGTCCCGCAGGAGCGGTGCATTGCGGCGATCCTCTATTCGGGAATGATAAATTGACAGTGTACGCGTACGCCCGCCAATGGAAATGATCGTCCGTGTAAAATTACGTAGCCCGCCACTGCCGAATGCTCGACGCGTCAACAACGTGAACGTGCGCAAACGTTTGGACCTTCGAAAACGAATTAAACGAACGCATCATAATTCTCTATTCTAAGAGCGCCGAGGAGATCCAAAAACCTCAACAGCTTCCAATTATTTTATCTTCTTTATTTTAATCCTCGATTGTCAAAACTGATTCCTACAGATTCTTGAAAATTGATTTACTGGGCAGATCAAAATGACACATTTCAAACATTCCATTTCACAATTTTTTCAATATACAGAACGAGCCGATGAGAACTACTATTTATATCTGTATAAAAATAATAATATAATTTATATACAGGGTGTGGCACAAATTAGTCTTCACGATTTTTTAGCCCCTTCGGATGGCTGGACAGAAAAGTGTATTGTACCAAATTTAATCAATATTTAACCTGCAAGAAATTGCAATTTTTTAAATTGAAAACAAAACCAATTTTCAACAAAAAATCAAGGTCGCCGTCATATCTTTAAATGGAACTGGGTATTTTTAACTTCATAATATTGCAGGCGACGTGGAAACGAATTCGACGACCTGCTATACGATGACTTTCAGATGACCTTGAAAGAAAATATCGTCATGAATCAATTGCCAGAATATTTGAAATATTTCGACAGTACGTCATAACAAATGAACGTAAACATTGCTTCAGAACTGAACTCACAAAAAACCAAATTTATACGGAGCCAAATTGAAAACAATTTCATGTAATGAACTAACAGATCTTGCGACACACACGCACAACAATTGAGGAAATGTGCATTCACAATGTTTACGTTCATTTGTTTACTTTTTAATGCGAGGCGTTGCTATTATGTACCGTCGAAATATTTCAAATATTCTGGAAATTGATTCATGGCGGTGTTTTCTTTCAAGGTCATCTGAAGGTCATCGTATAACAGGTCGTTGAATTCGTTTCGACGTCGCCTACAATATTACGAAGTTAAAAATACCCAGTTCCATTTAAAGATATGACAGCGACCTTGATTTTCTGTTGAAAATTTGTTTTTTTTTTTAATTTAAAAAATTGCAATATTGATTAACTTTGGTAAGAAACACTTTTCTGTCCGACCATCCTAAGGGGCTGAAAAATCGGGGGGACTAATTTGTGCCGCACCCTGTAGATAAATGATAAAAATAAAATCTGTATAAAAAAATTTGATATTTTTAGAAATTGAAGAATTTTTCATGTTACCATCATAAAGATGACTTGTAGGATATTACAGAGTAAATGAATGAACTCGTGTGCATTGTAGTTTCAATTTTTGGGATCTTGTAATTTTTAAAAAAACATTTTATAAACCCTAGTTTTAGTGCTCGGTAGTTCGGGTGGCAGTCCTTTGCATTCGACGCTACTTTGACCATAAAATCTAGAAATTGTACCACGCTTAATGTCATTTCAAATGAAATATTTTTCGAGTAAGAGGATGAGAAGCTGACAATGCATTTGCTTCTACCGCACGAAAATGTTTAGCGATTTACCTAGTATGTGAAGTTCAACAACGTGTGAATTGTTTCCAAATTATGGCGTGATATATGCATATAATAATGGCGCTTCTGAACCGCAATAAAAGCCCAGAAGATTAAACCAATAATATCGAGTACGCAGTCAGTCACAATAACCACCATACACCCGCCAGACTCGAAAAATTGAATCGGAGTAAAGATTTTATGTATTTTATAGATATTGATTAATAAGTTGATTAAAATTGTTCTTATAATTATTTAAGTGGAAGCATGAAACGATTAGAGGAAGAGAATTATGAAATTTGTTACGCATCGAGAAGGGACGTATGAAAATTTGTATTTTATTGTATTCAATGTATCCATCAATGTCCACGTTTTTTTTTACATTTTTTTTATATTTATATTTGTATTATATTATTATTTTGTATTATATTATTATATTATATTTTTTTATATTATTATATATACAATTTTATTATTTATATTTTTATTATATCATTATTTTGTATTATATTATTATATTATATTTTTTTATATTATTATATTTACATTTTTATTATTTATATTTTTATTATATTATTATTTTGTATTATATTATTATATTATATTTTTTATATTATTATATATACATTTTTATTATTTATATTTTTATTATATTATTATTTTGTTATATTTTTTTATATTATTATATATACATTTTTATTATTTATATTTTATATTATATTTATATTTATATTATTTATATTATTTTTATATTACATTATTTTATTATATTTTATATTTATTTATATTTATATTTTCTTGCAAAAGAATGTAGAAAAGTCGTAATGTTTTCAGAGTTTATCGAATTTTAATCGATAACGGAATCGAACTTTTTAGTAGAAAATCTAAAGTCTCTGTGTTTGCAATTTTCCTAGTACCGTTACAACTTTTACTATTCTTGTTCAATCCAGGTCAAAGTTTAGTAACTCTTTTATGCTCAAACGGAAAGTATAAGGTACGTAAATTTGCGGAAATATTAGCTATAAAGCTGGCTACAAGCTTTAAACGAGCAGATGGTCTTCTATCGGGAGACACCAGTGCGGCGCACTCCGCAGCCAGCTATAAATTTTCTATTTGAATTTAAAATTATAAATCAGTGTACTTATCCATCCTACCTGATTGAGCAATAAACTAGCTGATCTGCTACTATTACCATGAAAGTAGCGTCATAAATTACTTATTATGGAGTATCTTTAAAGAACATTAGCCAAGCCCGACATGCCGATTTTATTGCATTCTCTAATGCACATTTTCTGAACAAACTATTTTTCCATGTATTTTCTACTTACAATGAAAGATTTGCTATTGAAAGACGTCTAACTTGAATCTTGCAACTTTCGTTTATTGTAAATGATTTCTGAGATGTTCGCTAACGAAGGCAAGTCCGAATAAATAATGCTACTGTCTTTTATTGAATATTACAAAGTTTATTTAAGATAGTGCTGAAAAGCCAAGCAGATCTGTTTATAAAGAAACAGGAGGTATAAGCAGTAATTAATTCTCTTACGGCTTTATTATAGATAAATATAACATAACAAGATAAATAGATTAGGTATAAAATAACAACAGATTTTTTAATAGATAAAATATATTCGAAACGCAGGCGATTTTTTATTAAAATTTGTTAAAATCAACTAAAATGAATTTGTTATGGAAGGTTGAAAGCAATAAATGCAATGTTTATGATTATATTAAATTACATACGATTTTAACGAAACATTTCATTTCGCTGAAATCGCTGAAAACAACATTAATATAAACTGCAAATAAATGCATAATAATAATCAAGTAAGCTTTACGTATTTATTTTATATCGACATGGCCACAAATATATTTCTTAATTGAATGAAACGAAAAAATAAGAGGTAAATATATTGTTTCGGTTAGAATACAAATGTTTATCGCGTTTGCGACCGAAACATCTCACTGTTCGACGCCATAAGTACTATTAACTTACATTTATTGCATTTATTATATTGGATAATTCCTTCAAAGGTCATGCGAAGGTCAACACATTACACACAGTGTAATCTTCCTATTAAGAATAAGGTTAGGCTAATTAAAATGAGTCACTGTATTAAAAAGACGACAATGTGCTTGACAAAAGAATTTTTTCTATCACACACACATACACACACACACACACACGCGCGTCTGTGAAGCAATCATTGTTTACCACTAGAAATACTCAAGTTTCTCAATGTATAATTATTTAACTCTTTGCGGTCGCGTGTCTGCAGACAGTCGCCCAAGAAAAATTGTTAATCCGTGATTGCAAATCATGTTTTTTTTTAAATTATTACTCTCAAGAAACATGAAACAATTTTTACGAAACAACACTTGCTCCTTCATTTAATTCTTATAGTTAGCTATCAGTGCAGACTTTCATTTCACAAGGAAAATTTATTCATTCGTTTTGTCGATAAGTATGCTAAAAATAATTCCAGTCCTCAAAGGGTTAAGCTGTAAAGATAATAATACATTGGGAATTATGCAATTATTCTTTGACATATGCGACTATAAAAATCGATTCATTCATTGTTCAATAAATTTATTCGTTGGGCATATATCATGATAAAAATGCATTCATACATTATTCAACATTGCTTGAACATATATTATGAATGAAAATCACTAAAAAAAAATAAATAAATAAAATTCTCGTAGAGGATACCGTTAACTCTCGAAACAGTTACCGTAATAGAGTAACAATTCAAAAACGCGAGCTTCGAATTCGAAAGTTTGGGCGTGCACGGCTTGTCACGGGTCGCTGTCAAAAGGGTCAAGAGGGATTTGCTATTGACTATCTATCAGCGGCTATCGAGTTGTTTTATTTCGTTTCTCGAATTAATTTTCCGGCATTCATGCCTCGGCAATGGAATCGTCGTTCATTGTCGGGCGAGTTGGCTGGTTCGCTTGTCGACGCTGGTACAACGTCCGCTTCCGGCGTTGGTTAATTCGCCGAGGTAAATAGCTGCGGTTTGTTAAATGTTCCATGGGAAAATCAAGCTGGCCTACAATTTTGTAAAATCGAACGCTTCTAACGCACCGTATTTTCGCGCGGGACTCCCTGCTGAAGAGAGAGAGAGAGAGAGAGAGAGAGAGAGAGAGAGAGAGAGAGAGAGAGAGAGAGAGAGAGAGAGAGAGAGAGAGAGAGAGAGTGGGTGGTATCGATAAATGCAAGAGTTACGCGCGTGCGAACGCACCGAAGTGCAAATGACGTGCCGCATTGTACTTTATTGTGCGCCATTGTGTTGCAAATCCAAACAAACGGAGGGCAAAAGCGATTTGTTTATGAATGGGGCCCTGCCGCGTCATACATATTTATCTAACGGCGCGGCCGTTCGCCGTTATTAGCGCGTCACGAATTTACCGCGCCGCCGCTAATATTGTTGCGATTCCAGCACGATTTCCTACCCGTTTTCCGATCGACGACTCTCCTGAAAAATTCCCGAAACTTCAACGCAACGCCGTCCTTCGCGAAACATTTTTCGGGACGCGACACTATTAAATATACATTTTTTTTCTTGAAATAACCCCAAGAACGCAAAAATAACCTCAAAACGAGGAGCCACGGAAATCGTACTCTCCCCACATATCTATTAGACTTTTTATTCATAATTTCAATTTTATATTTTAAAATTTTCTGAAGTGTGATATTCTGGACACGCGTCCAGAACAGTAAACATGTTTGGGCTGCTGTCCGCAGACAACCGTCCGCAAAGTGTTAACACCCATATTCAATAAATTACGTCTAACAAGAAGACCAACGTTGATCTCAAAATTACAAACGTTCTATCCAAATTCGAAGTCTGTAAGTGTATATAATATTAAGTGATGGGTTTTAGTGACTTGGAAGTTGTTTATATAACCATATATTTATATATATATATTTAAGAGATTAACAATTATTAAAGTTAAATATATTAGCTTTATAGCTTTCGTAACAAAGATACAATATCCGATATTAATGTTACTTTTACAACATGTGCTACACAGGCAGAACTCTATCAAACAACTCGTTAAGTTTTAGAAGCTTCGCTCGCGACATTTCCCATTGAAAAACACACAATTTAAAAAAAAATTCAAATTTTCTCGACCTCTGTTCCCTTGTCAGTTCAATTGAGAAAGTGCACGACTAAACACACTCTATGTGGAAACAACGAAGATTTTACAATTTTATAAAACAAACACACTAGCACGATTGGTATATGAATATGAATAGAAACTGTTCATATTGGTTTCAGTATCATTGCTTACTTTTGTAACAGATATCTAGGAACACGATTCTACGAAGGTTTTAAATACCAATATGTAAGTTGATTTTTGTCCAATGCGTCCACACTGCGCGACGCGTCGCTTTAATTGAACGCAACCACGCTTCTCCATCAAATACGACGGCGATAGCTGCCAATCCCAGCAGACGGTCACGTTGCGACGTCGGTATTTCATTTCGACGACCAATTTACTTTTCTCGAAGTAACCAATTCCACTGCGGTCGCCTGCCTTCAAATTGCACCCGCGGATTCTATGGTACATCCCACAATACGGGTTTTGCAGGCCATTCCCGTTTCGAACTCAAACGATTTGTTGCGTATCTTGAAAGAAGTTATACAGGGTGTCTCACCCGATCTCGACATCTTGATTTCTTCGCTATTGTTAGTACTACCGAGAAATGTTTCAGAAAAGAATTAAATGTTGCTGAGTAGAGCATAATTTGGTGTTATGAGTTTATTTGTGGATGAACGTGTGAAGGTCATATGAAGGTCAACTTCGTTTTTTCAAATGGAATTATATAATTATGAATTTATTTGTGGAGGAACGCCTTAAGGTCATATGAAGGTCAGTTTCGTCTTTTTAAATGGAATAATTTTTAATAGATCAATTGATGCATTTGGACATTCTTTACAAAAATGGTATTAACCTATTTATGTTGAAAAATTAGTCGTTTAGGAGATACTTCGACTTCACAAATGCTGTGATACTAATGGTCGTTATGTTGAACCTTTGCTGTATGGAATAAAAGCGAACGTCTTTTAGTGCGACAGTAATGGTGTCTTGGAATTATTTAAATCGAAATATCTCCTAAACGACTAATTTTTCACCATAAATAGGTTAATACTTTTTTTTTTATAAAGAATGTCCAATTGCATCGATTGATCTATTAAAAAGTATATAATTCCATTTTAAAAAACTAAGTTGACCTTCATATGACCTTAACGCGTTCACCCACGATTAAACTAGTAACACCAAATTATGCCCCACTCAGCACTGCGGATCTTTATGAAAAATATTCCGCATCAATTTCAAACAGCAGAAATAGAAATGTCTTTTCTTCTGTAACATGTTAATAAGCTGATAATAATACACCGTTGTTTGCAAATTTTTTGAATCCGTCCACTGTTTCCAATTTCGCATACTCTAAACGTTCAAGTACTTTAAAAATGGTGTGATCTCCAATCGTTCTGATGCGAAAAAGTATCAGACGATTATTTGAGCCTTTCTGCACAGAATGAGCGTTTGAAAATTATTCAGCGATTTCAGAAATCTTGCACAACAAATTATTTTCCTACTCTTGCATCAAGATTTGTCAGTACTATTGATATACGCATGTATGGTATTTACAGTGAATTTCCAATTTTGACTTTGTCGCAACTCACCGTTTTGACTGACTAGTACTGTCCGCGCAACGAGAGTTAGCACAAAATCTCGTCAGTAGGGTGCAGGGGGAACGGCGAGTCCCCGCTCTTGACGCAAGGCTGCGGATCCCACCATTGATAAGTGGATCCCACTCTTCCGCTTACGTTTTGGCGGGAACGGTCGACATAGGCGCTCAGCGTCACCACCGTCTTACTTCATGGGGTGCGTTTCGTTTCACGCATTATGCGCGTGGATAATATAGAGAACCGTTCCGTTTCATTCAATGCGCGCATCAGAGCGCACAGAATTCCCCATATTCCCACTCCTCCTCGCGCATTGACTGTGCATCGGCTACCACAGCTCAGAAGTGAAGCGTTTGATACGGAGTCGGTGCATTAGCGCTATATTCGAAAAGGTTTGAGAAGCTATTGCAGAGAAAGCATTGAGAAGCTATGGAAAAAATGTTCTTTGCACCGAAAATGTCCTTTGAATACTGTTCTAGAGTAACCAGGGATAACTCGCTCAACATAACCTTCTATTTTTTCTGTTAAAACAACCTTTCCTCGCGTTTCGCCAACCGTTAATATAGAATAAATTAATTCCAAATCAAAATTTACAGAAATTTCTTCCAGTTCATCTTCGCTGTCACTCATAACGGTCGTATCACTTAAATCACTATAATTGTTCAATTCTTCTCTTTCAATGTTTTTATTTAACAAAAATAACGTTAATGCAGATTACGTTTTGTCATCCATGTAAGCGGCCATTTTTGATTCGCATCAAATGCATCATCACGCGTCATGCGCATTAACGAAACGGAACGATATCAATGCGCGCATCACATTGAATGCGATCCATCCGCTTGACGTGTGAAACCAGTGCCGCCAGATCAGGGGAAGGTGCCTCTGAAAAGTTACCCTCTCTCCGATTACCGGGTTGAGCACGCATGCGCGACGGGGACGCAACAGGAATTGAGTGGGGAGCGAATGATGACACGTTGCGCGTGCGCAATTGGGACACAAGACGCCACACGGGTGAGTGGACAAATAGGTTATTGCCGCGTATCGTATCTATTACCTACTAAATGAAATCTGAAATGGCTTCACTGATGCCACCGCTACCGTTCTGTGTCGCCTCAGTCGCGCGCGGCACGTCACGTGACCAGTCTACGGTCTTAGTGGGGGTCGTTGGAGTGTGCTCATGGTGGTGGAAAGGGATGGTGGAAGGAGCGTCGTAGGGGCGGAAACGACATCCAAATGGATTACGTGCGGCGGCACTGTGTGAAACGGAACGCACCCATGGTCACCGCATCTCTCTGTTACAGTCAAACTCAATACGCTCATTTGCTGTCTTCGTCAAGCGATTCGGCCAATCGCGGAAGACGTGTAGCGCGTAGTGGGAGCATCACGTGGTACCAACAAGTTTCTCTGTACCAACTCTCGTTGCGCGGGCAATATACCAGTCGGTTCTTCGAGGCTTTTCCTACAAAATGATTCTTATAAAATGTAGTATAGCGATGTCAGAAGCTTAGAAAACAATAAACGTTCTAATACATGTAATCAAACTGCATAGGAAATTCCGTATGATTTTGCTAGAAGTGGCTCGTATGCAGTAACGCGATGCGATAGGATAAACAGAACGTCAAAAGCGGCAGAGACGGAGCGAGAGAGTGAGTGAGAGAGAGAGAAAGAGAGTGAGAGAGAAAGAAAAAAGTTGAGATAGAAGGAGCAATTAATTGAACGTTAGCATGGAACCGAAGCGATTACTCGAGAATCCACGAGCCCTTCGCATTCTACCGGCAAGTTAAACAAAAAGCAGTTTCGATGGTGCTATCGGTGAGTCTGAATTTCTAATACGCTGCTCGAGAATATTACGTCCTGTTAAACCGGATGAAATCAAACGTGACGCGCAACGACCGAACGAACGCGAATACGCTCCACGATCGGAAATCGAGTTTCAAAGTAAACAGAGAAGCGAGCAAATCGACCAACTTGCGGATAAACATCTTTCTCGGTAAAACGTCCAACGAGGGAGTCTTAAACGCGAGTTTTATCCGCGTGGCCCTTCCATTTCCTGTTCATCGATCAGCCTCGGTGGCAACGATACGCTCCTCCGAACGGAAAATAAGGGACTGTTCGCCCGATCTGAGAAGGAGATCATGACAACCGCGAGGAACGGCTCAATTAACGATCTATAAATTCACCGATGTGCGGTCTTGGTCCCTCTTCGTCCTCGAATCACCTTGTACTCACCTTGCGAGATTAAATCAGTCCTCATGGGTTCGTTCGCATTTAACACTTTGTGTGCCGCGTCTCCTAGAAATGGCTGACGGAGTTATTTGCCAAGATTTGTGAATTAAATTAAAATTCAAATTTGTGAATTAAAAATTTATAATCTACGGAAATTTTTATACTCTATAGAAATGTGTTCCTATATTAATTATGTAAATACGTGTACATTGTCTAAACAGTTATTTGAACAATCAATTATTGAAATAATTGAAATAATGAATATAGAAACAAATTATAAAATTTTCTTATTTAAACAATTATTTTAACAATGTGCTATCGAAAGGATAATTCAAATTATAAATATATTATCTTAATAATGAACAATCAATTATTGAAATAATTCAGATGGTGAATATAGAAGCAAATTATGAAAATTTATTCCTTTTATCCGTTAACTAGAAACGAATCGAAGGTTCGAAGTTTCGAAGTGTCGAAGTTCTGAAGGTTCGAAGGACCGAAGGTTCGAAGCTTTGAAGCTTCGAACCTTCGATCCTTCGATTTTCATCACCTTCGAAGTTTCTGCAATCGAAGCTTCGAAATCTTCGACCCTCGAAGGAAAGTAACAGCCCTAGATCAGTGGTGAACCGCTGATCCGCAGCCTTGCGTCAAGAGTGGGGACTCGCCGTTCCCCCTACACCCCACTGACGAGATTTTGTACCAACTCTCGTTGCGCGGACAATACACAGGTAGCCGTTAGCTCAAAGAGGTGCACGACTATGTTTCTATCCCGAAGATCCTTCAGTGTCAAATGTTGATCAAAATTATATTAGTCTTATTTAACACTTTGACTGCAAAAATCGAACAACCTCAAAAATTTCCTAAAATCAAAATAATTTATCTAATGAAATAAAAATTGAAGAATTAAATTGTATAATACTGAGTAGTCCTTCAGTCTTATTGTATTCGTTATGTCCTTACCAAAATTGATACAATGAATTATTGGAGTAGATATTAATTTTTACATCTGGACAAATAATTCCGTCACCCATATACGGCAGTCAACGTGTTAAGGTCGGGTTATACACATCCGTCCGATATCGGACGCGTTTTTAGGGTGTTTATACATTTCCGTCCGAAGTTTGACGTAACTTGTGATGCGTTCGAGATGTTGTAAAGGAGAGCTACCGATAGTTTAGCTAAAGGTGTTGTGCAGCCCATATGGCCTCCCAGACTCGAAGAAAAAGAATCGTTGAGAAGTCGGACGCCGATTTCCGATTGCGAACACTCTCATTTAAACCTGGGTAACAATATTCGGTCTGATCCGAACTTCGGACATGTATAACCCGACCTTTAAGCGGAAATGAAACTTGCGCTACCAATTTCACTCTTCCTTACACAATTGTATGCCAGTGTGAATTATTCCAACCTAGCCGTTGATTTTTTAACGGGAATTATGCTAGTAAATGCATAAAATCCGTATTCTGGCGATCAGGTGCAGGACGTTAGAATATAGTACAACAGGAACGTATAAAACACAACGAAGCGTAATTTTTGCATTACACTTTAACCCTTAGCACTCCAGTGGTGACTCTGAGGCGCCACTAAAAATGACTATACCATTATTCAAAATATTGTTTACATTATTAAATTGATATTCAATAAATTCGTTACCAAACATTTAAGTATTCTATGAACTATTATATCAGTTCCATTTCTTCAAAATGGTAAAAAATCATATAGAATGGAAATATTCTTGATCGAAAAAAAAAAGTTTGGTTATGGAATTAAAATACTTCGGAGCGCGAAGGGTTAAATGAAATCCTATATATTTTTTTATATCATATGAAAGTGTTTGCCAAGACAAAGTTATTCGTATACAGTACAATGACCTTCAAGGTCATACAAGGTCAGAAATGGCAGGAAAATTTTGAATATTTCGTACTTAATATTTCGTAAAGATATCATTTACGATACACAACTTGCAAAGGAAACTAACGCAATCGTGTACATTAATATTTCGGACAACGATGTAAACAAACCTTATCTACATTTCCCTGCAAGTTTGACCTTGAATGACCTTGAGTCATAGGTAATCGAACTCATCTTAAAACGCACTATTTGATGGTGGATAAAACATTTTCTTGTGTTTGCACTACTTTCTTAGAAATGACCTTCAATTTTTTTAACCCTTAGCACTCCAGTGGTGACTCTGAGGCGCCACTAAAAATTACTATACCATTATTCAAAATATTGTTTACATTATTAAATTGATATTCAATAAATTCGTTACCAAACATTTAAGTATTCTATGAAGTAGTATATCAGTTCCATTTCTTCAAAATGATAAAAAATCATATAGAATGGAAATATTCTTGATCGAAAAAAAAAGTTTGGTTATGGAATTAAAATACTTCGGAGCGCGAAGGGTTAAATGAAATCCTATATATATTTTTATATCATATGAAAGCGTTTGCCAAGACAAAGTTATTCGTATACAGCACAATGACCTTCAAGGTCATCCAAGGTCAGAAATGGCAGGAAAATTTTGAATATTTCGTACTTAATATTTCGTAAAGATATCATTTACGATACACAACTTGCAAAGGAAACTAACGCAATCGTGTGCATTAATATTTCGGACAACGATGTAAACAAACCTTATCTACATTTCCCTGCAAGTTTGACCTTGAATGACCTTGAGTCATAGGTAATCGAACTCATCTTGAAACGCACTATTTGATGGTGGATAAAACATTTTCTTGTGTTTGCACTACTTTCTTAGAAATGACCTTCAATTTTTTTAACCATTAGCACTCCAGTGGTGACTCTGAGGCGCCACTAAAAATTACTATACCATTATTCAAAATATTGTTTACATTATTAAATTGATATTCAATAAATTCGTTACCAAACATTTAAGTATTCTATGAAGTAGTATATCAGTTCCATTTCTTCAAAATGATAAAAAATCATATAGAATGGAAATATTCTTGATCGAAAAAAAAAGTTTGGTTATGGAATTAAAATACTTCGGAGCGCGAAGGGTTAAATGAAATCCTATATATATTTTTATATCATATGAAAGCGTTTGCCAAGACAAAGTTATTCGTATACAGCACAATGACCTTCAAGGTCATACAAGGTCAGAAAGGGCAGGAAAATTTTGAATATTTCGTACTTCGGAGCGCGAAGGGTTAATAAATGTAATGTGCCGCATACTTTGTGAAGCATGTATTTATGCGGTGCAATTACGTACAAGTATTTCGTGTAATATATCATGTACACGTATCGCATAAAAAGCCTATCGATCGTAAAAGGTTCCCGCGATCGAGAGGGCAACACGGAACCAGCCTAACCGTTCATTGTTGGCGGCGTTAAAGCCCCAGGGATCATAATTCATAGAGATTTAGGGTCGCGCGAGAGAATATCTTAACCCCGTAGCCGAAACTTCCGATGTAACGTACATTGTACACCGTACAAGTGCAACGGCCGTGTACACCGGCGTCAGTTTCTCTATGAGAACTTCAACCCTTGATCCTGTTTTGCGGTCAACTCTAGCAAGTTTCGCCACCATGCTCCCCCATTTAAATATCTATAGATGCCCCCCTCCCCCCCTCCTCGCGTACTCGCGCAACAACACCGCCGCACTGGAATTCCACGATTGAGTAATTACGGGATTCGACCGTCTACAAATTAGCGGTGTCATTGGGCGCATTCCTGCGCAACCTTGCGGTTAACTATAATTTACCGGAGACAATTAGCCGAGAAGCGAGCGTCCCACCATTGGTCCAGATGGCCAGGCCAAGCGGAAGTCGTTTCCGCCGTCTGCGAGGACGTCGCTTATTTTACTGGTTCCCCGAACTGAGCTATTGTTTTCGAGTTAAACGTTCGGGTGCGGAGAACTTTAAACAAATTTTTAACTGGTCGGTAGACTGGGAATTTTGTGTGGCATTCTCTTCCTTCTCCCTTACTCGCCTGGATCCTCTCTTCCTTTTCTTAAATTCTTTGCTTCCCTTATGTAAAAATGAAGAATAACGGAGATGAGCGGAGAGATTTAACGAGATATATTTCCAAAGTTCGGAGGTCGCTGACGAGAGTGTATTCTTCGATAGACGCAGCTCGAATGCGTCGTCCCGCCCGGAAATGTCCCTTTCCTCGATGACGTCTTCTAGGGTCCGAGACAATTTACGACCGTCGCGGCGCACAGTGGTCCGAAATCCCGTAAACACGGCCAAAACCTTAGACCGTATATACTTCTAGACCCGGCTTCAGATAACGTCCTATGTTCCAAGATTAAAAGATGACGTAGGAGGCCAAGTGCTATAGTCTGTTGAGAAATCGCAGTACCTTGGTGGTAAAGTGCTAGAGGGGAAAGGGGAATCGTCATCGCATCTGATTCTGTATAGATATTTATGGGAACTGTAACTGTAATATACATACATTTATTTTATTATTCGTTCATTCTTACTTTGCTCTAGTTATTTTAAATATGCCTAACTCATTTTGTTGATTATAATTGGGAAAAAAGATAAATTTTAATGTAGAAGTTGATAATATGAAATCTGTATTTATTTCCTCACAACTTTATTTAAAAAAATACTAGTAAGAACAATATAGGTACATGTATATGTCGAATACAAAACAGAGTTGGGCATTATTTAGATAAATAATTATTCAAATAACGATTCGCGAATAAAAGATACTTTATCTTCATTCGTTATTCAACATTTTTATTTAGATAATTTTGCTCAACTCTATATACAATATATAATATTATATATAATGTATATATTATATACATAATATATATTATATACAATACATAATATTATACAGGGTGTCCCAAAAATGTCTGAGTTCCTTTAAAGGGGAGGTTCCTGAAGCCATTTGAAGCGACATTTTCCTTTGCAAAAATGGCCGTTTCGGCTTTGTTAAGGAGTTATTAACGAAAAACACGGACCAATCATAGCGCGACCTAGAGGCGTGTTGGCAGAGACGGCCGCGCGCGACAGAAGTCGAGCGATGGTGATACACCGCGGTCGAAAGCAAGAAACAAACAAGAGAAGAAAATTTTTCGAGTCCTATGTCGGATAGTTCGTAAACAGTCCCGGCTATAGGAAAATTGCATTTGTTTAAAACTTTTTCAAAGTAAATGGTGAAAAAATCATTTTTTCCAAATCAAAATATTTTCAATAGATATTCTTCTGTGTTCACTATAAGCTCCTAAAATCTCATTTCCCTCGGTACGTTAGTTCTAGTGTTATAATTTAATGAAAAAAAATTCTTTACACGTTTGTAAAACCAACATTTTTTAAGATTTCGAAAAATCCTTCGAGATTCGTTCATAGGCTACTAAAGACTATAACATATTCAAATTTGAACTATCCGACATAGGACTCGAAAAATTTTCTTCTCTTGTTTGTTCCTTGCTTTCGATCGCGGTGTATCACCATCGCTCGACTTCTGTCGCTCGCGGCCGTCTCTGCCAACACGCCTCTAGGTCGCGCTCTGATTGGTCCGTGTTTTTCGTTAATAACTCCTTAACAAAGCCGAAACGGCCATTTTTGCAAAGGAAAATGTCGCTTCAAATGGCCTCAGGAACCTCCCCTTTAAAGGAGCTCAGACATTTTTGGGACACCCTGTATATATATCACGGTTTCAAGGTATAATAGGTGGTATAGGGTATCTGGAAAATACAGAAACAAGTTTACTCAACTAGCGCTTCGTTAAACAAGTAGAAAGAGTATTATTAACTAATTAATTAATTTGGACCTGTTTATTTAAAAGAAAAAGTGCTAAAACTTGTTATACTTGTACACATATTTAAAAATTGCAAGAAAGACTATTAAATAAACATAAAGTATATTACATTTTACAGTATTAAAAATGAATTCTTGTTAATATTCTTCACTCCAAATTTCACTTCGATATCTTTAATAGTTTAAAAGTTATACCAAAATGTCCCCGTATTTCTCGATCGGGACCACTGTGGCGGCGCCACGCTGTCGGATCCCGTCGTTGCCGGTGTTCACTCTCGACGCCGTCATTTCGGGTTGTTCGTTATTTTTCTACCACTAAATGTACTCTGACTCTTCCTTATTTATCCCTAGATCACCTCCTCCTCCTCTATCTCTCCATTCCCTAGTTTGTCTTCCCTAGATCCTCTTCTGCGCTCATCTTTTCCAGATAGCGCGAGCATGGAGGATCCTCGTTCCAATCCTCAAAATTGCGGACAAGGTCGCTGGTGCCGAACTGTGGGAACGCGACACAGATTAGCCGGAAGTGTCCTGGTTGAATGGACAGTTAATTGATTGACCTAAGGACAAGGAAACGAATGCAGCGCAGCGGGGTACGGATTCAACGGTTGGCGCGGCGCAGCGCGACTCGGGATAATGACGCGCGTGTGTAGGGCATAATGCTGGTCGGTTTCTAGGCCGACATTAGAGTTTACTTGGTGTCCATACGCGGCGTCGTGTTACCTGTCTAGAGTTAATTAAGTTAATTAATGGATTGGCCAGGCCGTCGGAGTTTGCTCAGCGCAGCGGCAGGTCTGGGGTAGTAAAGCCGGCAACAAACATCAAAGATAAATCGTCCAAGTTCGCGGGGAGAGAAAGAGAGGGGGAGAGGGAGAGGGGAGCGAGCCTATTGAGAAACGCTCCTTACGTTACCGGATATAAACAGCTGGTCCGTGTCCCCTGTCCCGGGGTACCGTGTCGCGACAAGGCGAAGGAAGTTTCAATTACTGACTTACTCTACCCGGCATTCACCGTGAAACGGACGCCATTGTGCCAAATGAAAAGGCGACCCGTGAGCTGCCCGAGCTGACCGGTCCGTGCAAACTTGTTCCTTCTTTTCGATGATTAATACAACCAGCATAATTAAATGACCTGGATGCAGGCACTTTCTAACCCCGAAGCTCCAGCGAAGTTTCGTTCATTTTAATTGCACCGGCTTTCCACGACAGTTGCACGCGCTGACCAGATCAAGTCTTTCTCACAGAGACCGTCATCTGTTAACCTCTAAATTGTTTTCTTCTTCATTAAGCATTTGGAATCGAGTACGAGATTCGTTTAGCTGTACATTATTGGTTCACAAAATAATCAGTGCATTACAGTATTTTATTGATAATTGTCCACAACACGGGTCTGCGGAGGGACAATTATGCGCGAGGGATATCATTGTTTGAGGTTTGCCGAACGTAAAGAAGGACAGCCGAGCTCGAGAGGCCTCGGTCACCGAGAAATGTAAACATACCTAATCCGAATTTCCAACTTCTTTATTATTCATTATTTTTTTATGGGACTTCGATGGCCATATTTGTGGCAATTTTCTAATAAAAATCATATCAAATATGATATAATTCCGATGGTATTTACTTGTGTAATAGAAAATTAAAGTTTCGGGCGTGAGGAAGGATAGCGAAACTTTAATTGTCTATTACACAAGTAAATAGCATCGGAATTATATCGTATTTGGTATGATTTTTATTAGAAAAATGCCACAAATATGGTCATCGAAGTCCCATAAAAAAATAATGAATAATAAAGAAGTTGGAAATTCGGATTAGTATGATCTCACCGATATACCCGAGCCGTATGGTGTCATATTTCTCGGCGACCGAGGCCTCTCGAGCTTCACGGCCCCTCAAGAGAGTACACACCGCACTAGTGGGGATGTCTCAGGGACAATTATGTCGGAGACATTTGGGACAATTACCGATGAAGTACTGTAATTAGCATATTCAACTCTTAAATTACACTTTATCGTCAACCTCGAAATACTTGAGGTAGCTGGATTTAGTTCTGAGATTTAGTTCCTACATGACAGTATTGGGATCTGACATTTTGAGTGGCGCCGTCTGCTGCCAAAAAGTAAAAATACTCTAAGCTTGGCTTGGCTTTGCGTGGCTTATACAGGGTGTCCCGAATTTAAATGGCAAAACTTCAGGAAAACTAAGACAAAAAGTCTTTTAAAGATTTGCTCGTTTTTGCTTCGTTTTGGAGAAAATCGCAAAAAAGAAACAAAACAAGTTTTCATTTTTGTACTTATTTATTTTCATTTTATTTACGTTGTCATCTATTTAATTTAGATATTGTTCAAAATGTTGACCTCTCGCAGCAATGTACATCTCGCAGCAAATTACATCTAGCATTGACTTGATAAATTGCAGGTAAACATTGTTCTGCTGATATTTGGTGCACTGCATCTATTATTCGGTCTCTTAATTGCTCTCTTGAATTGATTTACACCGAATAAACTTCCTGCTTCAAGCAAGAACGTAAGCAAACGAAAGAATGTAAAGGATAACATCAAGTGTTTACATATCTCACAGTCACAACTAAGACAACAATGTCAAAACAAATACAAGTGTATACAACAACTCAAGAGAGCAACTGACAACGAGATATTGAATTTTTGCGATTTTCTACAAAACGAAGCAAAAACGAGCAAATCTCTAAAAGACTTTTTGTCTTAGTTTTTCAACACCCTATACGCTCCTGAAGTTTTGCCATTTAAACTCGGGACACCCTGTAGCAGCTTACAGTGTTAACAGGTGTTAATTACAGTATAAACTTTCTGTGTTAAAACAGGTGTTAATTCAAAATAACGTTATGGAAGCTCCAATTCTTCTGCACTTTTTAATTACGCAAATACTATCAGTGATGAATACATCACGCTTTCAAAAATATATTTCTAAATATAAAAATGGTCTGAAGCATTATCAATTGTATAATAGTGAAGAAGACTCTCGGTTTATGAGTTTGAAGAATTCTTAGGGATTTCGGGACTTCAGGAAACCGAAAACTATGCAATACAAAATTATGCCAATTTTCAATTCTTTGCGGTCAGACGAACGTTTTAAAACATCGTGCGCCGATGGCGCGTGCAGTCAGCGTAAATCGGCGAGCCGTCGAATGAAATCGAACCGAGCGGACCGTGTATTAATTTCGTTATAAACTCACCAATTTCGATTATCGTCCGATTATTGCTCGATTCGGTGGTGCCGATTTTATAGCCGTTTTAACCCGAAATAGGATCAGCGGCGATTCTGCGAAGGAAGAAATAAAATCGAATCGACTGAAAAAAAAACGGTGGGGGGGGGGTGGAGGGGAGAGAAAGGAACACAGACGACAAATTGACCGCGCGCGCTTGGACCACCTAGTTGCCGGTGGAAAATGTGGAAAATGTGGAAATCGATCGTGGCCACGGGATCGTTAGCGAACGGTAGAAAGAGGAAGGAAACGTGGCGAGCGACTATCTCCTCTTCTCCTCTCCTTCTGTTTCCGGATAGTGGCGGGAGAGAAAGAGATAGAGAGAGAGAGCATCGACGAATTCACCGATCGGAGAACAAACGAACAGTTCGAACGGGTTTTACGGCTTTCACGCCAATCTCCCTAGCTGGTTCATGCCGCTGATAGTTCCCAACGACAAGCCTGCTGCCTGCTCTCTCTCTCCCTCTCTCCCTCTCTCTCTCCCTCTCGCCCTCTCTCCCTCTCCCTCTCTCCCTCTCTCCATCTCTCCCTCTCTCCCTTTTTTCCTTTCCCGTTGTTCTTTTTTTCCCATCGCTATTCGCGAATGAATGCTAGATGTTCGAGGCACCGGCCGAGTTCCTCGAGCGGAGATTTCGGTGTCGGTACTGCGCCGCCGAGCTGAAACTATCGATACGTCATCTTTGTTTTTTAAAATACAGGGTGCCGGGTTCCGTTGCTTGTAAAAATGTGAAAAAAATGATATGTACAGGGTGCTGAGAAATGTTTGGTCTTGACTGCCATTGGCGTATTCTACATCTTCGGATCGATGAAGATCTGTAAAAGAAAATTGTCCTTGACCTTGAATTTCAAGGTCATCTTATTTTTTTATTGCATTCTATTCTACGTGTCATGGGAATAAACATTGTCAGAGGAACCATGTGTCAAAACTTGATAGTTCTCGTAAAAAATGACAGCAAAGTGTCATTATTGGTACTACTTATTTTCTTAAAAATTGTTTACATTTCTACTAAAGCAAGTATTTAGTGTTGTTGTTTATATGATGTTTATCAGAAGTTTAGCATAATCAATTAAAATCAATATTACTTTCTAAATCTTGAATGATGATCATCTTCTATTAAGAAATATTAGAAAAAATGGATTGGTTCTTTGGCATAGAAGAAGAAATTGAAGATGAACATTTTTCAAGAAGGTAATATTGATTATGTAAGACTTCTGATAAACAGCACATAAACAGCAACACTAACTACTTGCTTTATTAGAAATGTAAACAATTTTTATGATAATATGTTGTTCTAATAATAGAATGTGACTTTGCTATTAGTTTTTATGAGAACTGTTGAGTTTTGACACTTGGTTCCAGTGACAATTTCTATCACCATGACACGTAGAATACAATGCAAAAAAAAAATAAAGTTGACCTTGAAATTCAAGGTCAAAGACAATTTTGCGGCAACTTTCTTTTACAGATCTTTATCGATCCCAAGATGTAGAATACGAACATGGCAGCCAAGACCAAATATTTCTTTACAACCTGTACAAAATATATATATATATGTAAAGAAAGTATACCTTCTCTAGTTTGAATTTGTCGCTCTTCTCATGCTCCGCGCGCCTCTTATTTTAATTACCGCTAGATGGGGCGGCGATTGGAAAAAGAATTGAGGAGAGACAGTCATTACGCAATAGAGCACACGTGTAAAATACAAGAAACAAAGCTTAACAGACTAACAAGACTTAACCAACACTTAACGGAAAACAAAAGTTAACTAGTAAATAGAGAAGTGATAATAGTAAACTTTAATTGTCGTTTCTTTGTTTACAGGTAAGGTTGTAAATAGTGTAAATAATTGTTGTTAAATAATGAATAAAAACAGAATTTACTTTGTTTACAGAGAAACATATTCTTGTTTGCTTTATCATCCCAAGTACTAATTGTCTTATATATATATATATATATATATATATATATATATATATATATCAATATTTTTCTATTCCATTTTTTGAAATGCTTTTTACTTCTATTTATGCATACGAAGTTTGTCACTAGTACTCGTACTCACGACACTTCAATTTTTAGAAATTTCTTAGACACAAGCATAGTGATGTGAAAATTGTTTTTAAATATTATTATGGCAATTTTTAATCGGGCCTCGGAGTCATAATTCAGCAGCTGATGGTTAAATATTATTTTCCGTCTGAAAACATTCCACTTCCTCATTGGCAAGCATGCTCTTCGAAACACTGTTAAAGATTCGATCGTGCAAAGATTTCGTTTGAGGACTTGCTTTAAACATTTCTAAACATCAATGACTTAAAACAGCGTATTGAAACAGGATGAAATAACCTATCACAAGGTATATCTATACGTGGAACATTTTTTGTGAAACCGAATAACCGAACGAATCGAAAATAACGGTCCAGATTCTTTTCCAATGCGTTCCATTTTCGAAAATGTGCCACTTACTCCATCGTTTCATTCCTTATTCGTTATTCGGATCAAATTTTTCCCGACTCAGGTCGGAGGCGGAGATTCGAATTTTTACAACTTACAAAGATCCCATCATCTTACTTCCCCCCCCCCTCTCTCTCTCTCTCTCGCTCTTTTTACCCTCTAGATGGTCGTTAAATCGAAGCATCGCGAAGAACCGATAGCTACCGAAGCTCGCATGCTAACTTTGTTAAACTTTTACGCCGGTAGTTTGATAACCGTGCTCGACAGAACTGTCCGCCGTGTTTTTCTCCGACGCGCCGCACCGTGCAGAACCTGTTCGGAGTCGCGAGAAGCATATTGGCCGGAACAAGTACGAGCATATCCCAGTCTCTCGATCGGAAAGCATCCCCGAAATAAGTTTCGAAGCCCCGTTTAAAGAACTGGAGCGGCGAGTTACTTCGCCTCCCGCAACGCAGCTCTGTCAGCAAACCTCTTACCTTTCCGGCTATCACCTTTCGCTCGGCGAGTCGATCAAACTACGTACACGTGCATTCCTCGTTTGCCGTCGTCGTTTTCCTTCGGAACAAACCATACGTCGCATCGGTCTCTTCTATCTAAGTAAAATGCAGTTTGTTAGACTTCAAATCAAATTATCTGACTCTTTCGGTCAAGCTCGAGGTTATTCATTAATATTCAAACGGTGGACCATTCTTTCAATTTTACGATTTATTTTACGGTTTTCGTGATTAGAATTTCTTTGTAGTTCATAATTTCTTAGGAAAAAAGAGAAAATGTATATCTATTGCATGTCTATATGTTTTCCAATGGCTGTACAATAACAACAACAAAATAGAATTATATTTCGGTTTAAAGGAAATTAATAACATACATCTTTATTAAAACACACGTGACAAAATTCCAAGAGATCAATTTCTTAATAGAAAACCCGTTACTGATAAGTCAAGATTTATTACAGTCGCTGCTTTTTTAACTTTCTTATAATTCGTAGGTCTAAACAACATTTTAATTTACTCCGTCTGCCACCCTGCGAAATAAATTTGAAATCTAGTAAAAAAAATGGTGTCAGTCACGTATGACTGATGTGACAGTGAACGTGTTAAATCTATATAAAACAAAATAGATAAAACAAGATAGAACGACAATTCTGTTTGGTCTTGCACCACTGCCATAGTCAACAGCGCAACACTTTCGTAGCTGTGCCACTACTTTCGCGACAGCAGAAAGGACCCGAATAGAGGAATTTAACGATCGAGCGTAAGAAGAGTGGGGGTGGGGGGTCGGGCGTAGAATCGCGTTCGCGCGGTTTCGGCAAATATTTATTGTTCGATAAATTACGAGGTAAATCGCCAGGGAAACTGCGGTCAAACATTTCCGGGCGGAGAGCGTTTCGATCGAGGGCTGTTTACGCGAGATCCGTCGATCCGTGATTCGACTGGAAACGTTTGGAAGCGTGGAATCGCGTTTCCTATACTGTGAACTTTCGCCGATTCGAACCCACTTACGGTCAAGATTCGGCGGACGACGGGAAAGCGGAGGGGTTTCGAAAACCGGTCTCGTTTTTCTTCGATTCGGTATTTGTTGCTGTATTTACTTAACGTAATATCCTGTATCCATCGGCGCGGTGCACAGTGTGACGAGTATATGGGCGTTTGGGGCAAAACTCATAATTTATAAACTAATTAATTTTCGATGTAAGACCTCTAATACTATTTTAAAGAGGATACAAAGACTTTTGTGTTGATGAAAATGCTTCGATGCTTCGGTTGATGAAAAAAATACATTTTTATTAAAAAAATTCAGGTGACCTTAATTTTTTATTAAATAAAAAGTTTTTTGCCAATTCTTGCAATTGTAGTTTGTTGTCACATAATTCCTGACTAACTTTTTTTGAAAAATATTTTTATCAGTTTATCGGAAATACGTGAAAAATTGAAAGGATTACATATATGGATTTGTTGGGACGAAGTATAAAAAATTAACATTTGTTTAATATTTTGTTTTTAAATCAATTATATGTTATATAATACTTACATGTGAATTAAAATATAAATCAGTGTTTGTATCTGAGGAGTCAAGACATGATTGGTCCATTATTAAATATTGTTTTATGTTCCTTAAATCATGCTTTTTAAATGTCCTTTATTTTTGTTTATAATACGATACTGTTGGGCCAGATTCTATAAGAAGTCGGTTTAACAAATCCCAATAGACATTGTTTATACAATGTAAGGATCGGGCGTCTGTTTATATTCATGCGGAGAGTGCTTTCATAACGTTTTCGACTATTTTTCCATTTTGTGCAAATTCGTGTAATTAAAATTGACGTGAAGTTTAATATGTCCTCAATTAATGTACCAAAAATCACGGAGGTACTTTTCGGTACTTTTTTAAAAACTCAAGTCAAAGTTGATAAACAATTAATACAAAACATTAAGACAAATTGTTAATATTGCAAAAAAGTTAGCCTGCAGTCCGGAAGGTCTTACGATACTAAACCTAATTGGTGAAAATCAAATTAATCAGACAAACATTTATGAAATGGCATGTGTTTAAAATCATTGTACCAAAAAGTGGAATAAACTTCGAGCATAATTATTAACAAGAAATTAGAAAATTTAATAAATATTATGAATAGTATTAAAATCTACGTTCTTTTATAAATACTTTAAGATATAGCAAACTATATATTTTAGACTTCAGTTTTTCGTCTTTTGACCATTATTCGTCACACCGTGGGACGACCGGAAGTCGAAGACCTCGAAACAGAGGGTTTCGAGGCCCGGTCTCGTTTTTCTTCGATTCGATGTTTGTCGTTGTATTTACTTAACGTAATATCTTGTATCCATCGGCGCGGTTGGGCGAAACACACTGATCCAAAGACAAATAAACCGCGGAGGATGCGGATCCTGCCGTAACACAGCCGGAAGGTAAAATTCTTCCTCATACACACTTGTACACACAAATACACACACATACGTAAACACTCGAAGAGCGGTTGAGAAGAGACGGAAGGAGTGGGAGGAAAGGCCGGCTCCAGGACTATTCAATTTCATAATCCGATTTGCCGTACGATTGCGGCAAGCAGAAAACTTTCGATTTATGGTACGCTTAGGACAAAATCCTCGGGATCTCCCGACCCTCTTCGTATTTTCCTCGGAATGACTGCGAACGCAATTTCACCGACAAGGACACCCTCACTGAATCCACCCTCTCTCCCTCTCCCTCTCTCCCCTATCTCCTCTTTTTCCGCGAGTATTATAATTACGAAAAAATTGGGTTACCAATTACCTCATTCTATTCCAAGCTATTCTTTCTTCCTTTCGTCTCCTCACAATGTTCGGTAATTACTGGTCTTTAATCCGTTACTGAATGCGTCGCGTCTCGGAACGTTGCTTAGCTTCTTCGTCCTTGAAAAGTGAACAGTTGCAATGGTTTACGACGAGGCAAATCGTTGAAGACTTGCTAGAATAGTTCTCAAGCACATATTTTCTACGATAATTCAATGTTTCGTATACGGTACTGGAATCCAAGATAATGACCCAAGCATAGATCATTAACCCCTTGCCTTACAATATCGTGTGAGACACGTGATGAAGATTTTGAATAGAGTCTAATAAATTTGTATGTTATTAAATTCCATTAAATCGAAGTAAAATTCTATTCAGTTGTTGTTAATGTACAGCCATTGGAGAACATATAGACATACAATAGATACACATTTTCTCCTTTTTTGTAGGAAGTTTTGAATTACAAAGAAGTTATAATCACTGAAATCGTAATATAAATCGTAAGGCAAGGGGTTAACCGTTTGAGTTCGAAGTAGCGCGATCGCGCTGTTGAGATTTTATGTCGAGAAAACCCAGCACATTTCGAGCATTGTGGACAACTGACGATGCGTTACCGATTGTCGAAGTCGCGCGCTCAGATTTACTGACGCAAGTACATCACACAGCTCCTTTTAATGTAAATAGTACATTTTACAATAGATAGAATAATACTATAATAATGAAATAATACATTAAAAAATAAAATAAGCGCCATCGCGCTGCTTGGGACTTTTCGTAGTCATTTAGAGAAAGCGCGGTTGCGCTGTTTGGGATTCTTCGACAGTGTTTTTTCAATACCCCTTGGGACTCAAACGGTTAATAGATCTCTGTGCGAAAATAAGAATTGCCCAAACATGAACTGCAACAAATTGGAAGAAAGTAAAAATTTCTTTCCATCTTTAACAACTACGAAAAGCTGGAAACAATGCATAGTTACCCTTCAGTTCTGGTAATCGTTATTTTCTTGAAACTGCACCTACTAATTTTCGCCATAAATGCATAAAATCTGCAGTCTAATCGTTAGCATATAGAAAACGTATAGTGATCACTCGAAATGAAAACATTAATAATCCAGATATCATATAGGACACACAGATATCTTACGAAATATTTAAACGTTTAAAATTTAAAGTGAGAAACATGGAAGAGTATTGAAGAATTTTTTGGTCCGTTTTAAGACAGAGAAACCTGAAGAAAAATTGCATGGACTTGCACGACCCAATATGCAGATAATTCCTAGTTCCTTAATTCATTTTCACCATAAATGTATTGTTGGATGACCAACCCGCGATATCTGCCAACGCATCGCGTTGTCTTAGCGAGTAAGATGTTTTCGACCACCTTCGACAAAATCACCTCCGAACCCTGAATCACAACGTCCAGGGTTCAGCTCTATCCTTGCCCTTTCCCTTCCGCTTTCTAAATATACATCAGTACGCGTATTTCTAAATTGTCAAGCATTCATCATCCAGATTCTAACTCCGAACTTCCACGCGGAAACTCTGACCAAATCGATACTTGCCGAGCACTGTACTGTTATGTGCGGCCCTGGAAAGCTAATACCGCTGCGTCAACTTCCGGCCGCCCGATCGCGCTCGATGCCTGGATCATGGAATCTTCCACGATGCACCCGGCACTAATATCTTGCTGACCCAACGCGACCCCACCCCTGATTTTTGTATTAACCAATTAATATAAAAGCGCCGTTCAATCGTCGAGAACGGCTATTCTTATTCGATTCTGTAAAGACACGGCGCACCGCTGTGACGCCTACTTAAAATAAAATCTACATACGTGTTGCCCAATCATTCTCGACTTATGTCTCTGGCCCTTGAGAGCCTCTGTGTGCGGATCCCGAACCACATTTCCTCGGAAGCACCGTCGTCGATTCCTGCGAGGAACGCTTCCGACACCTTACTCAACTGAAGAGCCGCGGCATAATAGTACTTACAAAGTCTTCAATATCGTGTACTTTCGGAATAAACGTTAACATCGAATAAACATATATATTTATGTAGGATCTCAGGAAAAAGGAAGGCACCGCGCGCCCGGGCCCTCGTGTTGGTAGTCGATCGACGAACGCGCTCACCCACGGAACCCTCCCGCCTTCTTCCTACTTTCCTACGGTATTTGTGGTCTCGGGGGGTCCTAATCCCACACTTACATTAGCGAACATTCGAGTTAAAGTTCATTTTCACACGGAATACAACAGTATTCACCATAATATTCAACATATTCACTATAAAATCCGCAGTTTACTTATACTCTATCCTAGCAACAAACGCATCGCTTCGACTCGCACTATCTGCAAACAAAACAAATGTGGAGACTTCTCGAATGCAGTGTAAATACGAAGGATCGCGGAAACGGGAGCGACACCGGATACTCGGAGGAGCGGAGTCGTCGAAAAAGATTTTCCCGCCGATAGAAATAGACGGTGCAGCGCGTTGAATAGCATTGTCCGCTGTCGAGCGGGTTCTCGCTCGATCGACAAATGTTATAGAAAGATTGTCACGGTGTACGTTATCGTAAATAAGATAAATATCGAGAGTCTGTGCTGTGCGTTGCCTCTGGTAATCGGTCGACGCGAAAGGGCTGACAGAGAACGTCCTGTCAGGAGCACGCAGCCAATTCCGCCTGCCAAGATATTAACGCGAACACGATATTCTCTCGATAGCGAGTCCGTGTCATCCGCAAAGAATTTTCTATGCTCGATTTCCAGGTTGCGGACCTTTATGCAAAACACTCGTTTTCTCAGTCGATTCTAGGAAACAAAAATTAAGGACGGCGGATAATGGAGCAAACCTTCACTCAACAATTTTATTTTTGTATTTCTGAATACAGGGTGTCCCGAAAATGTCTCGCTTCCTTCAAAGGGGAGGTTCTTGAGGCCATTTGAAGCGACATTTTCCTTTGCAAAAATGGCCGTTTCGGCTTTGTTAAGGAGTTATTAACGAAAAACACGGACCAATCAGAGCGCGACCTAGAGGCGTATTGGCAGAGACGGCCGCGCGCGACAGAAGTCGAGCGATGGTGATACACCACGTTCGAAAGCAAGGAATAAACAAGAGAAGAAAATTTTTCGAGTACTATGTCGGATAGTTCAAATTTGAATATGTTACAGTCTTTAGTAACCTATGAAGGAATCTCGAAGGATTTTTCGAAATTTTAAAAAATGTTGGTTTTACAGACGTGTAAAGAACTTTTTTTCATTAAATTATAACACTAGAACTAACGTACCGAGGAAAATGAATTTTTAGGAGCTTATAGTGAACACAGAAGAGTATCTATTGAAAATATTTCGATTTGGAAAAAATAGTTTTTTCAACATTTATTTTGAAAATGTTTTAAACAAATGCAATTTTCCTATAGCCGGGAATTTTTTAAAAATTCGAAAAAAACGTGGTGACAGCTCCAAGTCTCCTCTTTACGGACCTATTTTTGAAAAGGCAGGCGCTTTAAAATTGACGGAATAAAAGTTATTTAAAGCGAACGCTGCACCGCGATATTACGAAGGCGCGCGGCCCCTTGTTTGTTCCTTGCTTTCGACCGCGGTGTATCACCATCGCTCGACTTCGGTCGCACGCGGCCGTCTCTGCCAATACGCCTCTAGGTCGCGCTCTGATTGGTCCGTGTTTTTCGTTAATAACTCCTTAACAAAGCCGAAACGGCCATTTTTGCAAAGGAAAATGTCGCTTCAAATGGCCTCAGGAACCTCCCCTTTGAAGGAAGCGAGACATTTTCGGGACACCCTGTATATTTCTTTGAGATCTATCATGATCTTCTTATTATGCTTAATGTTGGAAATATCAGACACCTCCCTCAGCATGTGCGTATTGCTTGTGCGAGTGCGCATGTGCGTATTGCTTGTGCGACTGCGCATGTGCGTATGCGCATAAGGGAGTCGGCGTCGCGAGCGAAGCGTCTAAAACTTAGCGAGTTGTTTGATAGAGTTCTGCCTGTGTAGCACATGTTGTAAAAGTAAAATTAATATCGGATATTGTATCTTTGTTACGAAAGCTATAAAGCTAATACATTTAACTTTAATAATTGTTAATCTCTTAAATATATATATATATAAATATATGGTTATATAAACAAGGAACAACTTCCAAGTCACTAAAACCCATCACTTAATATTATAGACTCTTACAGACTTCGAATTTGGATAGAACGTTTGTAACTTTGAGATCAACGTTGGTCTTCTTGTTAGACGTAATTTATTGAATATGGGTGTTAACCCTTTGCGGGCGGTTGTCTGCGGACAGCAGCCCAAACATGTTTACTGTTCTGGACGCGTGTCCAGAATATCACACTTTCGAAAATTTTAAAATATAAAATTGACATTATCAATAAAAAGTTTAATACCTCGTTTTGAGGTTATATTTGTGTTCTTAGGGTTATTTCAAGAAAAAAATGTATATATAACATGGTGGTTTAGCCGGTAAAGTAGATTTCCTGTTTTTTTATAAATTTGCAAATATGTCGGTAACTATGCGAAATATGGCAAAATATCGTACTTACCTTACGTATCTACCACCATGGGTTAAACCACTTTCCGACGTAACTCCTATCTTATTCATAAAAATATTTTGTTTTTCTTTTGTTGTTTTATTATACCCGTTGCACAGCAAACGCATTAAAACCTCTTGAAAATGATCCACACAAGGTTCGAAACGTTGAGAGAATAATCTAACTGCAAATTTGCTGATTTTCAATAGGATCGAACCTTGCGCCGAAATCATAAGATTTATCAATATACTTCATTTCGATCGAATGAAATTACACTGATTACAACAGAACGTTTGTAAACTCTGTAGCCTGCCAGTCGAGGGTTAATCGTCTTAATGAATCGAAGTCACCTGTTCAATCTTGTCGTAAACGTGTAAAATTCGCAATGATTTAGTGTGCTTGAAAATTGTTCGCCATCTTGTCGGACGCGCATCTGCCATAGTGAACTGAAAAGGAGAATGCAAACGTTCCTCGAAAGTTCTACCCGAGAGCAGGAAACACGCGTTGCGCATAAATTATTTAAAATCTGGATAGCAGTGTTGCATAGCCGCGCGTCGAACTTCTTAAAGGGTTTTATAAAAGTTTCGAAGAATAGCTTCACCGAGACCTGAGGGTACATTTACGTTGCTGCTGGGATAAACGAAGCGTAGAAGCAAAGCTATTGCTTTATAATATTTGAGACCTGTTTGTACAATCGGACATTTTCCGGTTACGATTATTGTACAACAATACACCTGAAAGCGTATATGACGCTGTACCGTTTATTGTCTAATTTGGTCTCCATTACGAATTACGTTTTTGTTTCCTACGTTCATTCGAGAAAGAAACTTCTTTTAATGGTTTTATAGGAATGTGAAATAGAACTCGAAGCAGTAACATCTTGTCGTAATAGTATCTCACATTTCATCTTGAAAGTGAGACGAGTATGTACTGAGACTTAGTGCAGTAAGTAGTGCAAATAATTTCATAGGATAAATAACGAGCTTTTAAAATTTGCAATTTATTTATTACCTTATTAACACTAAGCTTGCGATACATAAAAAGTTAGTTTTATATATTGCTTTCTAAAATTAGCAAGATTGAATTTATTCCGGTTCTACGCAATTTCTATTGAAATGTATACTTCAACAAAGTAATATCTTCAATAATTTTTCATGAAAGTGTTTTGATAATTTTATTAATTGTAAAATAAGAAACCGGTCATTTGACCGTGGTAGGTTTAGTGTTAATAATTATACATTGACAGACATTTATAAGAACTGAACGAAGCTACTATTGACAATTTAGCATTTATTCAAGTTGATATTCCTATAACACTACTGAACGATATTTTCGAGCAACTTTCGTCCGAAAAATTCACATATGGATAAATTGATAGATACGGTAGATTTATAGCTAGATTGATTCATAAATTAACACATTGATTAATACATTGATAGACTGATATCCCCTAAGATTATACATTACTAGATCGATGGCTTGAAGGATTTGTTTTGATACACGATTGTTAAACGGATTGATAGATTGATATGTTCGTAGGTTGATAGAATGATAGGTTGATAAATTGGCATATCGACAGATTGACAGATTGGTAGAGCGATAGGTTGATAGATTGATCGATTGATTGACGGATTGAGTAATGCACTGATGCATTGATTGACAGATTGAACGATGTATCGATGGATTGATTGACGGATCGAGTGATGGATTTATGGTTTCAGGTTTTCGGGGTATGAAAAGATGGAAAAAGGAGAAGGAAGCGTTTCGTCCTAGGCCCGCTAGACTCATCAGTAAGGCTATCTAGCGGACCCGTGCCTTAGACGCGGGATGTCGTAAGGACAATTTAGGCAGAGAGGAATGAGAGTGCTCACGCCACGGAGTTTGGTCGTGCCACTTTTGTGTGCGCATCATGTTTAGCCTGGAACAGGTCCTATATCAACTTTTAGCATGGTCCAGAACCTACCTCGTCTTCATCAGAAATAGTTTCAAAGGATTGTCCAATTTGAATATAATATAATGTTTTATTAACGAATCAATAACAAATCGAACACCCAATTACGAGAGCAAAGCTAACCTCGCTAACCAACAAGAGCAAGATGAAGAACCCAAATTGAAACCTAGTCGAAACCAAATAAAACTCGAATCTAATGAATTGTGGACGCAACGACCTAAAGGCGACACGGGTTGCCCCGGTCCCGTGAGTGAGGCCCTGAGGGAGCTTCGATCGGAGGAATATCAATTTCAAGACATAAATATCAATTTGGAAAAGTTGAACTTTGAAAGTTCAAGAGCATATTCCAATTACAAATCCAAAAATTAATATTGAAATTATTTGTCGAAGGTACATGTATTCTGAAATAGAAACTTCGTATTTCGATTATTAATTGAAACGAAATGTTGAAGCTGGGACAACGGATAACGACGAAAGTATTAAGTCTTACATTCTAGTATAAAATATATATTAACGCAAATTCTAAGTGTGCAGCTATTAGCTCGATATTATCCACTACATGCAAGATACTACAATTTATAAGTTATAATATCTTGCGAATTGTGGATAATATCGATTGCCCAGGTCTCACCACGAGGAGGTTGCTGCACAAGAGACCCGAAAGGGAGTCAGAACGAAGTCTCCCTTCGTTCTGGCTACCTTTCTTACAACGACGATACTTAAAAACTAAGTTCGCAGGTCGCTTAATGGAAAAATAGTCTTTTTCATGGAAAAGACTTCTTTTCCACTTAGCGTATGTCGAGTAATTATTGCGGGGCAAAGTGTGAATCGGAGAAGAAGTCTCCGATCCACGAGGGACCAAAGGCGAATCAGGCAGAAGGCTCTGATTCTTTCAAAGAGACAAACGAGATCGAACCAGCGCAGAAGGCTCTGGTTCAAGGGTGACGCGACGCGTTCAGTGCTTACAAGTCCTGAGCCGACCAGCCCGATACCCGCCACTCCATCACCAAGAAAGATGGCAAAGAGATGCGCTCAAACGGTTTCTGGCGCTACTGGGTGACATGAGAACATGGCGTGCCCAGGATTACGTTAACACAGAGGATCGTCAGAAGACGAGTGAACGAGTCTCTTAGACATCCCTCCCAATGACTTCACGCCGGATACCGAAACTGGACCGGCTCAGAACCTGCAAGCAAGGCCGACACAGCAGAAGGCTGTGTCGGAGTCGGAAAACGGGGCGAGCAAAGTCAAGTGACGGCAATAATTACTCGACATAATTACAACGACGATTTACGATCTTAATAACTAACGCACGCAGCAAAACTAACTTATAAATAATCCGGAGTCTTCGTTCGACGAATCCTCTTCTTTCGATGAATTTTCTTCGTACGATGAATTTTTTTCGCACGATGAATTTTCTTCGTTCGATGAATTATCTTCGACCGATGAATTATCTTCGATCGATGAATTTTCTAACTGAAGCAGAATAATTATAGTTATACACAATACAAGGGGGTTAATCAACATACAAATGAAGACGATAAAGATTCAATGAAATACGACTTTAATCCCCATACACGAGTATGGCCTACCTATGCTCATGAGAGCAAAGCTAACGTCCCACACGAGTGCAACCCGACCAACAAGAGCAAGATGAAGAACCCAAATCGAAAGAAAATCGACACCAAATCGACACCAAATGAGAACCAGATGAGAGCCACATCGAAACAAAATCGAAACCAAATAAAGCTCGAATCTAACGAATTTTGGACGCAACAACCTAAAAGCGACTCGGGTTGCCCCGGGGACGCGACACCCCGTACCCACTCACGGGCCCCATCCCGTGAGTGAGCCCCTGAGGGAACTCCGATCGGAAGAACATAAGTTTCAAGACAAAAATATTAATTTGGAAATTACAAATTCCAATTACAAATCGAAAAATTAACACTGAAGGTGTTTGTTGAACGTACATATATTCTAAAATAGAAACTCTGTATTTTCATTATTAATCGAAGTGAAATGCTGAAGCTGGACAAAGAAAAACGAAGAAAGTATTAAATCTTACATTCTACTATAAAATACAAATTAACGCAAATTCTAAGTTTATAGCCTACGGGAAACAATGACAGATCCCTTTCACAATCTATTATAAATATTGCACATATTATACATATTATACATATTATACATATTATACATATTATACATATTATACATATTATACATATTATACATATTATACATATTATACATATTATACATATTATACATATTATACATATTATACATATTATACACATTATACATATTATACATATTATACACATTATACACATTATACACATTATACACATTATACACGTTATATCTTCGATCTCTTTAAATAATAGACAAGTTTTTAACAAACGAACGCATTTTGATATTGAAGTTAAAAAATGAATGCCAGCAGATATACATTTTAGTAAATTGGAATTTTTAATAACAGAAGTTATTTTTTTGCTTCATATAATTAATATTGTTTTTCTTACCTGTTTAAATAAAATATTTATAATTATGTTTATAATATGGCACTAACTCTGATATAATTGCAATTGTACTATAATAAAATCTATTACTTCAAAAATTATGGATTATTGAGTTTATTTAAAACCTATACTCGATTTATTAGGCACTTTCAATGATATGAGAAAAAAATGTTTCAAACAAAACTTAATTAACATTCAGCGGTCTATCAATTCGAATAAGAAATTTTTTTTTTTAAATTTTGAATGCATAAAAAAATGGGTCACTTTGAATTTTTAAAAGTTATGTGTATCACTATCTCTAGAACTACTTTAAATTACGATTATTTATACGCAACATTTTCATGAACTTTAATCAACTTTGAAAATTTATACAAGCACAACGCGTGTGACAATTCGTTTCGCAACGCTAATCGAAATCGCGGATGTGGTCATCTTACAGTTGATCGTTGCAACTGGAGCATGGGCGCCTGAAATGTCGAAACGTTCTAATGCAAACGCGATTCTTTTCATGCGCAACGCTAATTCGAAAAATTAATATTCAAAACGCTACTTAAATAAAAAATTTAGAAATGTCACTGTCTAAATCAGTGTCTTTAGAACTATTTTAAATGACGACTATTTATTCACAACGTTAACTCGAACTTTAATCAACTTTGAATATTGATACTAGCACAACGCGTGTGACAATTTCTTTCGCAACGCTACTTCAAATCGCGGATGTGCCCATCTCACAGTTGATCGTTGCAGCTCGAGCATGGGAGCCTGAAAAGTCGAAACACTCGAAAGCAAACGCGAACTTTCGGTGCGCAACGCTAAGTCAACGAACAGAGATCCAAAAAAGATTAATTACTCTACTGTTTGCACAAATCAAATCGCGACTATTTTTTTCGCAACGCTATACTTTAAAGAAGCTATATCGCTCATAGAAACTGTGATAATAATTCGAAGGAAGACTAACTTTGATCTCTGTTCAAAATTTACTAAATGCAACGCGTGATTTTCTCGCAACGCTAGTGCAAATCGCGGATGTTCCCATCTCGGCTGATCGTTGGGGCGGCGAGGCCTGCCCATGCATGCAACTAATTACTTTTACACTCTACTACTATTCTATTTCTACAACAAATACAGTAACAAGGTAGTGACGAAATGACTCACTCAAAGATGCGAAGCCACTGCAATGATTACCCGCTTGAATGCCAGTTTGTCAGGCATCTTCGGCCTCATCCCGGCAATTTGTTTCGCAACGCTACACGAAACCGCGAACATCTTACAGTTTATCGTTGCAACTGGAGCATGGGCGCCTGAAATGTCGAAAGATTCTAATGCAAACGCGATTCTATTGATGCGCAACGCTAATTTAACAAAACGAAATTCAAAATGCTATTTAAATGAGAAGACATTTAATCAACTTTGAAATTTGATACTAGTACAACGCGTATGACTATTTCTTTCGCAACGCTACTTGAAATCGCGGATGTGCCCATCTCACAATTGATCGTTGCAGCTCGAGCATGGGAGCCTGAAAAGTCGAAACACTCGAAAGCAAACCCGAACGTTTGGTGCGCAACGCTAATTCAACGAACAGAGATCCAAAAAAAATTAATTACTCTACTGTTTGCACAAATCAAATCGCGACTATTTGTTTCGCAACTCTATACTTTAAAGAAGCTATATCGCTCATAGAAACTGTGATAATAATTGGAAGGAAGACTAACTTTGATCTCTGTTCAAAATTTACTAAATGCAACGCGTGATTTTCTCGCAACGCTAGTGCAAATCGCGGACGTTCCCATCTCGGCCGATCGTTGGGGCGGCGAGGCCTGCCCATGCATGCAACTAACTACTTTTACACTTTACTACTACTATTGTACTACTACTTCTACAGACGAGTATAGTGACAAGGTAGTAACGAAATGACTCACTCAAAGATGCGAAGTCATTGCAATGATTGCCCTCTCTGAACCGATCAGCACGGTACTGACAGCATACCGGATACTGAAGCTGGACCGGCTCAGAACCCAGGGTAAACGAAGGCAGCATTGAAGAGACCATGGTCCCCCCCGAGCTAGCTTAAAGTAGGCCAAGGAAGTTTTAAATAACCCTTGGACTACCCTAAGCTAGCTAAAGGTAGACCATGATAAACGATGGTAGGCCATTGGTGGAGGATCCTTAGTCAAGCTTAAACCAGCTGATGGTAGGCAAGGGTAAGCCAGGGTAGCTCTAGACGACCACTGGTCAACCCCAAAATAGGCAAGGGTAGGCCAGGGAAGCTCTGGAGTAGACCAGGGTGGCCTAAACCAGCTGAAGGTAGGATGACCGCTGATGACCTCTGGATTACCACTGGTCAATCTCGGGGTAGGCAATGTTAGACCAGGGCAGACCACTGCTGGAGGACCCTTGGTTAACCCTGAGCCAGGTGAAGGTAAGCAGGGGTAGGCTAGGGTAGCTCTGGATGACCACTGGTCAATCTCGGGGTAGGTAAGGGTAGACCAGGGCAGAACACTGCTGGAGGACCCTTGGTTAACCCTGAGCCAGGTGAAGGTAAGCAGGGGTAGGCTAGGGTAGCTCTGGATGACCACTGGTCAACCTCGGGGTAGGCAAGGGTAGACCACTGCTGGAGGACCCTTGGTCAACCCTAAGCCAGCTGTAGGTAAGCAGGGTAGCTCTGGATGACCACTGGTCAACCCCAGGGTAGGCCACTGGTGGAGGACCCTTGGGCAACCCGAAGCCAGCTGAAGATAGGCCTGCGTAGCTCTAGAGATCCACTGGTCATCCCCAAGGTAGGCAGGATAGGCCAGGGTACCTCTGGAGGACCCCTGGTCAGCTCCAGGTAGCCGAAGACTCTCCTGGTCCCGGAGCCCGTCCGCTCCTGCCGGAGCCCCCGGCCCGACTGACTGACTGAGCGCGCTACGCGAGCTTAGGTGAGCAGTGATGCGCAGCGCGCAGCGAAGCGCAACGCTCCCCACCCCAATTAATTTTGGTAGATCCCGATCGCCGTGATAATAATTATTGATAAATGCAGTATTTCTGGTTGTATAATGTTTATAACAATTCTTTTTGCCTACGATGTCGACAAGCATCCCCTTGACTATCTACCACCTTATTTTTTAGTAAAAATTGCTAATAATTCTTGAGATATAGAGTAACTTTTAATACATAAAAATTACCAAACAATATTATATCAAGCAAATGTAATTATTAAATTTACTATCTCTGACTGTTTAATGTTTATAACAATTCCTTTTGCCAATTATGTCAACAAGCACTCCCTCGACCATTTGACCATCTAATTTTTTAGTAAAAATATGTAATGGAACTTGAGATATTGAATAACTTTTAACACATGAATATTCGCGCGCATCAATTTATCGAACATAATTCACTGATAAATTTATTATGTCTAGCTGGTTAATATTTGTAACAATTCTTGACCATCTTGCCATCTAATTTTTTATTAAAAGTAGCTAATGGAACTCGGGATACAGAATAATTTATGATACATGAATATTACTAAGCATAATTATATCGAGAAAATGTAATTAATGAATTTATTATTTCTGCTTGTTTAACGGTTACGCACATTATTCAGCAGCTCTGTGTTTGTTTTTCTTTCCCTTCGTAAATGTGCATAAGTTCGTCCTTGTCCGATACCAATTTCGTTATCATGTTCGCTAAATTTTTACCAGGGGATTCGAAGTTCTGTAAAAATGTAGGCGGCACGAGTGAATAGTGCTACATCTGCATCCATCCGAGCTGATGGAAGCATTATACGCAACATTTGAATTTAATGCTGCGTATATCGGTTTTTGCCGAAAAATTTGGTTTATATTTTTTTTAACGGATAATAGCCGCAGCCAAAAATATGAAAAAAATTGGAGATAGTGTTGATGACAATACGTCATTATTAAACTAATGTCCAGGATGGTCGCTCTTGAGCTTCGATATGAAATGAGTATTTTTTCGAACTTTCTCGAGATTTACATTTTCTAGAACAAACTTTAGTTTGCAACTAAAAAATGCAAAAAAATTAAAATACTTGTCATAATTAATATTTTATTTAATTTATTATTATAGTTACCTATATTTGTTACCTATTTTGTATAAAATATAGTTACCTATTTTGTATAAAATATAGTTACCTATTTTGTATAAAATATAGTTACCTATTTATATAAAATATAGTTACCTATTTATATAAAACAATTAAACTGTAGGCTCTGATGCAGGCCAAAGATGATGTAAGTTCTGAGATATACGATACATATTGCACATTAATTCGTTATTAAAACATTATTTTATATTAAAATTGAATAATTGGTGGAAGCTAGTTCTGATTTATGCGGTAGAGGGGCTAAAAAAATGGGGTTGGTTCTGTTCCATGCTACAGATGATGTAGGAGCTGTTCCAGGTTAAACATGATGCGCAGACAAAAGTGGCACGGCCAAACACCGGACGTGAGCACTTTCATTCCTCTCTGGTTTAGGACGGTATATACAGGGTGACTCACCTAACGTTTGTACCTCAAATATCTTTATTGTTTCTAAAGATACGTAAAATATGGTAAGGACAAAGTTGAATGGTACAATGGGGCTGACACGATACCAAAAAAATATTTCTTTTTATGTCATTTTTTAGAGATTTCCAAGGTCACCTTGACTTTTTTAAATGGAACCACCCTTTTTTTTAAACACCTACAATGATAGTCCCTTTTATTAGGAATTCAGTGACTATAATTAGTCCAAGGTCATTCAAGGTCAAGGACAGAGAAAACGTATAAGTTTTTATGTCATTTTTTTAGAGATATCAAGGTCACCTTGACTTTTTTAAATGGAACCACCCTTTAATTACTAATAATTACTCAACGTCATTCAAGGTCACGGACAGAGTGCAACATTCCTTCAAAGCCCGTTTACAGGCATGTATCGATGTTAAATCTTATACGTTATCTCTGTCCGCAACCTTGGATGACCTTGCGTAATTATAGTCACTGAATTCGTAATGAAAGGGACTATCATTGTAGGTGTTTAAAAAAGGGTGGTTCCGTTTAAAAAAGTCAAGGTGACCTTGATATCTCTAAAAAAATGACATAAAAACCAAATTTTTTTTGTGCATCGTGTCAGCCCCATTGTACCATTCAACTTTCTCCTTACCATATTTTACGTATCTTTAGAAACAACAAAGATATTTGAGGTACAAACGTTAGGTGACTCACCCTGTATACAAACAGAGGACGATTCAGGTAGTGGCGGGAAAGGTGTTGTCGCAATGTCTCTCTGTTGACGAGCATAGGAAGTAACCGCCACGGATTGATGTATAAACACACGAAAATATATTTGTTTCACGCTCTTACAGCTTTTATCCCAGCCCCAACATAAACTTCCCATATGGGTTATTACAAATGAATTTCGCTTGGATTTCTAGGTGGATTTCGCGAGCCGAGGATTTTGTAAATCGTCGCGTTCGCGGGTAGACAACGGGGCCAGGTGTTCGTAGATTTTGTAAAGCTGCGTCGCGGTTTGTTGGTTCTTGGGTTGATTGACAATTCAGGGCGCGCGATCCTCGACAAGTACATTCGAGAATAACGAGGCCCTAGGCTGCTGGCGCGATACGATCGATTTGAGTCTCGCCCCTGGAACATTTCATCGCGATCAAGGGTGCGTTGCCCTCCTTTGACGCTTCTCGACCTTCGTCGCGCGAAAAGTGTTGTACTTGGGTGTTGGAAAGACTCTTGACTTCTCGATGGTCGTCGATCCGCTCTAATTTTCCACTCGTTCGACCCTAGCGCAGCTTGCTCGACCATTTCAGTCAATGTTATTTCGATTCGACCGCCCCGAAACACCCACGCGGATTTTTATTTGCCCGATGGAATAGCCTGGTTCGATCCTAACGCGCTTTCTTCGTTCTACCTCAAATCTCGAATATTTTCGTAGGCGTATAGAACGCGCCAGACCTACGTTCCGTGGCTCAAAACAACTGTGCTATGGCGGCTGTTGGATTATGAAAAGATGGAAAAAGGAGAAGGGAGCGTTTCGTCCTGGACCCGCTAGAGAACTCGTCGGTAAGGCTATCCAGGCTACAAACAGAAGAAGATTCAAGTAGTAGCGGGAAAGGTGTTGTCGTAGTGTCCCTCTGTTGAGGAGCACAGGAAGTAGCCGCCACAGTGCGAACAACGATTGTTAGACTGCGGATGTTTTAGGAAGCGGAACTAGCAGAGTTACGCATTAAGAAACGCGTTCTTGTCACAGACCTAACTAATAATATTTGTTAAACAATGTGTGATTGATCGATTCAGTCTTTAGTACCTCTCGTCCTAGTCTAGTACGCTTTGAAATTGATTTGATGTTTCAATTGTTTGGCGGTAGAGTCGAACAAGAAGTTCCGCCAAACAGGGACATTTTCGGGTGTAGTTCATTTTAGCACCCACCTCCGATTGGCTCCCAAGTTAACCGAAATATTGCCCATGCCCAATAGAGTCATGTGGGTTGGTCACGTGACGCGGAAATGCTCTCGCGCAACAAACTGATTGCGTTAATGACTCAAATCCGCCATTTTTACTTATTAACACACCCTAAACTGTTGTTTCTTGTCTTTAATAAGTTTAATAAGTTACAATAAATGATCAGAACTGTCACTCATTGTAACTTATTAAACTTATTAAAGACAAGAAACAACAGCTTAGGGTGCGTTAATAAGTTAAAATGGCGGATACGAGTCATTAACGCAATCAGTTTGTTGCGCAAGAGCATTTCCGCGTCACGTGACCAACCCACATGACTCTATTGGGCATGGCCAATATTTCAGGTAAGTTGGGAGCCAATCGGAGGTGGGTGCTAAACTGAACTTCACCCGAAAATGTCCCTCTTCTTGAATTATTTGATCCCGATCTTGGTTTGGCTTGCAGAATTACGCATTAAGAAACGCGTTCCTGTCACAAACCTAACTAATAATATTGGTTAAACAATGTGTGATTGATCGATTCAGTCTTTAGTACCTCTCGTCCTAGTCTAGTACGCTTTGAAATTGATTTGATGTTTCAATTGTTTGGCGGTAGAGTCGAACAAGAAGTTCGACACTCGTGCAGGATCGCGAGGGGCCGCACGATGATAGTTTTCTTTTTGTTAAGATCGGACGGGATCGAAACCAGACACGATGAAATTCAAAGAACGAAGAAGAAACACGAACGGTTTCTAGTGCAACTCGTAAAGTTCGCTGCTATAAAATTCTAGCTGTTTCCTAGTAGGTCGGCATAAATAAATCATGCGGGCATGGAAATCGGGCGGGACCCGATCGGTGGAAGGGCGCGTTTTCGCCGGTAACCGAATATATTCCTGCCGCGCGAACCGACCGAACCGACCGCGTGTACTTTTACCGATATAATCCGTGAATCGACTACGCATGAGCTTTTAAAGCGTCCACCCGGGAAGCGGAAAAATCATATACAAGAAGATGCTCGTTAAACTTTCCGCATCCTGAGAGAAGAACCGCCCGCTGCTGGGAATACTGAAATAAACTCTGCATACAAATATCTGTTTTCCCTTCGAGTATCGGCAAGAGATACTGTAAACCTTCGGATACTGCTGCCAACCCGACAACGCCCGTTTCGCCATTGCCTGTTCGACGGTACGGTCTACGCAAACATTGTATCTTAACGAAATATTACATAAATAAACATTTCATTGCTTTCCAATGTTCCCAAATATACCGATCGTTTGCTGAAAATCAGTTGTGAATATAAACGAATCGTTCCGTCGGAGACTTTGAGCGTTCCGGAATACTTTACATTTAAATAATACCGAATGCACATGGCGAGTAGACTCACCGTACAAGCCATTTCTGAATCACGGTTATGCAATTATTTATAATAATTCCCAATTCATCGGGAATAACTCTAATTACTGATTACCTTTGACGAGGAAGTATTCAGAACAATGTATTGACAAGTTATCACATGTGTTCGCGATTCGAACGGTAACGAGCTGATCTAAATTTTTGTTTGAAAGCAAACTATAAATAGATCGTTCATTGTTCTTGTCTCGAGCATGTTGTCTTCGGCGACGCGATCGCTTCTACTCCGTCACTTCCTTCGTCTCGCTCCTGCTGTTTCCCCAAAATTCAAACATTCCGTTCGTTCTAGATCCTTCGATCGCTTCGACGGAGACAACGGTTTCTCGTCTGATCGTCAGTCGTCCATACGCACTCTGCTGACACGCGTCTCGTTCACGCGCTCGGTACACGCTGATTTAATTACGTTTTCGCGACAGCCCCGCACGGATTAAATCACGAGTTCTTTCTCTCGCAAAAAATTCTATATTCTAATTTGCGACTTGCGTTAACAGTTCTTGTACTTATACTTTTCACTCATCGCCCTTCGTCCGCGTCGCGGTTCGTGTCGTCTCGCGTACAAAATATCCGCTCTTCCGCGGTCAAGATCGTCCGACGCGCCGCGTGCAAGATATCCGCTCTTCCGCGGTCAAGATCGTCCGACGAGCCGCGTGCAAGATATCCGCTCTTCCGCGATCAAGATCGTCCGACGCGCCGCGTGCAAGATTTCCGTGATCGTCGTTGTCCTCCGTGTTTGTCCGAGCGTCCGTGTACTTTTGAGTGGTTTTAAATAAATAACCGTTTGTACCGTTCAATTTTCATTTCCTGCAAATTCCGTTCTTGTCCCTCCGGAGCATCCTCCTTCTCTTCGGGTTCTCATTCCGCGTCCACCGTTGGACGGTCCAGGCAATCGGCAATTCGCCGTTCAACATGGAATGATTGATAGATTGATACGTTGTTTAATGCATTGATGGATGGATGAGTGGATTGATAGATTGATACACTGTTTGATGCATTGATGGATGGATGAGTGGATTGATGGATTGGTAGATCGGTAGATCGGTAGATTGGTAAATTGTTGATATACATTGATAGATTCATAGATTGGTGGATAGATAGGTGGACGAATTGATGAGTTTGATACATTGATTGTCTCATGGATCGTATACTGTTATGTGAATACAGTATTTCATCGTTAATTGTCGTGAAATTCTGAACGATAATTGTCACAAAACAATCCCTCCTTCCGCGGGCCCGTGAGGGGCCGTGAAGGTCGAGAGGCCTCGGTCGCCGAGAAGTGTAGCATAAAGCTCGATTTATACAGCCGTGCGGGTTTTTTTTTTACATAGGTTTGGGTCTAGAGAAAACTCCGACCGAGTTTTCGCTTTCACGTCGACTAATTTTTCAGAATGCCTCGTCCGGGCCATTATCGCGACGTCTGAGCATTTCCAGATGACCTTTCGGGAGCGTGTTGACAGTTCCCTGCTGTGCATGGCCCAAAAAAAAGATGTTTTCAGGAGTTTCACAGCTCCTTATGTAAACTATCGGTATCTCTCCTCTACAACATCGTGGAAATAGGAAATTATCCTGTCCCTTGGTGGAAAAGCATTTTACACATTTTGATATTATGCGTAAATTGCATATGTGTTGTAAAAACAAGAATAACAGTTATTTTTTTAATTCAGTTATTTTTATCATTTAATTCACATTCCATGCGAAGTCGGATCATTTTTACATACAGACACCGTCAAAGTTTGCTACTTTGGACAATCTCCAGAAAATAATTTATATCACGGTTATTATTAAAAATAGAAACATTTTCTTCTTTTTAATTATCATCGCAAAATACTGTTATTCTTCTTAAATAATTTATCGTTCTATACGCAAGTGTCATTTCTTAATACAAAAATATTAGAAATATCTTTGATTTGCCAATTTTGCCGCCCGTTCAAGTGCGACAAAATTCGTTTTTTAATTCGCGCAGCTTCAGAAATTGCAAATATTGGGCACTTAGAACTGCTATAAAAATATGGCTGCTATGAAAAATGATTCCAGATACACAAGAAAATAATAACATGTTAATTTTAGGAGAACTAATATTATAATTTCGTCGACTACAATATTTTGCAACTAAGTTAACCTTTACTGTACGCACCGTATAAAAATTTCTAGGTTTCGAATATCGAAGCTTCGATTTCAGAAACTTCGAAGGTGATGAAAATGAAACCTAATACGGGTCGAGTATATCGGTGAGACCACTACTAATCCAATGACGAAACTTCTTTATATTTTATTATTTTTTGATGGAATTTTCACCAACATATTTGTGGCATTTTTCTAATGAAAATAATACCAAATAAAATATAATTCCGATGGTATTTACTTGAGTAATGGACGATGAAAGTTTCAGACGCAAGGAAGGACAGCGCATAGGAAAGACAGTGACCCGAGGATTTGCAGTCGGCGGCACAGTTCAAACGCTCACGTGTCCTCCCAGTGTAATGCCAATAAAAAAACCTTTTTTATTATTACTCACTTTTTTATGAGACTTTCTCCAATATATTTGTGGCATTTTTCTGATTAAAATAATACCAAACACGATATAATTCGAATCATATTTACAATAATTTTCCGAAACTTTCACCGTCCTAACTTTCTTGATACTCGACTTTTAATATTGCCCACAAAATTCACTAAACCAACAAAAAATAAAAATTGGCACAATGGGTTCTAACGCATTGCTCTATGATTAAGGTACAGGATTTTATCTGTGCATCTATGTTTAAAAATTGAATTTTGTTGTGGAATATTTATATAAATTGAATTTGATTCGGATTTGTAGAGTCTAAAAGGGTTAACTGATTCATCAGCGACCGAGGCCTCTCGAGCTTCGCTGTCCTACGTTCGGCACAAGTCGAAGAATAGTATTATCTGAACGCTAATTGTCGCCGGCCGGACCCATATAACCTTTGAATTTCTAATCAGGTAGATGGAGTATAAGAGAAATGAGAAAATTGAATTTCTATGGCTCCTCCTAAGCGCCCACAAGTTAGTGATGACCAGCACGCTGAGAATTGATGTGTATCTTCTCTTGGCAAAGTGCGAGCTCTTTTAGCGCGTGACACCGATACAGAAACGAACCGAGGAAGATACCGAGGAAGATACCGAGGAAGATACCGGTCAACAAAGATGAAAATGTTCGGCCGCGACGAAGATCCCGTCTCGTATTAAGCAATAACTATGGCGGCAAGGCGCGGATTTATCGGCACGTTTGGCCGAGATTACTGCTCCGCCGGGCTGGAGGATATTTTTTAGTATTATGGATCAAGATATCGTAAATCCGACACCATTTTTTTCGCGTTATCTCGCCTCCGGCTCCCGGTCGTCTCTCGTTTACTTCGCTCGGCCTTCCCGGAAGATACCAGTGTTTTTACTCGATTAAACATCAGATTTAAGTAACACCGAACGAGTAACTCTGGTCCGCGTAGAGATGATTACGGATCTATCGGATCGTTCGATCTATGCGCCGAGCGACGCACAGAATGGTATTTGGGCTGAAAACCTGGCCAAAAATCAAAATTGTAAATATTTACATACAGGGTTGTGTTTGCGTCCCAGAATAGATACATAAACATGCAATCACGTGGTGCATCCCTTATCCTTGATTACCCATACAGTCGTCCGTGCCTGCGCTTAGAACATTTGTTCGATAGGCATCTGTTTATTCGCAGCATTCCGTTCGTACGCATCTGTTTCTCGTGATAATCTTTATTCTGTAAGTGATCTTTGTGGCGAAATTTGTGATGGATATTGTTACGCAATGTATGTACATTATATTAACCTTTAGCACTCGAATGGCGACTCTGAGGCGCCACTACAAATTGCTACACCATTATTCAGAATATTGTTTACATGATTAAATTTGTTCATATATAATAAATTACTAAACATTTAAATATTGTATGAGGTACTATATCAGTTTCGTACGCATATAATGAAAAAAACTTATGTACGATGGAAATATTTTAGGTTAGAAGAAATGTTTGGTTTTTTAGTTGAAATAGCTCTTTCGTGAAAACGGCCAACGTAATTTACGACTCTCGTTCGTCGAAGCTATTTTTGAGTTGACAATTTCCAGGTTTCGATATCGCATGTCTAGTAGAAGTTCTTTCCAAAAGTCCTCAATAGCAAACAGAGACCGTCGTAAATTAAGGGATTAACTGAAGGGCACTTGGCCGATCTCATCGGCCTGTCGCCACGTGGGCCCGGCGCGGGTGGCCTGAAGGAAAGTCCCACGACAATTTCATCCCCTCCGATCACCACGCCGTTCCGAAAACAAGCACGCCAAGGGCGTAAGGAATAGGCGGTGAGCCGGAAAAACTAACAGCTCTGATTGGTAGGATCCAACTTGTGGGTGAGCCAATCAGGGTTTAGGAATTTTACCAGGGCAAACGCGGAGACGAAAATAAGAGACGACACTTCGCCGCGGTTCGTCAGAAGATAAAAATCGCGAGGAGTCGAGAGAAGACCATTTGTATATATAGGAATAAAGTCATTAATTCCACTCCGCAAAAACAAGTACAGTTTCATGAAGAACCCCTACCCACACACGTGTAAACATGAGCAATTTTAAGCGTTTTTTACAGGTTAGAGCGTTGCCAAATTAGATATTTGTAGGGTCTACTGTTGAGCGCATGCGCAGGATAGATGGTGGGTATTCAGCGCATATGCTGAACAAACATCCAATAGGCGGCGCGGTGTTCTAACCTTTCAAGAATTTAGAAGAAGTTAGAACACCGCGCTGCCTATTGGATGTTTGTTCAGCACAGGGATGGGCAATTTTGCCTTAATTGAGGCAAAACCGTCCATACCGTAGCGCAATGGGGCGTACAATGGGGCAACGTAGACACGAGATATCAGCGTACGCAACAAACGTGCGCACTGCATAAAAGAGAGGTGGTGGGAGAAGCAGGCGTTTGAGGAGCTCCACCCGTGCACACCACTGCGTTTTTGCGGTATACTAATTCTAGATATCCTGAAGTTTAACAGCACGTAACATTTATGCTGTGGCGATGAGTGGTATATGTTTAAAAAGACTAATATATGCAAAAACGTCATGAAAATCCAAGAACTTTTAGTCAAGCCTGCAGATTGGTAAAAACACGTACATAAAATTTTAATATTGACAAAAATATGATTAATATAATGTACATACCTTGCGTAACAATATCCATCACAAATTTCGCCACAAAGATCACTTACAAAATAAATATTTACACGCGAAACAGATGCGTACGAACGGAATGCTGCGAATAAACAGATGCCTATCGAACAAATGCTATGTTCTAAGCGGAGGCACGGATGACTGTATGGGTAATCAATGATAAGGGGTGCACCAAGTGATTGCATGTTTATGTATCTATTCTAGGACGCAAACACAACCCTGTATGTAAATATTTACAATTTTGATTTTTGGCCAGGTTTTCAGCCCAAATGCCATTCTGCGCGACGGCGAGCGGAAACGCCGGCCGTTTCAGTTCGAGTTTCGCGGATCGAAACAGAGATTTGAGATCGACGTGATCGGCAATTTACGAGAAGAAATGGAAAAGTGGAGCATCGACCTCCCGCCGACGAGCTAGCTCCGCCGGTGAATGAGACTATTCCAGGGGATGATTTACGCGGTATTAAAGTGCGTACCGGCACCGTTAAGCAAGAATGTAAAAAGACTGCTCCATCGAACCGTCCGATCGCCGCATATCGTAAAAGGTATAAAAGGCCAGACGAAACTGTGCTTTTCGTTGGTCCTCGCTCGTCGTTCTTTCGCTTCGTATCGGCTAATATCAATGGATATAGGTCACCGATAAGGGAGTAAAGCGCCGTCGTCGGCGCACAAATATCCCTCGAACCCGATGAATTTTCGGAACGACGCAGACTCCGTTGAACAACAAGAAAAAAAAAAGAGGACCACGGCGCTCTTAAACGTTGGGATCGGAAATCACTCATCTCGGTCTCCACCCCGCGCGAAATCGATTCGACGAATTATATTCGAATACGATCGAATTAGAGGTGCAAAGTGGCACAAAGCGCCGGCGTCCTAAATTAAAATTTAACGCGAACGTGGCATTCGGGCGACCCCAATAAAAAATTGAGCTTTCGTAAGTTGCTCGTGTGACGCGTTACCTGTAACCTCGTTTCTCTGTTCCTTTCTAACACGTGGCTATAGCGTTCAGAAAAGTTCACGACGCTAATGCAAAATCAAATCCACACCTCCGTTTAGATGAAAGAACTAATCATATGGAAAATCTATCCCGGTAAAATCAGTTGGATTTTTCATACGTTGTAGCTTATGATCTACTGAACAAAAGATGTAATGAGCACGAAGCTCAATAATGGACAGTTATCGAGTTATAATCAGTCAGGCATAACAAATTCGAGCTACAGAATACTCAAATCTCGGGAAATATTTATTTTTTGGAAAAATGTTTGGAACAAAAATAGTAGGGTTTCACAAAATCTGTTAGGTGGTGTCGTTATTTTTGAATTTTGAATGACCTTGAAAAGGTCACGAGTACTGATCACTATTCAATGAACCTACTACGCAGTACTAAAACAGTACAAAACAGTTTAAGAACACTGTTGCATTATTTACAGCACGTTAGAATTATTGAACGAAGAAATCCTTTTGTCAAAGTTTTACTCTTCGCTTTGAATTTACTGTTTTGGGAATTCTTACACACATTTTTTGGATATTTGTTTATTAGAAAATGGTGAAAGTTTTAAATTAGAAATTTTGCACGCTTAAAGAACACCGCACTAATCATATGGAAAATCTATCCTGGTAAAATCAGTTGGATTTTTCATACGTTGTAGCTTATGATCTACTGCACAAAAGATGTAATGGGCACGAAGCTCAATAATGGACAGTTATCGAGTTATAATCAGTCAAACATGACAAATTCGTGCTGCCGAATACACAAATCTGGGTAAGTGTATTTACTTTACGCGCTTGCCGCATCCCCACTCCCGCCGCCCCACTCCTTCGATTTTCAAGTTGCGCGACCTAAATGAAGTTGGCAACATACTAGCGTTATTGCTGTAGAATGCTATTACTTTCTGGCATTGCTACGTCCGATATTTATATTATTGATATCAGTGTATTCCATACATTTTGGTCTCCATACTGTTTGGTAATACATAATAAGATCATTTTTTTATTAATCCACACACACCTTCTGTTAATTAATGATTAACCTTCTGTTAACGATCTCAATGATACTCTGACATAAACATACGCTGTTTACTATGAAAAATATTTCAAATATTTATTATGGTTTGTATAGGTCAACCCGACGTAAACAACGCGAAATCTTTGCTGAAACAAATAAATTTTAAATATCCACATTTTGTCCGCTTCAACATGATTATTCTTGCTCAAGGTCATGTCAAGGTCAAAAAGGTGGTATCCACTAAATTCACTGTTTTATTGTCTATCATGCTTTCGTAAAAAAATATACTATTCCATTTAAAAAAAACATCGGTGACCTTGAAATTTTATTAAAAAAACACGACATAAAAAATTTTTTTCTCTACCATTATATTTGCCCCCTGCAATAGTGTCACTTTGTCCTCTGAAGTTTTCTGATAGGACTGTAAATACGACAAATATTTAGGTGTTCCCATTTATGTGGGACACCCTGTATATTCAAGAAAAAGTTGAAATAATTTTCTAAATCATTTTCGTGATCTCACAGTTTCCGAAGCGTTCTCTGCTATCGTACATTATTGTTCACCGATTCATTGTATTCCGTTTCTATCGTTAGAGCGGGAATAATTAAGAGAATCGTGGAAATTCGAGCGAAACTGTACTCGGGCCAGACTTTTCGGCGCGTACCAGCTAAAAGACGCTTCCTTTCAGAGATATTTCGTCGCTCGGGATATCCGATCCATAGTAACGCGACAAATCCGACGTTTCGAGGGAAACTTGAGCATCCAGCAAGGAACTTCGGTAATTTGCTCTCTTGCCCTATTTCTCTGGGGGTACCTTGCGTACCGGGATCCTCGAGAAAGAGACTGGAAACTGTCACGACTCCTCGGTTGCTAGCCTGATTTCATTTACGAACTGTGTATCACCCAGTAGGTACTGGAGGCCTAACCCGGTGTTTCGTACGGATATCGTATTAACACGAGGCTACACTGTTCCCGCAACGATTAGATCACAGAATATCACAGCGAAACCTTTCCAATAATTCTTGAAAAATTTCCTTCAAGTATACAGGGTGAGTCATCTAACGTTTGCACATCAAATATCTTTGTTGTTTCTAAAGATACGTAAAATATGGTAAGGACAAAGTTGAATGGTACAATGGGGTCGACACGATGCGAAAAAAAAAATTTTGTTTTTATGTCACTTTTTTAGAGATTTCCAAGGTCACCTTGACTTTTTTAAATGGAACCACCCTTTTTTTAAACACCTACAATGATAGTCCCTTTTATTAGGAATTCAGTGACTATAATTACACAAGGTCATTCAAGGTCGCGGACAGAGATAACGTATAAGATTAAACATCGATATTTCTTACAACGGGTGTCGTATATATCCGGCATCCACGCGACGACCTGTGTGTACGGGTGCCGTCTATATTCGGCGACTTGCATAGAAAGTGTACATATAAGAGAATTTCAAGGTAGCGTTGAAAAACGTAATTGCGAACACCGGCGCGAACACACTTTTCGGCGCGGTGCCCCGTTCAGTGGCGTCAGTCCGGCGGAGCGGACTGTCGTAACAAAAGGGTTAACGATTAAGACCCCTTGGCCTAGAATAACGTGTGAGACTCGTGGTAAGAAATTTGGGCTAAAAACAATATGGACGAGCCTGACTCGTGGTAGTTCGTTCGGACCAAACGTAAACAACGAAAATCTCTAAAAATTCGAAAAAATACGTATTTCCTATTGAAGTTTTGGGGATACCAGTTTTATAAAAGTTCAGTAATGAAATATTGTTGAACGAATTGTTCTTAATTTTTTTCAGAATTTTTGATATTGTCCATTGTCGTAACCGAAAATAAAAATATATTCTTTCGATGCTTCCTCACTTTTTTGTAGGTGTATCATGTAATATTAAACGTTTTTATATTCGGAAAAATAATGTACAAACTTACATGGAGTCAGCGCGGTCGACGGGAAACGGATTTTCCGAGCAGTAGCGTGCACCTCTCCAGATTTTCCGAGAAAAGTGCATTTGAAAATCGTTTAACTCATTTATATGGAGAAATACGTATTTTTTCGAATTTTTAGAGATTTTCAATTTATTTGAACGTGTTCACATAATCGAAAAAAATACACACATATAATCATGACGAGACACAGCTTACATAATAATATAAACGTGGTGAATTGAAAACTTTGATATAAAATCGGCGATTTTATGCTTTCTGATTTATTTAAATATCGATTTTGCAACCAAAAATTCTGAAAAAAATTTCGGTCATGTATGCTACTCGGTAAAATATTCACGAATTTTTTCATAATTTTTTGTTAAGCATGGTGTGACTAAAAATCAATTTGTTTTGGGGGGAACCTTTCAGGAACAGGAAAAAATGATTTTAAAAATTCAAAACATATTTCAGTATTAAACTGACTTTTTTCAAAAAAATTTAATACAAATTTCGCTTTGATAGCTTGTTTAGGTCAAAAGTTATAACAAAACGAGTGCCGTGCCGCACCGAGAATCGAATGCGCCCGTTCGCAACACCGGTAATGTGAAATAGTTGAATTGGTTAGGAACGATCCATACGTTCGAAATCTACGGCCAACCGGCCGACCAGCCACCGCACACGGACACGATGGGGTAGAGGTTCCTTGTGTGCGTAGCGGCTAGCGGAAGCAAAGTGGGGGAACGTCTCAACATCGACTAGAGGGAGCCACGGACATTTCTGGCATCACTGCTTGTACACCGACTCTCAGAAAAGACACTTCGTCTCCTGAGAAGGAAATTGTTCCGTCGCAAGGAACCGTACAAAGGGTCTTTTCTTCAGATTTCGTTTATGGCGCCCACGTGACTCTGAGGCCACTTTCAAGGATTAGGCGCTCGATGCACATTTGGTGACCACTCGAGCCATCGCCTAACTTTCGTATTTGTTTCGCCTCCTTAAGAGTTACGCGTCATAAATCTATCACTGACGAAGGATATTCCCGACCTAGAAGTACGGTTCTCGGGTTACCTAGCTTCGCCCTCAGAGGGAGTCGGGCACGGTTCCACGCAGTGATGCCAGAATCGTGGAACCGAGGAACTTGCCCCTCCGGTGGATCCTCCGGCTGGACCCCCCACTCTGACGTACCGTCGTCGCCTTACATTGTTTCTTACTGCGCACGCGCTACACACAAGCGTACCTCGACGCTCGACGCCGTCGAGTCGAATAGGCAGCTCACACGGACAGACTAGAGGTACGGTTGTATGTAGCGCGTGCGCAGTAAGAAACAACGTAAGGCGACGACGGTACGTCAGAGTGGGGGGTCCAGCCGGAGGATCCACCGGAGGGGCAAGTTCCTCGGTTCCACGATTCTGGCATCACTGGTCCCACGCTTTCCTCGGGACAGGCTCGCTTAGGGCCGATCTAAGAGTCATCAAGAATGCACTGATTGGGGCATGCAGAGCTCGGCAAGAACCAATCAGTGCACTTCTTCGGCATGGCAATGGGTGTCACCGTCTTGACACCCCGAAAAGGAGGACCGCCTTCACGATACAACGAAGGGTCCTCCTGAAACCGCGACAGTCAGTCGGTCGCGATCGAACAGTCGAACGTATAGATCTACGAAAACGATTGAGGACACTTTCGAGCGAGATCAGCGAGTCTCTCGAAGTCGACGTCTAATTCAATCAAGATCTAATACAATCATTTCAACTTCAGAGAATTCGAGTGGAGTCATCGTCGCGAACTCCCGCGCGTATAAGGCAAGGCCTGCTAGATTAGCCTTACCGACGAATCCTCTAGCAGGCCTGGGACGAAACGCTAAATCTCTCAAATTCTTAAATCGATATAATCATTGAATCGGCTATCTAATATTAATTTGGCGGATAGTAAATCGGCGATTTCGGGATCGACGCGTCCATACGATCGGGCTTGAGATTTACAACCTCAAGCGCGCACGAGTCAACCGCGCGTCGAGCTCGAGATTCGCACCGTACGAACAGAAATAAAAAGTCTTGTGTAAAGAGCACATAGTGATTTCGCAATTATATATCCCTTCAGAGTCAATAGAGTTGTATAGAGTGTAAATATTAGCATTTTCTAGCAAAACACCGAGTGTCCGGTGATTTATGGACGGAGGTGCACATATTTCCTCAGTGGCAGTAACACGAGCGAAAACTTTGTTCCTCGAACGTTTACAGACTGTCTGGTAGCTTCCCATTCCTTTGGCTCGGAATTATCGTTGCTCAATGGGAAAGTTAGCGAAACAAACTTTGATGATATCGTTGGATCGACTTTTGATGGTCCAGACCGCTTCGAAAGGGGAACGAGAAACACGAACTTGCGATGCGCCCGATGGATACACGTAATTGAATAGCAAAAGGAGGAGATCGGATAAAGGGATAGGTTCGTTTTAGGGGTTAATAAAGTCGACGGTAGAGGAGGAAGGTTGCCGCGAGGAGGATGGCTGCTGAAAGGTGAAGAGGGAGCCAGAGGACGCAAGTGATGCATACTAGGTACAGGAAGTAAAATTTCATCCAATGAATTAATTATAAACTATGCTCGACATCTCGCGCTCGGCTCAAGCAATTACCATGAATATGAAGCGCGCTCCATCGTGCTCTTGGGGGGTGGCGGTGACGGCAGCGGCTCACTTTCCGGACGATAATATCGGTAATTTCATTTACGAACCTGGCATTGTATCACGTTCCCCGATAACACACCGAACGCGCTTCTCAAAGGTGTAACGAGGCCCGAACACACCCAAAAACCCAGGCCAACGTGATCCTTACGGTTTTTTTTTCTGTTTTGATATGGTCGCTTCAGAAAATCGGCGCTTTTTCGGTAGTTTTGGAACTTTTATTGGGTACGTGTTTCGATAGCATTTTAAATTTCAACTTTTCCATGTTTAAACAGACTTTAAACTTTTTAGCCACTTGCAATCGGAGCTGTTCCAACTCTAATACCAACACATTTCTTCACTAGCCCCTCTTGTCCTTACAAAGACGTCGCTTGGCTATCCCTAACAAACTAAGTGAATGCCTCAATATTAGTAAGAACATCAACCAAGTCATACTGTAGGATCTTAGGAAAAATGAGGAATTCCGCGCCGGGAAACGAACCCGGGACCATCGAGGTTGTAGCTGATCAACTCTTACACATACCCACGGAACCCTCCCACTTTTCCTAATCTCCATACAGTATTTGGTCTGGGAGGTCCTGATCCCACACTCGGCCATCCTGCTCCGGCATTCGCCCTCGAATGTCCGTCGCAGCGCCATCGTCTTTTTGGCCTCAGCGCCATCAACGCAACTTGTCACCAACTTCGTCACTTTTCGGAAACACCATCCTACTGCCCTCTCTAACAGTTTTCCCTGGATGTGTCCCTTACTTCGCTTCGTCGTCCTTTCGCTCGCGTGCGACCGTCTTCGCAACGCTTGCTTACTCGTTCGTCGTCTGTCACCATGCGGGAATCGGTGTTCCCCCCATCCCGGACGAGCCCCCAAATGTAGGATCTTAGGAGAAATGAGGAATTCCGCGCCGGGAAACGAACCCGGGACCCTCGAGGTTGTAGCTGATCAACTTTTACAATACTATTTCTAAAATCCATCAATATCTATCACACTCTGTAATCAGGTCTATAATAGATGCCAACTGATCTTTCCACAATGCACTTCACTTTATTTCTAAGTATGAGGATCTATATTTTGTAATCACATGTTATAATTGTTGTGGTCGCTTATGACCTCGCTGTTGATGCGACCTTTATAAGTAAATAAACTAAAAAAGAAAAGAGATTTCTTGTGACGTAGAATATTTTCATTGTACACGATATATTTCATTTTGTGCATATGTACAGGGTGTCCCACGCAACTGGAACAGGCTGTCCTAAACGGTTGGGAATAGAATAAGATGTTATAAGTAAAAGTTAAATGGTATCAAATGGTGCATAATATGCAACTAATTTTATGCACTTTTGTGCATCGATGCGTCAGAGAAATGCAACAGCAGTTGTTTTGTTTTTAAATGGAAACCTATGTTTTTGACTGCACCAATCGATTCTTGTGCTCTACATAAAAGTACAAACGTACTTATGCCCTAACATTAATCGTTAGGAAGTTATGGTAGCTAAAAGTTACAAAAATTGTAAACACGTGCAAAATGTTTTTATCATTTTTGTTTTAGTTTGTGTTGTGTTGTGTGTTCTATGTTTATTGTATTTTGTATGTGATGCATGGTTTTTATGTTATTCTTTGTGGCGGCTACTTCCTATGCTCGTCAACAGAGGGACATTACGACAACACCTTTCCCGCTACTACCTGAATCTTCCTCTGTTTGTATATATACCGTCCTAAACTGTCCTTACGACATCCCGCGTCTAAGGCACGGGTCTGCTAGATAGCCTTACCGATGAGTCCTCTAGCGGGCCTAGGACGAAACGCTTCCTTCTCCTTTTTCCATCTTTTCATAATCCAAACCCGCCAAATCTTCTTTCCCTTTCAGGCACGGTTGACGAAGTTAGTGTTTATTTACATATTATGTTGCTTTTCAACAAAATTTTAATATTATGTTTCCTATAGATATTATGAGTGCATTTTTCATTTGTAAAATGCAATCAATTAAAATAGATAAACTGAAAAGAAAAAAAAAGGAAAAAGGGGACAAGGGATTTGAACCCAGGCGTTCCTAGTACCAACCTAGTACCTTACAACCACGCCGTTTGACATTTGACAATAACTTCAACTAACAGTGTACTGAAATCGTATAGTGAAATTTCAATTGTAAATATCTCAAAACTTATTGAGTATCTAACCGTATAATGCTATATTTTCATGAACAGGAGAACGAAATCTACCAATATGCAAAGTTTCGAGAAAATCTGAGACCCCATGACCGTGTCTTCTCCTTTCTATTCAAATTCTGTTCATGGAATATATCATCGAAAAAATTCAGTTTTAACATGAGGTTACAGAGGACTACAAGTGATTATTTTACACTAATTACCAAATGTTTGGCAATTTTTTCATAATACACGCCGTTTGGCACTGGACAATAGTCTACCATCCTGGGACGCCAACTATAAAATCAGTCTTCTGGATGCAAAATCCTCTGCTCAAAATGCCATTATAGATCTTTGGAATACCAACTGGATTAACGGCCCTCAAACCAAACTTCACAATATAAAATCTAATGTCTATGAAACTTTAAAAGATTCCGATTTTTCTAGGACAGACCAGGTCGCAATCACTCGCATTCGAACAGGACACTCAAGATATACCCATGACTTCCTTATAACCAAACAAAGCCCACCGGAGTGTAACACGTGTGGTGTGACCAACAGTATCCAACACATACTACTTGAATGTCCGAGCTTCTACTTGGAGCGATCCAGATTCTCTATTCAAAATGACCTCAAGTCGAATCTAAACGAAGATAACATCAAGAACGTCCTCAATAACATCCTCCTCTTCTTTAAAACCATCGACATATATAAATTATTATAAGCATATTTTATTTTCTTCCACCCAAGTTCCAATATTAACTTTAAACAGTTGCAAATTATTATACATACTATTCGTACTTTAACAAATTGTAATCTGTAAACCATGTGGTCGCTAATGACCTTGCTGTTAATGCGACCACATTAAAATAAAATATTACTAACTAACTAATATCTCCAACTGAAACTGTACTTAACGGGTATAATGAAATTTCAATTGTAAATATCTCAAAAGTTATTGAGTATCTGACCTTATAATGTTATATTTTCATAAACACGAGAACGAAATCTACCAATATGCAAAGTTTCGAGAAAATCTGAGACCCCATGACCGCGTCTTCTCCTTTTTATTCAAATTATTTTACACTAATTACCAAATGTTTGGCAATTTTTTCATAATAATACCCAACGAAATAAATTCAACAATTCCTCATGGCTGCAAATTTACAATCTCAATAATCGTAAATTAAAAATATCGGAACGCGTGATTTTGCCGCGTGAACCTAGTGAACCTAGTCTTAGGTGGCTCCAGCGTCAAACGAAAATTGGCAAATTAATGGGGTCGCCCGATCTTTTTCTGTGGACGAGTAATAAGTTTCTCTCGAGCGTAATCAAAGCTTCCTCGGGGTCGTCTTCGCGAGAGAGTGCACGCGGCCTCGTTATCGCCGGTACGAGAACAGAAGTTCGACGTTCTTTATTCGCCGGTGGCCGGTCGAACGAGCAAAGCGGTTCTTCGGGCGCGAGTTTTACCGGTAATTGCGTTAAGTGCGCCACCGGAAGCGGCCCTGATGCGGGCTAATAGTCCTCCTCTTTCCCTTAAACTCGGGGCTAAAGTTCCACGGGTGGGGGGGAGGGGGGCGGTATCGAATCCGGGGAACCTGTTATGTCTACATGTGTACATTCACGGTCAGAATTACGAGGCAAAAGCTGGAACGGCACTTTCCGAAAACGGTTATGTCCGACTAGGAACGACTCGAGTGGTCGCATAATTGGGGTATGCCCGGCGACGAGAACGACGTTGAATCCTGTTCTGCCGAGATCTCTCTTCTTGCCCTCATCTTTCCCTTATTCGACCTCCTCCACCCCCAGATGGAGTTCTTCTTGCAGCGTTTGCTCCACCCTGCTGGCCAGAAGTCGATTTCGTCAAAATCGTTACAGCAAAGAATCACCTGCTATCCGAAGAACATCGTTGGTCGGGAAATGCCTCGTTCCGATTGTTTTTCTCCTTAGGATGACATGATCGCTTCCAATTGGATTGGTAATCATGGTGTTTCTTGCGACAGCTAAGCTTTGATAGTGGACACCTTTTTTTGACGAATGCGACGAAATCGCAGAGCGAATGAATATAAATAATTAAATAAATAATAAATAATATAAATAATATAAATAATAAATAATAATAAATAATAAATATAAACAATAAATAATATAAATAATTAAATAAACCAAAATGACAGATAAAAAAATTGGTGTGTGCTTAGACCACATGGCCGAAGTGAAACTTCTTTCTTTCATTTTTTTTCGAATTTTTAATAACGCTTTTTGACATTTAATTTTCTATTATTCCATTATTGAAACAATTGGCTTATGATAGTTAAAATATGATATAAATATTCTTGATTCGGGAAATGCCTCATTCCGATTGTTTTTCCCCTTAGGATGACATGATCGCTTCCAATTGGATTGGTAATTATGGTGTTTCTTGCGACAGCTAAGCTTTGATAGTGGACACCTTTTTGTGACGAATGCGACGAAATCGCAGAGCGAATGAATATAAATGTAATAATTAATTAAACCAAAATGACAGATAAAAAAATTGGTGTGTGCTTAGACCACGTGGCCGAAGTGAAACTTCTTTCTTTCATTTTTTTCGAATTTTTATTAACACTTTATCACATTTAATTTTCTATGATTCTATTATTGTAACAATTAGCATATGATAGCTAAAATATGATATAAATATTCTTGATTCAATTTTGTCTAAATGTCTTGCAAATACTGCATCGAGAGTTGTTCCTGATCTTGTTGTCTCTTCATTAGGATTATTTACCATTTCCAATCTTAATTTACTTCTAAAAAATTCTATTAATAATGTTGAACAGTAGTCACGCCAAATGACAGATAAAACAATTGGTGTGTGCTTAGACCACATGGCCGAAGTGAAACTTCTTTCTTTCATTTTTTTTTCGAATTTTTATTAACGCTTTATGACATTTAATTTTCTATTATTCTATTATTGAAACAATTGGCTTATGATAGCTAAAATATGATATAAATATTCTTGATTCAATTTTGTCTAAATGTCTTGCAAATACTGCATCGAGAGTTGTTCCTGATCTTGTTGTCGCTTCACTAGGATTATTTACCATTTCCCATATTAATTTACTGTTTAAAAATTCTATTAATAATTTTGATTGTTCTGGTGCAAAGTTCCCGTTGAAATCTCCACTTAGCATCATGAGAATCTTATCATAATCTTTATTAACACTAGGTTTACGGAACAGTAAAAGTGACTATTTTACATTATTTTATAAAAATTACAAGAATATGTCTATCCAAATGTTAGCCATTGTTTTTGTAATCTATACCGACAATAAATAAATTTGTTAAATAATTTTACACGGGGGAATCTTTACAATCTCAATAATCGTAAATTTAAAATATTAGAACCCACCATTTTGACGGGTCTCGTAAACCTAGTGTTAAGCAATGCCGAACCCTCAACCGTAAATGCTAATAGAAGAGAATTTCGTTTCATCGTTTCATCGGTTTCACGCCTACCGCGCCTATGAAAGGCAAGAAAGAAATTAAATCTGGTCGAACCGAATAAATTGTAATCTAATAAAAGTATAATAGCATAGAAATGACAAAAACACAAAAATTCGAAGCGTGTTAATCTTGAAATGTGAAATCTATTATTTTTGCTAAACCTATCTACCCATGAAAACAGTTTCCCTGTAATCTGCGAAGAGAATTTACGCACCGTTTTAAACATTTCGGTAATAGAAAAAGGATTTAGACGGGTTTCGCAGGGAAATTTACGTGGCGCTATTGATTTTCGGATCCCAGGCGGACGTTTTAACGATTACTGTACAGTTCAGACTATAATACCGTTCAAATTATTGTGTCGAGCGGAAAGTTAACGATAAGATTGAAAGCGATTACGCGAATAACTTCTGTTCGATCCACTCGGCGGGAGCTAAGCGTAACGAGCCCGCCAATCAAACTAATACAATTTCTCGTACGTAAAATAAACCAGTGCAAAACAAACGTTTTACGAACGATGCCATAACTATCCCTGGAGCGTTTCAAACAAACGGAGATACCTATGAATCCGTAACCGGTCGAGAATTTCCTGGTTTTTTTACGCAGGTTATTGTTTAATCTAGCTCGTTGCTTTTCCTCCCGGTTTTTGATGAAATGTGTTTCCGAGGTTTATGGATCCTGTCGATAGCTCGGTGTATTTTTCCTAAAATCTTTAACGTCGCCATAGATCGCTTTCAAACGACCGAATATAAACCATGGAAATACGCTGTCTAGCTATTACGATCACTAGACTGCGGGCGCTTATGCGCTGATAAACGGGGAAGAAAACATATTGTTAATTGGTTTCGTTATTTTTATGTCATGCATCTTTCCTTGTTTTCTTTTGAATTTCGCGCCCATGGCGTTCTTGTGGCGGCGCTGTTCGCCTTCCACGGACCTAAAGGACTGAGCCTAATTCGGGGGGGGGGGGGTGAGTCAAAAGACGGAAGGGGTATCAACGTATCAACCACGGACTTAAGGATTGTGTATTATACTGCGGGGGTGAGGCGAAAGACGGAAGGGGTATCAACTTGTCGGCCATCTTGGATGGCGATCACTGTGGTGCGCTCTATAGGCAGTGTTGGGATATGGCGCAAGATTTCACGCGCATGCGCGGCGATTTCAGCCTCAGTAAAGCAAGATTCTCGATAAAATGGGGTACCTTGAGCACCCAGCAGAATTTTAAAAAACTGGTGTGATGTGATTCTGAAAAATGAATGTATAACATGTGTATTTGTGTATATTTTGTAACTCGTAGGACACGTCCTGAAGTCTTTTTGTCCGGAATAGATTGTTTCGATACTTTCCCGCCAATATAACTGTCTTAGGGCTCCACTACCTCGTCATCGTGATATTGATACGTTACTGTTTTGGCCGCGCATGCGCGAGAAAAGATTGACCATATCCCAACACTGTGCTGAAGGGAGATTCGGAGTGGACGTGGTGGGGATTGCCTCGCCAAGCAGGCGAAGAGGACAAGCAGCGACATGTGTTCTTTGAGCCAGCTATGATAACGGCGGATGCTGGTGGGGGACAGTGGGTGCTATGGTGGGGACGGTTTTATCTCAATTGAGACAAAAATTCCCATCCCTGCTGCATAACTTTTATACAAAGAAAAATGCATATTTAGCGTAGCTTGTAAAAAAAGTCTCGTGGTTGCTAGAACAAACTTACATATTTGGACAGTGAATACGTTAAAGAACTTTTATTAAATACTGTTTTGCGACTGCCATTAGAAACGCAACCCTTAGTACTTCCTGTACTTTCCGATAATAATATAACTAGACTCATCTTAATTTCATTTTATATTTAATTCGAAGCGTTACTCGCTGCTTCGTCAAGAAAAATTGCTTCGTAAAATTTCTTTTAAGCATTTGGAATCTCGTATGAGATTTATTTAGCTATGTATTATACATTTACAAAATAATCGGCGCTTAAGTCTTTTTGTCCTTTGTTCTTTGTTGTTTTTGTTTTTTGGTATAGTCATGTTCTCTTTTCTCTCTTTCTCCTCAACTTCTCCGACCACTCTTCGACATTTCTATCTTTCCTCGATTAAATCTAATAATGAAGCACGCGAGATGTGGCGTCTGTAGCATCGCACAAACAGTATCGGCGTCGCGACATAACACGAATCAAGATCACTATAAATAGTTTTTTAACGAGAGTCTTAATGCAGCCGGTGCAAGGTGACTCCGAGACAAAAGGTAGCTATTCTATCGATCGATAGATCCCAGGATTCATTCGAGCAAATTTAACGTTTCTGGAATAGGGAACGGCATCTGCAACTCGGTCAGAGTCTTTTGTCGGGCTCGGTTTTCCTTACCGCGGTGCTTTAATTTCCTGAACGAACGTCCTCGTAATTAAAAACATTTGCCAGCGGCGCCCCCGTCGCAGCATGGAAGCATTTTAAGAGAACCGAGGAAGATTTAGCGACGCTGCGCCTCCTATTTCAAGCTATATTTCCACTCTGCAATTTATTCTTCTCACGCGAGAGTTCATTTCCACATTTTTCCAAGAGATCTTACGATCACCGCCGCTGAGAGGCTTCAGCTGGACCGGCGATATCGATTTTCCGCTTGTCCTACGTGAGGAAACCTCGATGAGGTTCGTACAATATTGCTACCAACGTGGACAAGTGATGCAAGAAATATTCAAGTTATTGCTAGACAAATAATATAATAGAGCTTTATCTGGACAATAATGTAAAGCATCGTTACTAAAAATATGGTCCGGGCAATACAGGGTGGAAATTATAATGTCACCAAAAATTAATTTATTAATTACACGCAAAAATGTTTCAGGATGAAAGTTGTTCAGTACCGAGGAGGACATCACATCTGGTGGGACTTTTATTTCTCCCGGTGGACATTCCAAGGTGAGTTGAAGGTCAACTTTCTTTTTTTAAATGGAATGACAGGTATTTTTATCCACCATCAAATAGTGCGTTTTAAGATGAGTTCGGTAATTATTGCGAAAGGGTCACTATACTCTGATTTTGATAAAATTTAAATATGTTATGCAGCAACATATTTTGAACAACTTTTTCCTTTTTCAATGTAGGGGGGTCGCTTTTAGTTTTCGAGATATTCGCAAAAGAGCATATGTCCAGTTTCTTGACAGGTGAGGGCGCCGCCATATTGGTCTGTAGGGACAGTCGTGCGCGAATATCTCGCACGCGAATATCTCGAAAACTAAAAGCGACGCCCGTACATTGAAAAAGGGTAAAACTTGCGTTTAGGGTAGGATGCTCCGATGACCTTGACCTTGACATATGTTGTTGAGGACAACATTCTGAACAACTTTTGTCATTACAACTACCCGGTGCTCGGTCTAGTTTTCGAGATATTTGCAAAAAACTATTGCTAATATTGTAGACGGCCGGCCCTCTCCGCCCCCCCCCCCCCACAACCTAATCCAAACTAACTCTGACCGCATAATGTTCTCATATTGTATATATTTCGACATTTTAAACAACTTTTTCCTTTTTCAATATAGGGGGATCGCTTTTAGTTCTCTAGATATTCGCAAAAGAGCATATGTCCAGTTTCTTGACAGGTGAGGGCGCCGCCATATTGGTTTGTAGGGACGGTCGTGCGCGAATATCTCGAAAACTAAAAGCGACCCCCCTATATTGAAAAAGGAAAAAGTTGTTTAAAATGTCGAAATCTATAACATATTTAAATTTCATCAAGATCGGAGTATAGTGACCCTTTCGCAATAGTAACCATGAGTTCAATTATCTATGACTCAAGGTCATTCAAGGTCAAACTTTCAGGGAAATGCAGAAAGGATGTGATCGTTTTATTTGTACTTTAGTTCGCGCCTTCGAACTGTAACACGTTAACTGCCACGTCGGTCATATATGGGTGACACAAATATTTGTGTATCTTTCAAAATTAATATTGATCATAATACAGTTGCTTGACCCGAACGCCATTGGGATTTGTACGATCTAAAAGAATTGAAGTAGTAATCCCTGCGATGAACTTTAACTCTGCAATTTTTATTACAATCATTAAATTACTTTGATTATGTGGGATTTTTGGGGAATGATTGCTCGGCAGTCAACGTGTTAAAAATCCACGTTTCAGTGATAATATTGTACAATATAATCACTAAACTGCGTATCTTTATGTAAAATAAAAATTTTCGACCAAAATTTCAGCGAAATAGAAATTTATTTCCCCCATTAACATGTTTAATCGATAGGAAATAATATAACAGTATTTTTAAATGCTTCTAATGTTTCTACTATTTTATATTACACCTACTCATTGTTGTCACAAATGCATAAAATCCGCTGTCTAATAAAATCTCGATGATTCCGTACAAGTATTTGTACAGTAGATTCGGTTGCTCAAATCCGGTACGAAATGATCACGAGGAACTGTTCGATTTCCTCGGAACGGTTCGAGGTGTAGCCAGTCTCGCGTGAGAAATAATTTAAAACTATTGGGATTACTTGCTGGTTGGCACAATAGAGAGAGAGGAGATGCTCCAGAAAGCATTCAACCCGCTGGATGCCCGCCAACTCATCAGTAACTGCGGCAGGCGACATTAAATCAAAAAGTATGGTACCCTCCCAACTTAGGCCCGTAAAAAATCTCGCCCTGCTCGACTGTGCTCTGAATTTTAATTCACCATTGAATACCAATCTGTCCGCGGTGTCAAACAGTCGGCGAACAAGTTGCATTTCACTCGATTGCATACATCCTTTCTTCGTGGGAATTTATTTACTCGTTCCGCAGAACTTGATTAAAAACATTACCACCCATCTGAAATACGGAAATCAATTTCTTTACTTCGCAAAATTATATTAAAATAATTACATTCAGGGAGATCAAGATATTCTCACGTATTTTCATATCCGAAGACTAACTTTTTGTCTGGGACTGTAGAAGCAACAGATTTGCGCTTGAATAGTGCTATCTACGAGCAACGTTATCGCTAGATGGATTTTATGGATTTATGATAAAATTGAATAGTTTAACTGTCCTATAGTCGGACGATTTTTTAGAATTTAACCCATTGACTTCCACGCAAATTTAGCGCGTCTTGCCCTGGGCGCCACGGTTTTATTTTAAAGGAAACATGAAGTTTTACAAAATACAATAATATTAAGTTACTGATATAATATTGCAATGGCATTTACAGTATTTTTATTGAAAAAATAACAGTACGAGATAACTCGTAGCTGGCGTCACAAAATAAGACTTCTATGCTAGGTGCCACGTACGAGTTATCTCGTAGTTTGCAGCACCTACTACGAGATATCTCGTAGTTGGCAGTCAATGAGTTAAGAATGTTAATAAATTTTTTTTTAATAGTATTGAAATCAGTGGTGCCAGATCCACCGAAAACTGGGTTAATTTTCCTCTCTTCCTTTTCCCCTTCCACTATCCCATTCCACTTTTTTTTTACGTGGGGAAATGCATTACGCATACCCTGGGGGAGGGACAGGGTTATGTGGGACTCCCCCCCCCCGGGCCTAACTGGCCCAAGGGACTACCCACTAAGACCCCACGGTGACCTAACCTAAGCTACACAGGGGTGGACAGGTACTCGAGATCGAAAACTACTGGGGCGTCCCATTCCACTACCTGAGCACACTCCAACGTCCCCCACTAAGACCGTAGACTGGTCACGTGACGCGCCGCGCAACGTATCACATATTACTCTGGTCATCAGAGAGGTGGTAAACTGCATTCCCCTCGATTCAACCGTTCTGTCATCACTAGACAGCGGATGTTTATGCAAATGCATATGTCTATAGGAAATAGGTAAAATTTTGAGACCTGGACAAAAATTTGTTTTATCACTAGGGGAATCTAAAAATATAGTTTCTATTTTGCATACTTTGCATATTGCATATGTTTTGAATAAGTGGAAATTTATTGTATAAAATACATAAATTTTGCATACGTGCATATTTGGTTGAAAGTCTGTTAAGCAAGGACATACGAAATAGATAGAAGATAAACATAATAGATCTGTCTATTAGTAAACTTATAGCCAGGCATAATATTTCTAAAGATATCCTGTTATTCGTTTACATGAGTCGATCAGTGGTGCTAAGAGTGAAATCGTGCTTAAGAATTCAAATATTGAGAAGATGCCCAAGGTGAAAACTTGCAAACGTGTAATGATGTCCAACTGTATTGCAGCTTTAGAGGATAATTCTATTACTGCAGAGGGAGAAGACGTTTACTGTAAAAGCTATTCGAAACGTAAAAGATATACCCGTGCGATTGCGGACAAAAAAGTTAGATCCGAATGACATTATTTTCAGATTATAATAACGTTTTATAACATCTTAATTTATAGTCCGTTAAACATACATTTCATTTCTTTCAGATTAACCATAAACTTCGAGCTGTATTACAAAGAAATATCAACTACATTTGACATAGCAACTAGATGATATTTTGAAAGGTGCGAATGTCGAAGGAGCACAAGAAATCCTAGCACAGTATTAGTATAAATACAAATATGCCTCTATAACGTCGTGTGATATGGAGAGATCGTTTTCGGTGTATAAGTTAATTTTAACCGATAAGAGGCACAATTTTACAACCGATAATTTAGAAAAAACTATTGTAACATACTGTAATTTAAACTACAACACATAAATTATGTTGCATATATTTGACATTCATTTGACATATATTTTGCATGCATTTTGCATATGTCTTGCATATTTCGACATATTACAGCTGCATAAAGATCCGCTGTCTAGTCATCACTGATTAAAATTCGTGAAGCAAAATTAAGTTACATATTTATACTTATAATTTTGGAAATACTAGTTCACATTTAATCAAATTTAATCCGCAAGTGGATCGCCCTATATAAAATTCGCTGAAAATTTAAAAAATTACGAACAATAGAATTCATTTTTACGGATTCGTATGTAATCCGAGATTCAATTACAGAGGGATTCGTATTCCTCGTTGTCATATTGAAAAATTGCTTTGTTCTCCACCATTCGACTATTTTTCACTGGCTCGTATACAATCAACGATTCAATTTACAGAGGGATTTGTATTTTTATTAATTAGATTGAAATTTTGCTTCGCTGCCCATTAATTGGCGATATTTTGTGAGCCTGTGTGAAATCAGAGATTCAATTACAGAGTAATTTGTATTTTTGACCATTAGATAGGAATGTTGCTTCGCTGTCCATGAATTGGATAGTTTTCAATCGTTCCTGTACGATTTGAAACTGCATCCGCGGAGGGATTTCATTTGACATTTCACAGAAATGACGTCAGCAAATCTTTCGCCTATGCACAGGTATATTTTTGTATTAAAATTTAAACGAAAAGTAAAATGGAAAACACGATGAAATTACCTCCGCGTTTAACGTGTTAAGAACCATGAGATGACCTTGGCATGACCTTGACCAATAGATGATAAAAAGATTAGGTTTTGTCAGAGCGACATTCTACACAATAAAATGGCGATAACAGTGTCGCAACATTTTTGTCCTATCACCCGTCGTTATCGTGAATTTTATGCTAAGACTTTTCTAACACATTTCTAGCAGATCTAACACATTTCCAATCTTGACGCCATAGTCTAACGTGTGATGGCTTCTGTAGGGTTATTTTTATTATATTTTCATGAGGTTGGTATTATTCGGGTAACAAGATTAAGGTTGCTATGAGAGGGGAGAGAGGTGCGTCTGTGTGTGTGAGTCCAAGCGAGAGTGTGTAAAGAGAAGTACGAGGAAAGAAGTGTATTACATATTTTATTAAATATATAGTTGTTTAGTTACAACAGTGAGTAACTTTGTAACAGACCTTGTCTGTTACGAAGCCATACCCGCACCGCACCGCTAGTCACGCGCGCCGCCACCAGATGGCCACGGCGCGTATCGGGATTCTCGCCGCTAGAGAGGAACCGTCGCGTACATATAACCCAGTGCACGGATTCGTTAATCAACTGGCATCCGGACCGCTCTGAGAAATCGACCTGTATCGCCTAACCGTACCTTTTATCTTACCTGTCCTCTGACCTCATCAATACATTCCGAAATATGCACAGTGCAACCCGAAGAATACCGTCACCGAAGGAGTTCCGCCGTAAGTCTCCCCGCACCACACCTCACCATCCTAGCACGAACAGGGGGTAACCTGTTCCCCTCCGCACCGAGTAGGGAGTACCCTGTTCCCCTCCGCACCGAGCAGGGAGTACCCTGCTCGTCTACTCTCCAAACACCGTTCCGAGCGGGGCGTCCCCTGCTCGCCGACCACCGCGACTCCGCGTTTTCCACCAGGTCCGCACCGACCCTCCGCGACGCGAACACCGATACCGCGAACGGCAGCTTGTTTTGTAACATAAACCAGCACGTGTCTTCATTTTCACCGCACCTTAAACTCACCACTCCACGCCGACCGTTCTCCTCGCCGTGAACCCTGGCTCGGCGAGCTACTCGGCAACGAGGAGAATCGTCGTCGAGACCGCACTAGCATCAACGAGTAACCGAACCGTTACAAGTTATTCAACATACTTAACCCCTTGCACTATAATAACGAGTCAGACTCGTGATAAAAATTTCGAACAATATCTACTAAACATGTAAATTATTAATTTCCTATGAAGCGAAATAAAATTTTATTTTGTTGCTGTCGATATATAGCCATTGGGGAATATACAAGCATATAATAAATTTAGGTATACTTTCGATTCTAAGAAATGATGGACGACAATCGAGTTCTAATCACTGTAACCGTAAAATAAATCATAGTGCAAGGGGTTAAACCACCCATTCCTGCAACAGTTTCGGCGACCACAGGTTCGATCAGTGGTACAAAAATAGCAGTTTTGCGAATTAAAAAACTCGACCCAGATGTGGATCATTCTCAAATATAAATTCCACTTATATTGTTTCCTATTGTAGCAAGTATGCAAAAGATCTTTCTTTTTTGAAATTACCACATAATATGTTACATTGAATGTTTACTACAGTTAAATTATATTACAGACGGAAAAAAAATCTCACTCTTGAGAATGATCCACATCTGGGTCGAATCGTCGAGTTTTTTAATTTGCAAAACTGCTGTTTTTCTATCACTGATTGAACCTGTGCGCCGGAACCATCACGCATTAGTCTAAAATTTCGATCGAAAAACACATCAAATTTATTTGATGCCATAGGTTTGCCAAGGCTTCAAAATAGGGATTTGTATTTTCGGTTGCTGCCCGTTTAGCGGGGGTTTGCATTTTTCTATAAAAATTGTAAAGGCTGGGCGTACTTTACGGCCCATTCGCGACACGCCACTGAAGGATACAAATGCCTTAGGCCATTAAACCGTATACACATGCGGAAGAGTGTATAGCCGGTAGAGTGTATACGCGTGTACGCCAGGCGTAATGGCTTCATAGATTACTCGCAACCAAATGGAGCAAATTCGCGTGTCTTTTTCCAAAGCAAGGGACAAGATGGGAACCGTATCAGAGATTCATTCAGCGGAGGGGAAGCCTGCTTTCGTCCTTTTTAAACATCATGACACGCGCGCCGACCTTAACGATACAAAAAAAAAAATACCGCGGTCCCAAGGTAATTTTTTTTTACGAGATTTCGATGTGCCGCTGATGGTCTTTTAAACGGGACAATTTTCATCGTAACACGCCTGAAAATGGACGAACAAATGCAAATATGGCGATACAGTTGAAACTCAAATGATGTTCGGACGAAAAGAAGATTTAACACTAGGTTTACGGAGCACTAAAATTGATTATCTTACATTGCTTTATAAGAATAATAAAATTGTATTTACTTAGATCTTCAGCGATTTTTATTGTAATATGTACACAAAAAAATAAATCTATTTAATAATTCCTCACGAATGCCTCCTTACACTCTTAATAATCGTAAATTAAAAATTTTTGAATCCGTCATTTTGACGGGCTCCGTAAATCTAATGTTAAAAAGCAGGTAAAAGGTTTCGTCTTTAACGAGCAAAATAACGTTGTCATCTTCTTGGAATTCTTATCTTCTTAACACTAGGTTTACAGAGCACTAAAATTGATTATTTTACATTGCTTTATGAAAATAATAAAACTGTATTTACTTAGATCTCCCGCGATTTTTATTGTAATATGTACACAAAAAAATAAATCTATTTAATAATTCCTCACGAATGCCTCCTTACACTCTTAATAATCGTAAATTAAAAATTTTTGAATCCGTCATTTTGACGGGCTCCGTAAATCTAGTGTTAAAAAGCAACTAAAAGGTTTCGTCTTTAACGAACAAAATAACGTTGTCATCTTCTTGGAATTCTTCTCATACTTACTCTTCTTAATGACGTACAAAGACGTCATGGGATACTTTATGCCATTTTGCACATTGAAGTGAATAATATTTTTATTACCGACATCGGTTGCTTTTGACTTATTTCATGATAGCCATAGGTAGATTCGTTCAAATCTTTGCTTATTAATTTTTCCAACTATATAAACTTATTTCTTTGAGATCAACGATCACTTTTTATTGGACTTTGGGTAAAACCATTTTAATTCGGAAATTAAAGCCCTGAAAATTCGGATTTGGGTAAAACTTTTTTCATTCTGGGTCAAAATGGACCGCAGATCTGAAGTGGCAGGTTTTTCGAATTATGAAAAGATGGAAAAAGGAGAAGGAAGCGTTTCGTCCTAGACTCGCTAGACGACTCGTCGGTAAGGCTATCTAGCGGACCTGCGCCTTAGACGCGGGACGTCGTAAGGACAGGTTAGGACGGTATACAGGGTGGAGCATTTATCCTGGCCACCTGGAATATCTCAAAAACTAAATTCCGGAGAAAAAAATGTTTCAAATAAAAAGTTTAAGTCAAGGAGGGGTTGATGCAGCAGCAGTCATATCCATTTGTAATTTTCATCATGTTTCCAAGGTCATTCCAAGGTCAACTTTATTTTTTCAAATGGAAATATATATTTTTTATTACAGATTCTTAATCCACGACTTGAAACAGATAACTTTCATTTGAAACGTTTTTATCTCCGCCGATTATTTTGTATGATATTGAATTTTCAAAGAAAAAATACACAATATCGTTTGATCGGAGAAAATCATTTTATTTATGATAAATGAAATTAATACCCAATTAAAATAGTGTCAAATAAACACGTAATCTAAATGAATAATTAAATAATAGCTAAATATTGAAACAGGCAAAACAATTAGATAAAACTTAGCAAATAAATCCAACGCTGAGCGTACATAACCTGTTCTTTACGCGCAGGGATACATCAGTTTTTTACCGTCTTTTCTTTGGAATAAGATTACACATTCTCTCGCATGCAATGCAAATAACATTAGAATGTTACTGAATACTTGTTAAATTGATTTTCCTGTAATTAAGTTGCAATTCTCCTGTATTATTATTAATCAATATTATACAAAATAATCGTCGAAGAAAAAAACGTTTCAAATAAAAGTTACTTGTTTCGAGTCGTAGATTAACAATCTATAATGAAAAATATATATTTCTATTTGAAAAAATAAAGTTGACCTTGGAATGACCTTGAAAACATAATGAAAATTAAAAATGGATATAACTGCTGCATCAGTCCCACTTTGTCTTAAACTTTTTATTCGAAACATTTTTTTCTCCGGAATTTAGTTTTCGAGATATTCCAGGTGGCCAGGATAAATGCCCCATCCTGTATATATAAACACAGGAAGATTCAGGCAGTAGCGGGAAAGGTGTTGTCGCACAGTCCATCTATCGGTGAGTACAGGAGGTAGCCGCCACAGACCCTCCATTCGAGGAGTGACATATTATGGGGGCCGGAAAGTAATGTCGTTTCTGCGCATGTCACTATTTGATTGTCATTCGTCAGCTCATCGTGTACATCAACGTCGTGGCGAAGACATTCTGAGGTTATAGGACTTGTTTAGTTGCAAATAATTAAATTAAAAATTTTTTTTTAGAATTTTGAGTGAAATGGCCAGCCAAATACCAGAAGAGGTACATATCCGGCATTGCATGCTTTTTGAGTTTCGCAAGGGTAGTAACGCAACAGTTGCTACCAAAAACATTTGCGATGTTTATCCAAATGCATTAGACGTTCGTAAATGCCAAAGGTGGTTTTCCAAGTTCGAATCCGGTAATTTTGATCTTTCCGACTCGTATCGATCAGGAAGACCAACGACGTTAGACAATGACGTGTTAAGGGCGGAAGCGGAAGCAAATCCGTGTCGGACGATCGAGGAATTGTCAAACGGTCTTAACCAACCTTGGTCGACCATCCAAGAACATTTGCAGCAGATTGGGAAAGTAAGCAGAGCAGGTGTTTGGGTCCCGCATAATCTGTCCGAAGAGAACAAAGCTAACCGATCCACCACATGCAACTTATTGCTGGAACTTACTCTGGAAAAAATTAATGAATTGGGGTGGAAGGTACTGCCTCACCCACCATACTCGCCCGATGTTGCACCATCGGATTTCCATTTATTCCGATCGCTTCAACACTGTCTAAGTGGCAAAAGATTTGCAAATTTGGATGATATCCAAAATGCCATCTCTATATATTTTGCTCAAAAACCGATTGATTTTTATCGATCCGGCATTGGAAATTTGTACACTAGATGGCAAAAGGTTGTTGATAATGATGGTGATTATATCATTGATTAGAAATAAAAACTCGTTAAAAATTTACGTGTTTGAATTTAAAATGTAAGAAAACGACATTATTTTCCGGTCTCCCTAATACTACTCAATTTAAATGTACTAAGTGCCCGGATACGTATCGCAAACGTAAGTGTACTTTTGAAACACAACAGTAATGGAGCCGATTGGTCTAACAGCTGTTGATAATGAGGGTGATTATATCATTGATTAGAAATAAAAACTCGTTAAAAATTTAGGTGTTTGAATATAATGTAAGAAAACAACATTATTTTCCGGTCTCCCTAATACTACTCAATTTAAATGTACTAAGTGCCCGGATACGTATCGCAAACGTAAGTGTACTTTTGAAACACAACAGTAATGGAGCCGATTGGTCTAACAGCTGGCTCTGGAATGGCTCGCAACCAAGCAAACAAGTAAGCATCAGCTATTTTTAGGGTTCAGGAGTAGCGTTTATGGGCTGTTAGGCGAATAGGCATGGTATTTCTCTCCGAACGATAGTATGGAAGCATAGCATTGAAATCGATCTATGGCGCGGCCTATTCGCCGAAGCAAAGCGAGTGTGCTTCGCGTCTTCCGCGAGCGTCCTAACACGAAAGGTGCAATTACAGGGAGATATTCCGCGCGCCTAAACGTGCTAAACGGGCTAAACGGGCGTAACGGGTTAAACGGTGACTGCTATACAGGAGCAGCCGCCTAGAAAGATCGCGGAGAAGCGTGGCGGCCGACAACCTATGCAAACGATACGAAGCACGAGGGCGCGACCTGCCTAATTCCGTACAGGACCTAGAACCTGGGACATGGAACATGAAACATGGGACCTGAAAACATGGGACGTGAAACGTGCGGGTACACGGTGACTGCTCGCCTCTAAAATATTCATACTTCCGGGTGCGCTTTCGTTTTAGGGCTCGGTTGGTCTTTCCGTAACCTTGCTCTCCTTTCCATTTCTCTTCCCTTCAAGGGCCTCTGCATTTCCTACAGCCTCTTCTTAGACTACAGGCTCTTCTTCTACCAGCTAAGAGCATTCTTCTCATTCGGTTATAGATTGTAGCTGCATCGGTGTTAACGTGATTCGTTCGTTCTGAAACGAAATCTGCTACTCACCTCATCTGCCAGGATCTTGACAGACATAAGAATGAATGTTTGCGCCAGAGCGCCTCCTGGAAGTTAGCCCCCCACTTGTTGAAAAAAATATTAGGAGGTTGAATAAGTTCTCGCTGTTTTTTTTTTTATGAAATGAATGCTTTATTTTTAAAAATTGGTAAAAAATATGTTCTTGAAAGTATTGTCTCTCGCTAGCCATTACTTTTCCCCATCTTTCTGGCAGCATAGTAATTCCATGTCGGAAAAACGACACGTCTTTTGAGCAGGGATTCATACCGGTATACAAAATACCGGTATTACCTCCATAGCCTTCATAGAAACCGAAATACCGAAATACCGGTATAACGCGATACCGGTAAATGGAAATACCGGTATATTTCAAGACCTCATACCGATATTATACCGGTATTTTCCGGTATTTTCCGATAAATCGTCGCAAACGCTACCGGAAGACTCTATGTATTCGGCGAACGAAATTCCTCGCATTCTTTCTAGGGTGCTTCGCGGTGTTACGAATTACTTTTGTTGCTTGTTATTCGAGACGGAAGAAGATGACAGGTCCGCGCGAAAGATATATAATATAACAAATTTAACGATATATTGGGACAGGAGCGAATGGTTCGAGCCGTTTCTTCGGACGGCATCCATTCGAGTTACGAACGTCGACGATGATTAATGATCTACTTGTACTACTTGCTGCGAGCCTGCTCCCGTAAAACCGACTTAGCGGCGCACGGAGCTCTTGTTAAGTATCGACGCAACGTTGTTCACAATCTTCTCGGCGTAGATTAATGTCCACGCCGATATCTTAAAACTACGATTATTAATGTTCTGCTCGCTTCGAAAACGAACAATACAAGTTTTACAGTACCGGGTATTTACGAGGGCTCGGAAACCAATCGGTGTGAGTGCAAGGTCTGCTTATCGAGATGGCCCGGTCGTTTAAACCATAGTCGTCTAGTTTTATTTTTGGTTACTTACTTTCATTTATTTGCATGCTATCTGCTAATTGTTGGTTTTAGGGATGCAAGGTAACTTGTAAAAAAATACAAGTGACCTTGAAAAAACGATTAAAAAATTACAATTTATAAAAAACGATTCTTCCATCTGATTCGTCTTTTGAAACCATTTAGATTACGTTAGAAACATTTTTTGCATTTTCAGAGGTAGAAGAGATATTTAGGTGTCCTGTTTTAGACGTAACACCCTGTATATATATGGAAGAAATGGAAGAAACAATTTGAATATGTTACCGCTATATATATATATATATATATATATATATATATATATATATATATATATATATATATATATATAACCGTATATATATAACGGTAACATATTCAAATTGTTTCTTCCATTTCTTCCATTTCTGACCTTGCACGACCTTGAAGGTCATTGTGAAGTAGATGGATGAATTCGTCTTGAAACAAAAATTGGAGGTCACCTTCGTTTATATCGAAATAATGTAAATACAACAAAAATGCATATGTCAATTTGTTGCGTATAAAAAACAGAATTACTTTTTCCTCTATCATTTTTTTCTAATATTTACTATTTACAAAAAAAATGCTGCCTAGTAATAGCCTGAACACCCTGTATATGAACTGCTATAAACGTATGTTATTGTTTCTCATCCAAATGCCAATATTAACCTTAACCTGTTACAAACTATTATAAATGTTAAATATGTTATAACAAATTGTAAATTGTAAACCATGTGGTCAATAATGGCCTCGCTGTTAATGCGACCACATTAAAATAAACTGCAAATAAATAGATAAATAGATAAATAAATAAATAAATAGGTAAATAGATAGATAAATAGATAAATAGATAAATAGGTAAATAAATAGATAAATTGATAAATTGATAAATAGATAAATAGGTAAATAGATAAATAGATAAATAGATAAATAGACAAATAGATAAATTGATCAATAAATAGGTACATAGGTAAATAAGTAGATAAATAGATAAATTGATAAATAGATAAATCGGTAAATAGATAAATAGATAAATAGATAAATAGATAAATAGATAAATAGGTAAATAGGTAAATAGGTAAATAGATAAATAGATAAATAAATATATAGATAAATAGATAAATAGATAAATTGATAAATAGATAAATCGGTAAATAGATAAATAGATAAATAGATAAATAGATAAATAGATAAATAGGTAAATAGGTAAATAGGTAAATAGATAAATAGATAAATAAATATATAGATAAATAGATAAATAGATAAATAGATAAATAGATAAATGGGTAAATAGATAAATAGATAAATAGATAAATAGATAAATGGGTAAATAGATAAATAAATAAATAGATAATTAGATAAATAGATGAATAGATAAATAAATAAATAAGATGAACACTGTCCAACGCAATTCCGCGAAACTGGAACCATTTTCTTTGGCATTTTACGCATCCCAATACACAATTCACATACTCGCGCGTGCCTATTCGAAACTCCTCGCATGGTCCGGACGAGAATGCGCTAAACAACAAGATCGGAATCGACGACCACGGCGGGTAATTAGAATCGATGAAAATCAATATAGCTCAGGCCATAGAAAACACCGGACAGCCCGGGAAATTTTATACGCGGCGAATTTACGTACCGGTATGAAAACGAACGGCGATGCCCGAAAATGCTCACCAACACCATCGAGCACCACCAGCTGGTTTCGTTGTATTTATCGAAAAGCAAACATCATGACGCTCGGTGTCGCGATGCTCGCGCTCAGGCGCTCTTTCTTCTCGCGGCACGTTTTGAACTATGTAACGATCGGCGGAGTATTTTCTGCTCGGCAGAGCCCGCGGTTCACCTTGCAATAAGAGCACGCCAGCCCCATCCGCCGCTTCGAGTTATGTGTATGCCTGACTTTTGGGACGTATTCGGGACGTATGTTTGCCAACACATTACACGTAGCTCGGCGAGGCACAACTATAAACGCCGAATCACGCTTGCCTTTTCTGTTTTTCTCTCTCTCTCCCACCACCACCACTACCACCTCCCATCTCATGTTTCTGTGTATATTCCGTGTTATTTGTACGGGGCTCATGCGCTCGCCGTGACGTGCATATTGTATTTGTACACAATGTATATACAATCTCGCCGTAATGTCGATAGGTGTGTACATACGATCACAGGCATTGATGTTCGTCGAACACTCTTAACCTTCATCCGTCCCTTGTGTCACTTTCATACAGGAATGTGAATTTACACAGAATTTACAAGTTGCGACAGCTGGAAAAAAGTAGTTTTTATTGAACGCCGATTTACAATGTGCGAAAAAACACAATATGGAATAACAAACCTAAAAAATATGCTACAAGAGGAAAATTTAAATACTAGCATTCCTGAAGGATATTGGATTTTGTTATCTAATTTGAAACAAATACACTGCGGTCAATAATAACCTGAGAAGGAATGTGTGACCCAAAAAATTGCATTAAAAGAAAAGGAAAATGTGAAAAATCATATTTCTAAATGTACAGAAACTTCATTTTTATTATATTTAGTAAAAGAGTCTGGAAAGTTAATCGTCTACTGTCAGTTTGACACAAAGGGACACATTTAGTTAACGAAATGAGGGACGGATGAGGGTTAAAAAGATAATAATTGTAATGTATGGATTCATATATCTTTTGATGCCTGAAATTTTCGGTATGTATATAATTGACACCAATCTGCAAAACATTCTTTAAATTTTCAAAATAGGCACGTATAAGAAAGTTGTGTAAAACAACTTTTATTTATTTTGTGTGCAATCCGAGATAATTGCAATGATCTAAAAATAATTTTCCAAAAACCCTGGTCGCACATTTGCCTTCGCTTTCTACTATTTTAGAAATTCAATTTGGTAATGTTGGATTATGGGTATAAAATAACGTACACCCTCTTTAAATATAAAATAGAATTTATTCTATATAATACTTTAGAAGACACGTTCTGAGGCACGTCTTTACTCTTCAACGAAATATTCTAGAGTGAGGACCGCTCTGGAAAAAGTAAACGATCGACCGAGAGTCGAGGGTCCCATAACGCGGGCAGCACAGATACAATGTATCAATTATTTGTATAGGCGCTCGAAAGTCAAGCGATCGAATGCGCCCACTAAATACAGAAGATTATTTTTGCTTCGTGAATAAATTCCAACAGGTAAGGATTTATACGTAGTTTCATGCAATCTACCATAATAGCTTGTTCTAATTGTCGAATATTATCATAGTGCCCTCCTCAATAATTTTCAATAACATTTCTATCCGGGGAATGTACTAACCATGGAAAAAACGAATATGTTCGTTGCTTCAAAATATTGTTTGACATCTATAGTCAACGTGTGCATATAAATGCAATAACTTGACTGTAGATATGTATGCAAAATAAAAATTGCAAAAGACTAGGGCTAAGTAAATATTCGTTTCTTCCTCTAATAATTTGAATGAGTTGATATAGATTACGAGTTTTATACATTTATAATAAAAATGAGCTGTTGTAATTTAAAATAGCATGTAATTTAGAATTTAAAATTATAATTTAAAATAGCATGTAATTTAAAATTCAAAATTGTAATTTAAAATAGCATGTAACTTAAAATTCAAAATTGTAATTTAAAATAGCATGTAATTTAAAATAGCATACGATCTAAGAGAACGTATTATGCTAAGAATGTAATACTAATGTATTATTGCTAATTTATTCAGGTTATTAAAGACAGAAGGTCTCTGTTTCTCGAAATTGATCAAGTCAAATTTTATTTTGCATAATAATCCGCTGTATAATAATAACACATTGATGCTTCGAAATTCCGTTCATCTTTTCACTGATTTATTTTTCACCTACCCATTTTTGTTAAAAACGCATAAAATTTCCAGTGTACCCAACGATAGTATATTGTTGCTCCGAAATTCTGTCAATCTTTTCACTGTATTAATTTTTCACCTAGCCAATTTTGTTAAAAACGCGTAAAATTCCCAATGTACCTAATAACAGCACATTGTTGCTTCGAAATTATGTTAGTCTTTTAACTGTTTTATTTTTCACCTAGTCATTTTAGTTAAAAACGCATAAAATTCGCAGTTTCCCTAATGATATAATATTGTTGCTTCGAAATTCTGTTCATCTTTTCACTGGTTTATTTTTCACCTACCCATTTTTGTTAAAAACGCATAAAATTTCCAGTGTACCCAACGATAGTATATTGTTGCTCCGAAATTCTGTCAATCTTTTCACTGTATTAATTTTTCACCTAGTCAATTTTGTTAAAAACGCGTAAAATTCCCAATGTACCTAATGATAGCACATTGTTGCTTCGAAATTATGTTAGTCTTTTAACTGTATTAATTTTTCACCTAGTCAATTTTGTTAAAAACGCATAAAATTCCCAGTGTACCCAATGATAGTATATTGTTGTTTCGAAATTCTGTTAATCTTTCCACTGTATTAATTTTTCACCTAGTAATTTTTGTTAAAAACGCATAAAATTCCCAATGTACCTATTGATAGCACATTGTTGCTTCGAAATTCTGTTAGTCTTTTAACTGTTTTATTTTTCACCTAGTCATTTTAGTTAAAAACGCATAAAATTCGCAGTTTCCCTAATGATATAATATTGTTGCTTCGAAATTCTGTTCATCTTTTCACTGGTTTATTTTTCACCTACCCATTTTTGTTAAAAACGCATAAAATACCCAATGTACCTAATGATAGCACATTGCTTCGAAATTCCGTTCATCTTTTCACTGGTTTATTTCTCACCTACCCATTTTTGCTAAAAACGCATGAAATTCGTAGTGTAATGATAAAATATTGATGCTTTGAAATCCTTTCACCGTTTGATATTTCATAAAGCCATATTTGTTATAATCGCATAAAATCCGAAGTCTAGATATAACTTTTGGGATTGGTGTGCCTTTCAATTTCGTCCACCAGTGTACAGACTGGTATCGCGCAACGCTACACGAAATTACGTGGAGAAACGCTCGGGCAAATTAACGTTATTTAGCGGGGAACGCGATCATTGGCTCGCGAACACTCCAAAGAATGTTCCCGCCCCTCCTCAACCCTTTCGTTCCCTCAACCCTCCGGGCACGGCCCGGTCCGCGCTTTATTAAATTCACCGCTGTGCTCCAAGAAGCGGGCGCGCCTCGCTCGAGCAAGATCTGCTAATACGGAAGAAGTAACATTAAAAACACCGTGTTGCGCCTTAATGCAGCCTTTACGCGGCTCGCATAACTGCCGGCCGGCACGTGAACCGTCGTCAGGCTAAAAATAAAGGGCTCTCCGGATCGTAAAGTGTTCTGTACACTATACAGAATGTTCAAGCTAGCCCAGCCTACTATCCAGCGTTTTCTCTCGCGTCGCGATAAGTACACGGAAAAAATGAACGGGGGATAAACTTGCGCCGGTTTTTGTTCACAACCTAACGGGCTATGGAAATTTTCCACGATCATTGTGCTTTTCTTTTTTATTTTTTTTTTTTAGAGAAGCCCTTAGATCTTTTAAACGATACGCTGCTTTTCAGACTTTTTATTTCCCCTAAGCTGCGCGTTAATCTTTGTACTCTCGTCGAAAGTAGTGGTATAAAACGTCTTGGAATAATATGTTGGATTATTTGCATTAATACGTCTGCTAAGATGGAAAAATGAATCTCGTTATATTTGAGAATCACTAGCTAGAGTGATACAATAGACCAGATGTCATCAGGCACATAGGCCTGTGACTGTTTATGGCTGGGCTCTCGGGGTAGAGTCAAGATGCAACCAGTGTTGGGATGCGGTGCATAATTTCTCGCGCATGCGCGGCCAAAACAGTTACGTATCTATATCACGATGACGAGGTAGTGGAGCCCTAAGACAGTTATATTGGCGGGAAAGTATATTGCTCTATAATAATGACAAGATTTCATCTACAGTATTTCATCGGTAATTGTCCCAAATGTCTCCGACATAATTGTCCCTGAGATATCCCCACTAGTGCGGGGTGTACCCCCTTGAGGGGCCGTGAAGATCGGGTGGGCTCGGTCGCCGAGAAATATGACACCATGCGGCTCGGGTATATCGGTGAGACCATACTAATCCGAATTTTCAACTTCTTTATTATTCATTATTTTTTTATGGGACTTCGATGACCATATTCGTGGCATTTTTCTAATAAAAATATGATATAATTCCGATGATATTTCGTCGGGTTACTGCCAAAACAAGGTAACTCCATAATTTGAACTTTTGAGAAATCGTCGTTTGAAAATTTAAATTGAAATGAAAAATCGTCAGAGCTTCAAACTGATTTATTGATTGAAAAAAATCAAAGTAAGTAACAAAACAAACGAAAAATTCTAGTTTTGTCAGTATGTTTTTCGAACATTTTTTAATCTAATGGAGTGCTTAACTCCGAATTGAGTAAAAGTGGAGTTAGCTTGTTTTGGCAGTAACCCGACGATTTACTTGTGTAATAGACAATTAAAGTTTCGGGCGCGAGAAAGGCCGCCGACTGCGACTCTCCGCGTCTCTTTCTTTCCCATAAACAAACATTCCTCGCGCCCGAAACTTTAATCGTCGATTACACAAGTAAATATCATCGGAATTATATCATATTTGGTATCATTTTTATTAGAAAAATGCCACAAATATGGTCACCGAAGTCCCATAAAAAAATAATGATCAATAAAGAAGTTGGAAATTCGGATTAGGTATGTTTACATTTCTCGGTGACCGAGGCCTCTCGAGCTCGGCTGTCCTTCTCTACGTTCGGCAAACCTCAAACAATGATATCCCTCGCGCATAATTGTCCCTCCGCAGACCCGTGTTGTGGACAATTATCGATGAAATACTGTATTCAGAATTCATGCCATTTGTATTGCAGTGATTTTGACTGGTCCGGTAGTTCTAGTGGTAATCTAGTCGGAATCGACACGAAGTTGTGTGTGTGCGCAACACTTGGAGAATCCTCGAGGGGCTCGTGGAGGGTAGAGGGCGGTTCAAACCGCGATAAGGGTCGCTATTATGGTCCGATGTATTTACGGAGGTGGGAAGGTAAGTTTTATTTGCAGCCGCCGCGCCGCGCCGCGTCAGCACACATTTGGGTTTGTGCACGGTCCGTTTTCACCTAGCCGGTCGCGCACCCTTGGCTGCCGGATCCCCGGGAAAATTGGCCTGAGAAAAAACTCGGGAAAAGATATTTCTCCAGACTAGCGCGGCGCGGCGGGTCCGCGTCCGTTGACTTTGTAATTTAGCCTGTGCTCTCTCTCACACACACACACACATACTCCCTCCCTCCTCCTTTCTCTCAACGTGTGTGACCGAAGCAAGCATTCGTTTCGCACACGGGGTTTGTTGATGGCGTCGTCGACGAATACCAGCGAACCCCGGTGTCCTTTATGCGTGTCACGTCGCCTTCACCCGAAATTTCATCGCTCCCGTTTCATCGTTCCACGGATTTCTGCTCCTTCGCTCGCGCACCACCACCAGGATTTCAGGGACAGTTGCGAACCAACTGGGTCACTTTGGACCCTGCAGACATTTTTCGTTACCTCTCTCTCTCTCTCTCTCTCTCTCTCTCTCTCTCTCTCTCTCTCTCTCTCTCTCTCTCTCTCTCTCTCTCTCTCTGTTTAGTCGTGTAGTTTCTCAATTGAACTGAGCCATGCAGCGTGTGCAAGCGATACTCTTGTGCGTATCTACTTGTACTTTCGGTACTGACGTTGTCAGCACCAAAAGATATACAGGGTGGCCCACATAACTCTGAACAGCTCGATATCTCGAAAACTATGCCATCGATTTTAAAGTTCTTAGTCTTAAATTGCATGGAACTGAAAGGCCTTTCTGACTACATAAACGTGAAATGGCCTCCCTTCCCCTTTAACGGGGGAGGGGAGGTACCTTTCTAATTTTAAATGGAACCCCCTATAAAATGTTACATATTTAGATTCTACCGGAAAAAACAAGTCAATTTTGTCTGAAACATTTTTTTGTCAGATACTTCCATGATGAGATATAACAGTTTGAAGTTTCGAGTTGTAGGTACTTGAAGCTCTCGGAAATAGCGTTATGGAATTATACGCGCTTGAGTCCATTGCTTATTCATGAAGAAACACAAACAATAATATTTACAATTTTTGAGTTTGACTCACTTATCTATGAAAACGTTTTCAGTTTAGAGCTGTTATTCGAGCAGTAACATTGTGATTATCGCTACTTTTGACACAGAAGTGAATATGTTATTAACGTTAGGTGAATGCCAAAAAAATTATCTGCGTGCAGCAGTGATGTTTTTTGAACGTTATGGGATCAAAAAATGTCATGCAACATTTCATAATTGAGAAAAGCGGCTTCGCGAGCACGGTGAATTGTGTAAAAAAAAACTCGCAATAAACCTAAAGCTGTCGCTAATGAAAATAATAGTGCCAGTATTCTTGCTGCAATTGCATTAAATCCTCATATTAGTCAACGTACACTTGCACAAACATCACATATTAGTCGTTCATCGATTCAACGAATTTTGAATCGGCAAAAGTATCATCCATATCACATGGTTTTATCACAAGAGCTTTCGATAGCAGATTACGATCACCGCGTAAGATTTTGTGAGTGGCTGCAGGGTGTTGTGGAAAATGACTTTTTGTGCAAAATACTTTTCTCCAATGAGGCCACTTTTATGAATTCAGGGCATGTAAATAGACATAATCTGCATTATTGGGCCGTGGAAAACCCAAATTTGATGCGATGCGTTCCCTTTCAACATCGATGGTCTTTAAATGTTTGGTGTGGCCTAATAGGAGATTTTGTGATTGGACCTTATTTTTTTCAAGAAACTGTAACATCTGCAAGTTATTGTGATTTATTAAAAAATCATTTGCCTGCGCTTTTGGAAGATGCGCCACTACACGTTAGAAGAGAAATGTGGTTCCAACAAGACGGCGCTCCTCCACATTTTGCAATCATCACCAGGAAATTTTTGAACGAAAAATTTGGGAACAAATGGATAGGTCGTGGGGGACCTCGTCAATGGCCTCCTCGATCCCCCGATCTAACACCATTAAATTTTTTCTTATGGGGATATGTCAAGGACAAAGTTATGTTTGAACCACCGACGACAAAAGAGGATATGAAACAAAGAATACGTGACGCTTGCGCTTCAGTGACTCCCGAAATGTTAAAAAATGTTAGAACAACTTTGATGTTTCGAGTAAATAAATGTTTACAAGCCCGTGGTGGACATTTTGAACATTTAATTTAAAGTACATTTTATTTCTTCACGAATAAGCAAAGGACTCGAGCGCGTATAATTCCATAACGCTATTTCCGTGCGCTTCAAGTACCTACAACTCGAAATTTCAAACTGTTATATCTCATCATGGAAGTATCTGACAAAAAATGTTTCTCCCCAAGGAGGACCTGTGGCCGAGAGCCTAAATTATGGTTTCCGGCGAAATTGCAGGAAACCGAGTGTCGTCTGTTTAGCGACACTCGTTACGACGTATTTCGTCTATGGGCGGTTGCCCTTGTTTTTGGAGGTCATTTGTAGCCTCCCAAATATTATATCATTGCCCCCCGCTATTTTGTACTTTGTGGAGGGATTTTTCAACCCCACGAGGTTACTTGTTTCTCACGCATTAGCCGTAAGATCAGTCGTGAATTATCTGTCGCTATTATACCGTCTTTCACATTCAGTTTATTAAAAGTTACTTAGTTATCCGAAACCCGATTATCTCTTTATTTAATTTACCTCTCTTTGAGGTGTGTATCTCAGCAGCTCACAAATTACTGTTTGAGCACTGACACGACACAACAAATACAAAACAGTAAAAGATTAGGGAAATTTAAGAAAACTGTTATGTTGTTTCCAATGTGTAAGAACTATTAGGGGATGAAATGAATTTTTATTTACATCCTGCTACCCACAATCGATGCAGAACATTTTTATTTTGCATAAAGATCCGCAGTCTAGTTATAAATCATTCCTCCATCAGTCTTTCAGCTTCCATGCTAGCAGTTGAAGATTAAAAAATACCAAAATTCATGTATGTATTGTTGGAAAATAAATATTCCATTTCTTTTTCCAGGTTTGTAATCAGTCGTCCCATGAGTTCGTACTGCTGTATTGTGGTGTATTGAATTTTTGTTGTAGGATAGGAGGGTGATTGAATTTTTCATAATCTTTAAAGAAATGTTTGAAATATTCATGTAAATAGTAGAACGGTAAACGGCACGAAGTTATGGGACGATCTAGATATAGCAGCCTGGAAAATGTAGTCTTCTCGGAAGCTGGAAGAGTCCTCGAATTACACCGGTTCCGACCACGCTGAATCCAAGAAACTCGATGGACTATTCGATGCGGTAACGAGTCCCCTAACTGGATCTCGAGACGGTAAGTATTCGATAAAACGTTTAAGGCGGAAATGCTGGCTGTGTTCGCAAATGGCCGTGTGTCGCGGGTAAACGAACGCCGACGAAAAGAGGACCGTGATAAATGCTCGCTGTCCTAATGCGCTTTCTCGAGGCTAGCGAAACATTATTCATACTCGCGACTCCTATCGTCCTCTTTCTCTCTTTCTTTTTTATTCTTTCATGGCGGGCGACATTCAACGGGCTTTTTTCGCTCGCCAGCGAGTTTTTCGTTTTGGAAAACCATTCCCAGCAAATGGCTCGATTTACTCCAAAAAATTTTCTTCTTATTTAACACGTTGATCGCCCACACGACAATCATAAAAAATACACAAAATCAAAGCAATTAAATTAACAAAACTAAAACTGAGAAGTTTAGTTTTGTTAGATTAATTACTGTGTCAAACCTCTGCTATTCCTCAGATCATAAGGAAATTTTGTACGCTCAATTTACCAACGAGAAAATTAATTTTCGATACTGTATAAATAATTCCGTCATCCAGATGTGGATGACATGGCGACCAAAGTGTTAAAATCCGCAAAGTTGCCAAAGTAATATTTGTTATGAGTAGCCTGCGGATTTTTAAACGAATTAAAAATTGTCTGCATACGATACAAGAGTGAAATAAGATTGTCATTCTTTCTTTAACACTATTCCTACCACGACCGGTCAAATGACCGTTTTTAAAATTTCGATTAGAATTTCCTATATACAACGTAATTGAATCGCCTTTAAACTTCACGACTTTTCCTCAAATATACGTATAATGCATTTTCCAATATTCACTTCTTTTTATATTCTTTATTTTCGGCTTTGTTAAGGAGTTATTAACGAAAAACACGGACCAATCAGAGCGCGACCTAGAGGCGTATTGGCAGAGACGGCCGCGCGCGACAGAAGTCGAGCGATGGTGATACACCGCGGTCGAAAGCAAGGAACAAACAAGAGAAGAAAATTTTTCTCTCGAAGACTCAATTCCGAAACTGTAAAGTCGTTACAAACGAAAGGTAATGCAGTTGTGGCATGATTTTAGCCGAAAAGTGCCTTCCAGGGACTGCTTTACGGCACTTCCAAGTGTTTACAGTTCTCGCTCGCCTATATTGGTGTAGACGCGACCGACAAAATGGCCGGAAATTACACGGTAAAATCTAAATGTCGGAGATGGCTTTTACAGGTATTTTTCAATATTCTAGACTTAGCCGGGATAAATGCATGGGTTTTATATAAAGAAACCACGGGACAAAAAATTTCGAGACAAGAATTTTGATTTCAATTGGCAGAAGAACTTGCCATCGTATATGAAAAAGACCTACAGCTAGGAAAAGAAGATCAACCGACACCCGTTACAAATACAAGTACAGGTTCTCGTGAACGGAAAATATGCCAGATAAGATATTGCAAAGACAATAAGACTAATAAAATCTGTCTAAAATGTAAAATAGTACGTATGTGGAAAATGTACAATCGAGAAGCTTGTTTGTAAAAAATCCGGTGAAAACGAATAAAATGTACATTATATACTTCGGAATAAAAGAAACTATATTTTTATAATGTCAAATTGGCTATTATATTTATTCTGTATTAAAAAATAGAAGTTGTGCTAAAGACCGGTCGCGGTAGGAATGTTGTGAAATGTCGGTAAGAATAGTGTTAATAATTATAACAAGATGAAAACAATACTGGCATATTTCAAAGTTCGTTTAATCTTTTTATTGTTTTAAATTTGATGTACCAATTTCTGTCATGAACACATAAAGTTCTAGTTATGGGATATCATTTGTTTAAACACAAGATCGGTCCAATGCCCACTGTGCATTGCACCGGTTCTCGTCGTCATCGTGGCAGTGCTCGCTCTAATGATGTTTTACTAACTCCGACGGGAAACGCCAAGGACGGCAATATCCGCCTTTAAGGCTGCCACGAGAATTCCTCGGCGAGCTTCGAAATTCCATTGCCACGGCGACCAAATGGTTAGACTACTGCAATTGGTTAGACTAGCTTCATTTCGACGCTTCGGATCATCCAGGCACCGTACCGAGCTTCCCTAGTTAAGATAGGTCATCGAAGACTACCCCATTGTAATTCAAATCCTCAAAACATAAACTAACGGTAAAACTTTATAGCTTCGTTGAAAATTCCTAAAATGGTACCCTCATTGAAAACTCCTGCAATCGTAGTCACAAATTGTTGTGCCTAATAAAATTGCTACTTCGTCGCATAAAACTATTGTAAATATAGAAAAGTGATTTACTTAACCCTAGATAACTAAGCTTTCGTAAAAATGATGATCAGAACAATCAAATCTAGTAAAACTTTATAGCTTCGTTGAAAATTCCTAAAATGGTAGTCACAAATTATTGTGCCTAATAAAATTGCTACTATGTCGCATAAAACTACTGTAAATATAGAAAGTCATTTACTTAACCCTAGATAACTAAGCTTTCGTAAAAATGACGATCAGAACATTCAAATCTAGTAAAACTTTATAGCTTCGATGAAAATTCCTAAAATGGTAGCCTCTTTGAAAACTCCTACAATCGAAGTCACAAATTGTTGTGCCTAATAAAATTGCTACTTCGTCGCATAAAACTATTGTAAATATAGAAAAGTGATTTACTTAACCCTAGATAACTAAGCTTTCGTAAAAATGATGATCAGAACAATCAAATCTAGTAAAACTTTATAGCTTCGTTGAAAATTCCTAAAATGGTAGTCACAAATTATTGTGCCTAATAAAATTGCTACTATGTCGCATAAAACTACTGTAAATATAGAAAGTCATTTACTTAACCCTAGATAACTAAGCTTTCGTAAAAATGACGATCAGAACATTCAAATCTAGTAAAACTTTATAGCTTCGATGAAAATTCCTAAAATGGTAGCCTCTTTGAAAACTCCTACAATCGAAGTCACAAATTGTTGTGCCTAATAAAATTGCTACTTCGTCGCATAAAACTATTGTAAATATAGAAAAGTGATTTACTTAACCCTAGATAACTAAGCTTTCGTAAAAATGATGATCAGAACATTCAAATCTAGTAAAACTTTATAGCTTCGTTGAAAATTCCTAAAATGGTAGTCACAAATTATTGTGCCTAATAAAATTGCTACTATGTCGCATAAAACTACTGTAAATATAGAAAGTCATTTACTTAACCCTAGATAACTAAGCTTTCGTAAAAATGACGATCAGAACATTCAAATCTAGTAAAACTTTATAGCTTCGATGAAAATTCCTAAAATGGTAGCCTCATTGAAAACTCCTACAATCGTAGTTACAAATTGTTGTACCTAATAAAATTGCTACTATTTCGCATAAAACTACTTTTAATATAGAAAGTCATTTACTTAACCCTAGATAACTAAACTTTCGTAAAAATAACGAACAATCACAACGTTCACAATAGAACATTCACATCTTTTATGTGTAGGGTTAAGCTATGAAGAGATTCGGAGGAAGTCGAACGCGAATAAGAGAATAATCATAATGTTAATTATTAGCTGAAAAGCAAATATAAAATCAACGACGCGATGATACTGTATAGCAGGCATGGGCACGGGTGGAGCCCCTCAAACGCCTGCTTCTCCCACCAACCTCTCTTTCATGCGCGAGGCCTGCGCACTGTTCGCGACGGGCGATGCTGAACCTACCTACCGATGCAGCATCCTGGGGCCCGTGCTGAAGCAGTGTTGGGATATGGTCCATCTTTTCTCGCGCATGCGCGGCACATTTTGGCCTCAGCAAAAGTAAGATTCTCGATAAAATGGGGTACCTTGAACACCCAGCAGAATTTTGAAAAATTGGCATGATTTGATTCTGAAAAATGAATGTATAACATGTGTATTTGTGTATATTTTGTAACTCGTAGGACACGTCCTGAAGTCTTTTTGTCCGGAATAGATTGTTTCGATACCTTCCCGCCAATATAACTGTCTTAGGGCTCCACTACCTCGCCATCATGATATTGATACGTTACTGTTTTGGCCGCGCATGCGCGAGAAAAGATTGACCATATCCCAACACTGTGCTGAAGGGAGATTCGGAGTGGACGTGGTGGGGATTGCCTCACCAAGCAGGCGAAGAGGACAAGCAGGACATGTGTTCTTTCAGCCAGCTATGATAACGGCGGATGCTGGTGGGGGACAGTGGACGCTATGGTGGGGACGGTTTTATCTCAATTGAGACAAAAATTCCCATCCCTGCTGCATAACTTTTATACAAAGAAAAATGCATATTTAGCGTAGCTTGTAAAAAAGTCTCGTGGTTGCTAGAACAAACTTACATATTTGGACAGTGAATACGTTAAAGAACTTTTATTAAATACTGTTTTGCGACTGCCATTAGAAACGCAACCCTTAGTACTTCCTGTACTTTCCGATAATAATATAACTAGACTCATCTTAATTTCATTTTATATTTAATTCGAAGCGTTACTCGCTGCTTCGTCAAGAAAAATTGCTTCGTAAAATTTCTTTTAAGCATTTGGAATCTCGTATGAGATTTATTTAGCTATGTATTATACATTCACAAAATAATCGGCGCATGGACGAACTTATTAAATGTTTAAATTACACCTTTTCACAAATGAAAAAGAAAACATATTGTTGGCAAACGATCCGAGTGCAAAGAGTTCGAACGACAGAAAACGTGTTCGAATGCTCAAAGGGCATGTTCTGCTTAACACTAGATTTACGGGGCCCGTCAAAATGACGGATTCAAAAATATTTAATTTACGATTATTAAGAGTGTAAAGAGGCATTGGTGAGGAATTATTAAATAGATTTATTTTTTTGTCTAAATATTACAATAAAAATCGCTGAAGATTTAAGTAAATACAATTTTATTATTTTTATAAAGCAATGTAAAATAATCAATTTTAGTTCTCCGTAAATCTAGTGTTAAACCAACTTTCGGAATAACAAACAGTCCGGTACATAATTGTCTGGATTAATGAAAATAGAACACCCTGCAGAATACAGGTCGTCGGTTGGATATCGCGGGTCCCCGGATAAATGATCGAGAGCCACCAACCCGACATGCGAGTCAAAAGTCAGGTTGTGCAAGGACGGCTAGTACGAAGTTCGCAGCGTCGCGTCGTTTCGCGTCACTTCGTGTTGCGTCGAGGAAAAGGATGCATCTTATCCCTGGGAAAATGGGCGGCACGGTTAAGTCCGAGGCCTCAAGTTCGCCTATTACCGTATATAATAAAGAGCCCGTTATTCCGTGGTGCTCTTATCTCTAAGGTAGCCGTGAAATAAAGAGACATAGTCTACGCCACGGGGATGCCATGCCTGCCGGAGACTGCGAGACAAGGATTCTCGGCTAGCTCTCGTCTGTTCCCCCTCTCCTCGGCCACCGGCGACCCGACCCGACTCGACCCGACTCTACCCGCTGTACCCGAGCCGACCCGACGAGTCTAAGCGCCGCCGCGGGACGACCGGAAGCCCACAGGCTTTTGCAAACATTACACGGGGAGACAGGGGCGGACAAGGAGAGCAGAGCAGAGCAGAGGAGAGCAGAGCGAAGCGGAGCAGAGAGGAGAGAGACGCCGGTGTTCGCTGATGAGACGCTTTCGAGATACGTTTGTCACCCGCCTGATAGGAAAAGTCTCTCTCTCTCTCTCTCTCTCTCTCTCTCTCTCTCTCTCTCTCTCTCTCTCTCTCTCTCTCACTCTGTCTCTCCCCTTCTCTCTCGCTTTTTATTCCATCGAGACAATGGCTCGTGGTACGTATTATACGCGGCGACGGACGAATTGGCTTGTCCTTTGTTATCGGATTTCGTCGGGATCGGATAAGGACCCTGCGAGAAATATTGATGTAAAGTTAACGGTGAGACGTCGACGGAGCCTCGAGCTTCTTCACGTTCCCATTACCAGAGCTGCTTTTCTATCCCACCGTCGACGGACGATCCTGCAGATTTTTTTGCGGAACGTCGGCCAACCTGGTCCCGAATCAAGATTCGGCCGTTCGGAAGCTGTGAGAGTGTCATAATCCGAGACCGTAGTAAGTATTCCAAGCAAAATGGAAGACAATCATAGAATAGCGTTGATATTAGATTCGCGATTTAATTCCTGACTCACAGAATCTGTTTACGCCCGCGGTTGATCAGATGATCGTTCGGGCCTTGATTGAATTCGCACTGAGAGGTGCAAGCTAATATCTGTGGTTGTCAGAAAGAACGCCACATGTCACATAATTTCATAGAGATATTGCCGTTTAAAGTTTTGACTACTAATGCTTTGACATAGGGCATCCGTTAAATTGCGTTATTTTTTTGAGCCATTCGAATTTGTTTCCACGACTTTCTTTCTGGTAAATACGTAAGTCCTATACTATAAAGCTCAATTAATGCATGAACTCAATTTTTTTTAAATTGTGACATGCAGCGTTTTTCCTTGCAGCCACAGATATATCGAACTCGAAGGACCACCTTCCTTTGACGGAAGGACTAAGACAAACAACTTGTAAAAACTACTATTTATTTGCCGTAACAAAACTACACACGTACCTGTATTCTTTCCCATACGCTATCCTTCCTCGCGCCTGAAACTTTAATTGTCTATTACACAAGTAAATATCATCGGAATTATATCATATTTGGTGTCATTTTTATTAGAAAAATGCCACAAATATGGTCATCGAAGTCCCATAAAAAAATAATGAATAATAAAGAATTTGGAAATTCGGATTAGTATTCGCATTAGTAAAACTAGAATTTTTCGTTTGTTTTGTTACTTACTTTGATTTTTTTCAATCAATAAATCAGTTTGAAGCTGTGACGATTTTTCATTTCAATTTAAATTTTCAAACGACGATTTCTCAAAAGTTCAAATTATGGAGTTACCTTGTTTTGGCAGTAACCCGACGAAATATCATCGGAATTATATCATATTTGGTATGATTTTTATTAGAAAAATACCACAAATATGGTCATCGAAGTCCCATAAAAAAATAATAAATAATAAAGAATTTGGAAATTCGGATTAGTATGGTCTCACCGATATACTCGAGTCGTATGGTGTCATATTTCTCGGCGACCGAGGCCTCTCGAGCTTCACGGCCCCTCAAGGGGGTACACCCCGCACTAGTGGGGATATCTCAGGGACAATTATGTCGGAGACATTTGGGACAATTACCGATGAAATACTGTATAGCGGATTGTATTGCCTGAGTGTTTATTTGGGTCTTCAACGAAATCGCTTATGCCTATTACCGATGACACCTCTAAAGCAGCGTTGGACTTTATTTGCTCGCGAGGACCGTTTTCCGAGGGCTACGCCTCCTCGACCCGGCCGCGCGTCTCGCTCCCCGTGGTCGCCTACGTGCTCGGACGGGCTCAGGCGCGATCATAACAGACAGATGAACGTAACGCATAAGGGGCGACACTCGTTTCAATAGGTTTCCACATTACCATCGAGGTACTATCGTCAATGCGTTTTTTTTATTAGTGGTATCCCCTGTAGACCTATTCCACTATGTCACACGATAATTTCGGACAAATGCTGTAGAAAATTAATTAAAAAAATAAATTCGTAAGATAAATTTTAAAAATAGTTTTTAATTCTATTGTTTAAATTTTAATATGGTCCGGAACAACTTGATCTTCGATTCGACATTGAAGACAAGGTGCGCGAGTGTAGTCGGCGTTCCTGAAAAGTTTCCGCAGCATCCCATGATCGAAAACGTTACGGCAAACCAGATAGAGAGGATGAAAGAATCATATTCTACATCTCTTTTCATCACCTCTTAATCATTTTCTACCGATGCCACGCACAGCGAACCAGAATCGCGAGAAGCTGGACAAAATTCGTGTCTCGGTTAATCATTAACACGTTGACTGCCAGTATTTAACCGACGAGAAATTGCAATTTTGAATATTTAAAAAAAATCGATTTTCAACAAAAAAGTCAAGGTCGCTGTCAAATCTTTTAATGGAACTGGGTATTTTTGACTTCATAATATTGTAGGCAACGTCCAAACGAATTCAACGACCTGCTATACAATGACTTTCAGATGACCTTGAAAGATAATATCGCCATGAATCAATTGCCAGAATATTTGAAATATTTCGACGGTACGTAATAGTAACGCCTCGCATTTAGATGTAAACAAATGAACGTAAACATTGCTTCAGAACTTAACTCACAAAAAACCAAATTTATACGGAGCCACATTGAAAACACAAATGTTAAACGTGTACGTGTAATTAATTAATAATTAAATTAAATTTTCGAACTGCATCCCATCTTGTGAAACGCAAAGTTCTGCTCTATGTAACAAAGTCTTACGTGTAGCTTCCATGAGAGAACTTCTTTTTACATTTCTACACGCTTGAATTATGCGTTCTTTAAGATTTTCCATATTATCCACAGGTCTTTCATACACAATCGATTATAAATATCCCCAAAGATAAAAATCTAAAGGGGTCATATCCGGCGAGCGAGATGGCCATCGAATTGGACCATTGTTCCGATCCACTGATCCCCAAAAACTGTAGTTAAGTATGTTTTTACAATTGCAGCATTATGAGCTGGGTCGAAATATTTCAAACATTCTGGCAATTGATTCATGGCGATATTATCTTTCAAGGTCATCTGAAAGTCATTGTATAGCAGGTCGTTGAATTAGTTTCGACGTTGCCTACAGTATTATGAAGTTAAAAATACCCAGTTCCATTAAAAGATATGACAGCGATCTTGACTTTTTTGCTGAAAATCGATTTTTTAAACATTTTAAAAATTGCAATTTCTTGTCGGTTAAATACTGATTAACTTTGGTAGGAAACATTTTTCTGCCCGACCATCCGAACGGGCTGATAAAACGTGGGGACTAATTGGCGCCGCACCCTGTATAAGAAACGCCCGTAAACCTAATATTAAATTCGTATCGTCATAAATGCATAAAATCTACTCATCATAAATGCATGAAGTTCGTGAATCCATAAGTAAGAGTAGAACGGGTGCGATTGGTTTTTTTCGTTAATCCGACAAAGTTTCGAAGAAAGCCGGCAAGAAAGTTGGTTCCCTCATTTTTGCGATATAGCGAACGCACTTGCCGCGTCGTATGAAAAGCAGCCGGGGCGGTTATGAGCGGTTTTCTGTTTGAATCGGAATACGTAACGGAACGTCGCGCCTCTCGCCTCCATAGAAACTCGAAACGAAGATCGTTTATTACCGCGGCGAAATTTCGTTCTCCTTTTGCCAGGGCCGAGCAGTTTTAATTTCAAAGCGAACCTTTGTCTATAAACTGCCAGCCGAACTAGGCCACCGGAACCCTATTATATCTCTGACCAAAATTGGATTCCGAGACGGTAATATCGTTGCGAAAGAACCGGGCTATCCGCGACTCTCGAAGGAAGATCGTGTACCTTTTGGTTATGCCACTATATTTTTTCCCCCTTCCGATCATGTTACTCGAACGCCCCTGCAAGCAGTCAGCAATAACAAAAAATAGCGGGCGTGTTACCGGGAATGTTTTAACCCTTAGCACTTAAATGGCAACTCTGAGGCGCCACTACAAATTGCTCCACCATTGTTTAGAATATTGTTTACATGATTAAATTTGTTTATATGTAATAAATTATCAAACATTTAAATATTGTATGAGGTACTATATCAGTTTCGTACGCATATAATGAAAAAAATTATGTACAATGGAAATATTCTAGGTTAGAATAGCTCCGAGTGCAAAGGGTTACGGGAAGATAGACATTTCTGTTTGGCATTTCTCGTTTCGTTTCGTTTTGATGGTTCCATTTGCTTCCTACGTATAATTCGAAGCGCCGCTCAGACTCTGATCCTCGTATCTTAGTTTCAATTGAAAGCACACCTACGTATGTGCAAGAAGACAAAGGCAACGACGCGCAAGGCGGTACGATATGATCCTGGCTGTATTCAAACCAGGATTTCCGTGGATTACGTTCCCCGTTGAACCACGGAATCAGTTGCAAAGACGGTGTACGTTCTCGAGTCATCCATCTGTCACAAGCCGAAGGTATTTCTATCGACGCGACGCGACTCTCTGGCTTTTGATCGTGATAAATCGAAGCTCGATTCATATTTTATTGGCAAGCGCGCGAGCACGGAAAACCACGTTATTTGAAGCAACGGACGCTGTATTCGCGGGGTCCCATGAAAATCACCGACACAGGTTTCACCGACACAGGTTTCACCGACAATATTTCACCGAATCTAGATTTGACCGACAACGAGTTTGACCGACAACGACTTTGACCGACAATGATTTTTGACCGACAACGACTTTGACCGACAACGACTTTGACCGACAACGACTTTGACCGACAATGATTTTTGACCGACAATGATTTTTGACCGACAATGATTTTTGACCGACAACGACTTTGACCGACAATGATTTTTCACCAGCACACACACTAGCTCATTTTTTTTCTTTTCTTTTCAATTGAATTTTTTAAGTCACATGCCTCTTGATTATGTAATTTTTTCTTGATACACCCAGACCTAACCCAGACTTAACTATTCTGCACTGACACTATTACTTATGTATAAAAATATAATTATTACACTATATAAAGTTAGGGGTAGTCGGCTAACGTTGTTATTGTTGTCACACGATGTTACTACTAGATACAGTATTTCATCGATAATTGTCCACAACACGGGTCTGCGGAGGGACAATTATGCGCGAGGGATATCATTGTTTGAGATTTGCCGAACGTAGAGAAGGACAGCCGAGCTCGAGAGGCCTCGGTCACCGAGAAATGTAAACATCGGAATTATATCATATTTGGTATCATTTTTATTAGAAAAATGCCAGAAATATGGTCATCGAAGTCGCATAAAAAAATAATGAATAATATAGAAGTTGAAAATTCGGATTAGTATGATCTCACCGATATACCCAAGCCGCATGGTGTCATATTTCTCGGCGACCGAGCCCTCTCGAGCTTCACGGCCCCTCAAGGGGGTACACCCCGCACTAGTGGGGATATCTCAGGGACAATTATGTCGGAGACATTTGGGACAATTACCGATCAAATACTGTAATACTGTCGTCGACGGAAGTCGTTGTCGGTCAAAGTCATTGTCGGTCAAATCTGGAGTCGGTGAAACCTGTGTCGGTGAAACCTGTGTCGGTGGTTTTCATAGGACCCGTATTCGCGCGCTGCACAGTGCGTCGAAGAGCCTGTTATATCGACGAAATTCCATTACTCTAAAATTACAGGTGATACGTGCAAATATTTCAGACGAAAGTTGTAGTATATGTGTTAAACCTATGTACGAGGTTAAATAAAACCAATATTATAATGATTATATAACAGAGTGTTTAATAAAACATTAAGAATAATAATAGTAGACAGTGGCCACTCTCTTCGGCGTCTTGACACATACAAAGAAATACAACGCACACACATAAACACACACGCACGCGAGTGGCCTCGCCAAACAACAATCACTAATCATTATTCCAACAATATGGAAGATTACTTGTTTGACATTGCAATGACCTTGAAGAACTCTGTAGAGATTACAATTTTTTGGGTGGAAACCTATATTTTTGATTACGTATTCTTGAAGGTGACACCAAACCATTTTCAAAACACAATAATACTTGTGTCTTCAAACAGTTAATGAAAGTACAATACTTGAAAGAATTTTCGAGTTTTCCTTTTTCGTTCTTCAAGTTCATATCGAAAAAGAAGAAGCAAATGAACTGGTACGGTGCAATAATTCGTTATACGTTTGAACGCGTGCGGCTTGTCGCGCAGGAATATGGCATACCACCCACCGGAAACTGGCACGAACAATGGCGTTTTCGCAAATTTGATGCGAACGGACGGCCGCGGCCCGATGCGAGGCTCGATTTATTTTTGTTATCGTAGTGCGACCAACGACAATTCCATGCACCGCGACAACTAAAATATTACGCGGGTCCTGCAGTGTAAACAAGAATCGTAACGAGACTGAGTCGACTGCGATCTCTCTGTCGTCGGTGCATGTGAGAGCGCGCGCGCGCGCCCACGCGATTAATATTCTATCGATCAGCCGACGCAATTGCAACCCTCGAGGGGCTGAAATCATTCGGTTTCGCGAGCCGTTCGAAACTTCGAGGGTGCTTTTAAAGGGGCACGTGGCTCAAGGTCGTCCATCCAGCCGTCGCCGATATTCCACACTTTATAAGAAAGTTTCTACGCCAATGCTAACCATCGCCATCTTTAAAATTATATTCGAAAAGACTGTATCAAAAATACTGTTGCTAAGTGATTGGAAGTTCTTCGCGTTTAGAATTTCTTGGAGCAAGAGGAACGTTTATATTTATTGTATGCCTATGTATTCTCCAGTTGTTATACAGGGTGTCCCATTTGAGTTGAGATTGTAAATAATCTCGAAGACATATGATTTAAAAACAACAAACTGACACATGTCCTTTAGTGTTTCGAATGGGGAGCCAAATGGCACTAGTAGTTTTCTAATTCGTGGGCGTTTTCAAGGTCGTTTCAAGGTCATTTTGTCTTTTTATCATAAACTCATATTTTTTATTTCGGAATCATATTCTACTTTTAAAAATGTACAATTTTTGTTTGAAACATTTTTTTGTAAGTTTGTAAGAACTTGTGTTCATGAGTCTTTTATTAAACGAATTACTAAGTGTCTCGAAGTTGAGGGTACAAATTTCGAGCATTTATTATGATCTTAAATGAAATAAAAGAAATATTCCAGAAGAAGGAAACGACGTCATTTAATAGAAAAACAAAATTATCCTTGACATGAATATGAAAAATCAGCTAAATATCTTAAGAATTATTGAACTTAAAAAAAGATATTTCAAACAAAAATTGTACATTATTTTACGTAGAATATGATTCCGAAATAAAAAATATGAGTTTATGATAAAAAAGACAAAATGACCTTGAAATAACCTTGAAAACGCCCACGAATTAGAAAACTAGTAGTGCCATTTGACTCCCTACTCGAAACACTAAAGGACATGTGTCAGTTTGTTTGTTTGAAATCACATGTCTTCGAGACTTTTTTAATTCTAAAATCAAATTTTTCTTCGAACCTAGAATATTTCCATATTATTCATACGAAACAGAACCAACTTACGCTGTACAATACTTAAATGTTTAGTAATATGTCAAACACAAATCTGAAAATGTAAAAAATATTTTTAATAATGGCATAACTATTTTTAGTTGCGCCTCAGGTTTGCCACTCGAGTGCAATGGGTTAATTCTCAAATATAAAAATCCACATTTCGATTTCTGCATGATTTGGAAACAAATTTATGTCGAATCCATCCTACGAGTTTTATAGTGAGTTAAAATTCGAAGGAACGTGGACTTGTTCATGGTTGTTACGCAAACAGTCCCGTGACCCGTGCGAATTTTTTCGTCGACCGAACGACGAGCAAATTCCATCGTGCTCGAGGTTACATTCTTCGAGCATGAAATTGGTACGAACCAGAATGCTGCGAGATTATATACGAGCGCATTTTGTTACTGGTGCGCATAGTCTACGGGTCGCGGTGCCTCGCATCGTGTAGCCATTTGTAGACGTAGACGGTGGATCGAGATGCGCGATAACCTTTACCGAAACAGCAGCGAATCATTTGTATCCGTTGCCGTCGTCGTACGTAGAAGCACAAATGTACTTGCCGTAGCCAGCGGAGCCGACCGCTTGGAGAAACCGATGGGCATAATTTCGTATCCTATGTAAAACTGCTGCATCAATTTTCTACGCGATCTATGCTTATCCACGAAACGAAAGATCAGCGAATTCACAACGAGACCATGAATCATTTCAACCGTTACGATAACGTACCTTATTCGTTACGAACATACGATTCTACTGGCTTCGTCTGCTTCTCTGAACGTATACTACCGTTTCGATCATTATTTCAACATGCATGGGAACGCATAATATTGTGCAAAAATATATTGTTGCATTTGGATGATTCTACCGAATAATTCTAAGCAAGACTCTCGTTCGTCTAACTTCTATGGTTGAAGCAGAACAAACTCTTTAAGTTGAAAATTCGACTTTTTCTTCGAAATTAAATACACTCGATCTGTCGACGCAAAAATTTGGTAAATATTACGTTTAGGGGAGGCACCTCGGATGTCCTTGACCTTGACATATGTTGTCAAGATCGCCTTTCCGAGTAACCCCCAAGAGGTTTCTGACGGTGCTCGTTGTTTATTAAAAAGTTATAAACAAAAGAAGTTTTCAAAATATAGCAGTTGATTTAAGTATTGAAGGCTACAATAATATGCTGTCAAGGTCACCTTTCTAAGTAACCCCCAAGAGGTTTTAGCCGTCGCTCGTTTATTATTAAAAAGTTATGAACAATAATATACCGATGCTACCATATATAAATAAAAATAAAATAAATAAAAATGGAAGCAAGAGGAACGAAACGATTCTACCTACTGCATGCAAATAAAACCAGCGTATAGGGTAATCAATGTAACATCGGTCATTGTCGCATCCGCAAGTGAACTTAGGACGATTGTGATTGGATGAACGATACTACCATTTCTACAAATATTATCCAATACACCTCGACTTCTACACATTTAATCTCGATTGTTCCTGCATCTTACTGTAGTTACGACGTGATCGTGAAGTATAAAGCACTTCACTAGATTGCGCATTTTGTAAAATAAAATTTGGGTAAATATTACGTTTGGAGGAGGCACCTCGGATGTCCTTGACCTTGACATATGTTGTCAAGATCGCCTTTCCGAGTAACTCCCAAGAGGTTTCTGACGGTGCTCGTTGTTTATTAAAAAGTTATAAACAAAAGAAGTTTTCAAAATATAGCAATTGTTTTAAGTATCGAATGCTAAAACAATATGCTGTATTGACATATGCTGTCAAGGTCACCTTTCTAAGTAACCCCCAAGCGGTTTTAGCCGTCGCTCGTTTATTATTAAAAAGAATAATAAAGAAGTTGGAAATTCGGATTAGGTATGTTTACATTTCTCGGCGACCGAGGCCTCTCGAGCTTCACGACCCCTCACGGGGGTACACCCCGCACTAGTGGGGATATCTCAGGGACAATTATGTCGGAGACATTTGGGACAATTACCGATGAAATACTGTACTTTTTCTTCAAAATTAAAAATTCCTCAAAAATTGAGAGTAATGGAGAAAAATGGTTCCGACTTTCGGCTTTTACGCATCGGAGTCTACAAGTAAGAACTTTTCAACTGTTTTGATCGAAGATTAAAAGCAGAATAACTTAAAAGTTGGATAATTTGATATAATTTCGTTAGGATATTTTCGCGGAGAGCTTTTACCGGCGGAAACGAGAATTCATTTCCAGGGTGACTCACTTAGCCTATCGCGGCTGCTCTATCGCAATCGAATACGATTAGCCGAACGAACGCGTCGATCTCGATGAAATTTGAATACCTGACGGCTTTGGCGGAGGGCGTCGAGCGTTTGTCAGCTTTGCTATTACGCGGTCGCGTCCATTTGTGAACGGAAGCACTTACGTCAGTTCCAAAACTACCGATGCAATTCCGTCGATACAGCCACCCCCCCCCCCCCACACACACACACACGCTCCTATTCTCTCTACACCCTCTCTGGTAGTGCTCTGTGGGGAAAGAAAAATGCATCGTCGACGAGTGCGTGTGCGTATTCTGGTTTTTCATGTTCGAAACATCGATTGTTCTTGTTTTGCATATTCTTCAAGCACAAGTGATGTAGAATACGTGTGCGAAAGGATTCGTTGGTATTGGAAATGGTACATATATATTGCACAGTGCAGGAGTGAGTGAGTGAGTGAGAGAGAGAGAGAGAGAGAGAGAGAGAGAGAGGGAGAGAGAGGAGTGGGAGTTATACACACACACGTACGCCTCCCCACTCTTTATGTCCCCGTGTGTATGAGTGCAGAAATGTGTTAGATAGACTCCGACCCGCGACCACGCGACAGTGAAGATTGTTGCGTCGCCAGCTCCAATTTCCGTCTGGGTTTACGCTACGGTCGAATTAGCTGAGGCCATTTTTGAGAAAGTCTCCTATTGCCTCTTTAACAAATTTATTACTTTACGACCAGGGTACGGCTGCAAAGTGTTAGCAGATTTTCATGGGAAAATCCGCCCGGCCGTACCGCTCTCAATGGCACGTGACGTAGCGTAGGCCCACTTGTAGCGCCAGGAGGCCCGTAATTTATGGGTCAGTTTCAAGGAACGGGAACTCGTCTTCTTTCTAGTGTCTCCGAATGTTTACCCCCAAAGCAGCTTACCAGCTCGTGGGCGTTGCACAATATCGAAAACCACCCTAAATGCGCCGATTGGTTAAGGACAATTCCCCACTATCCGAACCACCGTGGAGGGAATTTCTAGTCATCCCCAGTCGATTCCTTCCCATTTTTTCTTATATCAGATCTATTCGAACCATCGCTTGATTCACTTCACTCTTCGTTCATATCAACACTGTAGTAGCTAGTCCTTTCGTTAAATACATATATTGTTACCAGCAGTGTCTGATTATTTGCTGTGATAAAATATCACGAAAATCCAGAAACCAGCTCGCATACTTCCTAAAGATTGTGCGAGCACGCGTCACATCGCGAACACTACAATTTTCGCGACGTCGGTGACGCCACAACAAAGATTATACAGCAATTTTAAAATATTATAATAAACGATTATTTTTGATATTAGAAGTCCTCTCCCTATTTAATTATATTGGCAACCACTCTAACAGTTGGTATTCGTAAAATGAACGAAGTTGTAGGCGTTTGAACAATGCAACTCACGTTGGGGGATATATCGATCGTTGAATCTTGAAACGCGTACATCTCGAAACCATATTTTCCGAAGCAGTTGCCACGATATCTCTCCAGTTGAACGATTGACTTGAAACTTTGAGCGAATCTCCAGCACATGTTCTGCAATCGCACAAACTTTAAAATTTATGAATCAGTCATTTTTTTCTTTTTCTTTTTGTGAAAACTAGTACGAGGATGTCAATCAAAATTCGTTGGATATAACTGATATGTTTAATTTTAGCGTACAAATGTAGTGATAGATACAAAATGGTGAGAGAGAGAGAGTTAGGATAAGAGACAGTTTGCAAAAGGTACAAACTAGAGACTGAAAAGGAACATAAAGGGTCTAGCAGGGTAAGCATAGGAAAACGGCCCCAGCACCGATTTTAGTGTTTAAACTCTCGAAATGAGGCTGTTTGCTTGAAGAACCACTGTGAGTAATTTCAGACCCCTACCCCCTTCCGTAAGGGTGATATGGGGATAACAACCCTAAACTTTATATTTTTTTTTATCAAAAACTACTTGAGATATTCGAATGCTATAACATGGAAATTATACGTGCCTTTAAGCTGTATTAAATATATTTTTTCCAATATTTTAGCTCAATCATGAACGGTAGAAATGAAGGAATTAATTTTTTCGGGGTGGTTTTGGTAAACAACCCCTCGAGTGATACCTCTGAAAAAAATCAGGAGTAAAGCTTCATTTTTGGGCTATAAGTTGCATAAGTTACATGGGGGTCGGATTGGGGGAACAGACTTAAAGAACAATAAAACTAGTGTATAGCCTTCTTGCAGCGTATACTGAAGATGCCGCATGGCCGATCGAAGGGTCAAAAGAAACGTTCATGTTGGAGAATTTTTTTTTTTAAACTTAGGAAATTGTATTTATGAATGTTATTACCTTGCAGAAATTACGTAATCAATAAGTCGCAGCAATTTTTTATCCGACAATAACAAAACTCATGGAACCTATTTTACGTGAATCGCTGCTTAAAAATATGGATTATCTGAAATAAAAAATTCGAAAATATTTAGATAGTATATCGGATTATTTAGGAGAATAATGTGTTTAATGCTCTGTGTGTTGTTTACACCTTGATAAAGAAGTAATTATTTATCTTACACGTTGTAACTTAATCTTCGTCGCTGTCTTCATCAATAAATTACGTAATTTTTGCAAGGTAATAACATTCATAAACACAATTTCTTAAGTTTTTTCATAAAAAATTCTCCAACATGAACGTTTCTTTTGGCCCTTCGATCGGCCATGCGGCCACTTCAGTATACTCCGCAAGGAGGCTATACACTAGTTTTATTATTTTTTAAATCTGTTCCCCCAATCCGACCCCCCTGTAACTTATGCAACTTATAGCCCAACAATGAAGCTTTACTCTTGATTTTTTTCAGAGGTGTCACTCGAGGGGTTGTTTACCAAAACCACCCCGAAAAAATTAATTCCTTCATTTCTACCGTTCATGATTGAGCTAAAATATTGGAAAAAATATATTTAATACAGCTTAAAGGTACGTACAATTTCCATTCTAAAGCATTCGAATATCTCAAGTAGTTCTTGAGAAAAAAAAATATAAAGTTTAGGGTTGTTATCCCCATATCACCCTTGCGGAAGGGGGTAGGGGTCTGAAATTATTCACAGTGGTTCTTCAAGCAAACAGCCTCATTTCGAGAGTTTAAACACTAAAATCGGTGCTGGGGCCGTTTTCCTATGCTTACCCTGCTAGACCCTTTAGTACAGTAACAGATAAGATCTCATTTACATATGTATACACTAGTATGTAAGGACAATTTTTTGTACTGATTAATCTATTAGGACAAGTTTGCTTTGGGCAGATAGAACTTCGGGTCTCCAACGCCATCTTTATGTATTCATAGGGTAAAGAATAAATCAACCAGTCATTTTTTGTCTTCTTTATCTATCCTGCCAAAGGCCGAGAAATATTTGAAAAATCGGTAATTTGACTTGAAAAAGCCGCCATTTTATAAATAATCAATAATTTCCTTTAGTTCGGACGTTAAGGGCAATTAATAGTGATTAAGGAACAACTCGAGCTTTTTGGTTCCCGATTAGTAGAAATACTGGAATCATGGCGTCCGTCGACTCATGTTTTTCAAATCATGCTCTGTAAAGAAATATATAACTCCTGTAATTTTGATTCTTTTTGCTTGACAAAAATCACACGTGTACTTCAGATATCAATAAGTATGTGCGCAAAATCACAATTTAAAAGATTCAATAGTTTTTCTCAAAAAAATTCGCGTAAAAACTGCTTCGGAAATAAAAGTATCCTCGAGCACGAAATTCCTATTTTATAATTCGCGTTTGATCTTTCAACATTCTTGCAACTAAAAGTTTGCAAGGATAAATCACCGGATTGCCGGATCCGAGCCGATTCGAGTCGAAAGCATGGCGGAATGATCCCGAATGTTTCTAGCAACTAGATTCGATCGTGAAACGGGAGAATAGGATGATGTTACCGTGCTCCATCGTTCGGAGCTAGGAGATGAGCCACGGAGACTTGCCGATGAGACAGAAAGGGAGAGGTCAATGGCTATATTCGCGCGTTCCAGTTCCCCGAGCACTTGCACCTTTCACCGAATTATAGGCTTTGAATAGCGGCGGAGTTTAACCGAGTGTTCTTGCTTTGTCGGGAATCGTCGCGATCCTCGCGACACGCCAAACTGTTTTATTTTGCTGATCGGAGTCGTATTCTGCAATGCAGCTTTTCTTCGCGGTCTCTCACAGAAGAATGACTTGCTCTGTCACGCGGCACAATTTCATTTTGTCTCGGATCCTCGATTTTTAAAATGGATTATAAAACGTCCGAGAAAATTATTTCCTTAAAAGCTTCTCGCGAGCTTCGAATCATTTTTAGAGACGCTCAAATGTTTATAGCATTTAAAATATTGCTGTATTTAAACGAGTTTACAGAATTGTTCTACGCAAGAAACATTAAGGCAGCTTTTACGGTTTTTACAAAAAAAATTCTTAAAGAATAAAAAGTGGTCAAGAAAGTAATATCGTTAACAGTGGCTAGCTTGCATTAAATATCGTCAATATTTGTTTAAACGTTTGTGGCATGATGAACAAAAATTACGTTGTACTTGGAAGAGTCTCGAGAATTTTTCTATGCAAGAAAGATTAAGGCAGCTTCTACGGTTTTTACAAAAAAAATTCTCAAAGAATAAAAAGTGGTCAAGAAAGTAATATCGTTAACAGTGGCCAGCTTGCATTATGTATCGTTAAAAATTTGTTTAAACGTTTGTGGCGTTGTAAACAAACATATCGTTGTACTTGGAAGAGTCTCGAGAATTTTTCTATGCAAGAAATATTAAGGCAGTTTTTAGGATTCAGACAGAAAAAATTCTCAAAGAATAAAAGGTGTTCAAGAAACTAATATCGTTAACAGTGGCCAGCTTGTATTAAATATCGTCAAAATTTGTTTAAACGTTTGTGGCATGATAAACAAAAATTACGTTGTACTTGGAAGAGTCTCGAGAATTTTTCTACGCAAGAAACATTAAGGCAGCTTTTACGGTTTTTACAAAAAAAATTCTCAAAGAATAAAAAGTGGTCAAGAAAGTAATATCGTTAACAGTGGCCAGCTTGCATTATGTATCGTTAAAATTTGTTTAAACGTTTGTGGCGTTGTAAACAAAAATATCGTTGTACTTGGAAGAGTCTCGAGAATTTTTCTATGCAAGAAAGATTAAGGCAGCTTTTTTGGTTCAGACAGAAAAAATTCTCAAAAAATAAAAGTGTTATATTTCGGTGAAGTTGGAGAACAACTGCCTCTCCCGTGAAATAATGGTCGGGGCAAGTGAAAAGGGTTCTGAAAAGGCCAAATTCTGGATAACATCTAGAATGGGAAGATTATGTGAACAGAATGAGTTTGGTTTAGGTCGCGAGTGGGGGCGGCGACCACGCATACGAAAATCCAGGAGTAGTTTCGAATATCTCGAATTCACCGAAATATAAATATACTCAGAAACTGCGCAGCTAATAGAAAAAAGTCATACGACATAAATTGTTAGAAATTCAATTTCCTACAAAAAAGGTCTCTTAATATTTTGCCATATCTCGCATAGTTTCCGAGATATTTGCAGTTTTATGAAAAACAAGAAACTTACTTTACCGGCTAAACGGAGCCCATTGGATACTTGTTATATACACATTTTTTTCTTAAAATGATCCCAGGAACACAAATATAACCTTCAAAGTAGGGGCCACGGTTATCGTAATCGTGCCTAAATGTTGAATGAGAAACTTTATTTTTAAAACAGGGCCTTAAAGAACTCTCAAAAATTTGAAATTAGTACAGTACTGACGCGCGAATACGCATGCGCGAAAAGCTGACATTTCTGACATCACTGCACGGTAAACTGTATGAAAATTGTAGGCTGACTCGACTAGACGTGTCGATAGCTTCGTCACGATTCGACTAGCTGCGATGCTCCTCGGAAGCGCGGTCGGCAATGACAAACTCGTAAAGACCCGTGCCGAGCCACCGGAGGCCTCTTAAACTTCTGTTCCGTCAGGTAATTAACCTCATCGCCACCCTACAATGGGACGGGACTTCTGCGATGAATTAATTAACTGATACGAACCCTCGACTAGACTCGCGAACTACGAGGACAGATATTGTTAAGCAACGAGGGTTTCGAAAATTAGATGGCCGAGATTAAACCGGAAGATAGACTAATTTCGTCCTCGACAAGGCGCCCTAACGCGTTCCTCGAGCACGGGAAATCGTACGTATTTTATAACCAACGTCCCGGACGTTTTAACGTACCTCTCCGTGAAAGGCCAAATCCCTTCGAAGGGGGTAATCATGATTTTTTTTACTCGTCGCATGCTACAGTTCTTTGTTGTCAGAGATTTCTAAGTAGACTGCGAATTTTCTGCATTTATGGTAAAAATTACTAAGTCCAATTTAAACTGATGAACAGATTAATTTTATAAGATATATTTCGCGTAAGAAAATACTAAAGAGGCATACATTTTTCAACTAGTTGCGCTAGAATACTCCATTGATTCTAGGTTTACGGGACTCGTCAAAATGACGCGTTCTAATCTTTTTGATTTGCGATTATTGATATCGTAAAGTTGCATCCCGGAATTGTTCAAAAAATGTCTTATTATATTAATTATGGGTATGTATTATTTAAAGAGCGGTTAAAATTGTGGATATACATATTCTTGTTATTTTTATAACTAATGTAAAAAATTGTTAACATGCTGTTCAGATTTGAACATCGCGACAATTTCGCAGATCTGCCGTCGCGAAAGTGATGCCGTGATTCGTCAACTCGCCCGCGTACGCGACGTCGTAATTCGCGGATTACCGTGCGGGAGCACATACGCGTGCCAATAATAAGGCCGGTGCCCCCCCCCCCCCCCCCGTGACTAGGCAAGACGAGTGTCGGTTCGTTATGCGTTCGTCTCGCTCTCACCAGGAGTGTCGACTCTCGGACTTTTTCGAAGACACTGTTCAGGGCGCCCTCTCAGCTAAAGATCGGAAGTGAACTAAAACGTATCTGTGTGTGTGTGATCACACAAACCTGTACTCACACATAGTTAACCTCACATGTACGTTTAATCGTATCCTTCGCTCGCCATTGATGGGTACTGGGTACATATAAATCTCTTTTATCACAAAAATTTATTTGTTGCGTTTATGCAGTGTGTACATATTTATTATATACTGTATGATTGAAAAGTACAATGTAAGTGAAATATACGTGTTAACCCTTAGCACTCGAATGACGACTCTGAGGCGCCACTACAAATTGCTAAACCATTATTCAGAATATTGTTTACATGATTAAATTTAATTATATGTAATAAATTACTAGACATTTAAATATTGTATGAGGTACTATATCAGTTTCTTACGCATATAATGAAAATAACTATGTACAATGGAAATATTCTAGGTTAGAAGAAATGTTTGGTTTTTTAGTTGAAATGTAAGCCATACTTTATACATAATGTAACATATTTCATACATAATATAAATATACTTTGCGTGATGGCTAGCGATGTCGATGAGCACGTGGTATGTGACGCTAATATGCACGCCAAAATTTAGCCGGAGGCCGACAAAGAGTGGGGATAAAACTTCTATCCCTACTCTTTAACGCCAGGGCACAATTGTGCTGCCACCACACCTAACGATCGAGAAGCAACTACAATTCGTACCACATTTTAACAAAAGAGTCGACACCCTCTGCTCTCACTCCGTCTTCCGCTGTAGAGCAACCACGTGCGACCAATTATCTCTTTCTTTGCCTTGCGCCTCGCACGTGGACCGAGAGTAATTCTCACCCAGTTCTGTAAAACCACAGGTTATTTCACCAATTTATTGGTCACATTGTTCACACCGAAAGTACATAATTTACATCAAGTGCGCGACCGCGTTATTTGTAATACAGACAAGGACATCCCCCATTCTGGAATAGATCCAGCCCCGAACACATGCAAAATAGTCACGTTTAGTGCTCCTTAAACCTAGTCACGTATTGTTTACGTCGTATTTCCTCCCTTGAAAAAGAATTACATACATCATGTTAGAAACATCAGGTCCACGTATCTATTGTAGCTAAATAGCTAAAGTTGTACAGTAAATCCTCTATAAACGCATAAACCTCGCGGGGATAGCTATGCGTTTATCCGTTACGGGTAGCTATTTTTCGAGCTTCAAAGACCGAGCCGAACGTAGAGAAGGACAGCGCGTGTAAAGGCGACTGCGACTCTCCGCGTCTCTTTCTTTCCCATACGCTGTCCTTCTTTGCGCCCGAAACGTTCATAGCCATTTAAACCACTAAATACTACAACAGTATTTACACATATGAAATCATGTCGTGTTTGGTCTTGTTTTAATCAGAAAAATGCCACGAATATATCGATGAAAGATTCATAAAAAAATAAGTAATAATAAAAAAGATTAAATATTGGTTGTTACATTGTGATGACGCCACGGGCCTTTGGATTGTGCCGACAACTGCGACTCTCCGCGTCGCATTAGTAGTAGCTCACACCGATATACCCGAGCCGAGATCAAATTACTAAGTGGAGGGGATATATTTTATGCGTTTATAGTAGGGATGTGCGGGCCGCCCGATACTCGGGTTCGGGTCAGGTCGCAGAAGGTCGGTCGGGCCGATTCGGGCGCGCGATACTTCATAACACATCGGGCTACCCGAGAGTTTCGGGCTGCCCGAGAGTGACTCGACTTCGTCGTGCGGGATCGTCAAGAATCGGACAAGTTCGGGCGAGCGATTTATCGCGATACTCGAGATTCAATTTTGCGGTTCATGAAATACATAATAGTAATTATGGTATTACTTTCATAACTGATAACATAATTTTTAATACACTATTATTTCTTTTATAATTACTTTAAGTTTATTTGACAATCATGTGCTTAATCTCTATTTGTATTAACATTTGCAATAATGTGCGTTACACGTGAAAAACTTAAAAGACAATGTTTCTGGTAGTCTGACGAATTTGTTACGAATGAAGTTGCATATGTATCGATAATATCATTAAAATATCCTTACTTATTAACTGTTATATAACTTACTTAATATCTTCTGATATAACTTATTAATTAACTATCATTAAGCCGACAGAAATTCTTAAAATGGAATGTATTATAAAATAACAAAATAGAAATTGTTATGCCCCAATCGAATGTGGTAAAACTGTATATATTAAATGATGTTTATATGTTTAACATAATATGATATGATAACTATAAATATAATATGATAAATATAAATATTATAATGTAAATATTAATTCACTTGCTTTAATTGTAATTTAACTTGTTTTTAAGATTAACTTATCTTATTTAAATTACAATGTAGGAAACTCAACAAAATTGAATCTCGAGTATCGCGATAAATCGCTCGCCCGAACTTGTCCGATTCTTGACGATCCCGCACGACGAAGTCGAGTGTCACTCTCGAGTAGCCCGAAACAGTGATGCCAGAATCGTGGAACCGAGGAACTTGCCCCTCCGGTGGATCCTCCGGCTGGACCCCCCACTCTGACGTACCGTCGTCGCCTTACGTTGTTTCTTACTGCGCACGCGCTACACACAAGCGTACCTCTAGTCTGTCCGTGTGAGCTGCCTATTCGACTCGACGGCGTTGAGGTACGCTTGTGTGTAGCGCGTGCGCAGTAAGAAACAACGTAAGGCGACGACGGTACGTCAGAGTGGGGGGTCCAGCCGGAGGATCCACCGGAGGGGCAAGTTCCTCGGTTCCACGATTCTGGCATCACTGGCCCGAAACGCTCGGGTAGCCCGATGTGTCGTGAAGTATCGCGCGCCCGAATCGAGCCCGCCCGACTGTTTACGACCCGACCCGACGATTCGGGCGCCCGAGAATCGGGCGGTCAACACATCCCTAGTTTATAGAGGATTTACTGTAAATCTTTTCGCACGGTATTAGAAGCGACATTCGAATTGCCGGTTAGTTTTGCAACAGAGTGAAGACTTGAATAGATTATTCAAGAGTTCGCCGTTCCGTTGATCTGTAGAACGCAAAACGTACGGCGTGATTGTAAACGCGTAGAGACTTTAGCAGAAATTCTAGCAGCTAAGTCCGTGGTAAAAAGGGTCGGCGTTAATGGATACCGTGTCTTGCGGACATTCGAACAATCCATCTTTAAATATGAATAATGAAATGGCCATTCTGCCAGATAGAATTAATGAATTCCATTAACTACGCGAAACGCCCTCGGACAATGGCGTCTGGAAGTGACTGTCGAAGAACCCGGCGACGATAAAGCCCGCAAAATCCTTTGCGAGCTCAGTTGAAGAAGTATCGACGGAAAAAAAAATCTCTCCGATGCGTCGAGGCACCGTGTGAAGGATCGAGGATCTAGAAGAACATTGCTAGGATCGCAAAGAATAAATTCGGAGCGTTAACAATTAAAACGGCGTATAATACATTGGAAAACAAGCAAAAGTATTTTTTGATCAAAATAATTCACACGACTCGTGCTATAAAATTCGATATCGTATATGTAGATTTTATACATTCATCGACAAAATGAGTAAGTGATACTGAAAACCGCACAAAGTTTTATTGTTAGTTTTGCACATATCATTTCAGATTATGGTGAATTTATTTTGAACAGTATTTCGAACAAAAGTACAACGCAGAATAAAACAACAGTTATTGTCGCACAAAAACTATTGTTTCCATAATACAATTGTTATATAGTTTCCATAATACAACTATTGTTTCCATAATAATTGTATAATTGAATGTAACTATAGCGCTCGAAAATCTCAGCTCATGAAGATTATCGAAGAAGAAGAAGATCAAATCTAAATATGTATTTCTCACTGCGAATAATAAGAGGTTATCCAAAATAGACTGTAGGAGATTTTTTTTTACATTTAATATACGTTTCTTCACATTTAATATACAGAAAACTTATTTATTTGAAAATAACAACCTTTTTAATATGAACACTTGTGAAGACGACAGACAAGTAAAATTGAGGTTAGTTTGATCAGAATTCACGTAAATAGCTAATACCAATAAAGATACTAGTTCGTATTGAAGTGAAACAGTCTTTGAATAATAACAGCGAAGTCGAATGATGGATTAACACGACATTCTCGGTTAAAAGGATGAACAATGTGAGCGAATATTTCCGCTATGGTTGATTACTCTAAATTCCAGGTAATCTGATTCATTGCTACTAATACATTAACCTTTTCATCGCGACGCTCTCTGGGTTAAATTAATTCTGAATTAAATTATAGCTGCAGCGAGGGTAAGAATTACATTGTTGGGAACAAGAATGCATTTTACACTTGGTACTTTTAGTTTAATGAAAGAGTTAATGTGGTAAACCTATAAAAATTTCTTTTGTAAATACACGCCATAAGTACATGCACACTAATAGTCTTACGACGGCGTATATGTGCACATTCCGATAAGCATTATCTAACGTTTTATGTGTTTTTATATTCTAAAATAACGCCACTCTGGCCGAGAGAATGGACTGTAAAAGTTATTTAATTGATTCTTCCCCTGCTCGAGGGGCGAATAATTCTTAACATATAGGGTGTCTCATTTAAGGGTAGTGAGTATTTTTCCTGACACGGAAAATAATGACCGAGTCGAAATTTTGTGTGATTTCGGTACTAACAATAAGAATGACACACGTTACACAATACGTATACAAAAATATCAATGAAAAATAATTAATAATCATTGTTGAACAAATGCAACAAAAATATTAAATTGTCTCTATTTAAAAAGACTATTTTAGAAATATTTTTAGTAAAAATTACATTAAAAGAACTAAATTAAATTAAAAAAAGAACTAAATTTAAATTTAGTAAAAATTAAATTAAAAGAACTAAATTAAATTAAAAAAGAATTAAATTTAAATTTAGTAAAAATTAAATTAAAAAAGAACTAAATTTAAATTTAGTAAAAATTAAATTAAAAAAAACTAAATTAAACTAAAATTAAATTAAAAAAGAACTAAATTTAAATTTAATAAAAATTAAATTAAAAAAAACTAAATTAAACTAAAATTAAATTAAAAAAGAACTAAATTTAAATTTAGTAAAAATTAAATTAAAAAAGAACTAAATTTAAATTTAGTAAAAATTAAATTAAAAAAATCTAAATTAAACTAAAATTAAATTAAAAAAGAACTAAATTTAAATTTAGTAAAAATTAAATTTAAAAAAAACTAAATTAAACTAAAATTAAATTAAAACAGAACTAAATTTAAATTTAGTAAAAATTAAATTAAAAAAATCTAAATTAAACTAAAATTAAATTAAAGAAGAACTAAATTTAAATTTAGTAAAAATTAAATAAAAAAAAACTAAATTAAACTAAAATTAAATTAAAAAAGAACTAAATTTAAATTTAGTAAAAATTAAATTAAAAAAATCTAAATTAAACTAAAATTAAATGAAAAAAGAACTAAATTTAAATTTAGTAAAAATAAAATAAAATCTATTGGTTCAAAAGTTGTAACAAAATGTCACTAAATTCTTCGATCCGGACCATTGCGAACTGGTATCAACTAATTTCCGGTTACAAATTTCGATCTCGTTGGTCATTAGCATCGCGATTTACAAAGAGGATGATGCACACGGGCCTCCGAGAAGTTAGCCCCCCACTTGTTGAAATAAATAATTTCAACAGTTGTGCTGAGTTGTGCTAACTTTGTGCTACATTATTCTGGAATATTATAATACGCACACCGGGAGTGCGTCCCGTCGCGTCGCGTACCGTCGGCCTCGAAGAAAAAGCGGAAGCAGTCGAAACAGATAGGCGAGCGATGCGGAAGGCGAATCAGAAGACTAAGGAGAATAAAGAAAATAAGGAGAGTAAGGAGAATACGGAGAAGGTGAAATGCAAGGTTGAATGCACAACGGTACAAGTCGAGCGCGCAAGGGAAGAGAGAAGTCGGAGGACGAAGGAACGTACGGACGGAGAAAAGATGTCCGAACAAAGACAGAGCCAGAGCGAGATGAAGAGGAAAAAAGAGAAAGGGAGTAGAACGCAGCGAACGGAAGAAAGAGAAAAGGTGCACGGCGAAGGAGAAGGCGAAGTAGAAAAAGAAGGAGAACGGAGGGTGCACCGTGTAACGGGCTTATATACATACAAGGGTACAGACACGCGCGCCAGTGGTGGTTGCGCGAAAGTGCGCCGGCGCGTTTCGCACCAACACAAACACCGTTCGAAAAAGGAGACACGGACGGGGGTTGTATAGTGGCCTCTGGGAGCGGAGTTCGGAGAGGCTGCACGGGGCGGCTGCGTGCTCGAAACCCGAGCGGCGCGAGCGCAATGTAGTCCCTCGGCTATCCTTGACGCGGGAGCATCGTCGTTTCGAAAGAGCCGCGACCTTCCGCCGCCGCCGTCGCGCGCGTTCCGTCGAAACGTCCGAGAGCACCGTCGACGACGGGGCTCCTCCAACGTTCTTCGACTCCTTCCAATACCGGACCTGGATATATTCCCCTCCATTCGATTCGCGCGACTCGCGTGTCCTCCTCGTCGTCCTCTTTGTCTTCGTCACCCTGTTCGTGTTCTTCGACAAAAGTGCAAAGCGTGCCAGGGATGTGTTGTGACGTAACCGGTGAATCGCGCGATCTCGTTGAACGGGGATCGATGGGAAACCCTGTTCGAGAGGACGGCCCGCTATCGTTGTCGCCACTGACTCTGCTTCTACCTCTGTCTCTGCCTCTGTCTCTGCCTCTGCTGTTCGCTTAGTCGTCTTCGATCGGCCCGCGAACACAATCGACACGAGCCCGCGGCGAACCGCCGACGCTTATCTCGGACAACGTAATCGCGGTCGCACTCGGTCAGCGGGACACGCTTGCTGCCCGCCGCTAGAATCGAGATCGATCTACGAGGCACCGGGAAATCGTGAGCTGCGACGATTCACCGCAACAATTTCCCTTCGAGCCGCTTACAATCTATCCGAACCAGCTGATGCTGCTCGAACCAGGGATTTTGAATACCACTACCATGCGGAGGAACTGTTGCTGAGACTCGCTGCAACGTTTTGCATTGTTTCGCTGCATTGCTCGAGTTTCCAGACTGTTTTAGAATTGCGAAACTCGGTTACAAGATTTTAAAGACAGAACGTGATCTGGATTGAGTCCACGGAAGATCGTTTGAGTATCGTCACTCAGCTGCGAGCCAGAACGTGATCTAGATTGGGTCCACGGAAGATCGCTTGAGTTGGATCCTCGCAGCGAAGATACGACAAAAACTGCCGTTAACGTCGCATTTAATCGCGTTTATAAAGCTCGATCTAAGATTCTAAATAGGGCGAGAACTCGAATCCGGACTGAATTAAATTCACGGACGAGTCTCTGTTACTTTTTCCCTGTGAAATTATAGAAAAATTGGAGAAGCTGTTGTACACATTCGTCGCAAGATTTTGCATCTTTGTGAAACTCGAATTAAATTCACGGACGAGTCTCTGTTAATTTTTCCCTGTGAAATTATAGAAAAATTGGAGAAGCCTTTGCCCATATTCGTCGCAAGATTTTGCATCATTGTGAGACTCGATCCCAGGATCTTGAAGACATCCGAGGCCTGTTGAGGATTACTGGAGCCTAGACTCGATTTGAATTACACTCGCATAATGTTGCCGGAGTGTTGCAATCTTATCTGAAGAAAAGACGTTCGAGCCTCGTCGAATTTGGTTGAAATCGAGAACTGATCTAAATTAGGTGGCCGAAGTTCTTCCAGGAGGAATTACGTCTCAAAATTGGTCTTACAACGTTGTCCAATCGAGGAGACTTAATAACCAAAGACGCCCGAACCTTGTCGAGTTTGGTCGAAAACGAAACCTGGTCTGAATTAGGCTCTGGGAGATCGGGAAGCTGAGTAACTGAAGAATTAGGACTCTATTATCCGATAGTGAACCAAAGACGTCCGAACCTTCTCAAGTTTGGTCAAAAACGAAACCTGGTCTGAATTAGGCTCTGGAAGATCAGGAAAAGCTGGAAAACTGAAAAACTAGGTCTCTATACTGAACTAGGCCGATACTGAACCAAAGACGTCCGAACCTTCTCGAGTTTGGTCAAAAACGAAACCTGGTCTAAATTAGGTCTGGAAGGTCAGGAAAAGCTGGAAAACTGAAGAATTAGGTCATTATACTGAACTAGGCCGATCTTGAACCAAAGACGTCCGAACCTTCTCGAGTTTGGTCAAAAACGAAACCTGGTCTAAATTAGGTCTGGAAGGTCAGGAAAAGCTGGAAAACTGAAGAACTAGGTCTCTATACTGAACTAGGCCGATACTGAACCAAAGACGTCCGAACCTTCTCGAGTTTGGTCGAAATCGAAACCTGGTCTGGGTTAGGCTCTGGAAGATCAGGAAAAGCTGGAAAACTGAAAAACTAGGTCTCTATACTGAACTAGGCCGATCTTGAACCAAACACGTCCGAACCTTCTCGAGTTTGGTCGAAATCGAACCCTGGTCTAAATTAGGTGGCCGAAATTCTTCCAGGAGAAATTAGGTCTCAAAATTGGCCTAACAACGTTGTCCAATCGAGGAGACTTAATAACCAAAAACGTCCGAACCTTGTCGAGTTTGGTCAAAAACAAAACCTAATCTAAATTAGACTCTGGAAGATCAGGAAAAACTAGAAAACTGAGGAACTAGATCTCCATACTGAACTAGGCCGATACTGACCAAAGACGTCCGAACGTTCTCGAGTGTGGTCGAAATCGAACCCTGATCAAAATTAGATGACCGAAGTTCTTCCAGAAGAAATTGCGTCTAAAAATCGGTCTTGCAACCTTGTCCAATCGAGGAGACTTAACAACCAAAAACGTCCGAACCTTCTCGAGTTTGGTCAAAAACAAAATCTAAATTAGGCTCTGGAAGATCAGGAAAAGCTGTGAAACTGAAAAACTAGGTCTCTATACTAAACTAGGCAGATACCGAACCAAAGACGTCCGAAGCTTAAGGTTTATATCAAGCGCTCTAAAAGATCCAGAGTCCTCGTGATCCGGCGGGTGAATCTCGTGAGTTGAAAGGACCACTATCTTCCTCGAAGATTCTTCGACTTTCTACGGAGCCTGTCCCGAATCAAGATCCCGGAAGATCGAGACACACTGGTCGGCGACGTTCCGAAACTGGGTGACCGATCGAACTTGGCACACCGCATCCTCCTGAAGCATCGAGCACGCCTCGATACAATCGACTGTGCGACTCGTTCCTCGAGCCGAAGACTCGTCCGCAGAGAGCGACGGCAGAAGACTGCGGAAGGAACGAAATAATGTCAGCGACTCCGTTGCCGTATGAAAGCAAAAGGGACGTAAAGTTTGACGGTCAGAGGATCGAATTTAGTGTACACTGTGTCTTCGACGGACTGCCAGAGAAACCGGTATCGAGACGACACTAGAGCGTTGCAGTGCTTCGAGAGAGAGAGAGAGAGAGAGAGAGAGAGAGAGAGAGAGAGAGAGAGAAGAGAGAGAGAGAAAGAGAGAGAATTTACGAGCGGATTTCATGGGATGTTGCAGTCGATCGACGGTGTCGCTGGACCCCCGCGGTCCTGGATCCTCTTCCGCAGCCAGCGCGTTTTCGTGAGAGGACAAAGTTCGCTCTAGATCGTTGCTAGATCGGATCCAGTTGATACTCGCCGCGACCGATGCGCGGAACTTGAAGAAGATCGGGAAACTTGAGTTAGGTATCGTCGGAGGGTTGAAAGGTTACAGCATTATGCAGTTCGAAGGCGATTAGAGGGCGAAAGGAACGACCGGAAGCGGCGTGGCGGAGATCCGGAAGAATGCAGCGGCCGGGGTTGCGGGGATGCACCGGGTTCGCGAGAAAATGCGCGCGGAAGAATGATCGATGAAACGTCTGGAGCGTCGGGGAAATTACTTTAACGAGTCCTGCCTAATGCATCGCGAACGACTTTACGGTCGTCAGTGCGACCAGAGGCATAAAAGCGTCCGTTGCCACCTTTTCTCTACCGTCGGCATCTTCGTCTTCGTTATCTACCGCTGTCTCTGCTCACCGCCGTCTCTATCCTCGTGGTCTCCCGATTTACACGAACTAACGCCATATGCAACGCACCATTGCCAACGAAACGAAACACTACTGCCGTTAATTGCGTTCGTTAACGCTTCTTCTACTCCGGGAAATATCGTAACACGTTCCTGAGGTGACACAGAAGTGCGCTGGGTTTTGTTTGTTCGGTTTTTCATGAAACTAGTGAATCAGTGCTGGTCGTGTCGTTGTTCGAGGAAAAAACTGGTTTCTCGGCGAGAAGAGATTCGCGAGGATCGTGGGAGATGCCACGTTGCTGCGACGTTGCAACGAAACGCTAGGAGATTTAAGATAGAACTGGATGCGAGACACTCGACGGAACGCTGGGAGATGCGTGCGAGATAGTATATCATCAATATGTGAAAGAGCCTCGCCGAGGAAAAGCGATGTCTCCTTCTCTTCCCGTACTCGTCTGTTTTATCATTTCTTTTGGTAAGTCCACGCTCCAATGTCAATTTAGAGGGTTCGCGAATTAACTCTGCCGTGGTCCTCGGTTAACTCTTTCGGGGCACGACGGGATTAAAAGTGGTCCCACCTTTTTGATGCACCGTAATGTATGGTGGGATATTTTTAGTCACACCTCGAAATATTGCAATAGCTGCATGCGCATAGGTATTATATTTCGTCTTATTTACAGGCCGCATTGACAGGCCGCACTGTGCGTTGTAGAAAACAAAGAAATGTTAGTGATAGTTCTCTTAGGTTCTTTTCTGAAATTTGAAAACATCTCTTCGAGTACCACGTTGAATATCTAAGACGATTTTATCTAGTATTATTTTTATCGACATTTATATGACACTTTTTATCTATGTTTGTTTGATATTCCAAATCAGATATTATGTTTTCTTGACCCCTTGCACTATAATAACGAGTCAGACTCGTGATAAGAATTTCGAACAACATCTACTAAATATGTAAATTATTAATTTCCTTTCAAGCGAAATAAAATTTGATTTTGTTGCTGTCGATATTGGGGAATTATGTTAAAATTTGTAGTGAAAAATAAAACGCATTATTAACCCTTTGCACTCGGAGCTATTTCAACTAAAAGACCAAACATTTCTTCTAACCTAAAATATTTCCATCGTACACAAGTTTTTTTCATTATGTGCGTACGAAACTGATATAGTACCTCATACAATATTTAAATGTTTAGTAATTTATTACATATGAACAAATTTAATCATGTAAACAATATTCTGAATAATGGTGTAGCAATTTGTAGTGGCGCCTCAGAGTCGCCATTCGAGTGGTAAGGGTTAATTTGTCGACATTTTAGAATTTTTCAAGTCAAAGACGAAGTAAAGAAACGAAACAAAGAAATTGACGAGAGGTCAATATCTGATAAATAAAGTTTTCAAAAATTTTTAGTAGCCGCATACAAAGACGAGCTACACAGTTAACTGGTTAAGATCTCACGAATTGAAGAAACATCTTTGGTTTGCAGTTTCATCGTTTACGCGTTCTCAGTGTTGATCCCCTTGAGATTAAACAGTGCCAAACTAGCAACGCTAAACCAATAATATCTAGTTCCCGAAGTTTCAATGGACTGATTTCATTAATTAAATAATCAAAGATTAATACGCACTCTGCTTGCGATTTTCTATGCTCGACAACACGATTTCTTCTATAGAATTTGACAAGAATTATACATCAAAGGGTGCAAATTAAAAAACCGACTATAGCGCAGAGGGTTAATGTCTTGAAAACTCATCGACTTCAAAAGGTTAACCTATCGAACGCCCTGTGAGTTCGGAGAGTATCTGCTTTCACCGGATCGAGCTCCAACTCATTACCTCCTGGCAATAAAATGATCCAGAAAAGGGCAATGGAGGTGCCATGATAGGAATGAGCAGATCAAATGCAAGACTATGAAAGCATTTAAACCTTTTAATATTTAAAGCATTTAAACCACACTATTTTAACTCGAAAACCAAACGTTTTTTTCAACCTAAAATATTTCTATTCTATGTTCAGGAAGTTTTCTTTTACCTACAGTGGCGTGCAAAAGTATCCGGACACCCTTTAAAAACGAATAACATTTTCAAAATTAGTTCAAACGGCTTGAGTTTATTTGAGATGTTAGAAGGATTAGTTTATTAGGTAGCGTATAAATAATTTTTTCCAAAAATTGCTATTGGTCGGAATTGCGGCGAAGAAAGTAAAGATTACAATTTTTAGCTTTTTTATCTGTACCTGTAATGAAAATTTGAAAGTCGCCTTTTATCGGTCTAGGTAAGTTATGCATATGTACAAAGTTTCATCGAACTCGGTTAACGTTGTTACGAGCTACAAACATTTAAAACTGAACACACAAGGGCAAAATTCCCTGAAAATGCGGAAAATCTGCGACTTACACTCTCAAGCTCTCATCTTGCAATGTTCGTAGCTCATCTGCTCATAGCAACATTAACCGACTTCGATGAAACTTTGCGCATGTACATAACCTATGAAGATCTACAAAAGTTATATTTTAAATTTTACATTACAGGCACAGATAAAAAAGTTAAAAGTCGTGACCTTTACTTTCTTCTTCACAATTTCTACCACTAGCAATTTTTATAAATAATCATTTACACGTTACCTAGTAAACTAACCCTTCGAGCATCTCAAAAAAAACTCAAGCCGTTTGAACTAATTTTGAAAAAGTTATTCGTTTTTAAAGGGTGTCCGGATATATTTGCACTCCAGTGTACACGACCTTATGTAAAAAATATTTTCAACAATAATATAGGAACTTTTAATGGAGCCTCAGGGTATACACTCGTGTGCTGTGAGTTAAAAATACTGTTTAATTAGTTGCGACTTATCAAAATGATTAAAAAGACAAATAAATATCTACGTAACTCCTGTATCTTGAAATGAACGCAGACGATTATTATTTTCCATAACGATCCGCATTATAATTGCAACCATGAAGACTGTAGGTGTAACAAACAGCAGTAGCGAACGTGTTAATGAGTTTCCGGTAGACGAAGGCGCCGGGATCTTTCCAAGCATCGCGTTCGTCGCTTCCGATATCCGTCGAGCGGAGTGTCTTAGGTTTTTAATTGCACGGTGGCTAATTGTTCAGCCGTCTCAAGCCGAAACGGATAAGTAATTCTTTCGAGGACGGAGATTCTTTTCCTTTGAATTGCAAATCTGGCGTTTAGCTCGCGCCCCGTGCCCGGGCTTGTTTTATTCATGACATTCCGCTCAATTGTATAATAGCAACACTTTGAAGCAACATTTCGTCTCGTGGCGAGGGTGGCACACACGACACGGGTCATATAGGAATGGGGTTGAGACCCGCATATCTTTCTGCTCGATTGAATCCGATGAACTCAGCCCTGACGAAAGGCAGCCGAAAACCACTCCGGGACATGCACCCTACTGCCAACAAAACTGTTTCGTCGTTTCTCTTTGCGAATCGTCAGTGGTACGCGCTGAAAGAATTTCTAAGTTGTTTAGTTGTTTCTTGGAACATCGGATAGATGCTGTATTCGTCCCTTGATCCATTTACGCCATAAATTGGTCTTGAAAAATATTTTTCTTATGCAGGGTGCGGCAAAAATTAGTCACCACGATTTTTCAGCCCCTTCGAATTTGTCGGACAGAAAAGTGTTTCGTACTAAAGTTAATCAGTATTTAAGTGGCAAGAAATTGCAATTTTTTAAATAAAAAAAAAACAATTTTCAACAAAATGTTAAGGTCGCTATCATATCTTTAAATGGAACTAGGTATTTTTAACTTTATAATATTGTAGGTGACGTCGGAACGAAATCAACGACCTGCTGTACGATGACTTTCAGATGTCCTTGAAAGAAAATATTGCCATGAATCAATTGTCAGAATATTTGAAATATTTCGACGGCACGTAATAGCAGCGCTTCGCGTTTAGAGGTAAACAAATGAACGTAAACCTTGTGAATCCTCATTTCCTCAACTTTTCTCCGTTTGTGTCGCAAAATCTGTTGGTTCATTACATTAAATCGTTTTCAATTTGGCTCTGTGTAAATGTGGTTTTTTGTGAGTTAAGTTCTGAAGCAATGTTTACATTCTTCGTAAAATATATATTTTTAACGTATATATTTTTTACGTTAAAAAAATATTTTTATTGCACTTTCATCATGTCACTCAAATTTGTTCAATTTTATTTACGTAATAATAAACTTCGTAGCGTTCGTTTGTCCAAATTGCTTTATTGATGGTTGAAAGGATTTTTCTACCCGAAATTGAAAATCATTTGAATTTCGTAAAAAAACTGTACAATGCTCTTTCATATTCATACAGTATTAAATCTTTATGTCGACAAATTTTCTGCGTCTCCTATAATTTCGTCGAAACGAAACTATTATTTCTGTTGAAATTGAAAATTGAACGTGTCATTCGCTTAGTTTGTGAGAATGCTCGTTACAATTAAATGATTCTGCTTCGCTTACAATACCGTTTAATATTAATGGAATATAAAGTACCCGTTCTGACAATTTTCAGCCTATCGTCTAATTTCGTCGAACAAACGAATACACTAATATTTCTGTTTAAATCGAAAATTGTATGTCACATTAAACATTAATAGTGTTCGATACAATATAAAGCCTTCGTCCCAACGATTATAATTTCGCTCGAGTAAAAATCATTTTTGTTTTATTTGAACATTTCCGCTATTCGTTATCCCTAGAACAGCTTAAAAATGGCGGAAGAAGAACTTTGCTACGATAGTATCGTAAGAGCAACCAATGCAAATTTATTACGAAGAACGGAATTGTACCTACAACAAAACGGATTTCAATTCGAACAATTGATGTGACTTTTTTACGAAATCGTTTGCGTTCGTTTAGTTAAGGTTTCTGAATTGAATGTAATTTCGAGTCTTAATAATAAACACAAGTTATTATCACTCATTCAAGCAGATTGTCATGTTATGTTGACATTTTCATTTCTTCGCCTTCAAGGTCATCCCAAGGTTATGGTATACTAGGTCGTTGAATTCGTCTTGACACAGGCTATAATACTGTTAAGTCAAAAATATAAAGTGCCATTTAAAAGAAAGGAAGGTGACCTTGACAATACTATAAAAAAAATGTTTTCTGAACGTTTTTTATTGCAATATATAGCCAATCGAAAACTGATCAACTTTTGTTGAAAATATTTTTCGTCAGATTATCGCAAGTACTAAAAAAATCGTGAAAACTGTTATCTGGGACACGCTGTATAACTAACATAGATCTACAAAAGGCATATTTTAAATTTTCATTATTGGTGAAAATAAAGAAGTTTTAAAAAGTGCTATTTTTATATCTTCATGCAATTTCTACTAATTGCAACTTTTTTCAAAATATTTTTTGCACGTGATTTACTAAATCAATGTTTCTAATTGCTCAAGAAAGGTCAACTGGTTTGGTCAAATTTTAAGAAGGTTATTCTGATTTAACACAAAACCTACCAACCACAAAAGATATAAAGATAAAACTGCATACAGAATTGAGAAGATTGAATTTATTTAAACTTTGTACCGTTTCCATAAGAATATGTGCTTAAATAAACAAGTCAATTCAGTCATTTAATATGAAATCGTTTTCTCATTTCAATAACTGTAAAATAGAAAACCGGTCATTTTGACCGAGGTAGGTTTAGTGTCAAAGGGCGAGTGAATACTTTTGCGAGCCACCGTAGGTTAAGTATGGCCACAGACATTTGCTTCTCTGGCGACAGGCTGATGGCGTGTTTTGCGTCCCCCACTAAGACTGTATACTGGTCACGTGACGTGCCGCGCAACGTGTCACATACTGCTCTGCCCATGAGAGAGGTGGTAAAGTGTATTCCCCTCGATTTAACCGATCTGGCATTATTGCCCTCAGGCATTCTTACATTGTTGCTGAATACAGCGTCCAAAGCATCGAAATCCTATTATGACGGATTTATAATTGACAATCTGTATCCTTTAAACGCATAAATTGCCGAAGCTAAAATTTTATATCCGAGGTCCTTCCCTATTCCTCATAATACCCACCAAGTTTCATCTCGATCGGCCACCGGTGCCATTTCTACTAATTGCAACTTTTTTCAAAATCTTTTTTGCACGTGATTTGCTAAATCAATGCTTCTAATTGCTAAAAAAAGTCGAGTGGTTTGGTCAAATTTTAAGAAAGTTATTTCGATTTATAGGGCGAACGAATACTTTTGTGAGCCACCGTAGGTTAACCCTGAGCACTCGAATGGCGACTCTGAGGCGCCACTACAAATTGCTACACTATTCTTCTGTTGGATCGCCTGATTCGCAGGTGTTCAGCGAGTTCACGAGCGTCTGCAGGTGGCCCGATACAGGCCTCCGTGTTTGTTTACCTTTTCGCTGTGGTCAAGAAAGGAAGAGAGAGCAAAGGAGTGAGAGTGAGAGAGAGAGAGGGAGAGAGTGTGAGGTGCAAGTGGGGAGTGCGAAGTCGAGGCATTCCGGGTTTAGAGTGAGGACAGTGAAGTCGGAGAGCGTAGATTAAGAACAGCGAAGTCTAGCGTAAAAGTAGTGTATACCGTGCGAGATAAGGTCATACCGCGCAGAACATTAGATTAGTTATAAGTTTTGTTAAATAAATACGTTACGTCGAAGCTTGTTCTTGCCAAACCTTCCAATCCCACACTTCAGAATATTGTTTACATGATTAAATTTATTCATATGTGATAAATTACTAAACATTTAAATATTGTATGAGGTACTATATCAGTTTCGTATAGATATAATGAAGGAATCTTATGTACGATGGAAATATTTTAGGTTAGAAGAAATGTTATTTCGGTTATCGATCGTAAGTATGTTAAAGCAAAGAATAAATGATGTTTTTGGCGCAAAGGTTCGATCTAATTTTACAATATTAAAGCAATCTTGCTAGTTTGTTGAAAAAACTTTCTACGTTTCGATCCTAATATGGATCTTTCTCAAGAAAGAAAAATGAGAACTGCGTTTGCTTCATAAAGAAACGAAATTGAGGACAGAAAGCACGTGTTGTCACTGTGCCGGTACACAAGTTACTGTAACTTGTGTAAGATCCATATTAGGATCGAAACGTAGAAAGTTTTTTCAACAAACTAGCAAGATTGCTTTAATATTGTAAAATTAGATCGAACCTTTGCGCCAAAAACATCATTTATTCTTTGCGTTCCAAGAAATGTTTGGTTCTTTAGTTGAAATAGCTCCGAGTGCAAAGGGTTAAGTATGGCCAGAGCCATTTGGTTCCCCGGCGACAAGCTGATAGCGTGTTTTGCAGTCGCGGAGAGTGTAAACGATAAAAGAACGGTTGTAGCTCTCTTTCCTCGAAACACGATGTTGTTTCAGAAAGCGCGATAACGTGAACAAGAGTGAGAAAGAGCGGTTCGTGAACTGGGTGTATACTGTTTCAATAACGCTTCTCCCGTTTATCCCTCGCGTTTCTCACAATATACTTTTATACGATTGTCCAGGGGATCCTGTGAAGGGGGTGTCACGGCTCGAGGAAACAGAGAAAACAGAGAAAAGAGGAGGCGACGATTTAACGCACAAATAACTTGCCGTCCGTCTTTAGCCCGGGTTCCCTTTTCTTCGCGCACCTGCTGCTGCCGAGATTCTCTCTGGAGAGCTCGCCCCGTGAGAAGTTAGAATAGTTTTTTCTCGAGGAGCTATGATTGTTGCAAGCGTAAAAGAAAAACATGCTCCGGGAACCCGATTTTACAGGATTGTCGCGCGCACCTTCTTTTCTCTATCGCATTACTCGACGCCCATTCAACCCTCTACCTTCTCTCTTTTTCTTTCTTCATCTCTTTCTCTTTTTCAGTCTCCTGTCACTCTTTTGTCCCTTAAATTCGTCCTACAGCTCGCGATAATTCCTTTACAAGCATTTAAACAATCTCTCATTGTGATCAGTCGAGAAGAAAATTGCGTTGTCGTCCACAGTTTGATTGAATTCCCAGCGACGGTTTTACTTGTACTGAAATTCTCGAAGTGTGCCATGTACCGTCGTTGGTATTTAGAAATGAGAGAAAACTCATCTATAACGCGGATGAAAAATTGCAATTTGATTTGTAACAGTTTTAATTAAGTTTGATCCGATTTATACGAATTCAGAGTTTCTTATAACGCGGTACGATTTAATCGCATTAAAGGAGGGGTCGACTGTTTTTGTGATCAACCTCGGGTTTAGTCGTCCCGCGATCGCGTGTCGTCGGAAACGATGACGGTGAAATTTAAAAGTTATTTTGAAGAAGACATTTGTAGACAGGCGGATCTTTATGTAGAGTACAATTATTCTTCTATCTGACTTGCGACAAATTGGAGTGTAATTGTTTATTTCTGAACACGTTTATTGCCACCGCTACACGTGTGCGACTTACACAATCTCGCAATTTAATTAAAGATAGTTAATTTAATTCGACACACATTGCTATTTAGCACTGAGTTTGAGGACCACTAAAAATGTGTATTTTACATTATTTGATAAAAATGAATTTTTTGGATAATTCCTAGTGGATGCATTTTTACAGTCATCCGAAGAAGCATTAAACGCCTAATAAATGTTCGTGTTTGGGGGTGTTTCAACGTTCGGGGTTTCGGAAGTTTATGCGTCTTTACGGATAATTTAATTGCTCAGAGGATGCTTAATCAGTCAGAGCTGGGCATTATTTCCAATATTTTAAAACTTATTTGAAATATTGCTTGAAATAAAAAGTTATTTCACAAAAATGTTTCACTATTTGAAATAAATTATGTTGTATTTTGTCCAACAAAATAATTTTAGGAAATGATTATCTATTCTTTTATTTCGTGAAATACATGAATTCAAATAATAAAATAACAAGTTATTTTCTTATTTGAGATAAGTATTTCAAAAGTCAAATAACATGTTATTTTATTATTTCATACAATAAATATTAAAAATATATTATAAATGAAGATATGGTTCGAGTTCTTTTAAATCTTTATTGCTACTCATCAATAATTTATTTTCCAAACTAAACATAAATAATGCGAAATTTCAATTTACAATTAGTATCATACATTTCTCTTAATTATTTCAAATGACTACGCCGAAATAAATTATAATAAAGTTGTTATTTAAAATAAATGTACTCAAATAAATTCCTCTCAAATAGTTATTTCATAGAGTTTATTTGAGATAATGTTATTTTCAATAATTAACTTATCTTTATTTGAAATAAATTTTCCCAGCTCTGTAACCAGTTAACTGTTTTTGACGAGTATACTCGTCATGAAAAAAGTGCAAAATTTTGTGCTATGACGAGTATATTCGTCATGAGTAATAAGTAGTGACAATTTGCAGTTTAAATTGCAGTTTTAGTGACATCTAAAATATATTCGTGAACTTTAAGATGTTTGAAGCAGTTCAAATTGCAATTTTAGTGAAATCTAAAATATATTCGTGAACTTCAAGATGTTTGAAGCAGTTTAAATTGCAATTTTAGTGATATCTAAAATATATTCGTGAACTTCAAGATGGTTGAAATTCTGACGGATTTGTAATTGAGAACCTGTATCTTTTAAACGCATAAATTACCGAAGCTAAAATTGTATATCCGAGGTCCTTCCCTATTCCTCATAATACCCACCAAGTTTCATTTCGATCGGCCACCGGTGCAATTCCTACTAATTGCAATTTTTTTCAAAATCTCTTTGCACGTGATTTACTAAATCAATGCTTCTAATTGCTCAAAAAAAAAGTCAAGTGGTTTGGTCAAGTTTTAAGAAAGTTATTCTGATTTAAAGGGCAAGCGAATACTTTTGTGAGCCACCGTAGGTTAAGTATAGCCAGAGCCATCTGGTTCTCTGGCGACACGCTGATGGCGTGTTTTGCGTCCCCCACTAAGACCGTAGACTGGTCACGTGACGTGCCGCGCAACGTATCACATACTGCTCTGCCCACGAGAGAGGTGGTAAACCGTATTCCCTTCGATTTAACCGATCTGGCATTACTGCCCTCAGGCATTCTTACATTGTTGCTGAATATAGCGTCCAAAGCATCCTAAAAACCTATTATGACGGATTTATAATTGACAACCTGTATCTTTTAAACGCATAAATTGCCGAAGCTAAAATCGTATATCCGAGGTCCTTCCCTATCCCTCATAATACCCACCAAATTTCATCTCGATCGGCCACCGATGCCTTTCGGAAGTACAGCCCAAAAAAGATTTAGTATTACTTGGCAGATTTTGTATTACTTGGTAGTTCTAGCGTTAAGTACTTTCTCGACATTCTTATAATACCTTTTAGAGATCGCAACCAAACTTGAAGCAATTGAATATATATTACTGCAAAATCCATTTTGAATAAAAGACGTCTTAAAGATCGGAGTACGCAGCGAAAAGGTTCAGATTGACAGCTTTTGAGCGTGGTTTGTGATCACTGGTGAAAAACATGTTGGACGATTTCGAGTAAAAAGATTGCAATTACTATCGGTCAATTGGGTTGGACGTCGGTGACGATTCAAATTGCACGTCTTGTTTAATCCTGCCGGATTTACAGAGGTCGAGGCAGAGAGGGGGGTCTCAATATCCAACTGACGAATTCACTTTGATCGATCATCCGTAGACCGAGTCGCGGGCACTGAATTGCCGGTACATACGTGCCAGACGATGAGCCGTTTATACGCCGATCGGGATCGTCCACCGTGGTGTTCGTGTTTATGACGTTGTCCCGTGAAACGGCGCACTAATTCCAACACCTCGACACCGACGCGACGCCAGCGCAAGGTGTAACCTTTGCGAAAATCCCGATCCTCCACGCCTCGTCCGTAACAAACTCGACAAGCTTCGGATAAGTCCGATTAACAGCTCGTCTTCTAACACTGTGCAACAGTAATTTTGCGTTTCGGTTTCCAGCAGAGAATTCTCATTGGTTTTTTGGGACAATTGTTCTTCTCCATTTTCCTCAGTTTGCTCAGAGATTTCACTTTTATGTATACCAAATTTTTAGCTTGAGGAATTTTGTAAGCTTTAATTTTTGGGAGCTGGACGAACGATTCTTAATGATTCTTAGTAACGACAAATAAAACGATAACGCATTTTTTGCATTTCCCTGCAAGTTTGACCTTGAATGACCTTGAGTCATAGGTAATCAAACTCATCTTAAAACGCACTATTTGATGGTAGGTAAAAAAGCTTATCATTCCATTTAAAAAAAAAATGTTGACCTTCAGCTCACCTTGGATTGTCCACCGGGAAAAATAAACGTCCCACCACATGACGTCCCCCTCGGTACTGAACAACTTTCAACTGAAACATTTTTGCGTCGTAATCAATATTTTCAGAGATATTCGTCTGTAACGCTTATATAATTTCTACCCTGTATATTTTCATATCGCAGACGTAGATTAGAATGTATTTATGACGCTTTTAAAAATAGTGGGCCATCGATGCCCGACTAATTTTTTTTTTTAAATTGAATTTTTTAAGACACATGCCCCTTCTCAGGTTATTAGTGACCGTAGTGTATTTGTTTTAAATTATATGACAAAGTCCAGTATCCTTCAGGAATGCTAGTATTTGAACGCAGAAATTTTCCTCTTGTAGCATATTTTTTAGGCTTGTTATTCTATATTGTCTTCTTTTCATTTGGTATTTGGGACATTGGATTAGGATATGTTCGATGGATACTTCGATATTGCATGTATCACAGATCGCTGGACTTGATTTGGTGATACGATAAGAATGGGTTAGGTTCGTGTGACCTATTCTTAGTCTAGTCACAATTACTTGATATCTTCTGTTAAGGATATTGAATATCGCGCCTTACACACTGTAGTTCAGGTTACGTTTAGGTTAGCGCCGTGTGGTGCAGATGTCGCTGTCTGCGTAGCGCATTGTATCTCATGCCGAGTGATCGGCGTTCCTTCCTGTTTTCTTCCGACGATCTCCGAGAGTGTACGTGCGTGTGCGAGTCAGAAAACTAAATTGCGTTTAATATCTTCTATTCATACAGTCACTCCCATTAATATTCGTACACTCTTAAAAAGACGATAACTTGTTTAATATTGGACCATACGACTTGGACTTTTTTGAGAAGTTAGAATAATTAGTTTACTACATGACGTGAAAAAGAAATTTTAAAACAATTGCAATTGGTCGGTATTGCAGAGAAAATACTAAAAGTTGTGTTTTACAATTTTTTTATGTGGCTTATATTGTCAATTTAAAACATCCATTTTGTAGATCTGTGTCAATTGTATACATTTTCAAATTTTCATCCAATTTGGATTACTTGGAAAACAGCGACAGGCATCGAATGACGTAAGAATCCTTCGATTTATTACAGGTTAAGGCCGAAAATTGTGAAAAGCTGCAATTTTTACAATCTTCAAACAGTTGTAGCTCATTGCAACGTTTGCCGATTTTGGTGAAATATTCAGAGTGTATACAGTTGACACAGATCTACAAAACGTATTTGTTGAATTTTCAATATGGACCCACATAGAACAGTTATAAATAACAACTTTTAGTATTTTCTTTGTAATTCCGACCAATTACAATTTTTTCAAAATTTCTTCTACGTGTAGTAAATTAATTGTTCTAACTTCTAAAAAAAAAATGAAGTCACATGATCCAATATTAAAAACGTGATCGTCTTTTAGAGTGTACGAATATTAATGGGAGTGACTGTATATACTGCTGATGGCCGACTAATTGTTGGGTATCGCAAAACAGAAGAGAACATTCGAAATCTCGGGTCGTAGGAATAGAACCAAGATGTCGAAGAAAGCGAGAGTCATTTGAATTGCTAAGAAATCGCAGCCTTCGCGATGAAGATTCGTTCACGAACCTCTCGGAAACTATTCGCCTCCCGATGACACTTTAAACGTCGCCATCGATCAGCGCGGATTCGGTTGTCGCTTACGTATTGTCTCTCTTTGATGTGGTTCGAGGGTCCGACTTCGGTAAAGTTTTCCTCCTCGCAGTGTTCTCTCGCGAACGTACGACGCGACGCACACCCGCGCGGTTCGATCCGACATTGAAGACAAGGTGCGCGAGTGTAGTCGGCGTTCCTGAAAAGTTTCCGCAGCATGCCATGATCGAAAACGTTTCGGCAAACCAGATAGAGAGGATGAAAGAATCATTTTCTACATCTCTTTTCATCACCTCTTAATCATTTTCTACCGATGCCACGCACTGCGAACCAGAATCGCGAGAAGCTGGACAAAATTCGTGTCTCGGTTAATCATTAACACGTTGACTGCCAGTATTTAACCGACAAGAAATTGCAATTTTTTAAATTTAAAAAAAATCGATTTTCAACAAAAACTCAAGGTCGCTGTCATATCATTAAATGGAACTGGGTATTTTTAACGTCGTAATATTGTAGGCGACGTCTGAACGAATTCAACGACTTGCTATACGATGACCTTCAGGTGACCTTGAAAGAAAATATCGCAATTTATCAATTTGCAGAATATTTGAAATATTTCGATGCTACGTAATTGCAACGCCTCGCATTTAGACGAAAACAAATGAACGTAAACATTGTGAATGCTCATAACCTCAACCGTTGTCCGTTTGTATCGCAAGATCTGTTAGTTCATTACATGAAATTGTTTCCAATTTGACTCTGTATAAATTTGGTTTTTTGTGAGAAGTTCTGAAGCAATGTTTGCGTTCATTTGTTTACCTCTAAACGCGGGAGGTTGCTATTACGTACCGTCGAAATATTTCAAATATTCTGGCAATTGATTCATGGCGATATTTTCTTTCAAGGTCATCTGAAAGTCATCGTATAGCTGGTCATTGAATTCGTTTCGACGTCGCCTACAATATTATGAAGTTAAAAATACCCAGTTCCATTTACAGATATGACAGCGACCATGAGTTTTTGTTGAGATTCGATGTTTTTAAATTTAAAAAATTGCAATTTCTTGTCCGTTAAATACTGATTAACTTTGGTAAGAAACACTTTTCTGCCCGATCATCCGAAGGGGCTGAAAAATCGTGGGGACTAATCTGTGCCGCACCATGTATACCAAAATGTTCGCTATGGTTCCAAGATCGTCGGTTATACAAGCGGTTAAGTAGTTGGACTACCAAGCGGTAGACCGGGGTTCGAATCCCGTCGGTGTAAGAAAGTCTTTTTCTCCGTTAAAAATTTTCTACTCGACTTCCGTAACGCTAGAAAATTGTATCCCCGACAGCAAAGAAGTTTCACTTCAAAAAACCCAAGTCGTATGGTCTAATATTTAAAAAATTGTTGTCTTTTTAACACGTTGACTGCCAGGCGCATTTTCCATGATTTGCCCAAGGCGCCAACGCGAACTTTTCATTATGCGATGTATATTATGTTGAAATATTATTTGCATCAAATAAAGCGAGTTATAAAATCATGCTTGAAGCATTTTTCGTGCATTAATTTCTTCAAACCATTATAGTAACAATGGTATTATTGAAAAATTTATCAGTATCCATATTTACTCTAATTATGTACTTGTATTATTTGCTGCGTCGCCGGTCACCGGTGGCCCCCACGGCGCTGTAGCCAAGTCGAGTGTCGGTCACCGGTGACCCCCATGGCAGTCAACGTGTTAATTACTAGTCTGCTAGATCCTATGCGTTTATAACAAAAATGGAGTAGATTAAATTTGAAATAGTAAAAAGATTAAAAATATGTAAGAACATTAATTATACTATCTCTAGCCTATTAAAATTAACACGTTCAGCGCCATGTTGAATGAATAATAAAGAAGTTGGAAATTCGGATTAGTGTGGTCTCACCGATATACCCAAGGTGTCATATTTCTCGGCGACCGAGGCCTCTCGAGCTTCACGGCCCCTCAAGGGGGTACACCCCGCACTAGTGGTGATATCTCAGGGACAATTATGTCGGAGACATTTGGGACAATTACCGATCAAATACTGTATTAGCTAGAATGACAAACTGTCTTTATAAAATTACTTTCTCGGCCGGTGTTTCAATTTAAGAAATTAAAAATTTGCGAGTTGATTTCGAATTGATATATTTTATAGAAAGTTCGTAGAATAAATGGAGAAAAATTGACTGGGTATAATCGAAGTTCCTCGCAACGGAGCGGCTTGTTCTTTCAACGTGCCCCGGCATTTCGTCTTGTTCCTGGAAAGATACGCTTTATCTTGTATTCGAAAACACTTGCATCGCGTGCAGTTTACATTCATTTTGCGTGGCTCGTTTTACCCGGCGCGGCGCAGCAGTCGGGACATGCATAAATCGAGTTTCTTCCGGCTCGCCCGAAGGCAACTGCGTTCTACGGTTTCTTGAAAGCCTCTCAGATCTTCTTATGCCGCGACTTGGAAAATATTTTTAAATTACTATGCGCAGGAATAATATCGTCTAACAACATATTCTCGTTCTCCCCGTTGGACAACTTTATATTTTCCGCGCGGATGTGTTCCCTCCAGCACGAAAATATTTCCCGGAAGTCGATCAACGTCAATTAACGCCTTAGATCGTTGACGTTGCGCACTAAAACGCGGGGCAGCTGATCGAAATGTATTTTTATACAATTCCGTGATGGACAGTGAAATAAAGTTGGATTTTTTCTGTGTTGAGGATTTTTTGAACGAGTATAACTAACGCAGAAATTAGAAATGGTGTTATTTATATAAATTTAAGACTAGGTTTACTAGGTTCACGAGTCAAAATGGCGGGTTCCAATATTTTTAATTTACGATTATTGAGATTGTAAAGTTGCAGCCATGAGGAATTATTCAATTTATTTCTTTGGTTATGTATTATGAAAAAATTGACAAACATTTGGTAATTAGTGTAAAATAATCGCTTGTAGTGCTCTGTAAACCTCATGTTAAAACTGAATTTTTTCGATGATATATTCCATGTAGATAATTTGAATAAAAACGAGAAGACGCGGTCATGGAGTCTCAGATTTTCTCGAAACTTTGCATATTGGTAGATTTCGTTCTCCTGTTTATGAAAATATAGCATTATAGGGTCAGATACTTAATAACTTTTGAGATATTTACAATTGAAAATTCATTATAGCCGTTAAGTACAGTTTCAGTTGAAGATATTGTCAAGCGCCAAACGGCGTGTATTATGAAAAACTTGCCAAACATTCGGCAATTAGTGTAAAATAATCACTTGTAGTGCTCTGTAAACCTCATGTTAAAACTGAATTTTTTCGATGATATATTCCATGTAGAGAATTTGAATAAAAAGGAGAAGACGCGGTCATGGAGTCTCAGATTATCTCGAAACTTTGCATATTGGTAGATTTCGTTCTCCTATTTATGAAAATATAGTATTATAGGGTCAGATATTCAATAACTTTTGAGATATTTACAATTGAAAATTCATTATACCCGTTAAGTACAGTTTCAGTTGAAGTTATTGTCAAGTGGCAAATGGCGTGGTGGTAACGTACTAGACTGGTACTAGGAAGGCCGGGGTTCAAGTCCCTCGTCCTCTTTTTCCTTTTTTTTCTTTTCAGCTTATCTATGTTAATTGATTGGATTTTACAAATGAAAAATACACTCATAATATTTATAGGAAACGTAATATTAAAATTTTATTGAAAAGTGACATAATATGTAAATAAACACTAACTTCGTCAACCGTGCCTGAAAAAGAAAGAGAAATAACATAAAAACCATGCATCACATACAAAATACAATAAACATAGAACACACAACACAAACTAAAACACAAATGAGAAAAACATTTTGCACATGTTTACAATGTTTGTAACTTTTAGCTACCATAACTTCCTAACGAATAAGGTTAGGGCATGAGTATGTTTTCACTTTTATGTAGAGCACAAGAAACTGCATCGATTGAAGCAGTCAAAAACATAGGTTTCCATTAAAAAAAAAAAAACTATGATATTTAGGCAATGATATTTATCGTAAAAAGAATCAAAACATAAATGACAGAAACATGTGCAAAATGTTTTTATCATTTGTGTTTTGTTCGCTTTTGCGAAAAATATCATTGCTGCAACTAATAATAAGTTGTTTAATAATAATAATAATAATAAGTACTAATGAGTACGTTACCACCACACCGTTTGCCACTTGACAATAACTTCCACTGAAACTGTACTTAACGGGTATAATGAAATTTCAATTGTAAATATCTCAAAAGTTATTGAGTATCTGACCCTATAATGCTATATTTTCATAAAAAGGAGAACGAAATCTACCAATATGCAAAGTTTCGAGAAAATCTGAGACTCCATGACCGCGTCTTCTTCCTGTAAGATCTGAGAAATGTGAAAAGGTTGAAAAAGTAGTGTCAGTGTTGTACGTCTTAATTTCTCAATCCCTATTTCATTTAATAAATTACGTTCACCGACAATCGTTGTTTAATCATCGACAAAGGTAACTCTTGCGGTCCAAAAGCAGTAAAATTTGCGTCAAATTCTCTCGCCGATAAAAATTTATACAATGTACAGACAAACGGTTGAATTTCTGAAACGTTTCATTGAAGATGGAAAAATGAAAGGTAAATAAAATTGTTCTGTTGCGATCTATGGAGGAGATGAAATGAAATGCAATGAAAATAAGATTGCTTGCATCCTTGACAAATACGGTACCGAAGAAGAGGAAATAAAAATCAGGTCGTTTATAAATATGGAACGATACGAGAAGAAATTCAAATAAATTTCTATACATTGCTTAAAAATATGAAACGATAAAAGGGGGGTGTATTAAAAAATCGTTTGCATTGTTCGCAAATGAGAAATAAGATGAAACGAGGAGGCCGCAGGGAACAAGCTTTTCCGACGAGCCGCCTCGGATCAATTCGACCATTCGTTTGCTTTTCATTACTCACCGGTGGGACTTGCACGTTGCCAATTCTTGCTGTTCTTCTGCGGTCGATTTGCGATCGTTTAAGCGCGGTGCCATTCAACTGCACGGAATCAGTCTTGTAAAATCGTTTCAATGATTGTTTAAAGACGTTGTAATGTTTGTAATGTTATGCATAAATAAACTATTGCATTCACGAGAATCTACAGAAGCGTTCCATGCAAAAATCTCTTGTACAACTCCTACGGTTGGAACTGTAAAAATTCTAAAAATAGAAAAGTTGCCGAGAAAAGTGCGCGAAAGACGTTCGTTTCTTTCAAGCATTGTTCAAACATAATGAAGTATGTATAATGCTACAATAATACATACTGTTGTATTTGGGAGAGTCTACTGAAGTATTCTACAGAAGATTCATTCGACCAGCTTTTATATTTAAAGCAGAAAAAATTCTTAAAATTGATAACTGCATTTATTTCTTAACACATTATCTACCGGCGAATATTTTATAATTTTTAAAAGTCTATGGTCTACAGTTGAAGACTTTTTAACGGTTTCTTCAACAGCAATGACAATCTCAATTGTGAACAACAAGTCCCAGTAACATCATTTAATAATTTCGGTTAAACCTTTTTTTGGAGGACCAATTTTTTAAAACTTTTTTTATGCAGTCCTATATATTTCGTCGAGAAAACACCGAAAATGAAAGTCTTATTGCCAGGAGTTCACTAGTTCAGAAGTTATACGCGTGTAAAGTTGAGCACTTTTAAGCCTTTTTGACAGGTTAAAGCGCCGCCATATTGATATATTTGCTAGGTGATACATGTAAGATCGGCTAAGTAGTACCGAGGAGATCCGTTAGATGGCAGCACAAGCACGTACGTAATAATAACACATGTACGAAATCAACGTGACGATCTAACCTCAAACCAACTTGGACTGTATTTTCGTTTTGAGATCCTGCATATGATTCTGTATAATTTCATATCGCACCGATGAGAACTACATTTCTTAAATTTCCACAACAATCCACAAATTAAAATTAAAATCGACAATAAAATGTACAACGAACTGCAGAAAAATATTAAAAGCAGCTTCAATTGATCCATGTGCTCCTATCTAGTAAACGCACCGTGCCATTTAGCGCATGCTCTCAGTACTACTTAGCGGATCCGCGAATATACCACATTATCTAGCGCATGCGCTCAACACTCCTACGTCTACCACCCAGCAAATATACTAATGTGACGACACTTTAATTTGTGAAAAACACTTGAAATTGCTTATGTTTTCACGCGTGTAACCATGTATCCAGCGCATGCGCTCAACAGTCCTACCTCTACCATTCAACGAATATCTAATATGGCGACGCCCTAACCTGTCAAAAACGCTTACAATTGCTCCTGTTTACATACGTATAACTTATAAACCAGTGAATTCCTAACAATAATACTTACATTTTCGTAATGTTCTCATCGATATCTACAGGATTACATAAAAAAAGTTGAAAACATCTGGTCCTCCAAAAGAAAGAACAGCCATAACTTCATTTGGGATTATAATGTAAAGGAAGATTTCCAAGCAACCTTTTAGTAAATTGCAATGTTAGAAAACCCTATGCATAGAATCCCGGTAAATAAAGTGTAAATAGGCTTCGGGTAGATAAAGTGTTTAAGTTAAATATCAAAGAAGCTGAGGATGATGAAGAAGAAAGATTTTTGGATTCGTATGTACTCGGCGCATCGAAATCTAAAAGAATAGTGGACTGCTTGTCGCGATTGAATTTCCTTGTGTACAGACTGCATTTCACAAAAAAAAGTGCAAAGAGATTGAAACTGTGTTGGGATCGAACGTTGACGGATTTGAAAGAGGTGAAAGCGAAAGCAAGAGCGAGAAAGAGAGAGAGAGAGAGAGAGGGAGAAACGTTGCGACAAATACGGAGGAAAGTCAGTGTGCGCGGGCGGGGTTACGGGGAAGTTGAAGCGGATGGGAATTATCTTAGCCGCTCGTAAAAGTCGCACTCGGGTGGAAGGGATAATGGAAACCAGAGCGGAACGGGATGAAACGAAATAGGATTTTGCGGTGAACAACCAAACCAGACCGGTGGCTTCCACCGTCGCCGGAGGTTGCCCCGCCCTGTAGTTACAGCTGTGACGGACAAACGTCCACCACCGATCGTCGGAATAATTGCGGAAATCTGTCCGAGAGTCGTCCTGTGTGCTGGCGCGCGGAGGTTTTCTTCGAAAAAGTTTTCAGACGCGGAGGGATGACAGCGGCAGCCGACACGACGTGTTCTGTCACTGTGCCTGTGTCGGACTGGCTGCTGCGCGTCCAACGGAGAATCTGCGTCACCGTTTCCCAAGGAACTACTTCCCTCGGGAACTTCTCTGGCCCTCTACCAGTTATTACTTATTCAACCATATTGCGGCCACTTTTTCTCTGGTCCGTGGAGTTATTCCACCAACCGGAACTCGATGACACGCGTCATTGCCGGATCTAGGACTCGGAAAGTTAGCGTTGCTGCGACTTATGCGTTGGATTGGATAATTGTTTGAAACGAAGTCGTTAATGTGTTCCAACAGCTTTGGAATGATTAGAATATTTATTGGTTTGATGAAATGTTTTGTATGGTTTGCTAATCCTGTTGAGATTCTTGGCTGAGTTGTGCAAGCCGAATCTCCTGACACCGAGGATAATGAGTAGTTTGTGAATCGTTAGGCACAATAAAAATTGTTTCGATACATTGCAAGAAACTTCGTTTGTGCTTTAATGATTTTAATAGATTACAATTAATGCAGTGATATTCTTAAAATTTTTCCACTACATTAAATTGCATCTACTCATGTTTGTCATACATGCATAATGTCCTCAGATGAGGAAACGTATCGAATAAAAATTGAATGATATACGCATGGAGACCCGCTGAACATTGTCCACGATATGAACAGTATCTGAAAAATGTCAACAATACATGGACAATTTTTGAACAGTATAAATGTAAGCTTGTGTACATGTGCATGTATATGCGCCTTTAAGTAGAGACGTTTGGGAGGTGGCATCACCAGGTGGCATCACTAGCTCCAGAAGAGAAAGAGAGAGATATAGAGATAGAGAAGTTAGATATAGAGATAGAGAATAATTTGTGTTCACAATTACAGTGTAATAGATAATAGATAATAGATTTGTTCAACAAGTACTAATTGTACAAAAGAAGAGGAGCATAAACATTTAATTGTTGATTCTCTTATATTTTTTAGGTTAGTCAACCACGTGCAATTTATTAGTGTAATCCTAGTCTAATCCACATCCTTAAAATAAATTAATCTCTTATATTTTTTAGACGAATCAAGGTGTGTTTATTGCTTTAATAATCCTATCAACACATTATATAAATATTGTCAGAACAGTATAAATATTGTCAGAACAGTATAAACAGTGTCAGAACAGTATAAATATTGTCAGAACAGTATAAATATTGTCAGAACAGTATAAATATTGTCAGAACAGTATAAACAGTGTCAGAACAGTATAAATATTGTCAGAACAGTATAAATATTGTCAGAACAGTATAAATATTGTCAGAACAGTATAAATATTGTCAGATCAGTATAAATATTGTCAGAACAGTATAAACAGTGTCAGAACAGTGCGAGCAGTGCCGGGAGAGTGTGAAGAGCTAAAATAATATATCGCCCCGGCAGACCTCGGGAGCAATGAAGTAATAAGATTACTCCTACTAACTATCGTAACGTTTAACAAGATTAAATATTTTTCACGAGCTAGTTAAACACGATTAACGCGGAGAAGAGCGAAGAGAAAGGATGAAAATCTCTGCTGAAGAGAAAATGCGTGCGCGAAAGCAAAAGATAAAGGAACAGCGGATCCACCTACGGATCCACCTACGTATATTTGATCAGAAAATTAATTTCCTGTGCAGTCGCCGGCTCACAGATTATTAACCGATACACTACTCCGCGAACTTACTTGACCCCGTTTTCAACGGAAAAACCTATACAGTGTAACCTATGCCAGACGATTGTGTCGATTGTACATACACACCTGAAACGAAGATGAAACGAAGCTAAAGAATCTCGTTCGGATGAATCCCGTGGAATAGTGCGAGAGGAAAAAGATCGGTATCGAGTCATCGTTGCGGTAGAACTAACAAATGAACAACACTCGTTCGATCGACGCGTTTCAACCGAAACGAATAAAATTCATTCGTGCGCACGTTACATTCCACGATCGTTTTTTACAGACCTATGGTTTTTGAAATGTTTGCTCATTGTTGCGCAAACAGGCTGTTCCCATGAATTTTTATCTCGGAAACCACTTGCTGGGCCCGGATGAATTTGCTTTTTCATTGTAAAATCATTATCAAATATTGATAATTATAAAGGAATCCGCAAATGCACGAAATTCGGATGGGTGGACTTTGGTGAAATTAAATAATTTGAAATTTCATTTTAATGCTTTCTTTGTCGATCTAGCAAATACAGAAATTCCATAAAAATCAGTGTGATTTATTAAATGAAATAAAAGTTGAAATATTGAGTTGTACAATACTGTACACCCTCTTTTTAGCTTTTTGCGTTCCGCAGATCACAGCATTGCAGCCTAACCACAATTTGGTTATTAAATACACTGAATAGAACAGCAAAAACAATCGTTTTCGAAATAATTTCACTTTCCATTTTTGAAAGACGGGATGTTCGCGGTTAGATTTTTTACTTCAGGATCAAATTATTTTGCACATAGATTGCATTGAATGTCTTTAAATGTACTTACCTAGTCCTGCAATTTTTCTAAGGAATCAAAGATGAGTCGCCTTAACTATCGGACTGAAAGTGTTAACGCTAAAAGTACCACGCATTTCAAATGGCTGATTTGTGTCGGAAAAAATGACAATGAATCGAATTTATTTTGATTGTATGAGAATAAAGAAATCTGCTGAATCGAATCCCTCGAAAATATCTTTATAATTTTAACAAATGAACTGTGAAATCGTTTGATCAACCACTTGCACTTCGATTTATTTTACGGCTACAGTGATCAGAACTTCTTCGTTGTTCATAATATCCCCAGAAGAAAAAGAAGAAGAAAATTTATATCTATTATATGCCTATATATAATGGCTGTACAATAACAACATCAAAATGACCGGTTTTATATTTTGCAATTATTGAAATTGTAAAAATTCGTTTATGTAAAGTAATGGAATAAATTTGATTGTTCAAGCATCTATTTTGAACACTTGAAGTAGCACTGAAAACGTAAATAACACGTTACATGTAAATCTTCATAGTGTTCGGAAAGTATTTTGAGACACTTTATTTTCTATTTGACTTTGCGTGACCTTGAATGACCTTCATAATAGGTCATTGTATTCGTCTTGAAACACACTATCAAAATGTAAATAAAAAACCATAACGTTCCATTTTAAAAAAAAACAGAGTTGACCTTCATATCTCCTTGACGTCTCCACCTATAAAAAAACTAATGACATCAGATTACAAGCGCCTCGATATCAAGTAAGTTTGGTCTGATGCATTTTCTTCTATCTTCAAAAGCAAGCAAGATATTCAGGTGACCTGTTTATAAGTGTCCCACCCTGTATATTTATTAGACTCTGTTCAAAATCTTAACACATTATCTACCGGCGATTATTTCATAATTTTTGGAAGTCTATGATCCATGGTTAAGGATTTTTTAACAGATCCTTCAACTGCAACAAGAATTTCAATCACAAACGAACAACTCACTCTCAATAACGTAATCTAATAATTTGCTTAGGAATTATTATAGAAAGTAAGATATTCAAGCTTTCGTTTCGCACAGCACAATTATTGAATAGCCGATTAATAGGCTCCCGGTAGATAAAGTGTTAATCAGACAATAATATCGAGTCAGACCCGTGATGAACAAGATGTAACAGCGTCGCAGCAAAGAGTAACTCTGAGGAAATCGATGTAACGATATTGCTGCGGTCCGCGAGAATTTCGCCGCTTGGTTCTCTGAATTTCCGAGCAGGGTTTCGGGTGTATGCTGCGTCAGGAAAGAAAGGTTTTTTAGAGTGAGGTCGTCCCTCGTGGGAAAATTGAAGGATCTCCGGTGGCGCGGACCCTTAAACTTTCGAGTTGAAGCGGGCACACGAGAGTTAAGACGAGCCGGCTAAGAGCGCCGCGAGTAACCACTACGCAACCGCCTCGTCTCTTTTCTCCTCTCCTCTGCCCCCCTTCTCCTCTCCTCTCCTCGAGCTGTGTCGCACTTCGACGAAAATTAATTCTGTCCCGAGACAGGTTACGCTCGAATTTTCCTCGCCTCGACTTTTTCCCGAAATTCGCGGCAACTCGGCCGTGACACGAAATTGCGCGAACGCTCGAAAAAAAAATATGTATTATCCTGGCACACTTCGGAACGTATTTCAACAATGCATCTTCAATTTTTTGAAACACCGTCGACGCTTACGCTATTGTCATTTTGTCGAAATGCTCGGAGTCTCTCGAAGATCTTTGCGCATGACACGGAAACCGAGATACCGAGTACAAACGTCTCTCTAAAAGCATTAAAAATTTTGGTCCGTGACTTAATTTATCATTGATTTCAAGATTGATGTCTATTCTTTACAACGAGTACCTAAAACTTGAGTTACGATCTCTATTTGGCTGTTTTATAAAAATTATTTAGAATTAAGCTTAAGGATTAAGCTTAGATTTAAGTTAGCTTTAAGATGTCGAGGGTGAGCGATAGGGACCTTTAGCACCCCGCGTTAGACGGACCCAGGATATACGCTCCTGACGATCATCACTACCAATCCTAAAATAGGCCCAGGTCCCCGAACAAAAAGAAAACGAGGTTGAGGTCCTAAGAAGACCTCACTGTTTACTTTGTATTTTAGGATAGATTTGGTGGACCACATTTCGGTCAAAACTCGATAGTAAGACCCAAAAAGATTGTACATCATCTCCTAGGTTGTAAAGGAGAAACTCCAATGTTCAAATCTATGGCGGATTCATTCGCGAATAATATTTTCTAATATTTTTAACAACGTTTCAATCTGTACCATCTCCAAGAGAAAACGTGTCCTCTAGAGTCTAGTAGTTTCAAGCTTCAAAACGAGTCTAGAATTGTCGTTTTACGGTTCTCATTTACTGGATGATTTTTTGCATCATCCCCCTTTGCTGTCTGAACACGATATCAACGCGTTCGCTACCACTGTCACTGATATGTGTAACGACTAACTGTAAATTAACTACGAGATTGTCGATGTTGTCGATGGTAAGAGTTCCTTTTAGCACTCACCTCCGATTGGCTTCAAACTTACTCCGCAGACGTCCCACGAGGTGTCTGACAAAATGAAGGTGGCGCCGTGGCGCGGAAATCAAACAAATTTTTTGAAAGTAGAAATCAGGATTATTAAGAAACCTCAAGCCCACTAAACCTAACCCAGACCTAACCTAATTTAACCTAACCTATCGAATACCGTATTGAGGTATAAAGGTAAAAATCAGGATTATTAAGCAAACCCCAAGCCCATTAAACCTAACCTAACCGAACCTAACCTATCCTATCGAATACCGTATTGAGGTATAAAAGTACAAATCAGGATTATTAAGCAAACCCCAAGCCCAATAAACCTAACCTAACCTAACCTATCGAATACCGTATTGAGGTATAAAGGTACAAATGAGGATTATTAAGCAAACGCCAAGCCCACTAAACCGAACCTAACCTATCCTATCGAATACCGTATTGAGGTATAAAAGTACAAATCAGGATTATTAAGCAAACCCCAAGCCCACTAAACCTAACCTAACCTAACCTAATCTAACTTAATCGTATAAAGTAATATAACTAGTTCAACATGGCGACATATGTACAAATGCATAGGTATGAGATGATTTCTGCACATATACGAGTCATGTAACAGTCTCTTTGTATATTCATTCCCAGTTCCATGCCATTGATCTCACTTAAACGCGCGCAACATGTTGGACCACTTCTTGCGGCTTCCACTCGGGATCATTTTGATTTGATTCATCAGAACTGTCACTCATTGTAACTTATTAGACTTATTAAAGACAAGAAACAACAGTTTAGGGTGTGTTAATCAGTGAAAATAGCGGATACGAGTCATTAACGCAAACAGTTTGTTGCGCATGCGCAGAGCATTTCCGCGTCACGTGACGCAACCCACATGACTCTACTGGGCATGGGCAATATTTTGGGTAAGTTGGGAGCCAATCGGACGTGGGTGCTAAAATGAACTTCACCCAAGTCGATTTTATGCACACTGTTGTTCGCAGTCATAATCTACAAGCATAGTATTCATAAATTCCACGACTCTCCTTGTAACGGAGCTTACGTTGCATTTGATAAACCATTTTCAGAATGAAAGTGTGCAACGAAACAAACGCGAATTTCTTATCGGCATTGCATCTTGGAGAGTTTGGAAACAGTTTGCAATAAACTGATAAAGAATCCAGTGAACGTCGGAAGAATCTGTTCACATCGAATCCGATTGTCGCAGATAATAAAAAAGAACTTTTGCATTGGACGACACTGTGAAAGCGATACGATTTTACTGTGAACTTGATAGGACAAATTTTAAGGAGCTGCAGCGAATGAATTTAATGCACGCATTGGCGGTGGTCGTTTATACATAGAAGAATCGGTAATTCCGGCATTTGCCTTACCCACTGTTCTTCGTTCCGCCATTGTTCCTCCGATGGCTCGCGATTGTCGTATAAAACCCATTCTTCGCCGCAGCCAGACCATTTGTTTCGAAAGTGGATTACGTTTGTTTTCTGGAAAGTAACAAAACTGTTATTCTCATTCGATTATAGTTTTAAACGTTTTCCGACTTGTTGGAAAACATCCGCGAGAGCACAGAGGGGCCTGCCTCTTTGTTCGCGCGAATCGTTGACGAGCGGCTTGTTAAAACTATATCCCGCCAACTTTAAAGTGGATTTTACAAAATTAGATTCAGAAATAGAAAGACCTCTGCCCGGTGAATTCGCGAGAATGACGGTTCAAGCGATAACAAATACGATCATTTATTTTCACCTATCGCTCACCAGCTGGGACTAAATTAAACGGTCTCGATTTTCGCGTACAATTAGTCGGAATCTGACGAATTTTTACGTTCTTCTTCATGAATAATCGATCGATTGTTTTAGAAGCAAATCTCTCGTTCGTTAAAATCTAATCTTTTTTTAACAAGCACAACGCAGCGTAGCTATCGAACAATTTGTTAAGAAATTGCCACAATCGATTACTTTGAGAACAAAATGATCAATTCAGCAACAATAAATCGACCAGTAAGCCGCAGTTTTTCGAAAACAGTGAAAAATCGGTAATTATATACAAGTTGGTCCTCCTCACCGATTTTGATGACCTTGACAACATATTTCAAGGTCATCAAAATCGGTGAGGAGGAAAAACTTGTATGTAATTACCGAAAAATCTAATAAATTGTTACGAACAACGACGAGGGTATATATATATAAATTGTAAAAATTTGTAAAAATTGTAGCATGAGAGGTTAAGTGTAAAACTGTACAAAATTTTAATTTTAAACCAAAAATTGTATTTTAAAATTTTGTACAGTTATATATATATATATAATACATATATAATAATATATATTATATATAATAATTATATATATTATATATAATAATATATAATAATATATATTATATATATATAACTGTACGAAATTTTAAAATACAATTTTTGGTTTAAAATTAAAATTTTGTACAGTTTTACACTTAACCTCTCATGCTACAATTTTTTTACATCTACAATGATTAGAACCTCTTGTAAATATATTGTATAGAATTTTGAATATATATTTGTATAGAAACTTGTTTCTATAAATTCGGAATTCTCTCGTCAATTTAAAATGTGTATTCCCAGCATTCAGAACAGATATTTTTGAAAATAAACTTTCGAATACTAATTACTAACACATTCGTCACGAACGATATATTGAGATGCATGAGATATGCAATTTATGGCTCGCGAAGTAGAAAATTCAAGTTGCAGGGAGTAAATATTATATTTGACAGATATTGATTAACGATACGCAACAAAATATATATTATATGATAAATTACGCGAGACTTTCATTAGCTCCAAAACAGTACATCATTGTATTAACCGTGCGCAGAAAGAATGTTGGCAGAAAATAATTTAGGACCGTTATTTACAGAATTTTGGTAAACATAATAAATGTTAGATGATATCTTCTAATTTGGGAATAAAAAAGGTTTTGATCATTTCAGAAGGTTAAATTCTCATTAGCATTGGCGTCTAACCATCGGTGTGCACTAAAAGATGTTTTAAAAAACAACGAATAACTTTATCATTTTTTAATATTTCGAACTGGAAAAAATCGGGGAGTAAAGTAAAGAGTTATGTGAACATCTTTATAAAAAATCGGAATGTTTCACTTACTAATTGCCCTTGAAACAAATTCCCAAAAACATTCGGAGATAGTCAAGGTGGTCTATCCCCTCCCCCCACCCTCGCGTTGTAACGTACAAATTGATTTTTCGAATGTTGCACGACGAATAGGGGAATGTGCGATGTATACAGGGTAAGTCACCTAACGTTTGTACCTCAAATATCTTTGTTGTTTCTAAAGATACGTAACATATGGTAAGGACAAAGTTGAATGGTACAATGGGGCTGACACGATGCAAAACAAAAATTTTGTTTTTATGTCATTTTTTTTAGAGATATCATGGTCACCGTGACTTTTTTAAATGGAACCACCCTTTATTAAACACCTACAATGATAGCCCCTTTCATTAGGAATTCAGTGAGTATAATTAGTTCAAGGTCATTCAAGGTCAAGGACAGAGAAAACGTATAAGATTTAACATCGATACATGCTTGTAAACGGGCTTTGAAGGAATGTTGCACTCTGTCCGCGACCTTGAATGACCTTGAGAAATTATAGTCATTGAATTCGTAATAAAAGGGGCTCTCATTGTAGGGTGAGGCAGTAACTATTGCCACCTCAAATATCTTTGTTGTCTTTAAAGATACGTCAAATGTCTGAAGGACAAAGTTGAATGGTTCAGTGGGACTCACACGATACCAAAAAAAATATTTGTTTTTATGTCATTTTTTAGAGATTTTCTAGGTCACCTTGACTTTTTTAAATGGAACCATCCTTTTTTAAACACCTACAATGATAGTCCCTTTCATTACAAATTCAGTTAATTACTCAAGGTCATTCAAGGTCACGGACAGAGTGCATTATACGTTATCTCTGTCCGCAACCTTGAATGACCTTGTGTAATTATAGTCACTGAATTCGTAATGAAAGGGACTATCATTGTATGTGTTTAAAAAAGGGTAGTTCCATTTAAAAAAAAGTCAAGGTGACCTTGATATCTCTAAAAAAATGACATAAAAGCAAAATTTATTTTTTGCATCGTGTCAGTCCAATTGTACCATTCAACTTTGTCCTTACCATATTTTACGTATCTCTAGAAACACCAAAGATATTTGAGGTACAAACGTTAGGTGACTCACCCTGTAGGTGTACCGATGCTCTTGTAAATCGTTGACGGAAACTCGGCATCAATGAAAAAACATTTCCGGTACAGTTTTGTTGGCAGGGAGACACGCGCAAATCGTGCGCACACGTTGGGAGTTTAAGAGGAGTCGGTCGGTGGTGTCCGCGAGGGTAACAACGTGTAACCGGACCGACAGTTTGGGGAGCATCGAGCTATTTTCCTCCTATTCTGGCGCAACAACATCCATAGACTGCCATTGTTCACGAATGATCGACTCCCTCTTCCTCTTCGCGCGCCATTTGCCGGACCCAAATTGCTCCACCCTTAAATTATACAACGGAAAACGCAAGCAATCGTTTTGAACGCATTTTACAATTCCGCCTACAATTCCACCCCGCAGCAAACAACGCTGTCGCGTCCCGTCGCGTCACGCCCGCTATTTTATTCGCGACTGTATGTTGCGCGTTCGTAATTTTCACCCGGAATAAAACGCCACGCGACGCTCGGAGCGCCGATTCAATTGTGGAAATTCGCAATTCGTTTCGCGCGTAGCCCGCAGTGAAAATCGGGCAAGACGATTTCCGCAGAGCCTGTAAATCTCTCGCGCGAATTAATATCGATCATCGCGGGTCTGCGCGAGGACAAATCAAGTTTTACGCTGGAAGGATTGTCCGAATGAATTTGTGTTGTGATTACCGGATAACTGATACACGGGGTGCCCCATTTAAGACTCACCTAATATCTTTTTTCATTGTGAAACACCAAAAAGTATTTCATACGAAATTCGAATGGCATCGAGTGGGGTCAGTGTTCTGGCGTTGTTCATATGAAATGTTGTTCTTCTTGTTCGAGGTTTACCAGGGGACTGGATGCGTTTCGATGGGAACGTACATTCCAACATGTATTGTCCGCGCAACGAGAGTTGGCACAAAATCTTGTCAGTGGGGTCCAGGGGGAACGGCGAGTCCCCACTCTTAACGCAAGACTGCGGATCCCACCAGTGATGGGAATGTTGGCGCTTTTCACGCGCATGCGCGAGTTTCAGCAGCACCGAAACTACGTCCGAAGTTTGTGGGGTACTATTGGGGCGAAAGTAGTGGGTTTATTATTATATATTTCGTTTAAAGTTATTTTAGTACCCTTCCCTTCCTTATTCCCAAGATGATGAAGAAGAGTAAGCTATATTATATTGTACATAGATACATAAATATTATATATTTATATATTATATAATCTATGTACTGATGTATATATTACATTTTAATACTCATGTATATATATATATATATATATATATATATATATATATATATACAGGGTGAGTGACCTGATGTTTGTACCTCAAATATCTTTGTTGTTTCTAAAGATACGTAAAATATGGCAAGGACAAAGTTGAATGGTACAATGGGGCTGACACGATGCAAAAAAAAAATTTTGTTTTTATGTCATTTTTTTAGAGATATCAAGGTCACCTTGACTTTTTTAAATGGAACCACTCTTTATTAAACACCTACAATGATAGTCCCTTTCATTAGGAATTCAGTGACTGTAATTAGTCCAAGGTCGTTCAAGGTCAAGGACAGAGAAAACGTATAAGATTCAACATCGATACATGCCTGTAAACGGGCTTTGAAGGAATGTTGAACTCTGTCCGTGACCTTGAATGACCTTGAGTAATTATAGTCACTGAATTCGTAATGAAAGGGACTATCATTGTAGGTGTTTAAAAAAGGGTGGTTTCATTTAAAAAAGTCAAGGTGACCTTGATATCTCTACAAAAATATCATAAAAACAAAATTATTTTCTGGCATCGTGTCAGCCCCGTTGTACCATTCAACTTTGTCCTTACCATATTTTACGTATCTTTAGAAACAACAAAGATATTTGAGGTACAAACGTTAGGTGACTCACCCTGTATATATATATATATATATACGTACACATGTTGTACATTCATTTTTCAAAATCAAATCATAATATATTTTGCGAAATTAGCGGGGCGACCAAGGTACCCGATTTTCGTGCTTGACTGAGGTTAAAATCGCCGCGCATGCGCGTGAAAAGCGCCAACATTCCCATCACGGGATCCCACAGACCTAGGCGCTCAGCGTGAACCACCATCTTACTTCATGGTCACCGCATCTCATTGTTACAGTCACACTCAATACGCTCGTTTGCTGTCTTCGTCAAGCGATTCGGTCAATCACGGAAGACGTGTAGCACGTAGTGGGAGCATCACGTGGTACCCACGAGTTTCTCTGTGCCAATTCTCGTTGCGCGGGCAATACTCTGAAATGTCCTTCAAGTGACCTTGAACTCTGAAGTTGTCGAGGAACATTTTTAAAGCGTGTTCTCAAGGAACAGATATTTAGAAAAGCACAAACATTTTTTGTACTGTCAATTATTGTACTGTGTGTCAATTTACTATAACAATTATTTAAATTGTACCATTCATTGAATAATATTGAACATTTATTGCAACGTCTCGCAATCAGAACTCGTTTAACAGCGACGAATAAAATATGCGTTTCCGTTGTAGAAAACGCTAAATTTTATATTTCGTAGGTTGTTTTCAAACTGAAACTATTACTTTCAAAAAACCATTTCGATCATTTTTGGGCCATGTTCGGATCCATTTTGAACCTTGATTCGTATTGGACTATTGCCAAAGTTCGTTCTCGATTTTCAAAGACCTCAAAATTAGTCTACCAACTTGTAAAATGTTGGGAAACTATATTACAAAAAATGCTGGTGATTATATATATAATACCAGCTTGTAAAATGTTGGGAAACTATATTATAAAAAATGGTGGTAATTATATGATCGGATAGTAAAACTGTAATTAACATTCTAATCATTCTACATTCTAATCTAATGCTAGGAAAGACGATCTGAACAGTCCTGATCCGATTCCTCGTGTAACGCAACGATCCGATCGATATCAGGAAGAAAACGTTGACGAAGAACGAAATCCTCGATCGTCCCGCTTCAAAAGAGCCACGAAATCGAATTCCCTTGATAATTGTATACGATATCTATCTCTATTACAGTCGTCCACGAAGAATCCTGGCGTTAGCATAGAACAAGCAACGAGGCAACGAAATCATTCGTCGAACAGAAGCTTAATCGAGGCGAACGAGCGAAGAGAAATTTAAATAAACCGAGCTGTGGGATTTGGGCTGCGATCGTTGCTCTCCGATGTCGATCTCGGGATCGAGCGAATTCACCAGGGATCCATTTGTTTCTTCGGGTGGTAGAAACAGTCCGGGACTCGTAATCGTGGATTCGATCGTCGGAATCCGATGAAGGGCTACAAAGCGGAAATCGAGAGGCTCGTCCAAAATCCTGGGGATCAATTCTGGGAGCGGGATCGGGAGCGGAGTTGAAACCATGTTGAAACGGAGTTGAAACGGAGTCGAAACACGAGCGGGACAAGAATGCTCCGGCGGGAGCTTTTCTTTCCGCGACTGCTCTCCAGAATCAGCCGCGTGCACGGGAGCACTTTCGCAATGGGAAATTCTCTTTCGTTAGCTCGCTAGACCATGTGCCCCTCGTATACCACGCTTCGAAGCTTTCCAGTCCGGGAGTGGTTAAGACGAGTTCACCCTAAGTAACCACCGAGCAAGATACACGCTTGCTTTTCCAGCGCGGACATGCTCGTTCTGACTTGTAACTTGCGATTCTTCCTTCCTTCCTTTCCTTTCTGCCTTCTTCTTGTTCCTTACTTCCGTTAGGTCTCCGACTCCGTTTCGCTCTGAGTGGAATGGTGTCGATCGTAAATAGCCAGTTCAATATTTAGAATGTCAAAGATTTACGGTACTCTTAAAGTCTCAATTTCGAGACAATTTAGGAGGATGTCGAATCGTTTCTTTCGACGAACGGCAAACGATAGGGGAGACCGGGGCAACTTGATACATTTTGCAGTTTTGTTAGTAAGTAAGTAGGCTGAAAATATTATTGGTAAATATTTAAAGTCTCAATTTCGAGATAATTTAGGAGGATGTCGAGCCGTTTCTTCCGGTGAACGGCAAACGATAGGGGAGACCGGGGTAACTTAATACATTTTGCAGTTTTGTTAGTAAGTAAGTACGCTGATAATATTATTGGTAAATATTTGAAGTCGCAATTTCGAGACAATTTAGGAGGATGTCGAGCCGTTTCTTCCGGTGAACGGCAAATGATAGGGGAGACCGTGGTAACTTGATACATTTTGCAGTTTTGTTAGTAACTACGCTGAAAATATTATTGGTAAATATTTAAAGTCTCAATTTCGAGACAATTTAGGAGGATGTCGAGCCGTTTCTTCCGGTGAACGGCAAATGATAGGGGAGACCGTGGTAACTTGATACATTTTGCAGTTTTGTTAGTAACTACGCTGATAATATTATTGGTAAATATTTAAAGTCTCAATTTCGAGACAATTTAGGAGGATGTCGAGCCGTTTCTTCCGGTGAACGGCAAATGATAGGGGAGACCGTGGTAACTTGATACATTTTGCAGTTTTGTTAGTAACTACGCTGATAATATTATTGGTAAATATTTAAAGTCTCAATTTCGAGACAATTTAGGAGGATGTCGAGCCGTTTATTCCGGTGAACGGCAAACGATAGGGGAGACCGGGGCAACTTGATACATTTTACAGTTTTGTTAGTAAGTAAGTAGGCTGAAAATATTATTGGTAAATATTTAAAGTCTCAATTTCGAGACAATTTAGGAGGATGTCGAGCCGTTTCTTTCGGTGAACGGTAAACGATAGGAGATACCGAGGTAATTTGATACATTTTGCAGTTTTGTTAGTAACTACGCTGATAATATTATTGGTAAATATTTAAAGTCTCAATTTCGAGATAATTTAGGAGGATGTCGAGCCGTTTCTTTCGGTGAACGGCAAACGATAGGGGAGACCGGGTTAACTTGATACATTTTGCAGTTTTGTTAGTAACTACGCTGAAAATATTATTGGTAAATATTTACTTTAGGGGAGGCATCTTCAATGACTTTGACCTTGACATATGTTGTCAAGGACTCTATTCTGAACAACTTTATACATTATCCGTCGTTCGACCTTAGTTTCCGAGATATTCGCGAGAAAAGAGTGATTGGAGTAGGTTTGATTTCTAGTCGGTTTGGACCATCTCAAGTCGGAACTCGTCTATTGTTTTGGGGGAGGGGCGGAAACCCCCTTCTCCACTGATATACAGGGTGGCCCACACAACTCTGAACAGCTCAATATCTCGAAAACTATGCCATCGATTTTAAAGTTCTTAGCCTTAAATTGCATGGAACTGAAGGGCCTTTCTGACTACATAAACGTGAAGTGGCCTCCCTTCCCTTTTAACGGGGGAGGGGAGGTACCTTTGTAATTTTAAATGGAACCCGCTATAAAATGTTACATATTTAGATTCTACAGGAAAAAACAAGTCAATTTTGTCTGAAACATTTTTTTGTCTATAACAATTGAAGTATTGTCCCTTTTTTACTGTTCATAGTACAGGGTGGTTAAATGCTCCATTCACAACGATTGAAGTATTGTCCTAGAATCGTTAATAATGTAGCTATTTTCGATTACTGCGTACGAGGATCAATTACACAAAATATACGAAAAATGGGTACGCTCTATCGTTTGTTACCAACTGAAAATCCAGTATCCGTTTCACCAGGGACAATCGCCGCAGAAAAATCGATTGTTCGGGCGTTCGTTCCGAACGGTGCGTCTACCAATCTCGAGCCGATTATGCATCTTTTCATTGGCAAATAACCCAGGGAAAAATCGGCGAGCAGACAACAGTCGATAGCCGTTTCGAACGCATTCAATATTCTATACACACGGTATCGTTCCGTTTCGACACAGTTACGCTACGGCCAAGTAGAAAATCACAGTCGGTGAAAGAACGGTCTATCACGACCGAACAAGAAAGAGATAGATAGATAGATAGATACATAGATAGAAAGAGAGAGAGAGAGAGAGAGAGAGAGAGAGAGAGAACTAACGAAATCCAAAGTAAACGAGAAACAACAAACACAGGTTTTTGTTGAATCACCGTAGAGCAGGGCGCACGGCGCGCAGATGAGAGCAGGAGATGCGATCGCATAAATCTTTCGGCATTTAATCGTCTTAATAGCTGTATGTCTTCCGAGATTGGAGAGACGGTAGTTCAAACAGCGAGATGTTCCTCTTATAATGAACCGGATACGACGCGCGCGCAACGACGGAAATTTACGAAGACGTCGACAGCGTACTTCTTCTTCTTCTTTTTCTTACTCTATTCTACTTCCTCGGGAACATCCCAGTCGAAGAGTCCGCGCGTAGACGTATTTTAATTCTTTCGAAAGTTTGCAGCTTTCCGAAGTATACCGCGTCCCATAGCGCGCCGACTTTACGTAAGCTCTCGAAAGATCGCTTAAACGAATAGCAGTCACTTAGCTCGAGATTATTTAATTTCTCTACCTCCCCCCACTTTCGACCTCCCGTCTCTTCTCAATTCTCCATATTGTTGCCGCAGCAATGTTAACGCTAGAACTACCGGACAAGTCAAAATGACTGGTTTCTAAATTTTTCTTTTAAAAATATTGAAATTATAAGAATGTTTTCCGGAGTAATGTTTTAGTCGAATTCTCTATTAGAATACATATTTAAACAAAAGTTGTACGGAAGTTGAATAAATGCATTCTTGTCGTTATTAGAATGCAATATACACCAGTCGCGTTTGGCGCTCGGTAGTTCTAGTGTTAACGAGATTAAATCCGGAGGACGTATCCGGAAAATGTACACAAATTCCGCATATTTCGAATAGTAAGAATAACTCGACAACGGTTCGTAAGGAGCTTCGTCATTCTGGAAATATTGCGTCATTTGTATATTGCCGTAGTGATTATGGTACTGATAAATAGACTGTGGATCTTGATAAAAATGATCTACATTAGTTTGCAAGATCCAGGAGGGAAGCAGAGACGTACTTCTTTCAACGATAGTATTAACCAGTTAACTGTTTTTGACGAGTATACTCGTCATGCAAAAAGTGCAAAATTTTGTGCTATGACGAGTATACTCGTCATGAAAAAAAGGGCAAAATTTTGTGCTATGACGAGTATACTCGTCATGCAAAAAGTGCAAAATTTTGTGCCATGACGAGTATATTCGTCATGAAAAAAGTGCAAAATTTTGTGCTATGACGAGTATACTCGTCATGCAAAAAGTGCAAAATTTTGTGCCATGACGAGTATATTCGTCATGAAAAAAGTGCAAAATTTTGTGCCATGACGAGTATATTCGTCATGAGTAATAAGTAGTGACAATTTGCAGTTTTAGTGAAAAACTAAAATATATTCGTGAACTTCGAGATGTTTGAAATATTTTGAGGCTCGTCGAAATAAAAGGAAGAAATAAAAGTTTATAAATAATTAATATAAAACAACCGCATATAGTATGAATTATTTTTCGTAAATGTATCGTTGTCCCGGATTATATACCCTCAACTTCAAAAAGCTACACGAAGGTGTGCACATTGTTTTAAAAATAATATTCGGAAAGAATCGCCATATTGTTGTTCAACTTGCGAAGTTCTATTATTCATTGTACCATGCTTTGCTCATTACCATTTTCTAACAGTAAATTAAAATAAGAAATTGATTTTTCATGTCTTTTTTCGTTCATATGCAAAATATTGATGTTAATTTAAGTAAGTAAATACATTTGAGTAATGAAATAAAAGTATAAAAGTCATTTTATTACAACCTAATTTCATATTACACATACAGTATTTTAACGATAAATGTCCCAAGTATCTGGCCGATAATTGTCCCAGAACTATCCCCACTACCGCGGGGTGTACCCCGTGAGGGGCCATGAAGCTTGAGAGACCTCGCTCGCCGAGAAGTGTAACATAATACGGATCGAGTATATGCATCTGTGAGACCACTACCAATCCAATGACAAAACTTTTATTTTTTATTATTTTTTCATGGAACTTTCACCAACATATTCATGGCATTTTTCTAATGAAAATGATACCAAATATGATATAATTCTAACGTACAATTTCTACGTTCGGCAAAAGTCAAAGAGTAGTATACCTGGCACATAATTGTCCCTGGCCGGATCCGTGATTAGGACATTTATCGATAAAATACTGTACTCTGTGTTTGACGAGTATACTCGTCATTGCTAAATTTCTGCGACGCAATTTAGATTCGCGTTTTCCAAAGAAGTCGAAACAGTTAATTGGTTAATCTGTTAATAATAACGTATCGAACGTTCTAGAATCCTATTAATTTGTCTACTACTATAAAATATCTAACCTAACCGTTTTTGTCAACAATGCCTACAGTCCACGGTCTAGCGATAAGAATTAACAATATATTTATTCTATTTTCACTATAAGGAATCTTTCAAACTAGCGTTTCTACTGAAAATAAATTAATGTTGCCTAAACAATTATCAAAATGATCGAACTTAATACGAGCCTGGAATGCTATCCATTTCACAACTAATCAACGGCTATCATGTATCGCACATACATTTTAACTTAACAAGCACGCAACAAAATACATACGTTTTAAAAAGACTTGTAAGCTGGTCTAAAATGTTGGAAAGGCGTTTAGGAAGAATAACGGTCTCGTTTTTTGATTTTCAGGTGGCATAGCATCATGTACAAGAAATTTTCGAACCGACTTTCTGCAGGAGTGGCCAACCCCTGGAACGGGTCCCCATTTCGACACCACCATGCAGTCCAACTTCACCGGATTAGTGGCGAAAGATGTGTATCTAGTGTGCAAAGTGAAGAACCTTGGAAATCGAACGGTGAGTTCCAGCGAGTTCCGAGTCCTGCACACTTTCCACGTAATACCAAATCAAGCGAACTCGAGAACGAACGAACAAACGGAAATATAAACTCCTCCGGTTCGTTCGATTTTTGCGGGAGAAAGTGTATCGAAATATTTTACTTGAAAAACAGCGACTTCGTCCCTAAAGTCAAGTTTCGAGCCGCAAGGTCAAATATTACATATCATGATACAAAAATTCAAGGTGACCTTCGTAACTCGATAAAAAAGCGGATCATCAAGAAGCTAATTATTATACAGGGTGTCCCACGTAACAGTTTTCACGATTTTTTAAATACTTGCGATAATCTGACGAAAAATATTTTCAACAAAAGTTGATCAGTTTTCGATTGGCTATATATTGCAATAAAAAAGTTCGAAAAACATTGTTTTTTTATAGAGAAATGTTGGGATTTACGGCGCTACGGTTCGATCGTTTGTTAATTAATGTTACCAAGCAATTTTGCTAATAATCAAATAATCGACGTTTCAATCCACGTTTGGACCTTTTTTTATAGTATTGTCAAGGTCACCTTCATTTTTTAAATGGCACTTTGTATTTTTGACTTAACAGTATTATAGCCCTGTCAAGACGAATTCAACGACCTAGTATACCATGACCTTGAGATGACCTTGAATGCGAAGAAGTGAAAATTTCAACAAAACACGACAATCTGCTTGAATGGGTGATAATAACTTCTGTTTATTATTAAGACTCGAAATTATAGTTAATTTTTATGGGGTCATTTACAGTCAATAGTTTATGCTGTACCAATACAAAATAAGGAACATTTAAAGCAGCGAATCCGTACAGCATGCGAAGAACTTCGCTACGACAGTATCGTAAGAGCAACCAATGCAAATTTACTACGAAAAACTGAATTGTGTCTACAACAAAACAGATTTCAATTCGAACATTTGATGTGACTTTTTTACGAAATCGTTTGCGTTCATTTAGTCAAAATTTCTGAATTCATTGTAATTTCGAGTCTTAATAATAAACACAAGTTATTATCACCCATTCAAGCAGATTGTCATGTTTTGTTGAATTTTTCATTTCTTCACCTTCAAGGTCATCCCAAGGTCATGGTATACTAGGTCGTCGAATTCGTCTTGACGCAGGCTACCATACTGTTAAGACAAAAACACAAAGTGCAATTTAAAAAAATGAAGGTGATCTTGACAATACTATAAAAAATAATGTTTTTCGAACTTTTTGAATTGCAATATATCGATAAATATCCAAATAAAAAACCAATCGTAAACTGATCAACTTTTGTTGAAAATATTTTTTGTCAGATTATCGGAAGTACTTAAAACATCGTGAAAACTGTTACGTGGGACACCCTGTAAAAAATTTCTTATTGAAATATTTTTTCATACAACAAATAGATTACAAGTAAATTTAGGTGACACAGTTAAATGACTCGCTCTATCATAACCGACGCGCGACGCGACGTAACACTGAAAGCGTTGACTGCAGACTTCCGGTCGATCCGATGATCGGCCGCCGATCCTCCGTTCGGCAGGTGGTTGCACGTTGCATCGGAAATCGCGGATTCAAAGGTGTGCATATCCGTTTCGACGGTTGGTGTCGTGTTCCTAAACGGTCGGTGAAAGGTGAAACACTCCGGGCCGCTTTCAAAGGCTGTGAGAGAGACTTAACCGAATGCGTGTCTCGCTGGAGCAGCTAACAACACGCTGTTAATACACCGTCGACAATAATAGCGGCGTTCATTAGTAGGCGTATAAAGACCGCGACCTAATCAGCGGTAGTCTGACTTTGGCTGAAAGCTACGCCTAACAGAAGCAATTAGAATCGCTCGGCTCGGGGACTCTTCGCGGGGTCAATGGCGTAGATGTCGAGATTTCCTCGCACGAGTGGAAGAATTCCATTCTGACACGTTTCAGAGGAAACGTCTCCGTGTAGTTCTCAACTCGTGGCGAAGCCTGGGTCTACTTTGACCCGGATCAATCGCAATATCGAAATTCTCATGCAACTAAAGGGTGTCTCAAAATGACCTGACATTTTAACCCTTAGTAGCCGAATGGTGACTCTGAGGGACCACTAAAAATTGCTATACCATTATTCAAAATATTGTTTAAACATTTAAGTATTCTATGAGGTATTATATCAGTCTCATTTCTTCAAAATGATAAAAATCATATGAAATCTGTATTTATTTCCTCGCAACTTACTTTGTTTAAAAAACGAATAGTAAGAACAGTATACATGTACATGTCGAATACAATCAGAGTTGGGCATTATTTAGATAAAAAAATTATTTAAATAACGATTCGAATAAAAGATACTTTGTCTTTATGATGTTATTCGAAGGTTCCAATAAAAAAAGTATCTTTATTCGACGGATAAATTCTCGTCTCATGAGCAATCCACCATTTTGAATTATCTCGAACCGTGACTTGTGGGTACCAGAGATACTCTTATATCTCGGAACCCTGCATCCTATGCACACACTATACCCATGCCGGGTTTATAAGTATACAGGGTGTCCCGCATAAATGGAAACACCTAAATATCTGTCGTATTTACAGTCCTATCAGAAAACTTCAGAGGACAAAGTGACACTATTGCAGGGGGCAAATATAATGGTAAAGAAAAAAATTTTTTATGTCGTGTTATTTAATGAAATTTCATGGTCACCGATGTTTTTTTGAATGGAATAGTATATTTCTTTTACGATAGCATGGTAGACAATAAAAAACTGAATTTAGTGACACTATTGCAGGGGGCAAATATAATGGTAAAGAAAAAAATTTTTTATGTCGTGTTATTTAATGAAATTTCATGGTCACCGATGTTTTTTTGAATGGAATAGTATATTTCTTTTACGATAGCATGGTAGACAATAAAAAACTGAATTTAGTGGATAAGTTTGACCTTGAAATGACCTTCAGCAGGAATAATCAAGTTTATCGAACTGATGTCCCTCAACTTCAATATGGTGAGAACAAATGGAAGATTATTTCGATAATATCTCATTAACTATTACATTAGGACATATAGAGGTCAAATACATTTTTACGCAGAATTTGATACTCTATCGATTCATGATTCAAAAAGTAGGTCTTTTCATTTAAAGAAATTAAGGAGACCTCAAATCTCGGAAATGTCTTCACGCACATAAAAAATTTCTACATCACAATATTTCCCCCTCTATACCGTGCAACTTTTGTATATATCATTTTCTCGTATTATTACAATTAACGGAAATATTCAAGGTGGACAAAGATATTGCCCCACCCTGTATCTCGGCGAGAAATGCTCGCAATGCCATGATAGTAGATAGTTCAATTTGAAGCAGAGAGTCTGCCGTTGAATACCCTGCGACAATTGTTTACCTATGGCCAATGCGATTAAAGTTACCAATTTGCTCATTGCATGCAAATTGGTAACTTGGAGGAGCCAGGGGAGGGAATGGTGTCCATTTCGACGATAGAATTTTCCAAAAGATAGCTTTGGCACAACGTCTCTGAGGTAAGCACAACTTGAGACACCATGCCACAGAATGGAGGTTACAACTTGAATTTCCTGCCGGCAAGAATTAAAACGTTCGCAACACGAGTCCATCGAGAGCGCGAACCTCCATCAACCTGAATCCGTTGCGTGTCGTTAGATACGCAACAATTTCGAAGCAAGACCAACGCGATCCACGTCCGAGCGAGATCCCGAAAACGCTTGTAAATCAATCTCGGCGCGCACGAGACGTTCAACGCGGGCACGGCAATTCCAACGAAATGAAAGGACAGTAAAGGGAGGATCGCACCTGCGCGGACAGACTAGTGTGCAATTCGAAGGACCAGGGAACCACGAAACTCGCTCGCATTCGTGGACACTTGGCACCGGTATTTCCGGTGCAGCTCGAACTCCGTTTCCACCGCGAATAAATTCACCGATGCGGCGCGGCGCACAGTAGTACAGTGGTGGCAAAAAATCCATTTTATAAATTTTCGACTTTTATAAGAAAATATTATTTTTAGATTGTCTAATAGTGATTGCATAATGTTCCAAAGTCAGATTTCAATAAAAATCTTTTTACGGAGATATACATATTGTAAGAAACATTGGGTGAAGTTCCTTTTAGCTCCCATCTTCGATTGGCTCAAATGCCCAATATTGCCCATGCTCAATAGAGTCATGTGGGTTGGTCACGTGACGCGGAAATGCTCTGCGCATGCGCAACAAACTGTTTGCGTTAATGACTCCTATCCGCCATTTTCACTTACTAACACGCCCTAAACTGTCGTGTCTTGTCTTTAATAAGTTACAATGAGATCAATGGCATGGAATTGGGAAAGAAGTCAGGCCAATATTAAACTAGTTATATTACTTCATTTGGTTAGGTCAGGTTTGGGATAGGTCAGGTCAGGTCAGGTCAGGTCAGGTCAGGTCAGGTCGGTCAGGCCAGGACAGGACAGGACAGGTCAGGTCAGGTCAGGTCGGTCAGGCCAGGTCAGGCCAGGTCAGGTTAGGTCAGGTTAGGTCAGGTTAGGTCAGGGTTAGGTCTGGGTTAGGCCTGGGTTAGGCCTGGGTTGTGTTATGTTAGGTTAGGTCTGGGGGTTATGTTAGGTTAGGTATGGGTTTTGTTGGGTTAGGTCTGGGTTAGGTTTAGTGGGCTTGGGGTTTGCTTAATAATCCTGATTTGTACTTTTATACCTCAATTCGAGAAATACGAGCATAATCCATTTTTAAAGTTAGGAATCGTTTTTTCACCGCGAGAGGAATGCAAATTTTAGATCCGTTATTACGAATCGTGGAAATGGCTAATTAAAAGGGCACTTTACTCTTGCCCGCGGCCCTTCGTGCTTGGATACTATATCATTAATTTGACTTTCTGGGTATCCGACAAACATAATATTGCATATCTGAGTTGTGCTAGCCTAGCACAAGTCAGCACAACTTTCCTTTCCGCCAGCACAACGATATGAAGTAAGCTAGCACAATTTTATAAAGTAATACTTTAGCACAATCTTAGCACAATCTAGCAGAACCTAGCACAGCTTAGCACAATTGGGGAAAATTGAAAAAAACGAAAAGTGGGGGGCTTCTAAAAAAAATCGTTTCTCTCAATTTTCGGTCTTATTTTTTATATTATTGTTATAATATTCGAGCACAATCTTAGCACAACTTAGCACAATTGAGAAAATTGAAAAAAAACGAAAAGTGGGGGGCTACTAAAAAAAATCGTTTCTCTCAATTTTCGGTCTTATTTATTATATTATTGTTATAATATTTGAGCACAATCTTAGCACAACTTAGCACAATTGAGAAAATTGAAAAAAACGAAAAGTGGGGGGCTACTAAAAAAAATCGTTTCTCTCAATTTTCGGTCTTATTTATTATATTATTGTTATAATATTTGAGCACAATCTTAGCACAACTTAGCACAATTGAGAAAATTGAAAAAAAAACGAAAAGTGGGGGGGCTACTAAAAAAGATCGTTTTTTCTCAATTTTTAGTATTATTGTTTATATTATTGTTATTATATTCGAGCACAACTTATCACAACTTAGCACAATTAAGAAAATTGAAAAAAACGAAAAGTGGGGGGCTACTAAAAAATCGTTTTTCTCAATTTTTGGTCTTATTTTTTATATTATTGTTATAATATTTGAGCAAAATCTTAGCACAACCTAGCACAACCTAGTACAACTTAGCACAATTGAGAAAATTGAAAAAAACGAAAAGTGGGGGGCTACTAAAAAATATCGTTTTTCTCAATTTTTGGTCTTATTTTTTATATTATTGTTATAATATTTGAGCAAAATCTTAGCACAACCTAGCACAACCTAGTACAACTTAGCACAATTGAGAAAATTGAAAAAAACGAAAAGTGGGGGGCTACTAAAAAAAATCGTTTTTCTCAATTTTTAGTCTTATTGTTTATATTATTGTTATAATATTCGAGAACAATGTATCACAAACTTAGCACAACTCAGCACAACTGTTGAAATTATTTATTTCAACAAGTGGAGGGCCAACTTCTAGGAGGCATCACTTGCTGTCTTCGACAAGCGATTCGGCCAATCGCGGAAGACGTGTAGCGCGTAGTGGGAGCACATCACGTGGTACCCGCAAGTTTCTCTATTCCAACTCTCGTTGCGCGGGCAATACGGATGTGTGACTGGTCCGATTGCGGGCGAACCCAGAATCGTAATTCTTTCACCGGCAATTAGTATCAATCGGACGTAAGTGCAACTCGACGCGACGCGAGTACTCGTGACGCAGAATCACGGTTCCCGGTTCATCGACATTGTCAACAGATTATTGCGTTTTAAAAATACAGCTGGGGGCATTCGTCGGCCCGTTGGCCCTGTAATGAGCTCGACACCGCCTGTATGCGATATCCGTGTATTCGCTATTCGTATACCCATCAAGTTTTTGATCGATTCCATCGAGAGGCATTCGGCCAGTCGAGTAACCGCAAAAGTTGTCGGGACCAATGAATCCGACCTACATTCCCCGGGCGCAGCGCGTCCTCGAAATTGGAGAATAAAAGTCAGTTGAAATAACACGGTTTCGCGGCGATTTCACGGCTGGATTGCTCATCGCTCGACGATATCGATGTGCGAACACGGCCCGTTATCCGACGATAATTATTTCTATTAAATCGCTCGTAAGGAGGTACTTTGAAATCGGCCGGGCGTACCTCATGCGAGTCCCGTAACACGGCCATTAGATACTCGAGTGTTTCGCGACCTCTCGTGACATTTTTAACAATTTTCAATTTGCTCGACGCGTTAACCGTCTACTCGAAATTATAGATACAAGCGATTTATTAGCGGTCGTGAAAATTGCCGAGTTGAAGGTGTCTCGCTCCTTTCAAACAATATTTAAACATTTTTAAATTAATGTTTATAACGTTATCAAAAAGTACACTGTTGGAAGAGTTTATAGAACAATTAAATATCACAGAAAAATTCCTAAAACTAGAAAAGTACCAACCTGAGAAAAAATTGGTGCGTTAAGAGCATGTCGCCCCTTCAAACATTATTTAAACATTCTTAAATGTTTATACTGCTATTCAATAATTGAGCGTTCTTGCTGGACAGGTCTACAGAATCGATCTACGTAAGAATCGTTCCTGTAGCTATTGCGATTAGAGCGGAAAAAATTCTTAAAGTCAAAAATTGCACTTTTTCTTCGAATTACATTCGTACGATTTATCGGCGCAAAAAATTATTTTCCAGTTTTTAAGAATAATATCGCCCAGTGAAATATAGGTAGCAAGACAGCGAACGTGTTAACTGAAATTATAGCCATCACTGTTTTTCATATCCTCGGACGAGAATGAAAAATCGCGAGCAGACAGATTTCAGCGTGATGAACGGAAGTATAAAATGGCTCGTTGTAGAGGAAATAGGAGAGTGGATGGGGGAAACATTGAGAAAAAAACTTCGGGAGCAATATTCGTATTTTGTTGCAGGTTTCCTGGGTAAGGCACCGAGACATACACCTGTTAACGGTCGGTCGTTACACGTACACGAGCGACCAACGCTTCGAAGCCCTGCACACTCCGCACAGCGAAGAGTGGACGCTGAAGATACGATACCCTCAGCGCAAGGACTCCGGGATTTATGAGTGCCAAATATCAACGACACCGCCTATCGGCCATCCTGTTTATCTGACGATAGTTGGTGAGTATGTAACATAACCTCTCAAATTGTCTTTACGATACAACTATAGGGGAAATGAGAAAGTCCATGGCCAAGTTTTCTTTGTTTTACGATTATTCGAAGCACGCTGCTCCACGAAATTCAAGGATCATTAGTATACAGTAGACTTCACTGAAGATCGGTGATAATATTCTCGCAATAACAATCGGTTGGTTTTAACACGTTGACTGCCATGGGGGTCACCGGTGACCGGCACTCGACTTGGTTACAGCGTCGTGGAGGCCACCGGTGACCGGCGACGCAGCAAATAATAAAAGTACATAATTAGAGTAAATATGGATACTGATAAATTTTTCAATAATACAAGAAAAATGCTTCAAGCATGATTTTATAACTCGCTTTATTTGATGCAAATAATATTTCAACATAATATACATCGCATAATGAAAAGTTCGCGTTGGCGCCTTGGGCAAACCATGGAAAATGCGCCTGGCAGTCAACGTGTTAAAAAGACAACAATTTTTTAAATATTAGACCATACGACTTGGGTTTTTTGAAGTGAAACTTCTTTGCTGTGGGGGATACAATTTTCTAGCGTTACGGAAGTCGAGTAGAAAATTTTTAACGGAGAAAAAGACTTTCTTACACCGACGGGATTCGAACTCCGGTCTACCGCTTGGTAGTTCAACTACTTAACCGCTTGCATAACCGACGATCTTGGAACCATAGCGAATATTTTGGTATACATGGTGCGGCACAAATTAGTCCCCACGATTTTTCAGCCCCTTCGGATGGTCGGGCAGAAAAGTGTTTCTTACCAAAGTTAATCAGTATTTAACCGACAAGAAATTTCAATTTTTTATATTAAAAAAAAAAACAATTTTCAACAAAAACTTAAGGTCGCTGTCATATCTTTAAATGGAGCTTGGTATTTTTAACTTCGTAATATTGTAGGCCACGTCGAGAGAAATTCAACGACTTCTACATGATGACTTTCAGATGACCTTAAAAGAAAATAAATAAATGACAAATTCGCATTCATCGCGAAAGAACCCTTGCACTTATAATATGCATAATAATAATAATTTATTTATTTGTGACAATTTCGCATTCATCACGAAAGAACCGTTGCACTAATCATATGCATACGAATAATAATTTAATTATTTATGACAATTTCGCATTCAAACGAAAGAAACGTTGCACTAATAATATGCAATTTAATAATAATTTATTTATTTATGAAAATTTCGCATTCATCACGACAGAAACGTTGCACTAATAATATGCATACTAATAATAACATATTTATTTATGACAATTTCGCATTCATCACGAAGGAACCGTTGCACTAATAATATGCGTAATAATAATAATTTATTTATTTATGACAATTTCGCATTCAGACGAAAGAAACGTTGCACTAATAATATGCATACTAATAATAACATATTTATTTATGACAATTTCGCATTCATCACGAAGGAACCGTTGCACTAATAATATGCGTAATAATAATAATTTATTTATTTATGACAATTTCGCATTCAAACGAAAGAAACGTTGCACTAATAATATGCATTTTAATAATAATTTATTTATTTATGAAAATTTCGCATTCAAACGAAAGAAACATTGCACTAATAATATGCATTTTAATAATAATTTATTTATTTATGAAAATTTCGCATTCATCACGAAAGAAACGTTGCACTAATAATATGCATACTAATAATAACATATTTATTTATGACAATTTCGCATTCATCACGAATGAACCGTTGCACTAATATGCATAATAATAATAATTTATTTATTTATGACAATTTCGCATTCAAACGAAAGAAACGTTGCACTAATAATATGCATTTTAATAATAATTTATTTATTTATGACAATTTCGCATTCATCACGACAGAACCGTTGCACTAATAATATGCATACTAATAATGTTTCTCTATCTACACCCAATATTTTTGAGAAATCAGGAGAACTGCCTTACAACATGACGTGAAAAAGAAGTTTTAAAATAAGTACAATTTCCGATGGTATCAGGATTATTATTGACTTGGAAAGTTGATGCCCGCCTCCGCCGCGTCATAAATATCAAGATGCGGCACCGATGTACATACATATACGTGCACCGATTTAACGCCAATATCTGCGCCGATTTAATGAACCGTGCGTTATGTAGGTCAATTATTTCACTGATTCCGGAACGCGTTCTCGCGTCGCTACAACCAATCATTACAGCTCCACAATAACAACTTGTTAGAAAGGGGTTGCATCGTTGCCGATCAAAAAAGAAAAAAAAATTTCTTGGATGACTTCAATCATTTATTGCTGTAGTAAAATATTTTCATTGAATCGATCTGGGTTTGTAATTTTGATTCTAAATGAATTTCTAACTCACAACACATAGTTCATGCACACGAAAATTACCCATCATTAATAGCGACACGCATGTGTTGTCTCACAAAAAGAACACGATTAATTAAAGATTTTGCGAAGATGTTTTAAAAAGATATTTAATATTTCAATAGTGATGGTAGGTCTAGTGTTAATTCTACTGATAATGTAACAAATGTTTTTCTCCTTCAAGAAACATCCATAGTTAACACTAAACCTACCACAGCCGGTCAAATTACCGGTTTCAGACTTTTAATTTTCAAATTATTAAAGTTATAAAGCCGACTTCATAAGAATTGATTCAATAAATTTCTTTACTGAAGCATATGTTATAATAAAAATCACACAATGTCTAAATAAATTCAATCTTGTTATTTTTATAAAACAATAGATAGTAGTCAATTTTAATGCTCGGTATATTTAGTGTTAAACCAGATCCAAAGTATTATTCATAGTCAATCGACAGCATGAATAACGCTGGAAGTATTTCTCTTTCTCAAGATATCACTAACAACTAAAAAAAACAATTAAAATAACTCGCGATTCTGTTATAATTTAACATTTCAATCCTGCGGCAAGTGCGCTTCTCGATTTTCCTCGAGTATGCTCGTTGTCACTTGAAAATAATTAAGCACGCAGGCGCCTGGTTTCAAAACGAAACAAAATGCTCGAGAAGTTCAAGAGATGAACTTGACGGGAACGACTTTGCGCGTTCGATAGCTTTTTCTTTTTTAGTATGGCAAGACCGAGTGCATCCGCGATCGATGCACTCGAGAATAGGTCTTGTGCAGCGATGCACCCGTGAAACGGATTGATCGGAGGTTTATTGGGATCTGACATGGGGGCGTGGACAATATATATAGCTATCCAATATGGCGACGAAGTGCTTGGTCTTAACATTGTATTGATATCTTCTTCTTTTGTTTTTACTTGAAATGTTTGTAAATATGGGTGTAACTTGTAAGTGGGCAGGTACAAATCCTGCAGAAAGAAAGCTTGTTGAAGGAGAGCGGCTTTTTAAACTATGTCTTATCAAATAGTTGATTTTACAAAAAAAAATGTGTTCTTTAAAATATCTTCTAAATTTACAATTATAATTTCATAAATTTCGAATCGCTTATAATTGGTGAGGACATATTAATTACTCCACAAATAATTGTACAAATATCTTCTATCACTGAACCTAGAATTTTGAGAGGTTAGATCTCGTTAGATCTTTCAATATGCACTCTAGCTTTATCTATTTTAGCTGTTAAAGTAGACTGTTCTATACTAAATTGTTTCTTATATTTTAGAAATGGAGGTCTTATAAATTTCAAGCAGTTCACTTCACATACTTCATTTCAAAAAAATCTTTCACTGAATAATAATCAAAAGTATTTTTACTACGCGGTGGAAAAATTGGAGCTTCCATAATGTGCTTTTTAATTAACACCTGTTTTAACACGTTCAGCGCCCACTCGACAATCATACAAATTACACAAAATCAAAGCAATATATTTAATAAAACAAAAACTAAGAAGTTTAGTTTTGTGATATTGATTACTGTCTCAAACCTCTTCTATTCCTCAGATCGTAAGGAAATTTTGTACACTCGATCTACCAACGTAAAAATTCATTGTCAATTCTGTATAAATAATTCCGTCACCCAGATATGGGTGACATGGCGCTGAACGTGTTAACACTGCAAGTTTATACTGTAATTAACACCTGTTAACGCTGTAAAGTCGCTATAAGCCAAGCCAAGCTTAAAGTATTTCTACTTTTCGACAGCAGACGGCGCCACTCGAAACGTCAGATCCCAATAGAAAATTCCTATCAACGAACAAATGAACGTACAAAGATCCGACGCGGCTGTTAGAAAGCAGGTGAAAAATCAGGCCGTGTGCTTCCTACGTGTACGTACGAGGATGTATATCTAAGCAGGCGTACCGTTAATGACTGCTCTGATACTTTAACGGGGCTCGTACTATTCAAGTTTTGTGATATTAATTACTGTTTCAAACCTCTTCTATTCCTCAGATCGTAAGGAAATTTTGTACACTCGATCTACCAACGTAAAAATTCATCGTCAATTCTGTATAAATAATTCCGTCACCCAGATATGGGTGACATGGCGCTGAACGTGTTAACACTGCAAGTTTATACTGTAATTAACACCTGTTAACGCTGTAAAGTTGCTATAAGCCAAGCCAAGCTTAAAGTATTTCTACTTTTCGACAGCAGACGGCGCCACTCGAAATGTCAGATCCCAATAGAAAATTCCTATCAACGAACAAATGAACGTACAAAGATCCGACGCGGCTGGTAGAAAGCAGGTGAAAAATCAAGCCGTGTGCTTCCTACGTGTACGTACGAGGATGTATATCTAAGCAGGCGTACCGTTAATGACTGCTCTGATACTTTAACGGGGCTCGTACTATTCAAGTTTTGTGATATTAATTACTGTCTCAAACCTCTTCTATTCCTCAGATCGTAAGGAAATTTTGTACACTCGATCTACCAACGTAAAAATTCATCGTCAATTCTGTATAAATAATTCCGTCACCCAGATATGGGTGACATGGCGCTGAACGTGTTAACACTGCAAGTTTATACTGTAATTAACACCAGTTAACACTGTAAAGTTGCTATAAGCCAAGCCAAGCTTAAAGTATTTCTACATTTCGACAGCAGACGGCGCCACTCAAAATGTCAGATCCCAATAGAAAATTCCTATCAACGAACAAATGAACGTACAAAGATCCGACGCGGCTGGTAGAAAGCAGGTGAAAAATCAGGCCGTGTGCTTCCTACGTGTACGTACGAGGATGTATATCTAAGCAGGCGTACCGTTAATGACTGCTCTGATACTTTAACGGGGCTCGTACTATTAAATGAGAGGATCTTATCGCGGTGACTTGACCTGGAAAACGTTGGCCAACGCTCGCTTCCATTTGTTGCTGCGCGATAAAAATATCGGGCATTTGTAGAATATTTTGAACGCGGCCATATCTCTCTGACCCCTATTATACTCTATCGCGCTTTATCGTATTACGGGAGCTATCGTCGGAGCATTTACAATGCCGGCCTGCAGCACACCCTCGATAAACAAGTAGAAAATCCAAAAATACCCGAAAATCGCGCTGGTTTTCATTGCTCGAACTAAATCGACGAATACAGGGAGGATCATACAAAACCACAAAAGTCGTCTATTCAATTTCAGAATTCTCTGCTTTTATTTTCTACGCAATTTTTATGTGCCAGTGGACGTAATACCACATTTGTTATTGGTAGAATAACAGGATAGTGAATAATATTTAATTTGGATTTTATAATGTGGAATTAAGTGGACATTTGTACGTTTGTAATTACAGTGGCCGTGAGAAATATAAAAGACTACTGTTTATCTTTTACATTTTTACCAGAAAGAACAATGGAAATGTATACAGTTTTAAATTGCATGTAATTCGAACTGCTCTTTATTATCTTTAGATTAATGCAGTATTTCATTGTTAATTGTCGCCACCACGGGTCCGGCCGGCGACAATTATCGTGTAGAAGATATTATTTTTCAACCTCTGGTGAACGGAAGGACGGACACCGAACCTCGAGATTATGTTGAGATTATGTTGTATACAGTATTTCATCGTTAATTGTCGTGAAATTCTGAACGATAATTGTCGCAAAATAATCCCCCCTTCCCCGGGGTATACCCGTCAGGAGCCATGAAGCTCGAGAAGCCTCGGTCGCCGAGAAATGTAACATAATACGGATCGACTAAATCGGTGTGAGACCACTAATAATCCAATAACAAAATTTCTTTATCTTTCATAATTTTTTCATGGGACTTTCACCAACATATTCGCGGCATTTTTTTAATGAAAATGATACCAAATATGATATAATTCTGATAATATTTACTTGTGCAATGAACGATGAAAGTTTCGGACGCATGGGAAAGAAAGAGACGCGGAGAGTCGCAGTCGGCGGCACAGTTCAAAGACCCACGTGTCCTCACAATGTAATGACAATAAAAAACTTTTTTATTATTGCTTATTTTTTTATGAGACTTTCTCCAATATATTTGTGGCATTTTTCTGATTAAAATAATATCAAACACGATGTAATTCGGGTCATATTTACAATAATTTACCGGAACTTTCATCGTCCATTACTCAAGTAAATACCATCGGAATTATATCTTCTTTGGTATCATTTTCATTAGAAGCTTGCCACGAATATGTTGGTGAATGTTCCATAAAAAAAATAATAATAAATAAAGAAGTTTTGTCATTGGATTAGTAGTAGTCTCACCGATATATCTGTGGCTGCAAGGAAAAACGCCGCATGTCACAATTTCAAAAAAATTGAGTTTATTCATTAATTGAGCTTCATAGTATAGGATTTACGTATTTACCAGAAAAAAGTTATGAAAACAAATTCGAAAGGCTCAAAAATATAACGCAATTTAACCGATGTCCTCTGTCAAAGCATTAGTGATCAAAACTTTAAACGGCAATATCTCGAAAGTGAAAGTATGTGACATACGGCGTTCTTCCCGACAACCACAGATATGCTCTCGGAGGCCTCTCGAGCTTCACGGGTATACCCCGCGGAAGGGGGGATTGTTTTGCGACAATTATCGTACAGAAGATCGCGACAATTAACGATGAAATACTGTACCAATAAGATAGAAAATAAGATTTTATATAGATTAGATTGTCTTCACGTTCGTTTCGAGAATATTTCGTCTAATGCGAGGATAAAAAGATAGACCACTATCTTGTTTATGCAAACCAATGCATTCGCCTTTTTAACGAGCAAACATTGCATTTGTTTGCATCCATTTCTTCCGTTTGTACATCGCAGAAACAGCAACAGTACCAGAAATACTGCTGATTCGTTAAAATTCCATGTTAATTTATTGTAAAAGCAAGAAAGCTTCCGAATTAAACAAAATTTCGATTCTACAAATAATTATTACATTCGTTTATTCATTAAAATTGCATCTCATTTGTTTTATACATGCAGAAAGTTTTCAACTCAAATAATCCACCGATTCTCCAAAACAAAGATTACATTCGCTCATTCATTAAAATTACATATAACTTTTTAATACATGCAGAAAGCTCAGACATTAAATAAATGTCCAATTCTCCGAAAAAATTGTTACATTCGCAGATTCCGTGTAACTTTTTCTATAAATGCAGAAAATGCTGAATTTAAATAAGTTGACGATTCTCCAAAAAAAATTATTACATCCGCCGGTTCGTTAAAATTACACGTGCATTTTCTATCAAAGCAGGAAGTTCCCATTTTAAATGAACCACCAATTCTACAGAGAGACTATTACATTCGCTGATTCATTAAAATAGCATATAACAGTATAAAAGCGGAGTCCGCAAATTAAACTAGGAATACTTGAACAAGAAAGATTATTACGCCCGCTATTTCATCGAAGTTTTATATTTTACTATTCGCAAATTATTCCCTCGAGTGATCCGCGAAATTCAAGAAAGGAGTCTACAAAATGCCAATCCTTCATCAATATTTTCAAAGATATTCGTCTGTAATGCTTCATAATTTCCACCCTGTATATTTGAAACGTTGAAATATCGACGCCATTTGCCCCAATTCGATCGAAATGTACCTCGAACGGAAGACAATGCTAATTAATCGACATTATCAATTCGAGTTTGAAAAATAAAATATTATACTTGTATTTGTCGTAATATACACTCATGATTAAAATAAAATGATCATTAAATCATAGATTTTAGATTGTATTAGAATATTTGCAGATGGTTCTGAATTAAGAAATAGGTGAAAAATGTATATAATGTAATGAAACGTGCAAGTTTGACCTTGAATGACCTTGAGTCATACGTAATCGAACTCATCTTAAAACGCACTATTTGGTGGTAGATAAAAAAGCATATCATTCTATTTTTAAAAAAAGTTGACCTTCAGCTCACCTTGGATTGTCCACCGGGAAAAATAAAAATTCCACCACATGATGTTCCCCGCGGTACTGAACAACTTTCATCTGAAACATTTATTTTCAGAGATATTCGTCTGTAATGCTTCATAATTTCCACCCTGTATATTTGAAACGTTGAAATATCGACGCCATTTGCCTCAATTCGATCGAAATGTACCTGGAACGGAAGACAAGCCTAATTAATCGACATTATCAATTCGAGTTTGAAAAATAAAATATTATACTTGTATTTGTCGTAATATACACTCATGATTAAAATAAAATGATCATTAAATCATAGATTTTAGATTGTATTAGAATATTTGCAGATGGTTCTGAATTAAGTAATAGGTGAAAAATGTATATAATGTAATGAAACGTGCAAGTTTGACCTTGAATGACCTTGAGTCATACGTAATCGAACTCATCTTAAAACGCACTATTTGGTGGTAGATAAAAAAGCATATCATTCTATTTTTAAAAAAAAGTTGACCTTCAGCTCAGCTTGGATTGTCCACCGGGAAAAATAAAAATTCCACCACATGATGTTCCCCGCGGTACTGAACAACTTTCATCTGAAACATTTATTTTCAGAGATATTCGTCTGTAATGCTTCATAATTTCCACCCTGTATATTTGAAACGTTGAAATATCGACGCCATTTGCCTCAATTCGATCGAATTGTACCTCGAACGGAAGACAATGCTAATTAATCGACATTATCAATTCGAGTTTGAAAAATAAAATATTATACTTGTATTTGTCGTAATATACACTCATGATTAAAATAAAATGATCATTAAATCATAGATTTTAGATTGTATTAGAATATTTGCAGATGGTTCTGAATTAAGTAATAGGTGAAAAATGTATATATAATGGAATGAAACGTGCAAGTTTGACCTTGAATGACCTTGAGTCATACGTAATCGAACTCATCTTAAAACGCACTATTTGGTGGTAGATAAAAAAGCATATCATTCTATTTTTAAAAAAAGTTGACCTTCAGCTCACCTTGGATTGTCCACCGGGAAAAATAAAAATTCCACCACATGATGTTCCCCGCGGTACTGAACAACTTTCATCTGAAACATTTATTTTCAGAGATATTCGTGTGTAATGCTTCATAATTTCCACCCTGTATATTTGAAACGTTGCAATATCGACGCCATTTGCCCCAATTCGATCGAAATGTACCTGGAACGGAAGACAAGCCTAATTAATCGACATTATCAATTCGAGTTCGCGGTGAATCGTGGAAATTTCGCGTTCTCGAGCGAAACTTGAACCGATTCGAATTCGTCTGGTCGAAGCACTGTTGCGCGATGCCTGAAATATCATCGAGCAACGCTACTAGCCTACGCGAGATGAGTACCGTTTCTGTCAGAATTCCGATAAACAGTTGAAACTCGTTTTTTTTTTCAGAGCCAATTACCAATGTTATCGGAGCGCCCGACCTGTTCGTCAACAAAGGCAGCACCATTAACCTGACCTGCGTAGTGAAGTATGCTCCGGAACCGCCGCCCACGATGTCCTGGAGTCACAACTCAGAGGTGAGTATACTGCTTGATCTTGATGTCTCCATCATGTCCCCTATCTGAAATCTGTTTTTCTATGTATACACAGTGGGATCAAGTGTTTTGTTTGCATCCACCAGGTTTCTTCGACGATGGCCGACATGTGGTAGCAGAACTTCATTTTGAATAGTTTTTAACCCTTTGCGGACGGGAATTATGTTTAGCGTACTTATCGACGGTTCGAATGTACAATTTTCCTTGGGAAATGAAATGGTTTATTGAAAGCTACGCATAAGAATTAAATGAAGAAGCAAGTGTTGTGTTTGGTAAAAATTTGTGTTTTTTGAGAGTAATAATTTTTTAAAAAGTGATTTTTAGCCACGGAGTAGCAATTTTACTTGAGCGACTATCTGCAGACACGCGTCCGCAAAGAGTTAAGATCTGTGCTCGAATTCATTGCTTCCATTTTTAGTATTGTTCAGACTTTATTGTTGAGACTGAAGAACAAAACGTTAACAGTCGATACATGTAACGTCAACATTTTCTGTATAATATGTCGAATTTGTTTACTAGACTGCGGATTTTATGCGAAATACGAAAGCCCCGTAAACAATTATTTCTTGTCTTAATCATTTTTTATTCAGTTGAAAACAATCAAATGGTATCGTTAAATTCTTTGAACGGCTTTACTGTTTTATATTTCATCCACTCATTTTGGCGATAAATGCAACAAACAAAACTTTAATCCATTTATTACTATTGTACATTTGCCTTTATCATGATCGATCAATTTTTTCCACATCAAAAACACGAATTATTGTAACGATGGTTGTTTGATTTTGATCGAGTACTGTTTGATGTTTGCATTTCTTGTCTTTAATATACAGTGTGGTCCACGCAACTGACAAACATTGAATATTTTCTCACTCGTCTCGTAACTCGTATTTCACAATTCGCACTTTTTCTCGCTTCGCTTACGTGCGTGCGACCTCTTCGCTACGCTCGCTTTGTTTTCGTCTTCGTCCGTTATCGTCGCCATTGTGCGGTGATCGGTGCTCCCCCCATCCCGGACGAGCCCCCAAGTGTAGGATCTCAGGAAAAAGGAAGGCACCGCGCCGGGAATCGAACCCAGGCCCTCGCGGTGGTAGCCGATCGACTAACACGCTCACCCACGGAACCCTCCCGCGTTCTTTCTAATTTCCTACGGTATTTGTGGTCTGGAGGGTCCTAATCCTACATTATTGTACCAAATTTGGTTAATATCTGGGAAATGCAAGAAGGTTAAAGCACTACTCGGTGTCTTAAATTTTAATTCTTCAATAGTTTTTTTCATTAAATAAATTACTTCGATTTTATGAAATGTTTGAGGCCATTGCTTTGGCAGTCAAAGTGTTAAGGGAGGGGGGTACCTTTATAATTTTAAATGGAACCCCCTATAAAACGTTACAAATTTAGATTCTACAGGAAAAAACAAGTAAATTTTGTCTGAAACATTTTTTTGTCAGATATTTCCATGTTGAGATATACAAGCGTATAGAAATAATTCTATTTCCGAGCACTAAGTACCTACAAGTCGAAACTTCAAACTGTTATATCTCAACATGGAAATATCTGACAAAAAAATGTTTCAGACAAAATTTACTTGTTTTTTCCTGTAGAATCTAAATTTGTAACGTTTTATAGGGGGTTCCATTTAAAATTATAAAGGTAACCCCACGCCTCCTTAAAGGGAAAGAGGGGATGGTCCACTTCACGTTTACGTAGTTAGAAAGGCCCTTCAGATCCATGCAATTCAAGACCAAGAACTTTAAAATCGATGGCATAGTTTTCGAGATATTGAGTTGTTAAGAGTTATGTGGGCCACCCTGTATATACCGTCCTAAACTGTCCTTACGACATCCTGCGTCTACGGCACGTGTTCGCTAAATAGCCTTACTGTGATGAGTCCTCTAGCGTTCCTAAGACGAAACGCTTCCCTCCCCTTTTTCCATCTTTTCATAATCCGAAAACTTGCCGCTACAACAGAAGTGTTCAATGTGTGCAAGTTGCGTGGACCAACCTGTACGTACGTCGAAATAATTCTTCTCGGCATCGTGTTCCCGGTCTTGATCAATGATTTTCCACGAGAGAATCGTCGTAAATTTCCATAGTTCTCGTCAAAGCAAGAGAATTGTCAGAGCCTGTTCGAATCATTGCATCGCATCGAATAAAGGGAAGAATCGCGCGGCGCACCGGTTCCTTTACAAAGTAAAAATCCGCGATAGCTGGTTAACGACCTAATGTTATGCTCGTAGCACAGGCTCCGGTGGTATTCGCCGTTCCTTTCGCGTTCAAGCGATGAGGTCCTTTATGCGAGCTCAAAGGGAATGCATCGAGAAATACGCGACACGCACATAGCACACCTATCTCTTTACAATTCTTCTCGCGAACTATGCAGCAAAACACTGTTTCTCTTCGCACGAGGCAACGGTATTATGTGACGGTGCTCTGCTCTGTTCTGTTCTGTTCTGCTCTGTTCTGTTCTGCGACGCAGTTTCCACGGAAACATGAGAATGCAGTCGCGAACCGGTACCTTTGAGGAAATGATTGCGATCCGAAGACCGCGTTGTACTCATTGCTTCCTTTTAACCGTGCCGATATGCTGCCGGCGACGCGGCGTGGTGCTGCGAGGGCGAATCACCACGGCAAATACCCATTCATGTTTCTTACGGATACGCAAACGCTCGATGCATTCGCAAAACATGTTTGTGTTGCAGGATCGAGAAACACCAGAACCCTTCCGTCCGTGGCGTTGTCTAGCGGCACCGGAAATCGCGCGGCCAATCAACTTGCATTCTTCCGCAATGGAGGCTTCCATTTTGATCCATAGTTTCATCTGCTTCTACATTTTTCTTGCAATTTAGAACCTTCCGATTATATTTGTGAATAGACTGCTCACTTTTATGCAAAATAAAAACTCTCGTCATTAGTTACGAGACGCAGGAGTTTATCGGTGAAATTCCTCTCGATCGAAAATGAAGTATATTAATAAACTTTATGATTTCGGCGCAAGTTTCGATCGTATTAAGAAGCAGCAAATTTGCAATTAAATTGTTCTCGACGTTTCGATCCTAATGTGGATCATTTCCACAGAGGATTTATTGCGTTTGCAAACGCTCGATGTATTCGCAAAACATGTTTGTGTTGCAGGATCGAGAAAGACTAGAACCCTTCCGTCCGTGGCGTTGTCTAGCGGCACCGGAAATCGCGCGGCCAATCAACTTGGATTCTTCCGCAATGGAGGCTCCCATTTTGTTCCATAGTTTCATCTGCTTCCACATTTTTCTTGCAATTTAGAACCTTCCGATTATATTTGTGAATAGACTGCTCACTTTTATGTAAAATAAAAATTCTCGTCATTAGTTACGAGACGCAGGAGTTTATCGGTGAAATTCCTCTCGATCGAAAATGAAATATATTAATAAACTTTATGATTACGGCGCAAGGTTCGTTCGTATTAAGAAGCAGTAAATTTGCAATTAAATTATTCTCGACGTTTCGATCCTAATGTGGATCATTTCCACAGAGGATTTATTGCGTTTGCAAACGCTCGATGTATTCGCAAAACATGTTTTTGTTGCAGGATCGAGAAAGACTAGAAATCCCCTCCGTGGCGTTGTCTAGCGGCACCGGAAATCGCGCGGCCAATCAACTTGCATTCTTCCGCAATGGAGGCTCCCATTTTGTTCCACAGTATCATCTGCTTCTACATTTTTCTTGCAATTTAGAACCTTCCGATTATATTTGTGAATAGACTGCTCACTTTTATGCAAAATAAAAACTCTCGTCATTAGTTACGAGACGCAGGAGTTTATCGGTGAAATTCCTCTCGATCGAAAATGAAGTATATTAATAAACTTTATGATTTCGGCGCAAGGTTCGATCGTATTAAGAAGCAGCAAATTTGCAATTAAATTATTCTCGACGTTTCGATCCTAATGTGGATCATTTTCACACAGGCTTTATTCTACAGAGGCTAGTGGTTAACTATCGCCAATCCTTCGAAATTGTGAAACGTAGCTTTCTATTCAGTGTCGCCAGATCGGTTAAATCGAGGGGAATACAGTTTACCACCTCTCTGATGAGCAGAGCAATATGTAACACGTTGCGCGGCACGTCACGTGACCGGTCTTAGTGGGGGGCGTTGGAGTGTGCTTATGGTCAGTGATGGTACATGGTATCGGTTTTCTCGCGCATGCGCGACGATTTTAGCGTCAGTAAAGTACAAAGTTGGGCTAAAATGGGGTACCTTAGTCACCCCGCATAGTTTCGCAAATTTTTTTTTCGATTTTAAAATATGAATTGACAAGTAGCTCCTTCTCCAATACTAGTTGCCATTATGAAATCGAATATATTAACCCTTAGCACTCGAATGGCGACTCTGAGGCGCCACTACAAATTGCTACACCATTATTCAGACTATTGTATGCATGATTAAATTTGTTTAAATGTAATAAATTACTAATTATTTGAATATTGTACGAGGTACTATATCATTTTCGTACGCATATAATAAACAAAATTATGTACAAGGGAAATATTCTACGGTTAGAAGAAATGTTTGGTTTTTTAGTTGAAATAACTCCGAGTGCAAAGGATTAACATTAACTTACCCAAATTTCGAAGTACAGTCGTCTCGTCGTGTCGTCTTGCACTCTTCTGTCCAGTTTCCCGCCAATAACAGTTGTCCCCTACTTTCCTCACAAACATAAGACGTACGGTATGTTCCTGCATTTAGTCGCGCATGCGCGAAAAAACCGAGACCATATACCATCACTGCTTATAGTAGTGAAATGGGATAGTGGAAGGGGAAAAGGAGGAGAGGAAAATAAACCCAGTTTTGAGTTGATCTGGCGACACTGGTTCGATTAGCTCCGAGAGCCGATGTATATGAAATATCGATTGCCTGACATCGACGAATGGCCGCTCGCAATTAAGAAACCGGATAGTCCAATTCCGTCTTGGTTCCTCTGCAGAAGTCCGGTACAATTTGTGACCGACAAGCAAATGCTAGTTCTTTCAGCTAGTGTGAAAGCAATTCGGACGTAATCCAGGAAATAAATTGGAGCCATTTCGAGTCTGTTCCCCTAATGTCTTTGGTTCTTGCATTTTGGAAGTGGTCGTCGATTACGTGCCGTGTTTCTTGCGAGAGTAGTTGCTACAAGGAAATACGTCCGAGTATATTCTCCGCTTCGAAAACTTTGTTTCTACTGATCCGGAAATGTATTGCCTCGATTTAGAATCTCTGAAAGGATTTTTCACTGGATTTTCGGAAATTCGGGAATTCTCTAGTAGAAAAATATGGAATGGAATTCTCTAGTAGACAAATATGGAATGGAATTCTCTAGTAAACAAATATGGAATGGAATTCTCTGACACAAATTGTTCTAACCGTTTCTGAACACTTATTTCTTCTCAAAAAAGGCAACAAGAAGATTTATTTATCACTCTTTGATTACTGTGTATCGTCGAATAATGTTCGTTAATATAGAAAATGGGCGTGGCTTCTTTCTGTTTATGTATGTGATATCGCGAACACAATCCTCAACACTGTCTACAACAAATAGATAGTGGCAAGCTACATTCGTTAAAAATTATTGAGGAGCGAAGCCTTTAAGAGTGATTCCTGGACTTTGGATCTTTATGATCTGCATCAATTGCAGGAAACAGGAACCACAAGTTTCTTTTTTCCCCAAATGATATTAATAACCTGAAACTAATTCACTGATATTCTTCTAATTGGTATACTACTTTAAATTTCATAATTTTTGTCATATACGTGGTGTCCCGTTTAAGTTGAGATTGTAAAAAATCTCGAAGACATGTGATTAAAAAAAAACAAACTAACACATGTATTTTCGTGTTTCGAGTGGGGAGTCAAATGACACTACTAGTTTTTTAATTCGCGGGCGTTTTCAAGGTTATCTCAAGGTCATTTTGTCTTTATTTATTATAATATTGAACACACAAAAAAATGTTACAAACAAAAGTTGTGTATTTTTTTACGTAAAATATGATTCCGAAATAAAAAATATGGGTTTATCATAGAAAAAGACAAAATGACCTTGAAATAACCTTGAAAACGCCCACGCATTAAAAACCTAGTAGCGCCATTTTACTTCCAACTAAAAACACTACAGGACATGTATCAGTTTGTTTTATTTTTTAAATCACATGTCTTCGAGATTTCGTACAATCTCAACTTATATGGGACACCCGTTATACATAAAATCTGATGTCCAGTAATTACATTTCCAATGATTCTGCAATACAAGAATTTTCTAAGTCATTCATAAAGAACATAATTTCACTAAGAATGTACTCGATCATCTAACAATTTACTCGATCATCAAACACCTACTGTAACAATATTGTTCGAATGTTCCTAAACTCATGTAGCTTCTTCACAATTCCATTTCTCTCATTGTTGTCCTAAAGGTATAAAATCCGTGTAACAATAAAATGATTCTCTGTTGATCAACGATCTAGTAGAATTAAATTGAATTTTATGCGTGCAAGACATTTAGTGGTTTTAAGTAAATTACAGTGGAAGGAGTTAATATCTGTGAGCAATCACGGACTGCCCTATCTCCCGAGTTGCCAACGATGTCGGACGGTGAGTTTAGGGGATGCGAATGTAAACGTAATTTTATCTGTTCGTCCAGATAATTAATTTCGACTCGCCGCGAGGCGGTATCAGCCTGGTGACGGAGAAAGGCCCTGAAACGACCAGTCGGTTAATGATCCAGAAGGCCGTGCCGAGCGACTCCGGGATCTACACCTGCCAGCCAAGCAACGCGAATCCCAGCAGGATCAAAGTGCACGTTGTCAACGGTCAGTGCCAAGATATATTTCAACGGAATTTGTTCATTCCACCGGTTAACCCATTCGCATTATTAACGTGCTATATATAAATGCGCCTGGTCACTATCACTCGCATCGCTATTACTCGCCACAGTATTCCTGGTCGTTACCGGCGGCAGAGCGCATCAGCTTCTTAGACGACGCGTTGCGAGTTGACGCGAACAATTTAGAAAACCAATTAGTAGTATAATCTACACGCAAATTATACAAGAAGAAAATTATTCTACCTTACGGTGCGAATGGGTTCATTAATATCTAAATTTTCTGATACGGCTTACTAACTTTCCGTGCAATTATTTATTCTCCTTTTGCAAATCATAACGTAGTGTATGTATATGTCTCCAGCAATTTTCTAATTGTCAGCCTATAAGAAAAAATGTGATTGTTTTTTATGAACTCCTCTTGAATTGTTAAGTAACTTCTTTGGTGTGGTTGATGTAAAAAATATATTTTTAAAAATTTAATGACATCGATGAATAAATCGACCGAATGTTTTTGTGTCAAAATATCACTTTACTTCGAATTTTCAACGTCAGTGATAGTTTTTTTTAACAATACCTTGAGTAATCACCTTAATACAGTATTTTATCGATAACTGTCCCAAATATCGGGCCGATAATTGTCGCAGAACTATCCCCACTACCGCGGGGCATACCCCGCGAGGGGCCGTGAAGCTCGAGAGGCCACGGTCGCCGAGAGGTGTAACATAATACGGGTCGAGTATGTCGGTGTGAGACCACTACTAGTCCAATTAAAAAACTCCTTTATTTTTAATTATTTATTTATGGAACTTTCACCAACATATTCGTGGCATTTTTCTGATGAGAATGATATCAAATAATATATAATTCCGATGATATTTACAATAATTTTACGAAACTTTCGTCGTCCATTACACAAACAAATATCATCGCAATTAAAAATAAAAAAATAATAAAGAATAAAGAAGTTTTGTCATTGGATTTGTAGCGATCTCACTCCGACATACTCGACCTGTATTATGTTACACTTCTCAGCGACCGAGGCCTCTCGAGCTTCACTGTCCTCTTCTACGTTCGGCAAAAATCAAAGAATACTATACCTGGCCGATAATTGTCCCTGGCCGATAATTGTGAATGGCCGGTAACTGTCCCTGCCCGACAACTGTCCCTGCCCGACAACTGTCCTTGCTCGATAACTGTCCCTGCCCGATAACTGTCCCTGGCGTATAACTGTCCCTGGCCGATAACTGTCCCTTGCCGATAATAGTCCCTGGCCGATAACTGTCCTTGCCCGATAACTGTCCCTGCCCGATAACTGTCCCTGCCCGATAACGGTCCCTGCCCGATAACTGTCCCTGGTCGGACCCATGTTGTGGACAGTGATCGATAAAATACTGCATTTACTTGCATCAAGACATTCGCATACTTTGAAATGTCGATGTTTGCAAATTGCAATTAATGTAACAACATTATCCATCACACGAACGATAAATATATATTTCATTGGGCGATCCTAACAAACTGATCGTGCATTGCAAGCCTATGCAGAGTAAATCTATCATTCTGTTTCCATTGCAGATAGATAAAAACTGCAGGGAACAATCTTGCATTATTTATTAAGTTCTATTGTCGAGCTGTACAATTTGTTACCGAAACGCATTGGCGCAGTTACACAGTGAAATTGTACTTTTCTTATTTTTTTTTTTAATGGTACGCTACAGTATTTTTGCTTAAATTATTTGACTCCGCGTGTCAATGAGAATATTTCCGCAGATATTTCAAATTTTCAACAATATCCACTAACGTTGAAATATTCTGTCACGTTGCTCCATTAATCCCCGTCCGTGGATATCGTATAAAATAAATATACAATAAACCAAATATTTCACGTATTTCGAACAATATTTCCTCAAATGCTTTTTCGTAATTGTGTCCTAAAACTTTTTTTTCAGAATAACACTACAAAATCAAATAATGAAAAAAAAATAAACTTCCCATTAAAAAAAAATGTCAGTTGCATTCCCTGTCTGCGCCGATGCAGTTCCGCAAAATATTTAACTGCCTGAAATGCTTTTTCGTAATTGTGTCCTAAAACTTTTTTTCAGAATAACACGACAAAATCAAATAATTTAAAAAAAAATAAACTTCCCATTAAAAAAAAATTTCAATTGCATTCCCTGTCTGCGCCAATGCAGTTCCGCAAAATATTTAACTGCCTCGTGATGGAGGTTGATAAGTAATACTAGATTACATACTGCGATAGAAGCCGAGTTATAACCCGACATTGTAAACCAGTTACTAGAACAATCACCTTGCAAATCATAGTTGACGTTAATCTCGAAATGATCTCCCACTCCCACAATTCAAATTAAATATGAAGTGTCCAATAAATTGCACACAATTAAAGGAGATACAATATTTCATCGTTAATTGTCGCCACCACGGGTCCGGCCTCTGTCAATTATCGTGTAGAAAAATGCCACGAATATGTTGGCGAAAGTTCCATAAAAAAAATAATAAAAAATAAAGAAGTTTTGTCATTGGATCAGTAGTGGTCTCACCGATATATACTCGACCCGTATTATGTTACACTTTTCGGCGACCGAGGCCTCTCGAGCTTCACGATGTATACCCGGCGGAAGGGGGGATTGTTTTGCGACAATTATCGTACAGAAGTTCACGACAATTATCGTACAGAAGTTCACGACAATTATCGTACAGAAGTTCACGACAATTATCGTACAGAAGTTCACGATGATTATCGTACAGAAGTTCACGACAATTATCGTACAGAAGTTCACGACAATTAACGATGAAATACTGTATTTAGAAGACTATGTCTAGGTGTGCCACGCTGTACAGTTTTTATTTACGAAAATTAATAATATTTAGTAGACTCTTTTCGACATCGCTTCTGACAGGATGTTACAAGACGAGAGGGTTAGAGGGTTAAAATCTGCCAGTCGGTGGCAAGATTATCGCTCTATGACGTCAGTTGCGTTCCTGAGGGCAATCTAGGCACTCTCTGGCCACGGGTCACGCATAGAGAGATGGAAACCCGTTTTTCTGGTCAAAATAATGTTATTTCAAGGTTCAAGGTTATAATATAATAGATCGGTGCATTGAAGAAATTGAGGCGACGTGTTGCTCTTGATAATTATCTAAGCTCTCATGTGAAATAAAGCTCGTGTCTAACGCTTCTAAACAATTTTTTAAAACCCTCCTCAATGTTCAAACTGTCATAAATATTTCGGCATTTGTACATGTATTAAATAATGCTTCTGAAACATTAATTGGAACCTGTTATTTCATGCTCTATAACCGGTACTTAACTTGCTAACTCTTAAATTGTTTAACACTATTTTCGTCATGAAAAGACGGCACAAAAAATTTGCCCCTGCATCTTATTTAATAAAATGAAATTTAAGAGAATGGGTATGGAAAGTAGTATGGCAAAAACAGATGAATAATAGTAGCTTAAAAATTATTAAGCACACTAGTGCACGTTCTTAAAATGAAGCAAAACAGTTACCGGTAATAAATAAATGGTTTCACTTTAAATTTCTGAGTTTTATCTTCGAAGCGTTGTCCCCGCAAACTTAACCCTTTGCGCTCCGAAGTATTTTAATTCCATAACCAAACTTTTTTTTCGATCAAGAATATTTCCATTCTATATGATTTTGATCATTTTGAAGAAATGGAACTGATATAATACTTCATAGAATACTCAAATGTTTGGTAACGAATTTATTGAATATCAATTTAATAATGTAAACAATATTTTGAATAATGTTATAGTAATTTTTAGTGGTGCCTCAGAGTCACCACTGGAGTGCTGAGGGTTAATTATTTAGAATGGCTAATATTTTGGATTTTGAAGGTACGAAGGGTTGTCGATTGACGTATAGAAAAATTTGTTCGAAATGCGACACCTCAAAAATTCAGTCTCGGCCAGGAAAAACAGGTTTCCAGACCACTGTGCCACGGCGCGGATACATAGAGTATCGTTGATCGATTCCTGTCGATTTGTCCGTGCCACGGGTCAGTTTTTCAAGCGCGGCTTGTCGCACGTCGCACAGTGTGACGAGTATATGGGCGTTCGGGACAAAACTCATAATTTCTAAACTAATCAATTTTTTCGATGTAAGACCTCCAATACTTTTTTTAAAGAGGATACAAAGACGCTTCGATTGATGAAAAAAAAATACATTTTCATTAAAAGAATTCGGGTGACCTTAATTTTTTATTAAATAAAAAGTTTTTTGCCAATTTTTTCAATTGTAATTTGTTGTCACATAATTCCTGACCAACTTTTTTTGAAAAATATTTTTATCAGTTTATCGGAAATACTGGAAAAAGTTTAACAAATCCCATTTCACATTGTTTATACAATCTAAGGATCGGGCGTCTGTTTATATTCATGCGGAGAGCGCTTTCATAACGTTTCCAACTATTTTACCATTTTGTGCAAATTCGTCCAATTAAAATTGACGTGAATGTGAAGTTTAATATATCCCCAATTAATGTACCAAAAATCACGGAGGTACTTTTCGGTACTTTTTTTAAAACTCAAGTCAAAGTTGATAAACATTTAATGTAAAATTGTTAAGACAAATTGTTAATATTGTAAAAAATTAAGTTTGCAGTCCGGAAGGTCTTATGAGGCTGAACATAATTGGTGAAAATCAAATGAATCGGACAAACATTTATAAAATGTCATGTGTTTAAAGACATTGCACCAAAAAGTGGACTAAACTTCAAGCATAATTATTAACAAGAAATTAGAAAATTCAATAAATATTATAAATAGTATTAAAATCTACGTTCTTTTATGAATACTTTAACACGTTCAGCGCCCACTCCACAATCATAAAAATTACACAAAATCACAGCAATATATTTAATAAAACAAAAACTAAGAAGTTTAGTTTTGTGATATTAATTACTGTTTCAAACCTCCTCTATTCCTCAGATCGTAAGGAAATTTTGTACACTCAATCTACCAACGTAAAAATTCATTTTCAATTCTGTATAAATAATTCCGTCACCCAGATATGGGTGAGATGGCGCTGCACGTGTTAAGGTATAGTAAATTATATATTTTAGACTTCAGTTTTTCGACTTTCGTCCATTGCTCGTCACACTGTACGTCGGCCTGAACTCGTTCCGGTTCCGGTGGAAAATGTCGGTCGTGCCGCGTGTGCCGCAAGCTTGTCACGAGTTACGAGCGTGTGCCGTGACCGCAGCGATCCGACAATTAAGAAGAAAGAACGCACAAACAGACGCACAGACGCACAAACAGACGCACAAACGCACAGACGCTCGCAAGCTCGGGCTCTAAAGCTCTAGGCTCTAGGCCCTGACATGGGCGTTGCGCTGTGGGGATCAGTCAGGACGATGACGCTGATAAACGACCGGGCACGAGGCGGCCGGGCCGGGCCGGCCGTGCGACGCGTCGCGACGTGTCCCATCGATCTGAATTCGCATCGGCTAAGGCCAGCGGCACCGGGCCGTTCTACCGAGCAATTAACGCTTGAAGTTGATAAATAACACACCGGAAGCTCGACTCAACTTATTTCGAATTATCGTCGAATCCGCGCGTCCGCTTCCGCTCCCGTCGCCCGCGATAACAACGCTTTCGTTTCACCGCGAAACAATTAGGCTGCGGCTGCAACGGATGCGATTTTCGATCGCACGGCGATACAAGCTGGTCGCTTCTACCTTGTTCCGACGCGTTTTAAACGCGCCTGCATCGCTTTTACGATAATTCAAATAGAAATTCCCATCCAACGTAACCATGCTCTTGACGTAACAGATGCAAGCGCGTCGATGAACCAAAAATATCTATTGTTAATGTATTTACGGTAATATAGTAATAATGGTAGAGTTTCAGCCCCCCCCCCCCCTCCCCACCGTAATTGAGAGTGAAATCTGAAATGTCGCTGACAGTAAGTTCTGCATTAATTAGCAAATTTTAGAGTTCACGGTCATTTCAAGGTCGTGCTATTAAACATGGATGTATGCACAATAATGTTTGCTATAAAATACAACAACAAAAAATGTGTGTATGTATGTAAAAAAACACGAGTGACCTTGAAAGAACGATTAAAAAATTACAATTTATAGAAAACGATTCTTCATCTGATTCGTCATTTGAAACCATTTAGATTACGTTAAAAACATTTTTTGCATTTTCAGAGGTAGAGGAGATATTTAGGTGTCCTGTTTTAGACGAAACACCCTGTATTATTTTCATTTTATTAAGATCATTCGAGGGAAAAAAAAATTTCAATCTGTTTTCTGCTTCTTGTAATCGATCCAAACTATTTTGATTTTCCATAAACATCACCGGTCTAACCATTATAAAAGAATACAGTGATTTTTACTCTTCGGTCTAGTCTTACCTTTAATTGTCCAAGGTTGCAAAGCATTGTTTAATAAATCTCATAGTATAGATGTATTTTGCTGATTCGGTTAAAAATTGGACGTCACCTCCTTCAACTCATTTCCTCCAAGAAGTTTCTCGATTTTTTAAACGAGACACTGCAGCGCGAGAGTCCGCGAGAGGACGCGAGAGGACGCGAGTAACGCGGCCGGAAGCTCTTCATTTACCGATGTCGAACCAATTCTAAAGGGTCGAGTGCTCGCGTTTTACGTCGTGACTGACGCGATCGTTAAGTTACGCGCACGTTTTACCGTTTGCTCGACCGATGTCGCTCGAGCCATTGAAAGTGGTAAACCGTGTCAAACTCGAGGCTTTCATGGAATTGATACGCGCGGGACGAGGCCAGATCGATCTCGGGCCGCGTCGATTTTAGACCGAGCGAACGCGAGAACGCGTTACCGACTCTTTTCAAGTGAGAACGCTCCAAATCCGGACTAATTTTTTCACCCTTAGAACCTACGAATCTTTTCAACCTTTGGAATATCTTGTTCTTTCTCTCCTCGCTAAGTGGGCGTAGCCAATTTCCTGTGGGCGTGGTGTAGTTGCTCTTGAAGTATTCGATGTAGTACCTACCCCATGTCAAATTTCCTGTGGGCGTGGTGTAGTTGCTCTTGAAGTATTTGATATAGTACCTACCCCATGGGGCAATTCGAAACCGTGTTGAATCTACAGCTATCCATAAGAAGCAAAACTTTTTTATTCTTGTTAAAATACTGAAGGAGATTATCTACCTACTACTCTTTGTCCAAGATTGGCGTGGCGTGTTTAAAGTGGGCGTGGTTACGCATCTTTCGATTTCATATAGCAGTGCTTTACTGGGTAACCTGTAGCCATGTTTACTTTAGAGCAACATTTAAGTCCCCGCAGAGAGATCAGATGCCAAGATCATGTCAAAATCCTGACAGAAGATCATCTACTACTGTATGCGTAGTTTCACTGATCTGGCTTTCAATTAAGTGAAAGACAGTCGCTCCATGGAGTAATCTATATCCGTGTCGAATTTAAAGCAATGATTAAAACCTTGTAGTAGGATCAGAGAACTCTGAGATCCCGTAAGATCTCCAGCTAGCTTGCTCTCTTCGGCTAAAGTAGGCGTGGCTCCGTTTCTCTAAATTCGGCTGAGGTAATGGACCGTAGAGTAATCTGCGTCCACGGTAAATCCAGAAGAAGCGAAACCTCTAAACCTCGAGTCTTAGGGTAAAGTAGGCGTGGCCTGCCTTCAGTGCGCGTGTCTCAATTGCTCTCAAAGTACCGAAACCGTTACACTGTTCTTTATTTAAATTGAGAAAATGTAGTGCCCCATAGCGCAATCTGTATTCATATTTAATTTAGAACAACGCAGATTTGGAATCTTGTCAAAATCCTGATGGAAGGCTAGTCTTACCGTAAAGTAGGCGTGGCCTGCCTTCAGTGGGCGTGTCTCAGTTGCTCCCAAAGTACCGAAGCCGTTACACTGTTCTTTATTTAAATTGAGAAAATGTAGTGCTACGTAGCGCAATATAAATTAACTAAAAATATTAAATTTTCTATAAATTTATATAAATCTTCCCAATTCATACAAATTAAATGAAGATATTAAATTTTCTATACTAATGTTTAATCTAGAACAACGCAGATTTGGAATCTTGATGGAAGGCTAGTCTTAGGGTAAAGTAGGCGTGGCCTGCCTTGAGTGGGCGTGTCTCAGTTGCTCCCAAAGTACCCTAGCGGTACTACTAGGGGCAATTTTTGCTCCCCACGTTGATTTTATGGGTTATACGATTCGAGATGAGAAATTTCTGTTACAGAGGAACATCCGGCCGCGATGCATCACGGGGATGGAAGCTCGTCGCACGTCACGGCGTGGTCGATCAGTTTTACAATTTTCGTAATAGTTAACGTAATATTTCTATAAGAAGAAACGAGAGCAGCCCTCGAGCAGAAGAGAGAAGAAATTCTATAGAAAGAGAGAGAGAGAGAGAGAGAGAGAGAGAGAGAGAGAGAGAGAGAGAGAGAGAGAACGAGAGAGAGTGATTGTGTGTGTGTGTGAGTGGAAGAGAGAGAGGAAGCGGAAGGGACACGTACTTACCCGACACGATATTGCAGCGCCGCTTCGAACGGTCGCGTTCTTCTGGGTAAATATTTGTGCAGGGTAAAACCGAATATTACCTACATTTACATTGAATTTCCGTGACCAAAACAGTTTTCGAATATCAGCACGGCACAATAATCGGTAAGAGCGTAGTATTTTGTTAAGATATATCATCAAGAACGAATAACTTACGACGTCTAAATTTATTGTATTATTTGTAAATAAATTTATTGTATGTACATATCAATAAAACGATTGTCTTTATCTTTCGACTTTGTTTTCTCTCTGTGTGTCGCGAGCGTCCCACAGTGTTCTCCATCGCTCTCTTTTTTTCAATACTTTCATTAAACATTTTCCGTCGCCGTCTAAACTTTTAGTTCAACCATTATGTTAAAATCCAAGTTCCCTATTTTCAGTTTTACTCAAATCTTTTTCTACTTCTTGGCAAACAGCAAAATTGCTACAAATTTCCGTATATTTTAGATAATTGTAAATTTATATTTAAAGCGGACACTACTCAACCTAATGACCACAGTGACCACACTGTTATTAAACATCGTAGAAAATTTAAACCGTTGTCATAAGGGTTAAACTGTATTGAATATTTTATTGCCAGATTGTAGAACTTTGTTAATTTCTAGACATGCAAGAAAAAGCGAATGCAAAGAAAAATCAATGCTATTTTTCTTTTACATTCGCTATAAAGTTCTCGGTCTACAAAACGAACTCTCGGGGATTTTTGAATAAATCGAGAATCTGCTTTACCGTTCGGTCCCCACGATCGCGAGCGAGTTCAGCCAGGAAGATTGCCGAAAGAAACGTCTAAGCGCCTAATGACAACGTTAATTACTTCGTCTATCTCGCGGCCATTAATTACACACCGCGGTGCAACCGACTTTTCCAGGAAAACGTACGTGCCCCGCCAACAAGAACCGGTAAAATACGAGCGCGAGACCCGGCAACATTCTCGAACACCGGCAAACTCGGGAACAAAATTCTCCGTGCCTTCGTTGCTGGAGTTGAAAGTAACGCGATCACCACGGCTGGCAACCGCATGGAGAAAAAAAAAGCCAAGTTAGACGTGCTTCTAATTGCTTGGGATTAACTTCGAGCGTTCACGTACGCTGAGGCCGCGAAGATACTACTGTTGGTAAAATTACAGTCACTCCCATTAATATTCGTACACTCTAAAAGGCGATTACATTTTTAACACTAGAACCACCGCGCGGGTCAGAATGACTTGTTACCGATTTCTTCTTCCACGGTTATTGAAATTATTAGAGTGTTTCGATGCAAACTTTTTCAATGTACTTTTGTATTGAAGCACATATTAACATAAAAATTCCACGAAATATGAATAAATGTAATCTTGTTGTTATTATAAAGCAATGTATATTAATGTGATTTAGTGCTCGGCAGTTCTAGTGTTAATATTGGATCATGTGACTTGGAGTTTTTGGTTTAGAAGTTAGAACAATTAGTTTACTGCACGTTGAAGAACAGAAATTTTGAAAAAAATTGTAATTGGTCGGAATTATAAAGAAAATATTAAAAGTTGCTATTTAGTTTAGAAGTTTGAACAATTAGTTTACTGCACGTTGAAGAACAGAAATTTTGAAAAAATTGTAATTGGTCGGAATTACAAAGAAAATACTAAAAGTTGCTGTTTAGTTTAGAAGTTAGAACAATTAGTTTACTGCACGTTGAAGAACAGTAATTTTGAAAAAAATTGTAATTGGTCGGAATTACAAAGAAAATACTAAAAGTTGCTATTTAGTTTAGAAGTTAGAACAATTAGTTTACTGCACGTTGAAGAACAGAAATTTTGAAAAAATTGTAATTGGTCGGAATTACAAAGAAAATACTAAAAGTTGCTATTTAGTTTAGAAGTTAGAACAATTAGTTTACTGCACGTTGAAGAACAGAAATTTTGAAAAAATTGTAATTGGTCGGAATTACAAAGAAAATACTAAAAGTTGCTATTTAGTTTAGAAGTTAGAACAATTAGTTTACTGCACGTTGAAGAACAGAAATTTTGAAAAAAATTGTAATTGGTCGGAATTACAAAGAAAATACTAAAAGTTGCTATTTATTTATAACGGTTTTATGTGGGTCCATATTGAAAATTCAACAAATACGTTTTGTAGATCTGTGTCAACTGTATACACTCTGAATATCTCACTAAAATGGGCAAACGTTGCTATGAGCTAGAATTGTTTGAAGATGGTAAAAATTGCAGCTTTTCACAATTTTCGGCCTTAAATTGTAATAAATCGAAGGATTCTTACGTCATTCGATGCCTGTCGCTGTTTTCCACTTAATCCAAATTGGATGAAAATTTGTAAATGTATACAATTGATACAGATCTAGAAAATGGATGTTTTCAATTTTCAATATAAGCCACATAAAAAAATGGTAAAACACAACTTTTAGTATTTCCGCTGCAATACCGACCAATTGCAATTGTTTTAAAATTTCTGTTTCACGTCATGTAGTAAACTAATTATTCTAACTTCTCAAAAAAGTCCAAGTCGTATGGTCCAATATTAAACAAGTTATCGTCTTTTTAAGAGTATACGAATATTAATGGGAGTGACTGTAGATACGTGAAGAGCAAAACTGAATCAGCACCATTTGAAACAGCTTAACTTTTTTAAAATTATTATAGATGACTTGAGTGTTCTCGAGAAGTTGGAAGGATTATTTTATTATAAGATGAGTAAAAAAACTTTTGGAAAAGTTGCAATTAGTCGGAATCGTGGAAAAAATAGTAAAAGTTGACTTTTTTATCAGGGCCTGTATTGAAAATTTAAAAAATTGATAATGTACACTCAAATAAATTATATATATGCTGAAAATTTCATCGATATTGGTTAATTGGTTTATGAGTTATAAACGATCGAAAGTGGTAATAATTGCAGTTATTAGTCGAAAATCGTGAAAAACTGCAATTTTTACCACTTTCGATCGTTTATAACTCATAAACCAATTAACCAATATCGATGAAATTTTCAGCGTATATATAATTTATTTGAGTGTACATTATCAATTTTTTAAATTTTCAATACAGGCCCTGATAAAAAAGTCGTGAAAGTCAACTTTTACTATTTTTTCCGCGGTTCCGACTAATTGCAATTTATTCAAAAGATTTTTTACTCATCTTGTAATAAAATAATTCTTCCAACTTCTCATCTGTACTAATTTTAAAAAAGTTATACTGTTTCAAATGGTGCTGATTCAGTTTTGCTCTTCACTGTATGTCGAAAACGCCGTCCGACCAACTTATATTTTCTTTTTACAATGTTATTTTACAGAGCGTTCGTGGTAAAAGATTCAGCGGTGGACAAAATTACAAGATTTACGGAAACCATTGTCCAACAAAACTTCTTTTCGTATTTCTTGTTATTTTAACACTAAACCTACCACGGTCAAATGACCGGTTTCCTATTTCACATTTAATGAAATTATAGAAACGCTTCCATAGGAAATGGCTAAATTGACTTACTTTATTTAAGCACGTATTATAACGAAAACCGTAAAAAGTTTAAGTAAATTCAATCTTCTCACTTGTATAAAACAGTTTCACTGTCATATGTTTCGTAGTTGGTAAATTTAGTGTTAATAGACTATTCAAATTGGAAATTTCTTACACTGTTCAATACTTTTTCGTTTGTGACTCGAATTTATTCACTCTCGAGAACCATTTTATTTACATAGGAATCGCAATGCTCAACCGACAAGTTTATAGCAAAAAGTCGAAAACGATTGCAATTACACAACCAGACAATATTTCATACATTCTCGTGTCCAATCGTAAAGGAAAATGCAAAGGACACTGGTTTACTGGCTCGTATAATGAATATTTCTCTGGAGATCTGTGGGAACTGCAATGCAGACTGCGGATTTTTCTGCAAAATGAAGATTGCCCAATTATAACTAACATCGTTCGAATACAAACGTATTTCCTTTTTTTATGTTTTGAAATTTTAATAAGTCCGAGGTAATATAAGTACATCTTTAAATTTTTTAAATATCTTTAGTGTGTTTTATGTTTCACCTGTTCATTTTTATTAGAAATGCATAAAATCCGCAGCCTAGGAAACATAATTGAAACGAATCCTCTGGTATGGTAATTTTCAGGTTGAGTCATAATCTTGTCCACAGCTGTATCGTCATCTTTCCGCGAAACGTAGCCAATTAGAAGACGTAGTCTCGTCGCGGAGATGTTTCCGACGAGATTTGACCAAATCTAGGCGTTTTAGTTTACCAACTATCGACCGGCAATGGTCGGCTGGCTGAATGCACCGTGGGTAAAATGCAGCGATGCGCTCGCCTCGCAGTGGCTCGTATCAGTTGGCCGCGGTGCAGCGAGCGGTATTCAAGTAGTCGATGAAGTCAACTATTTGTGGTTCTCTCAAGCGGGGAATCATAGGTGGAGCCGTCCATGCGCGATGCTGTTGTAGCTGTGGCTGGAGTTGCGGTTGTTGCTGTTGCTGTTGCTGTTGGGCTGGTTTCGACCAACAATTGTTCAGCTTGCCCTTCTTCTTCTCCCGTTTCCGCGGATGCTCTTGCAACGTTATCGACTTGCCGAACACGAAAAGGCAGGGGCCGAGATATGGTCGAAAGTCGGGTATGCTTTGCTTGTACACCAGGCTGAAGCCTCCTGTGTCCGCCGTTGCGTTCACCGGGACGTCCATTATCACTGGAACAAATTGAAAATCGAACGATCGAAACGGTTCTGACAATAACGGTTTCGATCTGACTGCGTTATCTTGTTTCGACAGTTCTTTTCGTAATATACAGGGTGCGGCGCCAATTAGTCACCACGTTTTATCAACCCGTTCGGATGGTCGGACAGAGAAATGTTTCCTACCAAAGTTAGTCAGTATTTAACCGACAAGAAATTGCAATTTTTAAAATTTAAAAAAAATCGATTTTCAACAAAAAAAATCAAGGTCGCTGTCATATCTTTTAATGGAACCGGGTATTTTTAACTTCATAATACTGTAGGCAACGTCGAAGCGAATTCAACGACCTGCTATACAATGACTTTCAGATGACCTTGAAAGATAATATCGCCATGAATCAATTGCCAGAATATTTGAAATATTTCGACCCAGCTCATAATGCTGCAATTGTAAAAACATACTTGTTCAGGATTCAAGCTGTGGAATTTGGCTTCTATTATTCTTATGGCAACCGAATCGTCAGACGGTTCTTGTTATGTATTTCGATACGCGTCAATGCCTTTTGTCGCCGTTGCTCGACGCCGTGTAGCCACGTCAGCAACACACGACAGTATACAATGCCGCTCAAAAGTATGCAGGCACTTTGTTAATCGCGATCGCTAGACTGCGGATTTTTGATCGAAAATATCAATTATCTGAATTAATTGCAGTATCTGAATTAGTTGCAATTAATTCTTCTTTTTTTTTTCTTAATCATATTCATGGGCTGAAAATGATAAAAACAATACTTTAAAATGGGCTGAACTGCGTTTTGGAGAACTGCGTGTTCTTAACTTTTTTGAACTTTTTTGTACGTGATCCTGTAGATATCGATGAAGACATTCCGAAAATGTGTGTATGATTGTTAGGAATTCACTGGTTTCTAAGTTATACGCGTGTAAAGATGAGCAATTTTAAGAGTTTTTGACAAGTTAGAGCGTCGCCATATTGGATATTCGATGAGTGGTAAAGTAGGTAGGTCTGTTCGGCGCATGCGCTGGATAGATGGTGGGTGTTCAGCGCATGTGTTAAATAGTATGGTATATTTGCGGGATCGGTTAAATAGTACTGAGCGTATGGGCTAGATGACAATTCAGTGGTTCAGAAGTTATATGTACATTTTATGTGTATCACCTAACAAATACATCATTATGGCGGCGCTTTAACCTGTCAAAAAGGTTTAAAAGTTTTCAACTTTATATGCGTATAACTTTTTAACCAATGAATTCCTCACAATAAGATTTTCATTTTCGGTGTTTTCTCGGCGAAATCTACAGGATTGTATAAAAAAACTTGAAAAAAATGAGTTCTCCAAAACGCAGTTAAAGCAGTCTAACGATCACCTAAAAATAGTTACGATTTACACTAGGAGCACTGGAAGCGATCATTTTCGATTGCTTCTTGAGATTATGTTGTATCTTGTATTCAATGAAGCAGATTTATTTAATAATTCATATAGTCTAAAATGTATAGCCGGTCATCTTGAGATTAAACATTTTTTAATGTAGGAGAAACGAGCGGAGTTTAGTCTAGTGTCTAGTTTGAATCTAATTTTACTTTTTGAATGTACATATACTGATTCAACCTAAATGCTAGTTCGAACTTGGCTAATCTCTGCTGATGCTACAAATATGAGAAAATTCACTGTTAAAACAGCGTCTACATACTTTTAAACGATAATAAATGTATGCACAAACAGCTCGATTATCTTCTCCGAAATGGTTAAATTTAACTGTCATTCGCTTACGTTAACAACTATTCTGGCTTCACATTGTGCGCATTGATCGAAAACGAAATGAACTTTTGGGACAACCTGGATTAAAACAGCTATGACTCGTCTGCGGTTTATGTACATTTATGATAGAAATGTAATAAACGATTCGCGATTCAGAGGAAACGTCAAAAAAAATGAACAAACACTGCTACGTTATTTTCAACTTGTTAAAATAAAAATTGAAAACAGAAAATCATCTATATATCAACATCCTGTTAATCTCTCCTACAGTAGCCGCTGCATTTGGGTCAACCCATTAATAGAAATCAATATAACGTATAAATATTTCTTCATCCTCTCCTAAAAAAATTTTTTCAAAAATGTGCACATAGACAGCAGCCCGCGGCTGCAATAGTTAGTGATATCGATTACAGAAAAGCCGACAGAGTAATCGTTTCTGAAAACATTTTAGTAATATTTACTGTTGTTTATATCCATTATCTCGATTCGACCTATCCTCCCCAGCGTTCGTAATTAAAAAGTGTGGTATTCTTAAATTACCCTAAATCAGGGTTTGACTTTATTTGCTCGCGAGGACCGTTTTCCGAGGGCTACGCCTCCTCGACCCGGCCGCGCGTCTCGCTCCCCGTGGTCGCCTACGTGCTCGGACGGGCTCAGGCGCGATCATAACAGACAGATGAACCGTGGCGCATAAGGGGCGACACTCGTTTCAATAGGTTTCCACATTACCATCGAGGTACTATTGTCAATGCGTTTTTTTTTATTAGTGGTATCCCCTGTAGACCTATTCCACTATGTCACACGATAATTTCGGACAATAGCTGTAGAAAATTAATTAAAAAAATAAATTCATAAGATAAATTTTAAAAATAGTTTTTAATTCTATTGTTTAAATTTTAATACGGCCCGGAACAACTTGATCTTCGTGCACGTTTAGACGTGCTTGGCAAATTGTTAAGGTCTATGGAAAGTTTGGACGTGGATATTCGCATCGCCGACGCAAGCGAAGAATCATTTAAACGTGTACGATGATCCGATTTAATATAGCGCATTGTTGAAAATGAGCTTTCGCACAAATAAGTTGATCCAAACATTGAGGATATTCGGGTCGTAAAATTTCGAAGAATAGGGTACTTTGATTCTTCCAGCGTTTTGAAGAATTCGGCTCGTTTTTCTTCCCTCGTTTTCAGAGAGATGTCGTGCTGAAGATCGGACAGTTCTCGTTGAAACTCGAGGGCTTGATCTGCAATTTTGACAGTGAGGGGATTCTCGAAGAGAATTAGATCATTTCTAAACGAGTCGAAGTCGCTGAAACGCGTATCGAATTGATCTATTATCGATTGAAGAATGTATAAGTGATTATCAAAATCGCCGTTAATGCCGAATTCTTCGAAAATTAGTTGACACGAGGGAAAGAAGATCCAAATTTTTGGTTCAGAGTGCAAATGTGTTTTAAAAAGTGCAAGCTGCTCACGGAAAGAATCGACTTGGCTGCATAATTCCGAAATACTTTGCTCGGGGCCTTGCAATTTTAAATTTAAAGAATTTAAATGATTCGTTAAATCGACTACACATGAAAGTACGCAAAGGAAACTTACATCTTTTAGGAAGGAGGAATGTTCTCCTAAGCCGATTTTTGGATTTTCTTGTAGAAAAAGGGAGATCTCTTTTCATACAATAAAAAACTGCGTTAAACATTTCGCTGCACTGAGCCAACGCACCTCACAGTGCAACGACACATCCGTGTAAGAAGCGTTATGCGTTTCCAGAAAATTCACAAATTTTCTGTGTGATAAAAATTTATTTCCACCTTTAATCTAAACGTGCACGAAGATCAAGTTGTTCCGGGCCGTATTAAAATTTAAACAATAGAATTAAAAACTATTTTTAAAATTTATCTTATGAATTTATTTTTTTAATTAATTTTCTACAGCTATTGTCCGAAATTATCGTGTGACATAGTGGAATAGGCCTACAGGGGATACCACTAATAAAAAAAACGCATTGACAATAGTACCTCGATGGTAATGTGGAAACCTATTGAAACGAGTGTCGCCCCTTATGCGCCACGGTTCATCTGTCTGTTATGATCGCGCCTGAGCCCGTCCGAACACGTAGGCGACCACGGGGAGCGAGACGCGCGGCCGAGTCGAGAAGACGTAGCCCTCGGAAAACGGTCCTCGCGAGCAAATAAAGTCAAACCCTGCCCTAAATATTTTTACTGTTCTAAATTTCATCTAATAACTCCCGTCACAAATTTCAAAATCTTCAGTCTACCAATGAAACCTTTTTAGTCGTTAACTGAAGCGTTCAACTGTCAGGCTACTTCGGGCCGGTAATTCATTGAAAGAGATGACAAACGAGGTCCGGGAGAAAGAGGTAGATTAGTTGTCCGTCAGCGTAAGCGACGTGGAGAAAGAGAGAAAGAAAAGCTGGGAGGCTTCTGGTCCGACCTAGATTCGATCAGGGAAAATTAAAGCTATTTCGGTGGCGGTGTCTCTGCGCCGAAAGAGGGACTTCGGAGGTAGCCGAGGCTCGATTCGTATTCCTCTGTTGGACCGGGGCAAAGTTGTTTAATCAGTGAGGACTCGGGGTGGATACGCGACGGCCACGAGGCAGTCGATACTCTATACTCTATACATATATCCGATTCTCAAAAGCTTGTTCGAACATTCCGATGGAGAAACATCGAGGAGCAGGCACGGGCCAGTGTGCTATTCGTTGTCTTGTCCACCCTGTTCGAGAAACTTTCTCTGCTTCGGACTCTCTGACTCGCGGACTCTCTCTCTCTCTCTCTCTCTCTCTCTCTCTCGGCTTCGGCCGCAGTCGCGGCTGCTGATAACTTGCTTCTGTTTGTGATTCCCTGCGGAGTCCGGTAGTTTGCTAACCTTTAACCAAGCTATGGAGGACACTGGAATAGAGACGCTTGGTAATTCGGGAACTGGGCGGGTGCATCCGGGGATTCGTGTTGATCTCGATCAGCCAGACGGAAAGGTCCTCCATCACGACGAAATCGGCGCCGTACAGCTCGAAGCTGCATCGCCTTCTGTCCATGTGCTCCTGGGATGCCAGCATCGTTAGCACGATCGCCTCCGACATCTTCGGGTAGATCCTGTCGTAGTACGGCTCCCCGTCCAGCCCTATTTGCCTGGCGAATACGAAACGCTCTAAAGAACCTTTACGAACAAACGGACTTATCGGTCTTATCGGACGGAGAGCTCTGTGCAACATTTAACACGTTGAATGCCACGTCTCCCTGAAACGGGCGACAGACTTGGGTATCCGGATTTAACACTAGAACTACCGAGCGCTAAACGCGACTGGTGTATATTGCCTTCTAATAACGACAAGAATGCATTTATTCAACTTCCGTACAACTTTTGTTTAAATATGTACTTTAATAGAGAAGTTGACTAAAACATTACTACGGAAAACATTTTTAAAATTTCAATATTTGTAAAAGAAAAATTTAGAAACCAGTCATTTGTCCGGTAGTTCTAGTGTTAAACCGTGAATTTTTGAGCTAGTGTATCAAGTTAGTGCGAAAGTTCGTGCCCGATTTAACTCAAAGTAAACTTAATCTTGTTATTATTATAAAAGAATTGTACATCAGTCTCGTTTACGGCTCCACCTAGTAGTTTTCATTACATAAATTTCTTTGATTTTATGGGATTTTTAAGGTTACTGGGCTGGCAATCAAAGTGTTAAAGTTATGTGCACGATTACCTCTATTCGTATTAAAAATGCGAGAAATTTTTCCGACTATATTGTAAACTGTAAGGCAGGGCATTTTTGTCTCAATTGAGACCAAACCGTCCCCTCCATAGCGCCCAAGGTCCCCCACCAGCATCCCCCGTTACCATAGAGCAGGCCTGGGCACGGTTGGGGCTCGTCAAACGCTTGCTTCCCCCAGCAACCTCTTACGCTTGCTTCCACCACCAACCTCTTACGCTTGCTTCCCCCACCAACCTCTTATGCTTGCTTCCCACAGCAACCTCTTACGCTTGCTTCTCACACCAACCTCTTACGCTTGCTTCCCCCAGCAACTTTTTACGCTTGCTTCCCCCACCAACCTCTTACGCTTGCTTCCCACAGCAACCTCTTACGCTTGCTTCCCCCCCCCAACCTCTTACGTTTGCTTCCCCCAGCAACCTCTTACGTTTGCTTCCCCCAGCAACCTCTTACGCTTGCTTCCACCACCAACCTCTTACGCTTGCTTCCCCCACCAACCTCTTATGCTTGCTTCCCACAGCAACCTCTTACGCTTGCTTCTCACACCAACCTCTTACGCTTGCTTCCCCCAGCAACTTTTTACGCTTGCTTCCCCCACCAACCTCTTACGCTTGCTTCCCACAGCAACCTCTTACGCTTGCTTCCCCCCCCCCCCCCAACCTCTTACGTTTGCTTCCCCCAGCAACCTCTTACGCTTGCTTCCACCACCAACCTCTTACGCTTGCTTCCCCCACCAACCTCTTACGTTTGCTTCCCCCAGCAACCTTTTATGTTTGCTTCCCCCACCAACCTCTTACGCTTGCTTCCCCCCCCCCCCAACCTCTTACGTTTGCTTCCCCCAGCAACCTCTTACGTTTGCTTCCCCCAGCAACCTCTTACGCTTGCTTCCCCCACCAACCTCTTACGTTTGCTTCCCCCAGCAACCTCTTACGCTTGCTTCCACCACCAACCTCTTACGCTTGCTTCCCCCACCAACCTCTTACGTTTGCTTCCCCCAGCAACCTTTTATGTTTGCTTCCCCCACCAACCTCTTACGCTTGCTTCCCCCAGCAACCTCTTACGCTTGCTTCCCCCACCAACCTCTTACGTTTGCTTCCTCCAGCAACCTCTTACGCTTGCTTCCACCACCAACCTCTTACGCTTGCTTCCCCCACCATCTTCTTACGCTTGCTTCCCACAGCAATCTCTTACGCTTGCTTCCCCCACCAACCTCTTACGTTTGCTTCCTCCACCAACCTCTTACGCTTGCTTCCACCACCAACCTCTTACGCTTGCATCCCCCACCATCCTCTTTTCCATACAGTGCGCACGTTCGTCGCGCACAGAAGCACACAGTGACGGCGGTTACTCGACTTAGCGGTGACGTTGAAGTGTCACGTGAAATTCACGCTCATATATTTTGTAGATGATGTCGAATCGGTTTTAAAACACTACTTTCATTTGTATTTTGTACAAGAAACATTTTCTTCCATTTTTAACCCTTAGCGCTCGAGTGGTGACCCTGGGGCACCACTAAAAGTTGCTATACCATTATTCAAAATATTGTTTACATTATTAAATTGATATTCAATAAATTAGTTACCAAACATTTAAGTATTCTATGAGGTATTATATCAGTTTCAATTCTTCAAAATGATAAAAATCATATAGAATGGAAATATTCTTGAACGAAAAAAATAAGTTTGTTTATGGAGCGAAAATACTTCCGAGCGCAAAGGGTTAATACTTGTGGTTGGGTTATAAATATACAGTATACGATCGCATCGAATATATTGTGGCCATTTTATTTACCAGAAACGTATGACATTGGAATTCCGAGGAACATGTCCTTGGGGGAAAAAATCCTCTCCATCTCAATAATAATCGAAGCAAATATTTAATTTTTCTTAGAGATTTTCTCGTATCGTTTGAAATGACGGAAATATTTTATGGTAGATTTGTAAATTCTTGTTCCAGTTGCAATGTTGCAGAAAGTATTTTGTGTGCAATTCGAACGGTATCAATCAACTTTTCAAAGCGGTTTTTAAAGATATCGATGCTTTTTTGAACAATACAGTTATGTACATTACCGAGTTTGCATCGCTAATAATAATAAATTTGAAATGTAGACTCAGCGTCGCTTTTTATGAAATATTAATGTTTACAATTTGTAAACATGCAAATATACATTTAGCCATATTGTAGGCTACATGATCCGTCGCGTGGACAAACCGTATTGTTTACGTTGTAGCTGCAATCATTCAATCAGTAACTGTAAGCGTATACGTTTCCCGTTTTATGTTGCAGTTTATATTAAATCGCGTTCTAAAAATTAAAGTTAAATTTAAAATTCATGTTCGACAAATAGCTTATCAAATATTTGTTACATTGAAGGAGGTATTTCAAAGTCTACCTTCGGACGAATCTCCCTGTATATGTATTTACTGGGTTAAGTATAATTATTACGAGTGTGGTATTATTATTATCACAAATTTTTTAAACGATACGCGTGTCTTTGATATTGACATAAGGGATAAGTGGGTATTCTTGTTTTCGAAATAGTTTTTGCGCGAATTTTTGAGGATTTTTTTGAGAAAAGCTATTGCACATTTGACATTGGGATTATGCACGCATGTTTATTGGTATCTAAAGTACACGTGTGATTTTTTTCAAGTCGAAACAATCGACATTACATGAATGAGTTTTTTTATAGAGTATGCTTTGAAAAACAATGGTCGACGACCGCCATGATTGATTTCAGTGTTACTTCTGAACGGGTGAACAAAAATAAAGTTGTTTAATAATCAGTACGAATGCAGTTATGGTACCGAGTAAAAGAAATTAAGAATATCGACAATTTCGAAAATGGTGACATTTTGAAGTCAAGTTGCCGATTTTTTAAATATTTTTCGGCCTTCAGCACAATAAAAAAATACGAAAAAAGATGGAATTATCTAAAAAATTTGATTCTCGCGATAACAGAGTATGTGCTGAAAATTCTCAAAAAAAATGTCAAGTCAGTCGGTTAACTAAAATTCGAAAGGTCCTGGCAACTTTTTCGGAAAAAGTGTTCACGAGAAAAACGCGTTTAAAGATTCAACTATCGCTATATCTGACAACGCGAATTGCATTGTTCAGACGCCTAGAACTAAGTTAATTATACGACTACAAGAAAACCGATTATTAACAAAATATTAACAAAATCATCGATATATCTGACAACGCGATTTGCATTGTTCAGAAGTCTATAACTACATTAATTGTACGACTACAAGCAAATCGATTATCAACAAAATATTAACAAAATCATTTCTATATCTGGCAACGCGAATTGCATTGTTCAGACGCCTATAACTAAGTTAATTATACGAGTACAAGCAAACCGATTATCAACAAAATATTAACAAAATGATCGCTATATCTGGCAACGCGAATTGCATTGTTCAAACTTCTGTAACTACGTTAACCCCTCGCCTTATGATTTATTTTACGGTTTTAGTAATTAGAATTTCTTTGTAGTTCACAATTTCTTAGAAAAAGGAGAAAATGTAAATCTATTGCATGTCTATATGTTCTCCAATGGCTTTACATTAACAACAACAAAATAGAATTATATTTCGGTTTAAAGGAAATTAATAACATACATCTTTATTAGACTCTGTTCAGAATCTTCATCACGTCTCTCAGACGATATTGTAAGCGAAGGGGTTAATTGTACGACTACAAGGAAACCGATTATCAACAAAATATTAACAAAATAATACTAATACGGAAAAAATCGATGTTTTGAAGACGAAGAAACAGAATACCGCCATAAATCGGCGGAAATATAAGAAGGAAAGTGTATCGGCTGGGTTGGTGTTGAGCGCAAGCATTTTTCGACAAGGAAGTACATGGGTCTTGAGCATATTTGCGGACCGGACCTATCAATCTCGAGATTCATCCCCACGGGCTATCGAGTGTAACGAATGGATAACCGAAACTTCTCCTGCTAGAACCTTCAGGGAAAGGGAAAGAGGGGAGACGACCAAGACGCAGAGAAAGAGAGAGAAAGAGAGAGAAAGAGAGAGAGGGAGAGAGAGAGAGAGAGAGAGAGAGAGAGAGAGAGAGAGAGAGAGAGAGAGAGAGAGAGAGAGAGAGAGAGACAGAGATTACTTTAAATATTCGTTCAGCTTCTCGCAGTCCCATCCTTGATCGCGAATCGATTTTACGAGTTCCTCCGAATATCCGCGTTTCCTTCTTCGCCTCCTCTCCTCGTCGTACTTCTCCTGAATGGCGGTATTGCAGATATGAATCGCTTCGTGATAAGTTGAGAAAGTGTACGGCTTCGAGCTGAACCGTAGCAGTCCCTCCCTGATGGAAAAGGATGAAAAAGGATCAGGAGAAATTCTTTGATGGAATCTCGACCCGGCCGAATCTCCGCAGCAAGAGGAAATAGTTTTCAGAAAAATTCGGAAGCGTTTTCTCGCCGAGGATCGCAAAGATCGATCCCGAAAAATCACTTTGCGAACCCGATCCACCGCGATCACGAACAACGGACGCCTCTTTCGTTTATCTATCACGCTTTTCGTTAAGGTTCAATCTGGTTTATCAATCTTTAAAAAAATGTTACAACTACCCACAATTTACGTCGCTTATTAATGGGCGTACAACATTTTATTTTATCGTTCCTATATGTATGAAAGTTTTGTAATAAACTGTGGATCTTTTTATGAAAAATAAATGCGTAATATACACAGTCTAATAATAATAAATCACGTCGTAACATGCAATGTTTATTCGATCTGATAAAACGACAATATTTATATATAGGTATCTCCAATAGATTTTAATATTAAACCTACCGAGTATTAAAATTGACTAGTCTGCATTGTCTATTAAAATTAATATTTGATTTATTTTAATTTTGTGCCATTTTTAATACAATATGGCAATGCCATATCATCATATCAGAAGGCATTTTTATAACTTCAATAATTGTAGAATAAAATATCTGAAACCGGTCGTTTGACCGGCTGTGGTAGGTTTAGTGTTAATGTTTACTGCAACCGAACAGATGATTTTTAAATCCTGTTTTATTTCAGTCAAAAATTACGAGCTACAAAATCAATAAAAAAGCTACACAAAGTTTATATAGATTCATCTCCCCGGAATATTTTACAATAAGAAAATTAATACACGTTCCTCGAGTACGAGGTAAAATATCCAGAAAATTTGAGAAACGTTCGCTTGATGGTTTCTGAATAAAAAGATCTGAAAGATCACCTTATCTTTTATCAAATCGGCCAACCCCCTTAATATCTAGAATCGGCTCGGTGGTTCTTCCAACAATTCCCTTCTATAAAACTTACTTGAACAACCATATAGTCAGAGGAAATGTGCTGGTGACCAAGTACCATTGTCTTATATCGAACTTCGTATCGTGAATCAATAGCGGACGTTCTGAAGAGAAAAGAAATCCAATGGAAAGAAAGGGATTCGCAAAGAAGCCTTGATCAAGTAGAAAAATACTTACCGATGTACTTCTGCACGATGAAGTAATCCTTCGGTCTGCCTTTTATCTTGCGGAATATGTCTTTTAAATTATGAGATATGCTTATTCCGGTGCCGCAACAGAGCTCGCTCGGCTTCAAGATCCACATGTTCCTTGTCCCGTTCAGCTCGTACTGCGGATCCACTTCCTTCAGCTTCGACAAAGTCGATCTTGCCGTATCGTAATATCTCTGTCAAAGATTACCGATTCGTGTGAACGTGGTACAGAGCATGATTCAAGAATACAGGGCGTCCCGAAACGATCGAACATAACTGAAACGGGTGATTCCTGAGATGGTTCTAAACACTCGTTTCCTTAGCCAATTCGCGCCGGAAATCTTTCCCTTTGGCAAATTTTAACGATAAGTTTTTGGAGCACTAAAAGTGACTAAGATTGACTAAGAGTGACTAAAAGTGACCAAAAGTTACCAAAACTGACTAAAGTGACCAAAAGTGACCAAAAGTGACCAAAAGTGACCTAAATTGACCAAAAGTGACCAAAAGTGACCAGAAGTGACCAAAAGTGACCGAAATTGACCAAAAGTGACCAAAAGTGACCGAAATTGACCAAAAGTGACCAAAAGTGACCAGAAGTGACCAAAAGTGACCAAAAGTGACCAAAAGTGACCAAAAGTGACCAGAAGTGACCAAAAGTGACTAAAAGTGACCAAAAGAGACCAAAAGTGACAAAAATTGACCAAAAGTGACTAAAAGTGACCAAAAGTGACAAAAATTGACCAAAAGTGACCAAAAGTGACCAAAAGTGATCAAAAGTTACCAAAAGTGACCAAAAGTGACCAGAAGTGACCAAAAGTGACCAAAATTTACCGAAATTGACCAAAAGTGACCAAAAGTGACCAGAAGTGACCAAAAGTGACCAAAAGTGACCAAAAGTGACCAAAAGTGACCAAAAGTGACAAAAATTGACCAAAAGTGACCAGAAGTGACCAAAAGTGACTAAAAGTGACCAAAAGTGACAAAAATTGACCAAAAGTGACCAAAAGTGACCAAAAGTGACCAAAAGTGACCAAAAGTGATCAAAAGTTACCAAAAGTGACCAAAAGTGACCAAAAGTGACTAAAAGTGACCAAAAGTGACCAAAAGTGACAAAAATTGACCAAAAGTGACCAGAAGTGACCAAAAGTGACTAAAAGTGACCAAAAGTGACAAAAATTGACCAAAAGTGACCAGAAGTGACCAAAAGTGACTAAAAGTGACCAAAAGTGACAAAAATTGACCAAAAGTGACCAAAAGTGACCAAAAGTGATCAAAAGTTACCAAAAGTGACCAAAAGTGGCCAAAAGTGACCAAAAGTGACCAGAAGTGACCAAAAGTGACCAAAATTGACCGAAATTGACCAAAAGTGACCAAAAGTGACCAGAAGTGACCAAAATTGACTAAAAGTGACCAAAAGTGACCATAAGTGACCAAAAGTGACCAAAAGTGACCAAAAGTGACCAAAAGTGACCAAAAGTGACTAAAAGTGACTACTTCACATTATTTTATACAAATAACAAGAATGTATCTATCGTCGGACATTTTGTTTTGTAATATCTACCTAAAGAAATATAATTGTTGAGTAATTTCTCATGGATGCGACTTTGCAATCTCAATAATCCTGAATTAAAAATCTATTATCTCTGCAAGATAATCGAACAATTTCTTTTACATTTGTTATTTGCAAGAATATTTTTGAAATTTGTTTTGATATAATACAGTAACAAACTGCGAATTTTATGCATTTATGACTAATATTCATATAATATTCATGAAACGCAAAATTGGAAAGACATTAGACGATTTTAAGCATATTATTATGTTAGGTTAAACTGTACTTTGGAGGACCAATTCTTTTTAAACTTTTTTTATGCGGTCCTATAGATATCGACGAGAAAACACCGAAAATAAAAGTCTTATTGCCAGGAGTTCACCGGTTCAGATGTTATGCCCGTGTTAATTTTGATTTTGCTTAAAATTCTGCAATCTAGTTAACGAAAAATACTACTGATAGGTTTCCGGTAGGTAAAGCAACTCCGGTAACCAAAACTTGCACGTCTATCATTTCCTCGTCAAAATGTGTAGCAGCACATACGGAAATCTTGAAAATTTTTGGGCCCCTAAACTACAGCACGGCTCATATTATTTCCGACTTTTCGAGACCATTGAAAGAGAAAATATAATTTTATTTAATTTTCGGTCTCTTACAATAGACTTGGAGAATTTTTATTTTACTTAAAAGTCTGCAATCTAGTCATTGAAAATACTACTGATAGGTTTCCGGTAGGTAAAGCGAATAAATTTTCGGTCTCTTACAATAGACTTGGAGAAATTTTATTTTGCTTAAAAATCTGCAATCTAGTCATTGAAAATACTACTGATAGGTTTCCGGTAGGTAAAGCGTTGAGGAAAGGGGAGCAGCGGGACAAAGAGAAGACAGAAGAAACGCAAGATAGAGAGGAGATAAGATGTACTTGTAAATGCTGTCGACTTTTCTCGGAGGTGAACTCGATGGTGCCGCCGTCGTGAACGGCGGTCGTGTAATCGTCCAAGAAGGTATTCCACTCCTCCTCGGAAAGCTCGGCGACAAAGTCTTCATCTATGTTTTGGTGATTCGCGCAGGCAATAAATTCCTCGCAGCGTTTTATGGCGCATTCCAGCCGGCTCATTGGAATCGTACGTTGGCCGGTCTCGGCGGCGAACTCCCGGTCGTCCTGCATTCTTTGAACGAACCACTTCAACAGGCCCGCGGCAGCGGTCACTCGAAAATCCTCGAGGAAAGCTTTAGGCTCTCTGCTCAGGTTGTAACTCCGTGGGAACAGCACGCTCGACACGTCTTTCTCGTACAGCCAATGCGACTCTTCCAGCACGCGAGCCATTCCTAACTACACTAGTATACCCGTGTTAGCGCACTTTTACCTCTACCGATCGCAAGTTCTTCAACCGCGCTTGCCGCACCTTATCCGACTCTGGCCCCTCGTGGAAACGTTCGCTAAATATAAGGTTGCCGGAAATGAAATGTCCGATTTTCAACAGTACCATGAATAAAAATCCATCTTTCATCGACATGGATTTATTAATCAAAATAAGCACCGTTGGGATCAATAGACTGCGGATTTTATGCATTTATAGTTACACTGGTTAGAAAAAGAATCTAATATCTGTAAACTCGTTAAAATAGTTCCAGCAAGAAAAAAAAACTTGTATTTATCATCATAGTTTCACTAAAATTCGCATAATGCTATCGCCAATATATTGGTTTTTTCAAATTTGTTCAAATAGAAGAAATCAAATTTATTTACATGGAAAAGTAGACATCTGATTTGAGATTCTAAAATCAAACATTTCCTATGCAACATCCTAATAATAGCTGAACTGTCGAGTTCACATCACGTTATCGAAACAGTGAAAGAGATTGTACGGCAAGAGGTTAACGAACGCAAACGCGCATCAAGATTTCAAATTTTACAGTGACTCGCATATTTGTTCACAGGAACCTGTTAGATTCATATACAGGGTGGAATTTATAAATCATTACGGACGAATATCTCCGAAAATATTGATTATACGCAAAAATGTTTCAGATGAAAGAAAGCTGTTGAGTACCGAGGGGGACATCATGTGGTGGAATTTTTATTTTTCCCGGTGGACACTCCAAGGTGAAGTGAAGGTCATTTTTCTATTTTTTAAATGATATTTTTTTATCCACCATCAAATAGTGCGTTTTAAATATTTCAAATAATTCATGGTCAAATATCTGTTACCGTTGAAATCTGAAACGTAGCTGAAAGTAAGTTCTGCATTAATTAGCAAATTTTAGAGTTCACGGTCATTTCAAGGTCGTGCTATTAAACATGGATGAATGCCCAATAATGTTTGCTATAACATACAAAAAATGTGAGTATATGTAGGATCTCAGGAAAAAGGAAGGCACCGGCGCCGGGAATAGAACCCGGGCCCTCGTGTTGGTAGCCGATCGACTAACTCGCTCACCCACGGAACCCTCTCGCCTTCTTCCTAATTTCCTACGGTATTTGTGGTCTGGGGGCTCCTAACTCCCCCCCTAGATGGGACCTAGGGGGGGATAAATCTATACGGGACCCACATATATATGTAAAAAAAAACACGAGTGACCTTGAAAAAACGATTAAAAACTTACAATTTATAAAAAACGATTCTTCCATCTGATTCGTCTTTTGAAATCATTTAGATTACGTTAGAAACATTTTTTGTATTTTCAGAGGTAGAGGAGACATTTAGGTGTACTGTTTTATACGAAACACCATGTATAGTGATGATGGTGGATAATTAACACTAAACCTACCACGGTCAAATGAACGGTTTTTATATTTTCCAATTATTGAAATTATAAAAATTCATTTATGGAAAATAATGGAATAAATTTCCTTGTCCAAGCATCTATTATATTGAAAATTACAGACAGTATCAATAAATTTACTGTTGCCATTTCTATAAGGCAACATTTACAAGATACTTTTTGAAAGGGGGGGGGGGGGGATATTGGTTGGATGAAGGTGAGAGGAAATGCAGAGTGTGTGGTTGGGAAGAAGAGACGTGGGAGCATGTATGGAAGGTATGCATGAGGGTGGCTGAGGAGACTAGATGGCAGGGGAGAGTGGGGGAAGTGTTAGAAGATGGAGGGGGGAGGGGAGGAGTGGATGAGGAAGGTGGAGGAGTGGAGGGAAAATGCGAAAGGTAGAATGTCACGTGAGCAGGAAAAATGGGGGAAAGAACGAAGTTGGAAGGGGCTGGGATGTCTGAAGAGCGACCAGAAGGGGGGGGGGGGGTATTTAAGGGGGTTCAATTAGAGTAAGGAATGAGAAGGAGTAGTTTTTTAACACGTTGACTGCCAGACGCATTTTCCATGGTTTGCCCAAAGCGCCAACGTGAATTTTTCATTATGCGATGCATATTATGTTGAAATATTATTTGCAACAAATAAAGTGAGAAAATCATGCCTGAAGCATTTTTCGTGCATTAATTTCTTCAAACCATTATACTAACAATGGTATTATTGAAAAATTGATCAGTATCCATATTTACTCTAATTATGTACTTTTATTATTTGCTGCGTCGCCGGTCACCGGTGGCCCCCACGGCCCTGTAGCCAAGTCGAGTGCCGGTCACCGGTGACCCCCATGTCAGTCAACGTATTAATTACTAGACTGCTAGATCCTATGCATTTATAACAAAAATGGAGTAGATTAAATTTGAAATAGTAAAAAGATTAAAAATATGTAAGAACATTAATTATACTATCTCTAGCCTATTAAAATTATTAACCCTTTGCAGATGGGAATTATTTTTAGCGTACTTATCGACGGATCGGATGTACACAATTTTCCTCGTGAAATGAAATTGTAGACTGACAGGTAAATACAAGAATTAAATGAAAAAACGAGTGTCGCATTTAGTGACAATGGTGACCCCCACAAGGGTGACCCCCATGGCAGTCATCGTGTTAAGTAGTTGTAAGTTAATTTTTCCTGTACATAGATCTCTCTCTCTCTCTCTCTCTCTCTCTCTCTCTCTCTCTCTCTCTCTGTCTGTCTCTCTATCGTTTTAGCACTAGTGTTTAAGTTTTAGATGTAGTTAATTGTAAGCATTTAGATAAGGTAGAGTAAGTTAGTTTAAGTTGGAAATTAAGGATAGGATAAGGAAGAAGATCTGGAGGTAAGAGAGGAGTAATTGATGTGCATTGCAACCCCGAGGGGAGACAATAAAATACACTACTACAAGATATCGTCGGGTTACTGCCAAAACAAGGTAACTTCATAATCTGAACTTTTGAGAAATCGTCGTTTGAAAATTTAAATTGAAATGAAAAAACGTCGCAGCTTCAAAATGATTTATTGATTGAAAAAAATCAAAGTAAGTAACAAAACAAAAGAAAAATTCTAGTTTTGTCAGTAGGTTTTTCGAACATTTTTTAATCTAATGGAGTACTTAACTCCGAATTGAGTAAAAGTGGAGTTAGCTTGTTTTGGCAGTAACCCGACGATATAGTTTTAATGCTTGGTAGGTTCAGTGTTAAAGACTTTAGACCTCGGAGGTTCGGATAAACAAGGTCCTAGTGTGTTCGGTTTTCATTTAAAAAAAAATATGCGAAGAAATATGCTAGTGCGTTAGGAAGAGTTTAACCAACGTTAACCTTGGAGGTGTAAACGGAGGGTTTCTGATATCTGTTCAGCAGGGTGTTACTGCCAAGGCTCCGGTGCCAGTCTACGAAGTCGTTCCGGCAGTCCCATATAAAGTCCGGCGATTTGTGACGTAGTAAAGCGAAAATCACCGCTTTCTCGTTCAACGTTCCATCCGGCATGGTCAGATCGCCCAACGATCTAGCTTCTAGGCTGGCCACGCTACCTAAACATCGGGTAGGAATTTTTTTGCAATCTCGCGAAAGATATATCAGATCTCCGAATGCTTCTCGTTTTATTTAGACGTTTCTTCGCCCGCAGTGTTTACGCGGTTAATGTTTGATTAAAGTACATAACAGCGAAAGAAATGCGAAACCGCGAAAAACAATTTCATCAAGAGAGATCAACGGCACTAACCGTAAGGCAAGTTTCTTGTTCTTGAAGCTTCGTATTTCTGCACCCAACCACGACGCTCCAGAGCTTCCTTCAGTTTTGGCACCTCGCCGCGAATCAAAAATATTTTGTGTCTCTGTAAAACAGGTCATTTCCCTATCTCTGTCCAATGGAATTTACGTGGTGTAACAAAAATATTCTGACGCCGTACGATTTTTTGACATTGTCATGCATTTTTATTAGTAGAAACAATACGAACGAAATTTGCTTGTCCTGAATAACGTTATGTAGTTGATGGACTCTAGTTATGACAAATATAAATAGATCGGGAAATGCATTTATAGAATCGAATAATACTGGTTGCATTTCCTTGGACTGATTGATATTATTAAAAAGATAAATAAATTTCTATGAAGTTCGGCGCTATCCTACATAATGCACACAATTTTTATTTTGCATAACAATCCGCGGTTTAGTCACTGGATTTGGTTAATAATGGTATCGATTTTATTTACACAGCGTCTAAATATCATGTATAATAATGAAAAATCAATTTTTGAACAAATCAGACGGAAATCCCTCTTAACCCCTTGTCCTACCCGCTAACTCCCGATTCCTTGGGAAATAATAAACAAGATACAGTAACCCCGCGATATAAGTCCTTTTTCGGTTCTCTGTCGGGACTTAGATCGTGAAGGGACACTATTCTGTTGTGACCTCGTCGACCGCGCCGAACCTAGAAAAGGACAGAATGCAAACACGGATCACGCGGCCGAAGGTGCAACAAAAAATAGCGTATCGGTGAGACAATGCTAGTGCAATAATAAAACTTCTTTATTTTTTACTCATTTTTAATGAAATTTCACCAATATATTCGTGGTATTTTTCTAATGAAAATGATACCAAATATGGTATAATTCCGACGATGTTTACTTGTGTAATAAACGATGGAAGTTTTGGACGTAAAGGAGGACAGCGTATAGGAAAGAAAGAGACGACCAGAATCGCGGCCGCCGGCCATAATAAACAAGATATAGTAATCCCGCGATCTAAGTCCTTTTTCGGTTCTCTACCGGGACTTAGATCGTGAAGGACACTACTCTTTTGCGACCTCGTCGACCGCGCCGAACGTAGAAAAGGACAGAATGCAAACACGGATCGCACGGCCGAAGGCACAACAAAAAATAGCGTATCAGTGAGACAATACTACTGCAATAATAAAATTTCTTTATTTTTTACTCATTAATGAAATTTCACCAATATATTCGTGGCATTTCTCTAATGAAAATGATACCAAATATGATATAATTCCGATGATATTTACTTGTGTAATAAACGATGGAAGTTTTGGACGTAAAGGAGGACAGCGTATAGGAAAGAAAGAGACGACAAGAGTCGCGGCCGCCGGCACTGTTCAAAGGCCCGCGTATCCGTACAATGTAACGCCAATAAAAAACTTCCATCGTTCATTACACAAGTAAATATCATCGGAATTATATCATATTTGGTATCATTTTCATTAGAAAAATGCCACGAATATGTTGGTGAAAGTTCCATGAAAAAATAATAAAAAATAAAGAAGTTTTGTAATTGGATTAGTAGTGATTCACACCGATATACCCGACCCAGAATCAGATTACGCGGCATGTTTACACTGCTCGGCGACCGAGGCAGCTCGAGCTTCACGGCGCTTCCGGCGATACCCCGCAGTGGAAGGAGTAGGCCAAGGGACATAGATCGCAATGTTCCGTTGGACTTAGATCGCGGGGTTACTGTATACATTTACGTCAACAAAAATATAGCGGTAAACTGAAGGTGATTCTAAAATAGTTTATAAATTCAGGCGACTCTATAGAGGTCGACAAACTTTTAACGCAATTTTGTTCTTAAATTTCTTTCAATAAAAAAACCCGCTCTTTACAACGACCTCTGAAAAGTTCATTCACTTTCAAAGTTATTTTCCGGTTTTTCGCCATATTTTTATTTTATTGCATACATTGTCGCTGCACGAGTGATTGATCGCTTTGTGAACTTGCAATAGATTCATCGATAATAGTCTAGAAATAAAGGAGTAGGCCAAGGGACATAGATCGCGATGTTCCGTTGGACTTAGATCGCGGGGTTACCGTATTCGCAGAAGTTACACATACACAAAAAACTGTACTCTACTGGTGAAATTATTCGGCAGATTTTAACTTCATTCGTATTTGTGGATCTTGGCGAAATTAATACGAAACTTCCAACTTTTTTAATTCCCGTGTGCAGTTTTCAAATAAATCGATTTCAGAAAGAAAACGCAAATTCTCAATTGACAACGTCGCGCGTCGTGTGCTTCAACGCTAATAATTAGACTTTCTTTATTGATTCTAAGACACAGGAGGCAAACACAAATGTTTTTCTACCTTTAAAAATTTCATGCAGATGCTATACGGACATCGTTGGATGTTCCGTTGGACTTAGATCGCGGGGTTACTGTATTCGCAGAAGTTACACATGCACAAAAAACTGTACTCTACTGGTGAAATTATTCGGCAGATTTTAACTTAATTCGTATTTGTGGATCTTGGCGAAATTAATACGAAACTTCCAACTTTTTTAATTCCCGTGTGCAGTTTTCAAATAAATCGATTTCAGAAAGAAAACGCAAATTCTCAATTGACAACGTCGCGCGTCGTGTGCTTCAACGCTAATAATTAGACTTTCTTTATTGATTCTAAGACACAGGAGGCAAACACAAATGTTTTTCCACCTTTAAAAATTTCATACAGATGCTATACAGACATCGTTGGATGTTCCGTTGGACTTACATCGCGGGGTTACTGTACCACTAGTCAGGCAATATTATTGTTTTTGGCCCAACTTTCTTACCACGAGCCTCAATCGTCATCGTAGGCCAAGGGGTTAACGCTAAACCTGTCGGATCATATAAACGCTATCATGGGTAGCGATTCGATAAATTTCATTGTACAAGCACGCGCTGTAATAGTAATTGCATGTAAGTAGATGCAGCCCTGTAATTTTGATGAGATGAAACGTTTCAGTTGGTTTCGGTGCTCGGCGGGTTTAGCGTCGAGGGGTTAAAGGGAAATACGCTCGTTCGGCGAAACAAGGATTAAAGGGTTAAAGGAAATATACTTGTTCGCCGAGAGGAGGATTAAAGGTGTCTGAAGGCAGCAGTACCTTGACAGCCCTGTTGACGGTCGCCTTAATTTTCTCGTAGCACTCTCTCCTCATCCAGTGGGCTTTGCAGCAGTCGGCGTCTTTGACGACGATGCTCCTGTAGCTGTTTGCGCAATGCTGATGGCCGTTGCTGTTGCCGTTGCTGTTGCAGTAGCTTTTACAGACAAAGTCCGTCTCCCGGGGGCAACAGGAACACGTGTCCATGTACGATTTTGGGAACGCGCCGCAGTCGAGCTGCGGCAGGCTGTTAACAGCGCTGATCTCATTGTCGTCCGACCCAGTCAACGAACATTTCCCGCTCGTTTTCCCGGGGTCCAGGCAATTGTACGGATTCACGGAGCTCTCCTTCTTGTCGAGGCTAATCAAAGGCCCGACAGGTTTGTAGCCGGATTGGTTCGCTTTGTCCTCGCTCGTCGATTCCATCGTCTCAACGGGTCCCTCGATCGGCGAAAGTTATACCCTCAAATTTATGGAACGGCGCGCTGCTGCAACGCTGAGCACCACTGTTCGGTCAAATTGGTGCACAATATTAATGCCAAAATGGTTCTGACAGTATCAGAATTATCCGATTGCTTTGAAGTATCAACGACGTTACGCGATCAAGCGTGCTCGACACAGATTTTATACGTTTTATACATTTGTGACGAAAAATGTGTTTGAAAGAGGAATAACATTGGGTGAATTTAGGAGCATCGGTGTACTGTCGTTGTACTTTTTTCGAATCGTTAAAGAGAGAAAGAATGTTCTATTTGGTTGCGATCTTTCATAATTAACGGGAACAAATTTCAACAAATTCTGGACAAAGTCCAACAAATTTCAACTTTTTTTTATGTTTCCTAATAACTTCTAAAACTGTGCGTGTAGGCGAAGAAGTAAGGGCAGATTCGGAATCAGCGCAAAGAATTGTATAAGAATCACACAACAGTTATTAGGAAACAAATTTGGTGTTGGACAGTGTAATTAGACTGCGGAGTTTATCCATCTGTGATAAGAATGAGTAGGCGCAATTTAAAACAGTAAAAACAATAGAAGAATTGAACACTAGGTTTACGGAGCACTAAAATTGATTATTTTACATTGCTTTATAAAAATATAATAAAATTGTTTTTACTTAGATCTTTAGCGATTTTTATTGTAATATGTACACAAAAAAATAAATCTGTTTAATAATTCCTCGCGAATGCCTCCTCGCGAATCCGCCATTTTGACGGGACCCGTAAATCTAGTGTGAAAAATATTGTCACATCATTTTCAACTTCTTAAACGTATTAATAATAAATTTATATTTCACTTCAGTTTGTTACAATTCGAGTAGAAAGTTTTTATTTCGCATAAAGATCCGCAGTCTGATAAGTAGACAACGGACTTTATGCATTCATGACAAAAATGAGTAGTCGCGATTTAAAACAGTAAAAACAATAGAAGAATTGAACACTAGGTTTACGGAGCACTAAAATTGATTATTTTACATTGCTTTATAAAAATAATAAAATTGTATTTACTTAGATCTTTAGCGATTTTTATTGTAATATGTACACGAAAAAATAAATCTATTTAATAATTCCTCGCAAATGCCTCCTTACGCTCTTAATAAATGCAAATAAAAAATTTTTGAATCCGCCATTTTGACGGGATCCGTAAATCTAGTGTGAAAAATATTGTCACATCATTTTCAACTTCTTAAACATATTAATAATAAATTTATATTTCACTTCAGTTTGTTACAATTCGAGTAAAAAGTTTTTATTTCGCATAAAGATCCGCAGTCTGATAAGTAGACAACGGACTTTATGCATTCATGACAAAAATGAGTAGTCGCGATTTAAAACAGTAAAAACAATAGAAGAATTGAACACTAGGTTTACGGAGCACTAAAATTGATTATTTTACATTGCTTTATAAAAATAAGAAAATTGTATTTACTTAGATCTTTAGCGATTTTTATTGTACTATGTACACAAAAAAATAAATCTGTTTAATAATTCCTCACGAATGCCTCCTTACACTCTTAATAAATGTAAATAAAAAATTTGTGAATCCGCCATTTTGACGGGACCCGTAAATCTAGTGTGAAAAATATTGTCACATCATTTTCAACTTCTTAAACGTATTAATAATAAATTTATATTTCACTTCAGTTTGTTACAATGCGAGTAGAAAGTTTTTATTTCGCATAAAGATCCGCAGTCTGATAAGTAGACAACGGACTTTATGCATTCATGACAAAAATGAGTAGGCGTAATTAAAAACAGTAAAAACAATAGAAGAATTTAAAAATATTGTAACATTACTTTTGACTTCTTAAACATATTAGTAATAAATTTATATTTCCCCTCAGTTTGTTGCAATTCAGGTAGAATGTTGTTATTCTGCATAAAGATCCTCTGTCTACTAATAATGCAGAACGATTTTCGAAAGAGAAAGTTGAGTTTAAAAGAATAAGGTAAGACCGATAATGTTGAAGAAGCACGAGACAGTGTTTTTCTTTGTAATTGCAAACAGAGCTGGGCAAATTTTATTTCAAATAAAGATAATAAGTTAATTATTGAAAATAACATTATATCAAATAAACTCCATGAAACAACTATTTGAGAGGAATTTATTTGAGTACATTTATTTTAAACAACAACTTTATTATAATTTATTTCGGCGTAGTCATTTGAAATAATTAAGAGAAATGTATGATGCTAATTGTAAGTTGAAATTTCGCCTTATTTATGTTCAGTTTAGAAAATAAATTATTGATGAGTAGCATTAAAGATTTAAAAGAAACTCGAACCATATTTTCATTTATAATATATTTTTAATATTTGTTGTATGAAATAATAAAATAACATGTTATTTGACATTTGAAATACTTATTTCGAACAAGGAAATAACTTGTTATTTTATTATTTGAACTGATATATTTCACGAAACAAAAGAATAGATAAACATTTCCTAAAATTATTTTGTCGGACAAAATATAACATAATTTATTTCAAATAGTGAAACATTTTCGTGAAATAACTTTTTATTTCAAATAATATTTCAAATAAATTTTAAAATATTGTATCTGAAATAATGCCCAGCTCTGATTGCAAACCTAGGAAATACCATCTCGATATAATAAGTGTTTCAATTGCTATCTCCAACACTTTATGCTTGAAACATGCTCAGCTCCGTTCTTATGCTCGAGCATATTACCGTAAGCGAAAGAAGAGTTGGATCAAGCAAGGTGCTTCTGATGCAGCAAATATTTATCAGTGTCCCGGCGCTTTGAACGGGTGATGAACGAAGCGGTAAAGGCTATATCGATCAGCCGGGTTGTTTAACCTGCTTGCCTTATTGTCCGCGGCGAGCTTCCTAATCTGCTAAGTAATTAACCTTTTATGAAACGAACTTTGGGGGGAACACCGGCTCGCCGGCAAAAAGGACCGCATTAATTTGACTGGCAGGGTTTACACTGCCCCTTAATCGCGTAACATACTAAAATGATTAAGGTTAGCTTAACTGGTTTCGTCGACAGACCGGTTAACAGCGTTATATCGGTTTCGTTCTACGTTTCGAACGAACGTTGAAAATGTTCAGTTGATTTACCACGGAAGTCTACGGGGAGCCGGAGGGAATTTTGAAAAATCCGAGGTAATACTTGCCATTGTCATCGTGACGAACAATTCGTAAAATGCGAGGTTCGTTTCATGGTAGGCGGAGCACCGACGTCCGAGCCGTCCCAGAGTGCGTGGGAATGTTTCACGGAACTTGCTGGAGATCGCCTGGACATACACTTTTCCAAAGTTTCCCCGTGGGAGAGAGGCCGGTCCTGAGGAAAGTTTCGTCAGTTTGCGGGTTTGATTAGAAGCTTCTTCATCGAGCGTCGCGACGCTCGGTGAGAAAGCCATCCCCCCACCGGAAACCCGAGACACACGTTTCAAACCCCAAAATTTATTTCATGGTTCTTTTAATCCGAATGGTCGAGTTGGCCGAAATTCACCGGTGGTCCTTGACGTTTCATTGGACGGACATGTTGCTTTTTGCCCGATCGTACACTCATCTGTTTTATTTTTCTTCTCTCGTACGACGAAAGACGGCGAAACGCGACCACGTGCGAACGCGCGCACGTTCGTTCGCGCAATTCCCAGCGAATTCCCTGCGTATCTTTCATGCGATTCAACGTTTCGAACTCAAATTCTATCGATATTTGTTTCAACTGTACCCGGAGACGCACAAAGCGAATCAGTTTCCGCTGGTGCATCGATAAATGTGTCGGAACGGTCTGACAGCGCTTTTACAACAGCATTTTTAATAAAATGACAATGGTTGGAGGTTCGAATGAAACGCATAACCTAAGCTTGAACCGAATTGCTTGAAACGCTATATAGGGTGTTTGCGGAATCGTGATAGAACCGGCAAGGGGATGATTCCTCACATCAAATCTAGGGCTGTTACTTTCCTTCGAAGGTCGAAGATTTCGAAGCTTCGAAGCTTCGAATGTCGAAGCCTCGATTTCAGAAACTTCGAAGGTGATGAAAATCGAAGTTTCGAATCTTCGAAGCTTCGATTTGTTTCCAGTTAACGGATAAAACAAATAAATTTTCATAATTTGTTTCTATATTCATTATTTGAATTATTTCAATAATTTATTGTTCAAATAATTGTTCAGACAATGTACACGTATTTACATAATTAATATAGGAACACATTTCTATAGAGTGTAAAAATTTATAATCTACAGAAATTTTTATACTCTATAGAAATGTGTTTCTACATTTATTATGTAAACATCTGTACATTCTTTAAATAATTATTTTAACAATAAATTATTGAAATAATTTAAATAGTGAATATAGAAACAAAATATGAAAATTTATTCATTTAAACCATTATTTTAACAATAAATAATTGAAAGAACAATTCAAATAATGAATATAGAAACAAATTATAAAAATTTATTTATTTAAACAATTATTTTAACAGTGAACTATCGAAATGATAATTCAAATAATATATATATATTATTTTAACAATAAATTATTGAAATAATTCAAATAATAAATATAGAAACAAATTGTGAAAGTTTATTTATTTAAAAAATTATTTTAACAATGTGCTGGTGGTTGCACCACGATTTCACAAACACCCTGTATATAAAATACAACTGTGATATAAATGTGTTATTTTTCACATTTGCAGTGGCTATACATTCTTTTTGGAAATAACTAATAAGTAATAAATAAAATTAGGAAGCTTGAATTTTTATTTACGTAGCAAGCTGTTATTCTGTTCTCTATAGATAGTTATATCGATAAAAAATATTTTCTTGTTGGTGGTTGTACGACGATTTCGCAAACACTCTGTATATAAAATACAACTGTGATATAAATGTGTTATTTTTCACATTTGCAGTGGCTATACTTTCTTCTTGGAAACAACTAATAAATAATAAATAAAATTAGGAAGCTTGAATTTTTATTTACGTAGCAAGCTGATATTCTGTTTTCTATAGATACTTGTATCGATAAAAAATATTTTCTGTGAAGTTAACGTGGAATGTAGGGCTGCTGATGTGTAAAACCTTTAAAAATCTGGTGCACGTTATTTCACGTGAATTTAACGAGTAATTCCTTCGATTTGGGTTATTCGAGCCGAAACGTCGATATCGGCGGTGTAAACGGTGTAAAAGCATTACAGGAAATCTGTTGTACTTAACGTGAAGCACGAGACCGGCAGAGGAAGGGAGGAAATTGTGTCAGCGAATCGTACTTTCGATCCAGACATGTTGCACCAACGGAACGAGTTAACTAGCTAAGTAACCGCGCCCACTGCACTCTCTAATCACCAAAGGCACCGGGAATGCTTTTAAACTTTCCATCCACAATTACGTCCTCCTTCTCGTAGAGGCTCCCTTATTAGACCTTTCATCACTTTAATTATCGCGGAATTGGTTGAAATGTACGCATCGATTTAACTCTGAAGAGGACGTTCAACTTAGTAGGTTTAAACTTTAAACGCTGAAACATATCTTCACGTTGAACCTGCTCTTCTCGTCATTTAATCAATTAACCTTTCGTGTTCGAACGACAGTCGTGCATATTGGATAGTTGGATAGTGCAAATTGATAATCGTATAAATAACCAAATGCATAGTCTTATAGGCAGTCGAATGAATATTCCTGTAGATAGCCTATACCAGGGATGGGTATTCTTATCTCAACTGAGAATGAGACAAAACCGTCCCCCCACCATAGCGCCAACTATCCCCCACCAGCATCCGCTGTTGCCATAGAGCAGGCATGTCCAGGAATAGCTCACTTGGACGCGTTTTCGAGGGAGACGCCTACTTTTCCCGACCGCGCGTCTCGCTCCCAATGGCGGCCATAGTTCTCCGAGCTCCTCAGACTCGTACCTACCGCTTGCGGTATGTATTGCGTGTGGCGCTTTGGGGCGACTCTCATACCCATAGGTTTCCACATCACCCATGAGGTACTATGGTCAATGCGTTTTTTTTTTGTCAGTGGTATCCCCTATAGGCATATTCCACTGCGTCGCACGACAATTTCGAAAAAATAAATTTGGAAAATAGTTTTTATTATACTGTGAAAATTTTACTAACAATTAGGAAAGCTTGCAATATCCGCATCAAAGACGATAGCGAGGAATCGCTCAGCAGTGTACGTTGCTCTGTTTTAATGCTACGCATTTTTGAAAACGAACATTCGCACAAATAAGTCGACCCGAACATTGAGAAGTATTAAAACGTAGTGAGAAGTATTAAGCGTAGCATTTAAAAAGAGCAACGTACACTGCTGAACGATTCCTCGCCATCGTCTTTGATGCGGATATCTACGTCCAATCTCCCCTTCGGCATTTCGGATTTGCCAAGCAGTTTTAGTGAAAATGCGTAATAGTCAACCTTCGAATAGCGCAATAAACATGCTTTCCTAATTGTCAGTAAAATTTTGACAGTATAATAAAAACTATTTTCCAAATTTATTTTTTCGAAATTATCGTGCGACGCAGTGGAATAGGCCTATAGGGGATATCACTGACAAAAAAAAAACGCATTGACCATAGTACCTCATGGGTGATGTGGAAACCTATGGGTATGAGACTCGCTCCAAAGCGCCACACGCAATACATACAGCAAGCGGTAGGTACGAGCCTGAGGAGCTCGAAGAACTACGGCCGCGACGGAGAGCGGGACGCACGGTCGGGAAAAGTAGGCGTCTCCCTCGAAAACGCGTCCGAGTGACCTGTTCCTGGACATGCCTGCCATAGAGCAGCGATGTTCAGCGTAGGGGCCCCTCACGCGCCTGCTTCCCCTTCCTACTGTCAGTTTGCGCATGCGCAGTCGCGGCAATCGACGATCATCTTTTTAACGCGGGAAGCGAGCATATTGGTAATCGGTTCGCCGCGTCACGGCGCTATGGGAACGGCGAACGGTGGTGGGGACGGCGTTCAGCTCCCGGAGCCGAGTTTGGACCAGTGCTGGTATATTACACCTTATTTTCGCGCATGCGCGACGACTTTAGCGCCAGTAAAGCTCAAAAATGGGCTAAAATGGTCACCCCGCTTAATTTCGCAAACATTTTTTTTTCAATTTTCAAAAATGAATATTTAACATGCATATATGTTAATATGTCTTACACTCGCGGCTTTACTGATTTTAGTTTAGGTAAACATGAATGTTTATATACGTAGACGTTTGTTGATGATATTATCGTCTGTAGTAATGGCGTATTCTACTCCTCGGTTAGATTTAGATGCGTCGTTGAAGAGTTTTTTTCAAGATGCGTATTTGTTGTTTAATTCAAGAAACCTGGTCCTGTGTTCATGGTGACGTCACAATGAGCTGAAAAGATATTTAGGTAGCCTTACTTAAAAGGTCCACCCTGTATACACGTAGATGTCCTCTACTAGGTGTGCTCCCAAAAGCAAATATTGAAATGAAACTTTTACAGCCGAATATCATGGTTGATCTAACAATAAGTTTAGTAACAAGTATCGAGAACGACAAAAATCGAGTATTAGACGTCGATGAGAAACGGTTGTAGAGAAGTTGTCTCTAAAATCAGACGAAACGGAACATTTCGTAAGGTTCGAAAAGGGTGAGAAGGGACGAGTAGAGAGCAGAGAGCAGAAACGAGGGTGTAGCACCACCTCTCGCAGCACCATGAACTTAAACGGGAAACTTCGTAACTTGTTTCTTCGTTGAAAATGCGTCGTATAAGATCTACAATCCTTGGAATACAAGCACGAAAGTACTCCAACGCTTTCAAACGAGATTACCTTGTAATAAGATTTATACAACTGCGAGGCCATTTTGGTTATGGCGCAGTGCGCCACGGTGACGTTCGGCTAGAAGTTACAGGTCGCGATACAGCCGAATCTCCATAACGTGCGGCTTCCCATGGCTTTTTCCTTCCCATAGCTTTTTCCTTCCCACATGATTACGTCCAATGTCCTCGCAAGTTGAGTATTTTATTTTACATTTGTGTTTCTCTATCTTTATGTAACATTTATGCGAATATTATATTTGTAACGTTATACGTCTTCATATTAGCTTATTGCGTATTTTATATGTTTTTATATTATTACATGAAAATGTATAAATAAATCATAATTTATTCCTTTAAATTCTTGTACATATATCGATCTAATATTTTAGTAAGAAGCGTCATGCATAATTAAAGCGCAGTCCGCACCGAAGCTTGCAGTACAGAGGTACAGTGTTGCGTAAAGTCCATCCGTTGCTGGAAGGTTAAAATATGTATATCTAGAAAAATTGAAAATTGCACGAACATCCGCAGTATAGTAATAACATAATATCATCATAAATTCGGCAGTCTACGACAGCAATAGCGAAATACGTCCCGTCGAAATAATGTCAATAACGATTGAAATTCGACTGGATATTATAGCGAACTCAAAACTACGTATATTGAATCATGCAACCTAAATATTAAACGCTGTGTAAAATAATCTTTAACAAAGTCTATAAAACAGTGGCAAAAATCTCTGTATAGGAAAAATTTGTCAGATCGAAAAAATATGCACGGTGAACCCGCATTGTTTGCGATCGTGCGCGTCCTTTGAAAAGCACCACTTCCATCAGTCGCATAGCGGCATTTTCGAAGTTCTCTGCCAGCGATATCTATTCTCAAAAATTGTTACTATTTGCCCGCATACAACGCGTTGCGTCGAAATGCATTTCGCTAAAAAATTTAAAAGGTCCTTTTAAACCAGTGCAATCTGTATCGGTATCGATCGGTATATAAGAGAATTATTTAAAAAATGTTCTGCGGGTTCATCGAAAAGCTTTATATCGTTGTACGTACTGCATCGAATTCATCTGCAAGAACAATTCAGGTGCTACCGAGCAGTGATGCTAGAAATGTCTGCTTTCCGCGCATGCGTACTGCAGCGCGCGCGGAATCCAGTAACGTATACGCGCAAAAAAAGAGAAACATCTAGATGGCGTGCCGGGACCTAGTACTGCCATAGACGAAGTTGAAGATAATGGACGTTATTATCGATTTACTTGTTTATTTATATAATTAGAAAATATATTTTTGTTATTTCGGATACTGGAAAGGTTCTTGGCAGTGTTCTTTTGTCTTGCAACAAATGTTGGCATTCTTTATAGATTCCGCCAAATAAAATGAAATATTGTATTATGTTATCCTGTATAATCCGAACTTTTTTAGGTAAAGAAAGTATGTGAATGTTGAATGAAAAACATTATTTTTAAAACAGGGCCTTAAAGAACTCTCAAAGATTTGAAATTAGTACAGTACTGATGCCACGCGCGAATACGCATGCGCGATAAGCTGACATTTCTGGCATCACTGCTACCGAGTAGCTGTCGGAGAAGGGGAAATCGCGGTCATGGGGTCTCAGATTTTCTCGAAACTTTGCATATTGGTAGATTTCGTTCTTCTGTTTATGAAAATGTAGCGTTACAGGCGTCGATACTCAACAACTTTTGAAATACGTTAAGATTGATGAAGTTAGCGTTTCTTTCATATTATGTTCCTTTTCAATAAAATTTTTATATTTTGTTTCCTATAGATATTATGAGTGTATTTTTCATGTGCAAAATACAATTCATTAAAATAGATAAATTGAACAGAAAAATAAGGAAAAAAGGAAGAAGGGATTTGAACACTGACCTTCCCGGTAATGAATCTAGTACGTTACCATCACGCCGTTTGGCACTTGACAAAAACTTCAACAAAAACTGTACTGAACGGCTTAAGGGGTGTAATGAAATTTAAATTGTAAATATCTCAAAAATTATTGAGTATCGACGCCTATAATGGTATATTTTCATAAACAGAACGAAATCTACCAGTATACAAAGTTTCGACATAATCTGAGACACGATGACCGCGTCTTCTCCTTGTAAGAGCTATAGTTACCTTATAAATGTGAAAATTGTATTTTTGCATTTCCCTTTTTAGTCTAGCGATGGTGTTATTTAAAAGGATAAATACTAAAATAAAATCAAGACATTGTTTTCGATTTAAATAGACATCGCTTATATTTTATTCGTCTTAATCCAATGAAATATGTAAAACTTACCTGTAACGCATCTCCGTAATTCCAGTGATTGTAAAATGGAAGATCGGTTCTTTCAGCAAATTAGGTTTAGCGCTGAAATAATAATCGAAAAATACGTTTGCGACGTTTCCCTTCTTAGTCTGATGGTGTTATATACAAGGATAAATAGTAAAATAAATTCAAGATACTGTTTTCGATTTAAATAGACATCGCTTATATTTTATTCGTCTTAATCCAATGAAATATGTAAAACTTACCTGTAACGCATCTCCGTAATTCCTGTGATTGTAAAACGGAAGATCGATTCTTTCAGCAAATTAGGTTTAGCGCTGAAATAATAATCGAAAAATACGTTTGCGACGTTTCCCTTCTTAGTCTGATGGTGTTATATACAAGGATAAATACTAAAATAAAATCAAGACACTGTTTTCGAATTAAATAGACATAGCTTATATTTTATTCGTCTTAATCCAATGAAATATGTAAAACTTACCTGTAACGCTTCTCCGTAATTCCAGTGATTGTAAAATGGAAGATCGGTTCTTTCAGCAAATTAGGTTCAGCGTTCAAATAATAATCAAACAATAATCGAAAATTGCGACTGTTCGACAGTGTAGGAACTGTCTAAGACACATGTCGCAAGTTAACGGAGGACTTCTCTGTGCACATGGACATTTGCATATTTCTTGCGAAGCTGCACGCGTAATCAGCGGCGCAGAACAGCACGTATTGCCGTGTGCGAGACGCGGCCAAAAATTTTATTCAGATGTCTCCCCTTTGTAGAGGTATTTTTCAAAGAGAAAACACACTGTGTTACAGATTGCAGCGTTGCGTCGAAGAGAGCTCTCGCACTCTTGCTTGCACTCGCGCCAAATGTTATATCGCTAAAGGGACCTTTGTGCAATTTAAAGCAAAGTCATGTATTGCGTAGATTCTTCTTTGAGAACTATTTTTCCGGTGGATCTGCTCTACTTCGCGTGTACTGTTGCTCCACTTCCAACCTAACAACGTACACGAATTCAAACCCGGCCGGCAAACTTTTCGCTTGCTGTGCCGTCTGCTGTACGCTGTACGCTGCATTCTCCGCGCTGCACGCCACCTACTATCCTTGTGCATTGTCGCAGCTACGCAGAGCTTTCACAGCTTTTCGCCCGTTCATCCACCACCGACTTTTGTGTCGTCCTTTCTCACATCTGTCTCGCCGAAATTGTTGCATTAACATCCCATCGCCGAAAAACCTTTATAGGTTTTTTCGAGAAACCGATTTTATCGTTGCTGAAAAATCGCTGTACGTAGTTGCAGAAAGTATTGTTCTATTTAACACTAGATTTACAATTATTGTTTATAATTACAATTTCTTACAATTACAATTTATTTTAATCACAACTTCTTATAATTACAATTTCTTGCAATTACAATTTATTTTAATCACAACTTCTTATAATTACAATTTCTTGCAATTACAATTTATTTTAATCACAACTTCTTATAATTACAATTTCTTACAATTACAATTTATTTTAATCACAACTTCTTATAATTACAATTTCTTACAATTACAATTTATTTTAATCACAATCTCTTATAATTACAATTTCTTACAATTACAATTTATTTTAATCACAACTTCTTATAATTACAAGTTCTTACAATTACAATTTATTTTAATCACAACTTCTTATAATTACAATTTCTTACAATTACAATTTATTTTAATCACAACTTCTTATAATTACAATTTCTTACAATTACAATTTATTTTAATCACAACTTCTTATAATTACAATTTCTTGCAATTACAATTTATTTTAATCACAATTTCTTATAATTACAATTTCTTACAATTACAATTTATTTTAATCACAACTTCTTATAATTCCGAGTTCTTTGGTTAACCTTTGTACACTGGTTTCTCACACGTGTTTTTCTCCTCACCTCTCAATCTTCATTTTTCGTTGCGCCTATAGATGTCAGGCTTACCGACCCTCGCTATTACGCGGGCCGATTCGAATAATATTAGGGAAGTGCCATGTACTTTCCTTACATTTATAAAAATTGCTATTGGTCGAAATTGTGAAAAAAAGTGAAGGTCACGATTTTTTAACTTTTTAACTGTAATGTACGATGAAAGTTTCGAAAAATTATTATGAATATGATTCAAATTATACCGTGTTTGGTATTATTTTAATCAGAAAAATGCCACAAATATATTGGAGAAAGTTTCATAAAAAAATAATAAAAAATAAAGAAGTTTTGTTATTGGATTAGTAGTAGTCTCACCGATATACTTTACCCGTATTATGGTACACTTTTCTACGTTCAGTGCAAGTCAAAGAATAGTATTATCTGAACGTTAATTGTCGCCGGCCGGACCCGTGGTGGGGACGATTATCGATGAAATACTGTATTCAGGTTTGAAATGTTTAGAGCAGTTCGTCGCCGAGAGCTTTCTCGCACGAAATAGTAGATTCTGGAAATTCGTCGGGTCCCGAAAGTTTTGACAGTGAGAAATCAACGTTCAGCCATGAAATTCCACTATCGATGGATCCGCCTGCTAGGAATACGAATAGCTAATCAAGCTCCAAGCCCGTAATTCTGTTTCCTTTCGTAGTTATAGAACAGGATATAGAGTTCTTGAGTAAATTCCTGAGATTTGTCCGATTCGACAAAGTTTCGGTGTTACGGAGTTTACATTGTGGTCACGTATTTGAAACACGTGATCGGTTCATCGCTAACGCGGTAATGAGAGTTCCCGGAAGCAACGTTCATACTTGCAAAAACTCCGAATGTTTTTTTTTTTCTTAAGCTCGTGCATCGAGCCACGTCGTTCCTTTATTGTTTTATTGAGTATGCAAATTTATAAAATACAAAGCAAACGTCTATACATGCGCATTAAGCTACCAGTAAACGAACAAAACTTTCTACTTGCTCCGGTTTTTATAAAACATCTCGTGAAAATAAAAATTTGCATGATAATCCGCAGCGCACCGTTGATAATAGACCGTCGATCTTCATGCAAATATTCATAAATTATTTGATATGTACCGGAATAAGGGAAAAACTTTGCTTCAAAGGCTAAAGGGTCGCTCTTACCGTGAAACCATGCATTTATTGAACCTTATTATCCACGGACCGAAAAAAACGACCCTCTTTTGTCTTCATTTAATATGATTTTTATTTATGTGTCACATATATGTTTTATGTTCAATTCAGTCCGATCTTGTATGTGTCGTTAAAGGACATATGTATCTGTTTCCGTGCGACTTTTATGGAGAGAAATGATACTGTTCGGACCTTTCGTGTATTATATTCCCATTCAACTGACGTTTTAGAATCGGTACATTTTTATTTGCATTGTTCTTTTAGTATGTTTATTACCGAAGATTCCTTAAGAAAATTTCCATTAGAAATAAATATTCAGTATATTAATTTTATAATCATCGAGCTGCAGGTTTGATACACTTATAAGAAAAATGACTGCACGAAGCACAAAAGAGGATAAAGAGTATCTTCGCGTTGTTTTCAAACGAGTCAGATTATGAAGAGGAGAAGTAGACTCCAACTGAAATCTTGTATTAGGGGGGCCGGGAAGTAATGTCGTTTTCTTACATTAAATCCAAACACATAAATTTTTGTTAATGTATTTACGGTAATATAGTAATAATGGTAGAGTTTCATCCCCCCCCCACCCCCCCCAATTAAGAGTCGCTTCGACCTAAATATTAGGGGGACCGGAAAGTAATGTCGTTTTCTTACTTTATATTCAAACACATAAATTTTTGCAAGCGGGTCAATGAACCAAAAATATCTATTGTTAATGTATTTACGGTAATATAGTAATAATGGTAGAGTTTCATCCCCCCCCCCAATTAAGAGTCGCTTCGACCTAAATATTAGGGGGACCGGAAAGTAATGTCGTTTTCTTACTTTAAATTCAAACACATACATTTTTAACGAGTTTTTATTTTTAATCAATGATATAATCACCCTCATTATCAACAATATTTTGCCATCTAGTGTACAAATGTTCAATGCCGGATTGATAAAAATCAATTGGTTTTTGAGCAAAATTTATAGAGATGGCATTTTGGGTATCATCCAAATTTGCAAATCTTTTGCCATTTAGAAAGTGTTGAAGCGATCGGAATAAATGGAAATCCGATGGTACAACGTCGGGCGAGTATGGTGGGTGAGGCAGTATGTCCCACCCCAATTCATTAATTTTTTCCAGGGTAAGTTCCAGCAATAAGTTGCATGTGGTGGATCGGTTAGCTTTGTTCTCTTCGGACAGATTATGCGGGACCCAAACACCTGCTCTGCTGACTTTCCCAATCCGCTGCAAATGTTCTTGGACGGTCGACCAAGGTTGGTTAAGACCGTTTGACAATTCCTCGATCGTCCGACACGGATTTGCTTCCGCTTCCGCCCTTAACACGTCATTGTCTAACGTTGTTGGTCTTCCTGATCGATACGAGTCGGAAAGATCAAAATTACCGGATTTGAACTTGGAAAACCACCTTTGGCATTTACGAACGTCTAATGCATTTGGATAAACATCGCAAATGTTTTTGGTAGCAACTGTTGCGTTACTACCCTTGCGAAACTCAAAAAGCATGCAATGCCGGATATGTACCTCTTCTGGTATTTGGCTGGCCATTTCACCCAAAATTGTAAAAAAAAATTTTAATTTAATTATTTGCAACTAAACGAGTCACTATGACCTCAGAATGTCTTTGCCACGACGTTGATGCACACCAGTGATGGGCACGGGTGGAGCCCCTCAAACGCCTGCTTCTCCCACGAACCTCTCTTTCATGCAGCGCACACTTTCGTTGCGTACACTGATGTCTCGTGTCTTCGTTGCCCCATTGTACCGCGCTTGCTGGAAGGGGACAGAGGGCGCGCTACGGTGTGGACGGTTTTGCCTCAATTGAGGCAAAGTTGCCCATCCCTGGCATAGATACTTTACCGTCCGTCCATCAGGAGATGGCAGTGATTTTCGACAGTGGGGGGCAGGGGGGCTGCTAGAACCCACTGCAGACGCCAGGTTGCGGAACTCACTCTTATATTTACGTTCTGACAGGAACGGTCGACATGGGCGCTCAACGTCACCACATCTCTCTGTTCCAGTCACACTACTGCGCGCGTTTCCGTCTTTGTCGCGCGATTCGGCCAATAGCGGTCGACGTGTAGCGAGCAGGAGGGAGATCACGTGGCACCTACCAGTGTCGCCAGACGGTTAAATCAAGGGAAATAGAGTTTACCACCTCTCTGATGACCAGAGTGTTATGTAACATGTTGCGCGACACGTCACGTGACCAGTCTACGGTCTTAGTGGGGAACGTTGGAGTGTGCTCGTGTAGCGGAATGGGATAGTGGAAGGTGCTATAGTAGCCGTCAAGAAAGAATAAATTCGTTTCGCGCAGCTTGGAAGATGATAGGGTGCGCAACGAGCCCGTTAACTCTCCTTCCACTGCGCACTCCCACTTTCTTGACTTTAAGTCTTAAATCTTAATAAAACTTGAGTTTAATGTACACAATGAAAGAATAGTAGGACAGAGGTACAGATTAACATGCAATTAAACACAGAAATCGTTATGTGGCAACAGCCGATAAAACCCTACGAATGACGCGGCTTGGCGTTGTACATTGGGAAGGGGGCGTACGGAGTGGAAGATGCGCAGAATGAACGAAAACCGGTAATTGCGCGAATTTACTCTTTCCTGACGGGAACCATAGAACAGGCCGAGTCCATTAATTTTACTGAAATGATACTTGTTGTAGTTTTACAGATGTTTTACAGTTTGTTAGGTTAGTTTGTTTTGAGCCTCAATCGCCCTGAAAAGAAATTGGTTCGTAATTCTTCTTCAGATCAGTGGTGGGCACGGGTGGAGCCCCTGAAACGCCTGCTTCTCCCACGAACCTCTCTTTCATGCAGCGCGCACTTTCGTTGCGTACGCTGATGTCTCGTGTCTTCGTTGCCCCATTGTACCGCGCTTGCTGGAAGGGGACAGAGGGCGCGCTACGGTGTGGACGGTTTTGCCTCAATTGCGGCAAAATTGCCCATCGCTGATGTACACAATGAGCTGACAAATGACAATCAAATAGTGACGTGTTCAGAAACGACATTACTTTCCGGTCCCCGTAATATATAGCTGTAATCGATAAAGAAAAATGTTTATTTCGCAGTTTAGCGAATAAATATAGAGACCATGACGAGGGAAAGTCCGAAAGTTTGACGTTTAACAAATTCGGCTATGAAAGGCCGCAGTTTCGGCCAGCCGCAACACGGTTTTATTCGCCGGTTGGTTTGGCAGTGTTTAAATCAGGAGAACGATTCTAGAGGATAAAAGGTGGCGCGGGGCAAAAAGCACCGTAAGGTTAATTATTTTGGCTTTTTCCAGGAAAATCGTCTTTTTCGTGTTCCCAGCAGAACTATTTTCTTTCTTATCCCGAGTCGTTCCTTGCCCGAAGTGGCTAATTACGTGAGAAAAACATACTCTCCCCCTACCATCCCTCTCCGTTCCGTTTCCATCCTTGCCCATCCATCGCGTTCGTTCCGTTCGTCGCCCGGTTCCGAGTCGTCTCTTTTCCCCGCCACGAAAGTAAACACTACTTTGTAATGATCCCATTTTAAGAACCGAGAAAACAAACGAGACGGCAATTACTCTTGTAACTGTACCTTTCGCGTTCCGCTTTGGACCGACGGCTCTTTTCCTCCGTCCACGCCGTACCACGTGTTCCTGGCACAAATAACTTTCTTCATTCTCGTCCGGACTTGAGGATTTTCGCGAGATTTCCTCGTGTTGCTTTCGCGGTGCGCAACGAGAGCACAAAAATGAGCCGGCGTTGTTCCGCTATGTTTCCCTCCTCTGTTTCCATCTGTTTCGCTGTCTCCTTACCGCGGACCATAACCGAGATATGTAATCGTTTCTCTCATTAGTACTGTCTCCGCGGAAAGTATTCCTCCGAAGGATCCTCCAGCTTATTCGACGGTGCTGAAGCCCTTCGCTTTTATTTACCCTTAAATCCTGATAATTAGCTACTACTTCAGCTTATTGTGACGCAGAAAATATTTTCTACGTAATGTCCATGGTGTCGAAGGGCCAATATCTGGCAAAATCATTTTATTACCCAAGGTCATTTAAGAGTTATCAAGGTCATCGGTGTTTTTTGACACATAGCTACATTGTTTTATTATTGCATCGTTTAGCTGATCGAAAAATACATTCAGATATGTATAATAACATGACCTTGAAATGACCTTGACATTCGAAAATTAAAATTTAACATAAAACTTACGTTGAATATCTTTGGCCAAGACTCCTGAACCTGTGAATGTGAAGAAAATATTTTTTATCACACTGATAATATCGATCATCAGATATGTTAAGACACAAACCCCACTTTCTCATAAGTTATCATCTTCAGAGATGTTCGAAATGGTGTCCTTCTACGGTGTTACATTTCCTGATACGTGCAATGGCCGACTGTACAGATCTTTCAGTTGTTTCGGAATTAATATTAGCATAAGCTCTTTATTATTCTCTTAATTATTTTTTATCATTCTCTTAATTATTCGGTTTTTCACATCCTCGGGTGTAGTTGGTCATTCATGATAAACTATTCGATCCTAGTTCTAGTTAATTTCAAACAGTATGTAGATTCACTGATAAATTGAAACTGATCAGGATTTCAAGTCGTTAAGTATTATCAGTATTACGATAGTAAACATGTTTATTTACATTCACGCTCTTGATTGTCGAGTCTTATTGTTAGTCAAAGCCAGCGTTCTCGATAGACATCAGTTTTACTTTAACTTTAATTTTCGAAGGTCAAGGTCATGTTATTATACATATCTGAAAGTATTATTCGACCCGCTACACGATGCAATAATAAACAAATGTAGTTATTTGTCAAAAAAACACCGATGACCTTGACAACTGCGAAAAATATGACCTTGAGGAAAAAATATTCTTACCAGATATTTGACCTTTGACACCATGCACATTACGTAAAAAATCTTTTTTGCATCACAATATGTGACGTGTAGCATGTGTAGTGATAAAAAAATAACGGTGACGGTGTGGATGCATCTTTCGTCGGTTGAATGCACGCGAGATTGTACGAATAGCATGATTCGCCGTGTATTCTGCGCGGGTCCTGCAATTTCAACTCACCCGAGAACCAGTTCTGCGCAGTTGGAGTTTACATTTTGCAGTCGTAGCCGAATTCTCATGTACGACACCACATCTCGTATAGTAAGGCCCACCAGACACATCGTGCGTCGAGATAACCAATTTTTTGTTCTACCCTCACCTGCACATTCCGGTTCGCGCAGTATTCCAATGCCGTTTCTTATCGGAATGGCGAAATATCGAATCTGCGATTAAATCGCTATCTATTCGAAACGGAAAACGTAGAACGTACAAATAAAATCGTCGGCGAACATATCGGTGTGGTGTTCTTACGAACAGTCGAACCCCGCATCTCCAAAGTCTCATCCGGAAATCATTGCTGCAACAACGAAGGTGAGTGCTTTCGATCGTTCGACGATTCAATGTTTCCCAAACAATTTTACGATTAATACAGCTCTATGGTACTATGGGTATTCTTTTTTTTTCATTTTTTCTTTTTATTAAGCTTTGGGAACCTCAATTGAGGTTTATCTCAGCTGCATCGTGTTTATCTTAATATCATGGATATTTTATTTGGATGATTGAAATATTATTGAAGATTATGGATCGATATCCAGTTCGTGGCAATTCTCATTTTCTGTATCGAGAGATGCGACTTTGAAGTTGATTAATAATGAAACATTGCTCAGAGGAATTATTATATGTAGGTAATTATTGAACTATGACAAAATACGAAAAATGAAAAATGCATTCTGAATCTTAATACATTATCTACCGGCGATTATTCCATAATTTTTGGAAGTCTGTGGCCAACGGCTGAGGATTTTTTAATTGATCCTTCAACAGCAACAGGAACTTCAATCATAAACGAACAACTCACGCACTTTAACGTTATCTAATAATTTCGTTCGGTATTATTGTGTTTAAGAAGCTTTTTAAGCTTTCATTTGGTACTGCACAATTATTCAAAAGCCTATTAATAGGCTTCCGGTAGATAGTGTTAAAATTAATGTAACAATATATAAACGTTATTTGCTTTACGAATATTTTATTTTGAAAAATTTTTATTTGAAAAATTTAGGGGGTAGAATTCAAAGAAAATTTTATATTAATCTAATAAAAGTGTACGGATAAAATTAGAAGAAATATTGTGCAATTATTGAAAAGCTTATCAATAGACTTCCGGTAGATAGTGTTAAAATTAATGTAACAATATATAAACGTTATTTGCTTTACGAATATTTGATTTTGAAAAATTTTTATTTGAAAAATTTAGGGGGTTGAATTGAAAGGAAATTTTATATTAATCTAATAAAAGTGTACGGATAAAATTAAAAGAAATATTGTGCAATTATTGAAAAGCCTATCAATAGGTTTCCGGTAGACAGTGTTAAAATTAATGTAACAATATATAAACGTTATTTGCCTTACGAATATTTTATTAAAGTGTACTGATAAAATTAGAAGAAGTATTGTGCAATTATTGAAAAGCCTATCAATTGGCTTCCGGTAGATAGTGCTAAAATTAATGTAACAATATATAAACGTTATATGCTTTACGAAGATTTTATTTTGAAAAATTTTTATTTGAAAAATTTAGGGGGTAGAATTCAAAGGAAATTTTATATTAATCTAATAAAAGTTTACGGATAAAATTAAAAGAAATATAGTGCAATTATTGAAAAGCCTATCAATAGGCTTCCGGTAGATAGTGTTAAAATTAATGTAACAATATATAAACGTTATTTGCTTTACGAAGATTTTATTTTGAAAAATTTTTATTTTAAAAATTTAAGGGGTACAATTCAAAGGAAATTTTATATTAATCTAATAAAAGTGTACGGATAAAATTAAAAGAAATATAGTGCAATTATTGAAAAGCCTATCAATAGGATTCCGGTAGATAGTGTTAAAATTAATGTAACAATATATAAACGTTATTTGCATCTCGAAGATTTGATTAAAGTGTGCGGATAATATTAGAAAAAAATATTGTGCAGGTCCGAGGATATAAGGAAAATATTATGCAAAATTCAGCAATGTTTATTCGATTAGAAAAAGCCAAGCATATGTATATTATCTCAGTGCAAAAATTTATATTGATTATCTGATCTATAAATAAGATTGTATATCGTTTATTATCGGGCGACGATTTCGTATCGTCGATAATTTATCTTTGGCGATAGATGAACAAGGTAATCAACGACGCACGAATGTTAGAGTGCTTTCAGATGATACAACCACAACCGCGCTTATGCTAGTGGCGCAGAGACAAAGACCTCGCTCGCGTGACGCTGTTAACGACTGTTTAATTGTGTAGCATATTGTTGGACGTCGCACTTCTCTCTTTTTATTCTTTGTTAACTACTTGAGCCTCGAATGTCTCCAGAAGTGTCAAATTAGTCAGGAGACTATAATGCCAGTCGTTACTTTATCATCATTACTCCAGCCAATTCGTTTTGGGGATTTAAAAAGATCGCACATCGTGTTTTAAACTTAAAATCTGACATTTTATATTAGACAATTTAATACGTTCGCTATCACCATTCGTTTCAATGCTCGTCTTCATCGTTAAAATAATTGATTAAATACAACGTATCTTCCTTATGAAATGTTAGAGCAATTTAATAGAGAACAATCACGGAGTCTCTGAATATTATGCTCTGCACTACAATTACAAATGGCAACTTGTATAAAATTAACTAGACTATCTTTGACTGAATTGTGGGGTTGTGAACGTCACATATGTATCAAGAGAAGAAATAGAATGGTGGATTGCGAAATTAGACCTGCACGCGTTATCCTTTTCTCAATAACTGAGTGCTCTCTTTCAATTTCTTTTTAAAACTTCTTCAATGATTTCCCCCTCCAATAGCAAGATTATTGTAGATTTTTCCATTCTTCGATGATCACAATTTACATTTGAGGTATAAGTATAGTAGAAAATTTTCATTATTGACATAAGAGTCCAGATTTACCGTTTCACAATTCCGGGTGAAGTTCCTTTTAGCAACCACCTCCGATTGGCTCCCAACTTACCCGAAATATTGCCCATGCCCAGTAGAGTCATGTGGGTTGGTCACGTGACACGGAAATGCTCTGCGCATGCGCAACAAACTGTTTGCGTTCATAACTCGTATCCGCCATTTTCACTTATTAACATACCCTAAACTGTTGTTTCTTGCCTTTAATAAGTTTAATAAGTCACAATGAGTGACATTTCTGATGAATCAAATCAATATGATCCCGAGTGGGAGCCACAAGAAGTGGCCCAACATGTTTCGCGTGTTTAAGTGAGATCAATGGCATGGAATTGGGAAAGAATATACAAAGAGACTTTTACATGACTCGTGTATGTGCAGAAACCATCGCATACCTATGCATTTCTACATAAGCCACCATGTTGAACTAGTCATATTACTTTATTTGGTTAGGTTAGATTAGGTTAGGTTAGGTTAGGTTTAGTGGGCTTCGGGTTTCCTTAATAATCCTGATTTGTATCTGTTGGAATAGAAAAAGTAAAGTTGGCGTTGCTAAACGGTAGGGAAGCCGAGACAAGTTCGTTGCGAAAAGGCCACGTGATGGCGAACAGTTAGTAGATAAGGCTTAGACAATAATCACTAATGTTAAGACATGTAAATAACCTACTCATTCACAATATATTAAACATTTACACCAACATGTGTTAAGATTAATATCCCAACAGTATCTTTATACCTCATTACGGTATTCGATAGGATAGGATAGGTTAGGTTAGGTTAGGTTTATTGGGCTTGCGGTTTGCTTAATAATCCTGATTTGTACCTATATACCTCAATACGGTATTCGATAGGTTAGGTTAGATTATGTTAGGTTAGGTTAGGTTTAGTGGGCTTGCGGTTTGCTTAATAATCCTGATTTGTACCTATATACCTCAATACGGTATTCGATAGGTTAGGTTAGGTTTAGTGCGCTTTGGATTTGCTTAATAATCCTGATTTGTACCTTTATACCTTAATACGGTATTCGATAGGTTAGGTTAGGTTAGGTCAGGTTTACCAGGCTTGGGGTTTGCTTAATAATCCTGATTTGTACCTATATACCTCAATACGGTATTCGATAGGTTAGGTTAGGTTAGGTTTACTGAGCTTGGGGTTTCCTTAATATTCCTGATTTGTACCTTTACACCTCAATACGGTATTCGATAGGTTAGGTTAAATTAGGTTAGGTCTGGGTTAGGTTTAGTGGGCTTGGGGTTTGCTTAACAATCCTGATTTCTACTTTTAAAAAATTTATTTAATTTCCCCGCCACGGCGCCATCTTCATTTTATCAGACACCTCATGGGGCGTCTACAGAGTAAGTTTGAAGACAATCGGGTGTTAAAAGGAACTCTTACCACAACTCCAATTAAAAACATGAGTACAATTGAACTCTTTGAATGAGAAGCATTAAATTTAATATTCCGATCGCCATTTTTGTTAAAGGCTGATTATCCAACGTAAAAGAAGAACAATTTTTCAAAAATTTGGTACTGTAGCATTTTTCGGAACCACGGTGTAAGCGCGAAGGAAAAAATAGAAATGAGCGCTGTCAGCGAATATGGAGGAAGGGGTGCAATCGATTGGCCGTGAAAAGCGTCGCTGTTTGTTTAGCGCGCGAACTAATTGCACGGGTATCGGGTGAACGGGAATATGCAGTGGGTGGAAAAGCGACGAATCAATGTATCTGGATAGTTGGACGTTTGCGATAAGGGTGCAGCAGGTGAGCTCGCGTGAAAATCGTTCTGGGTTCTCCTCGGGATGTGTGGCAGTGTGACCGTATCTGGATGGTGTACCTGCTGGCTATGGCGTCCGACTTGATAAATGTATCCTTTACGAAAAAAAAAACTGGGTGCAGTTTGCCGCATAATAACCAACGAACGGGAGAAAGAGACATTTAGTGCACTTAGATGCGTGATCTATCGACCGTGAGCAGCCCCGGTGGCATCGACGCTGGATACCACTCCATTCTTTTTTCGCCGGCTTCAACCCATTTCCCTTGATCTATTAGCTTCCTTCGGATACACTTTCCGCGTAATGGTCTCCGTGACACGGAACGCAGCATCGTTTTTACGTCGCACCCCTCCTGCAACGAGCATCCTCAGTTAAGTGCCGGATTACCACGTGAAATCGATGAATTTCTTTGCCCGACTCGCTCTCTTCATGTTCGACCACCTTTTCTCATCCATTATCGTGGCCTAGGTAGGATCTTCAACAGCGCGATTCACCAAAGTCTCAATTTGCAATCGAATGATTTTTCTCTGACAAATATTCCATTTCTTAGTGTAATTTCTTTCGATCGAAATGAATTATATTGATAAATCTGATTTCGGCGCAAGGTTCGATCCTATTGAAAATCAGCAGATTATTCTTTCAACGTTTCGATCCTTGTGTGGATCATTTTCAAGAGGTTTTAATGCGTTTGCTGTGCAACGGGTACAATAAAAGAAAAACAAAATATTTTTATGAATAAGATATTAGGAGTTACGGTTACGTATCTGCCACCATGGGTTAAACTACTTTCCGCCGTAGCTCCTAATATCTTATTCATAAAAATATTTTGTTTTTCTTTTATTGCACCCGTTGCACAGCAAACGCATTAAAACCTCTTGAAAATGATCCACACAAGGATCGAAACGTTGAGAGAATAATCGAACTGCAAATTTGCTGATTTTCAATAGGATCGAAGGGGAGATTACGATAACCGTGGCCCCTAATTTGAAGGTTATATTTGTGTTCCTGGGATCATTTTAAGAAAAAAATGTGTATATAACAAGTATCCAATGAGCTCCGTTTAGCCGGTAAAGTAGATTTCTTGTTTTTCATAAAACTGCAAATATCTCGGAAACTATGCGAGATATGGCAAAATATTAAGAGACCTTTTTTGTAGGAAATTGAATGACCGTCACTTGTTTACATCGGTGACTTATTTATATCTCGAGCACGGTCCGGTCACGGACTTAAGGACTGTGCATTATGCTGCGGGGATGAGGCGAAAGACGGAAGGGGTATCAACTTGTCGGCCATCTTGGATGGCAAACACTGTGGTGCGCTCTATAGGCTGTGTTGGGATATGGTGCAGGATTTCACGCGCATGCGCGGCGATTTCAGCCTCGGTAAAGTAAGATTTTCGATAGAATGGGGTACCTTGAGCACCCAGCATAATTTGAAAAAATTGGTATGATTTGATTCTGAAAAATGAGTGAATAACATGTGTATTTGTGTATATTTTATAAATCGTAGGACACGTCCTGAATTCTTTTTGTCCGGAATAGATTGTTTCGAGACATTCACGTCAATATAACTGTCTCAGGGCTCCACTACCTCTGTCATCATGATATAGATACATTACTGTTTTGGCCGCGCATGCGCGTGAAATCTTGCACCATACCCCAACGCTATCTACAGGCAACTTTAAATACTAGTTGTGCGAATTTGCAATGCAATCATGCGGGAAATAGATACACATAATTTATTTATAAATTTACATTGGTGCCGAATGTGCAATATTTTATATACTACCATCCTTCCCCGCTCGCGGCACGACCCCTCTCACCCATAAACCTACTTTATGCCCAGTCCTTTAAGTCCGTGGGTCCGGTACGAAGATGCGTATGGTGGGGGCAACGAAGGCGCGAGACATGCGCGATCGCGACGAAGGCGCGCGTTGCGTGGAAGAGAGGTTGGTGGGAGAAGCAGGCGTTTGCGGGGCCCCACCCGTGCCCACGTCTTCAGTACAATATTGGTTAACCCTTTGCACTCGGAGCTATTTCAACTCAAAAATCTAACATTTCTTCTGACCTAAAATATTTCTATTGTACATAATTTTTTTCATTTTACGCGTATGAAACTGATATAGTTACCTCATACAATATTTAACTGTTTAGTAATTTATGAAATATAAACAAATTTAATAATGTAAACAATATTTTGAATAATGGTATAATAATTTGTAGTCGCGCCTCTGAGTCGCCATTCAAGTGCTAAGGGTTAACAGTTTTGGAGATATAAACAATTAAAGTTACAGACCTCTTTATAGATGTATAATAGAGATAAAAATTGCTGAGATTGGTTAACGTTTAATAAATTTGTATTGACAGTCTTCGGTATGATGATAAATCTCGTGCAGGATGCATAAGAATTTCCGCAATAGGATACAGCTCCGTCTGTCACATGTTTTTTGTTTCTATTCTGTTCCATTTCGAAGAATGAGATGATGTGCACGATGTAAAAACGAGTTAGTCGAAAGTGATGAAAAGCTTACGTAAGTTTACGGAGACATAATATGCAGCGAGTGTACAGAGCACATGCAATATGTACACACAGTAAGCGCACGTCAAATACGCAAAAGATACGCGCTTTATCGAGACAGGAAAATGTAACACATGTATGCTTAATGCGTTTAACAGTACATATATTTCTATTATACGTGAATTATAACGCGAAGATTGTTAGAGTTGCGATAAGGATGTCGAGAATATTTCATTGTATACAAGGTGCTGCACTAACTATTGCCACCTACAATAACTCCGAAAGTATGACACTAGTAGAAAAGTTTTCGAATTAAAAATTGCATCGGACAACAGGGGCCGCAGTATAGCGTTAATCTTTTGTTGCTAGGTGGAATATTTTGAAATATGTGAAGGTCACCTTTGATTTTTTAAATACAATGCTATGTTTCGGTATTTACGTGTATTCTAATAGCGGTTATTGAGACGAATGCAACGAAGTGCAACATTAACGTCTCTGAAGGTCAGCGAAGGTCATTCATGACAAAAAAGGCGAAATAAACTTACATTTACAGAAGGTGTTCAAAGTGATTGCCATTGGTATCAATACAATGTTGCAATATTCTCATCACGGGTCGAGTAGTATTTCCTATCATTTCGGCACTAACAAATGACCTTCGCTGACCTTCAAAAAATTCAATGTTGCACCTCGTTGGATTCGTCTCAATAGTCGCTATCAGAAAATGACCGACTGCACAGATCTCTCAGTTGTTTTGGAATTAATATCAGCACAAGCTCTAAGTATTCGGCTTTTCATGTCCTTTGGTGTAGTTGATGAAAGATGACCGTTCTTTACCCGCGAAAACCGCATTCCAGGCTGGAGTGCACCTTGTTTCGCTAATCCGAGCCGCGGTGCATAGATAAAGCTGCTCGGCCGCTTCTCGGAGCCGTTACGTCAAACCGTGGCGACAACAGAGCGAGAGAGGCCAAGGAAATACAAGAGAGAGAGAGAGAGAGAGAGAGAAGGAAGAGTGAGTTATATTGTACTTAGTCGTCGTATACATATGTATAGCGACCTACGAGACGGGACGAGAGAGTAGAGGACACGAAGCGCGACGAGGAGAGACGAGGAAAGACGAGGAGCGAGAGAGAGTGCGAGAGAGAGAGAGTGTGTGACAGAGAGAGAGTGAGAGAGAGAGTGTGTGTGAGAGAGAGAGGGAGAAGCATACACGCCTAGGACGTTGTTACGCCCTCGGCAACCTATTCAAACTTCTCACCCCTTTCGACGAACGGTGGGAGCTCGCTCGCGCATCAATCATTAGTGCTAGCTCTTCTCCTTTCCTCCACATCTGTGTCTCACCTCCTCGCCCCCTCACCTTCAAGCACCTTCGCCGCTGCGGCTTTGACTTTGACTTCACCGGTCTTATTAAGCGTGTTCGAACGTCTTGCGCCCCGGCCCACGGTACCGTAAAAGTTAAATCCTTCAACACACCTTCCTCGCAGCTGTCTTTCCCTCTCCAACAGATGTGCCCGAATTACAATATGTACTCGAATAGCATCCGACCGATATGAATCCAAAACGATTATCCCGAGAAATTCTTTCCAGTCGGATATTTCACTCGGATAATAATCGCTAGCCTATGGATCTTCGAATTGCAACAGACTTGAGCGAAATTGAAATTTACATTTTTTCTTAATATTGATAGAAGGTTGAATATAATATAACAGTACTTTAAAATTCTTCTATTGTTATTACTGCATTAGGGATTTTATGCATTTATGACAAATATTTAAAATAGTAGAAATTTTAAGAGAATTTTAGAACATCGATGCACTATTTTCGAATTGTTTTTTTATAATTATTAAATTAGTTGTGCAGTGGATTTTATATGTTGTAAGTAATAGTGTTTATTTGGAAATTGTTCAACGTGTTTACATGTAGAAGGTCCTTTTACGTCTGACTAGTACACTGCGCAGAATGATCTAGACGCATGTCAATATTTGGATAATTATATAGATGTCGTTGAAAACATGTTTTGCTGTAATTACTTCCTACGTTATCAATATATAAATTTGCAGTTACTTATTCTCTATGTACGTGCATACTTATATCTAACATAGTTAAAATTATTCAAGGAGAAAAGAACTTGGTGTTTGACCATTGTTTCTGGCAATCAATGCACAACATTTTTATTTTGCATGAAGATCCGCAGCTCGGTTATTACTGTTTTAAATTGCATCGAAATTATAGAAGAAATTATGAGTGAAATGTCGCGCTAACGTGACGTTCGATTCTGACAAGATTAATATCAACTCCTCATTTAATTTGCCTTAACGATGTTAACGATATATTGTTAAGTGTCAATAAGATATCGATAATGTTTAGCGATATTTCTATCTCTAGATCTGTTTAAATTTATATATACTCCTCATTTCATTTGACTTAACGATATCAACGATATATTGTTAAATATTTCAAGTATCTGGCCGATAATTGTCGCAGAACTATCCCCACTACCGCGGGGCATACCCCACGAGAGGCCGTGAAGCTCGAGAGACCTCGGTCGCCGAGAAGTGTAACATAATACGGGTCGAGTATGTCGGTGTGAGACCACCACTAATTCAATAATAAAACTTCTTTATTTTTTATTATTTTTTTATGGAACTTTCACGAACATATTCGTGGCATTTTTCTAATGAAAATGATACGAAATGAAATATAATTGCGATGATATTTACTTGTGTAATGGACCATAAAAGTTTAGGATGCAAAGAGTCGCGGGCGTTTTAATTATGTAGGTGGTCACGACTATCCGCGGCTCTTTCTTTGCGTCCGAAACTTTCATATAATAGTTGGTATCATTTTCATTAGAAATATACCACGAATATGTTGGTGAAAGTTCCATGAAAAAATTAAGAAGTTTTGTCATTGAATTAGTAGTGGTCTCACACCAACATAGTCAAACCGTATTATGTTACACTTCTCGGCGACCGAGGCCTCTCGAGGATCGCTGTCCTTTTCAACGTTCGGCACAAGTCAAAGAATAGTATTATCTAAACGTTAATTGTCGCCGGCCGGACCCGTGGTTGGGACATTTATCGATAAAATACTGTAGTTAGAAATCGTCTGACGCGCCTGATCATGACCAACCAATTCTACTTCCTTTGTGTACTAACGCACACGAACCCGTCGTATCTTTAAACTCGGTTTTTTTCCAATACTGGACGTCAAACGAAAAAATGTTGACATGTAAACCCATCCTCTGTATCCCATAAGAATATACAGTGTTTTCTCCCGCTTCAGCAATATTTTATATTTTCTCACGGTCATCGAGGTCCGACCGACAGTGTTTATTTCTTTTCCCGTTACTTGTAGGTTAAAACAAAATGATTAAAAAAAGATCTGTTAAAATCTAAGGGACGACCCTCGTCTACAAGTTCACCCTACTTCACATTCTTTTAACTCTTCAAAAAATGTTGACATGTAGACTCATCCTCTGTATCCCATAAGAATATAGTGTTTTCTCCCGCTTCAGAAATATTTTATATTTTCCCACGGTCATCGAGGTCCGACCGACAGTGTTTATCACTTTTTCCATTACTTGTAGGTTAAAACAAAGTAATTAAAAGAAGTCCTGTTAAAATCTACGGAAAGGACCCTCGTCTACAAGATCACCCCAATTCACATTCTTTTAACTCTTCAAAAAATGTTGACATGTAGACTCATCCTGTGTATTCCTTAAGAATATACAGTGTTTTCTCCCGCTTCAGAAATATTTTATATTTTCACACGGTCATCGAGGTCCGACCGACAGTGTTTATTTCTTTTCCCGTTACTTGTAGGTTAACCCTTTGCAATCGGATGGTGACTCTCAGTCACCATTAAAACTTGTTATACATCATTCAATTTATTTTTCACATTGTTAAATTTGTTTGCATTTAATAAATTATTAAATATTTAAGTATTGTGCGAGTCAATTGCATCAGTTTCATATGCACCAAATGAAAAGAATTAAATGAAATGGAAATATTCTAGATTCGAAAAAATGTTTGATTTTGGAGCTGAAATAGTACCGAGTGCAAAGAGTTAAAACAGAGTGATAAAAAAAAGTTCTGTTAAAATCTACAGAACGCACCGTCGTCTACAAGATCACCCTAATTCACATTCTTTTAACTCTTCAAATATTTTTCCTTTTACCTATCCATATTTATAATAAATGCATAAAATCCGCGATCTATTTATTAAGTGTACAAACGGACGGATGTTTTAAATTCATGACATTCAAATTTATTTGAAGAATTACTGATACACTTGCCTACACCTTGTTGGAAATGAATAAATCCACAACAGTGTTTCCACGTATTCTCTATTTAATGTTTAATTTATAATATGATAATACTGCAAATATAATTTGACTGTATAACTCAATGTGAAAAAAACTACTTTATAAGATGCGCTCAGGCTAGCTGCTATTACGGGACTGACGACAATCCTAACTTTACGCCATCGCCTAGCCCCTCTGTCCCTGGGAAAAACCTCCCGTTAAGCCTACGCACTTACACTGAGACACACGGAATCGTTGCATTCCAACACACATAAGATGACGGCAGTGTATAGGAGTTCCTAATTTAGGACACGATAACAGTTGTGCAACAATGATAAATAGATCATAGTCAACGAATGAAGCCACTGTTAATCACTCCGATTCACGTGACGGAATAAGTGTAGAAGCTCTATCTCATAATCTAGGTATCAGTTTCGCTTCAAAATGCGTCAGTATTATACTATTCGCTTCGAATATGGAACTCGTGGAAGGAGGACAAGGTAGAATAGTCGAGAATATCAACCAAAGTACTTAAACCGTGACATTGCTCTGTTTCTTGGAGGATGCTCGGTAGAAAGCTCCTTAGATAGATATCTGAATCGCTCCTTTGCCAACTGGAGTAACGCAAAACAAACAGTGTACCAAAATTGATAAAATAATACACATCTAAAATATAAAATAATTTTTATCATTCATTATTAAGAAAATTTTATGAAACTTCTAATTACTAAATAAATTTATTTCAAGGATAAAAACTTGAACGACAGTTTTTGTATCGAAACTTGAAACATTGAAAAGTCATTGAACTCATTTAATGTTACGTAGATTTCAAACGAAGTCTACGAAAGATGTTCATTATTCGTTCGTTTGAACTTTCAGTTCGATTGAAATAAAATTCTATTATCCTGTTATCGGTATTTAAACATGAATGAAAATATTGAAAACCCTTTGAAAACTTTTTCAAAATTTGTACAAATGAGTTGAGTTTTTCTTGACAGGTTATATTGATTAGTTTACTAGGTAATTTGTGAAAACAACTTCTTTTTAAAATTGCTATTGAGTTGTGAAGAAATTAGTGAAGGTCAAGATTTTTAACTTTTTTATCTGTGCCAACAAAATTTAAAATGTGCCTTTCGCAGAACTAAGTAAATTATATGCAATACGAAAAGTTTCAACGAAATCGATTAAGGTCGCTACGAGCCAGTAATGATTAAAAATGAAATAAATTGTGACAAAATCTGCGGCGGCTACTTCCTACGCTCGCCACCAGATGGACAGACAGACAAACGCCTTTCCCGCAAGTACCTGATCCGTCGCCGATTCCTATACAATACCGTACTTCTTTCAATGCCTATAGCTTTTTTGCGCCTCTCCCGATTTTGAATAAACTTTGTACATGTACATAACTCGCTTAGATTTACAAAAGACATTTCAAATTTTCGTTCTAAACACAGATAAAGAATTTAAAGACTACGACTTCCGCATTTTTCTTCACAACTCCGACCAATAGGAATTACAGAAAAATTATTTTTACACATTATCTAGTAAACTAATCGTCATAACATTTTTTATAAAAAGCTCGAGTCATTTTGACCAATTTTGAAAAAGTTCTTTGTTTTTAAAGGGTGGTCTTAAATTTTTGTCCGCTACTGTATTGTAGATATAAATCGCTTTTTTCTTCTGGGCAACTATGAACTGACAAACAAGATCTAATCGTTGTAAATTATTAGGAGGTTGAATAAGTTCTCGCTGTTTTCCGAAAGGTGGTAATACTAGAACTGCGTGAATTTAGTTTCAGATAGTAACGTATCTATAATGAAGTACTACATATATGCAAGGTTAAAATTCAGTGTATGTCATTCCACTGAAGTATAAACAATTTTTCTTTCATTGTGCTAAATGTCGAATTTCATGCCAAAGAAAGAGTAATTGCGGGGAATTTTACTACACTATTTTATTAAAAAAAAATCTGCAGCTGAAGCACACAGAATTCTTGTTGACACCTACGGCGACCATGTTCTGTCGGAAACAATATGCAGAGATTGGTTTAGACGCTTCAAAAATAATGATTTTGATCTTGTAAGATAAAGAACAACAAAAACTTGAAGACGAAGAATTTGAGGCATTACTTGACGAAGATTCGTGTCAGATACTAGCTGAACTTGCAGAATCATTATGATTTGATCACACAACAGATTCGAAACGTTTGAAAGCATTAGGAATGATTCACAGGAAGGACGTTGGGTGCTGTACGAGTTGAAGCGATTTTTCAGCTTGACAACGCGCGGCCACATGTTGCAAAACCGGGGAAAACGTTTTTGAAAACACTTAAATGGGAAGTACAACCCCACCCGCTGTATTCACCAAACATTTCCCGATCAGATTACCATTTGTTCCGATCGATGACACATGGCCTGGCTGAGCAGCGCTTCCAATTTTATGAAGATATCAAAAAATGGGTCCACTCTTGGATTGCATCAAAAGACGTGTCGTTTTTCCGACATGGAATTACTATGCTGCCAGAAAGATGGGGAAAAGTAATGGCTAGCGAGAGACAATACTTTCAAGAACATATGTTTTACCACTTTTTTAAAATAAAGCATTCATTTCATTAAAAAAACAGCGAGAACTTGTTCAACCTCCTAATATTTAGAATCTCCACTGGATGTAGAAGATAAAATGGTGGAAACGGTTAAAGTCGCGAATAAACCATAAAACAAACGAATATCGAACTTGGATCGTGCCAAGTGTTACTCGGCCGGTACTACGAAGTAGACGACAAAATGGCCCAGTGGATGTATGCGCGGATTGTAGATCGTAGATTAGAACAGTCTACGGAAAAATGGCTGTTGCCATTTTGATTCGGCAGGAAGAGCAATTTCCTCGCCACAGTTAGGTCTGGGTTTTAAATCGATGGATAGCCAAACCCGCTCGGTCGTAACTTCGTTTCGAGGGGAATATCTGGATAAAACAGTTCGGAGAGAAAGTTCCTAGTGCTTTTGCATGCTTCGAGAGCCTCTTAATGGCCGCTAAGAAGAGCTTATTGAAAGAAAGTTACCCCGTTTAAGTCGAATCCGTTTAGTCTGTCGCATTCATCGGCATGCATGAACCCACTTCAAACAAAATTCGCCGCCGACTTCGGCTTCGCCGCTATTAGCTGGGGACAGGGCCAACTTTCATTGCATTCTTAACGTTTTCCAAACTCCATTTTAAACCGGCCCCTTTCGATTCGCTAATATCGGTAGACTCTCGAACTTTACGCAAAATAACCAATTTTCTTCTACAATTGAATACCCTGGTGCACAAAACTGACGAGTCTGTTTTTTTTTTTAGTAAAACTGTGAAGTTCTACGTACTTTTTCAATATGGCTGACTGTTTTGTGCACGAATTGAATAATCATTTAAATCTGAACTTACCCTAATTTTGCACAAGGGAAATTTATTTTTGAACACTAAATCTACCAACCATTAAAAGTGACTACCATGTACTGCCTTATATAAATGGCACAATTTAATTTAGTTAGATTTTGTGCCATTTTTATTATAACGTATATTTGAATAAAAATGTGTGCATAATCATTTCCAGTGGGAGCATCTTCATAACTTCAATAACTGTAAAATAAAAAATCTGAAAATTTGACCGCCGCTGGGAGGTTTAGTGTTAATAAGTAGACTGCGAATTTTAATGGAAATTAAAAATTGTATGCGTTAATTACAAGACACAGGGACTACATAAACATTTATTTCTATTCTTAATCATATGCTATTTGAATTCTTTTGCATTTGATCTAGCCATTTTTGTCATGAACGCATAAAATCCGCGATCTGTTGATAAGCTTGTAAAAAAATGCTGTTAAAATTTTTTAGTTCTCCAATTGAAAATGGGGGTGTACTTCCGCAAAGACCATACCTCCGATTTGTTTAAACTCTGGATTCTTAAATCTTAAAGTACTATGTACTTTGATGTGCTGATTACGAATATGATAGTGAAAATTGTCGCAAATGTTACTTTCATAGCGGAAACCATGAAAATATCGTAGTTTTTTCCATTTATTTGTGTAAATAATGGGAATTTTGAAAAATTCTTCAGACAAAAGTTGTAGACCTCATCAAAATACACATTTTGTGTCGTATTGATTTTTGTTATGAAAATAATACTTTCTGAGAAAACTGATAGGTAATTATTGACTTATACGGAGCCACTCTCGATTTCAATGTCCTTTACATATGTTATCGAAGTATGAAAAATATTCATGTAGAATAGAACACACACACACACGGGGGGTGCAAGTGGGGGGGAGGGGGGGCGAAGGGTTTATTTTTTAGTTTATACGGGGTTGTTCCATTTCTTATATAACGAACAGTCGTGTAACTTAATGTTTAAGTTTATGTTTAGTTTTAGGTTAGGTTAGGTTAGGTAAGATTAGGTTATTCCTTTTGGGGATGAAGCTTCCCGCAGAGGGTGGGTCTCGCTATGCGTGGAAAGTTAAAAATCCAATGATACAGAAAACACGTGGGCGATGGAGGAGCTTTGCTGTATCCCTTTCTAGTATTAACTAATGAAATTAACAATAAAACTTGATTTGTGTTGGATGAGTTAAATGGAGTTTCGAACATTTAATATCATTTTTCTCAGAAACTATTGTATTTATGACAAAAATCATTAAACATAAAATATGTATTTCGATGAGACCTACAACTTTTATTTGAAGTATTTTTCAAAATTACCATCATTTACGGAAACAAATGGAAAAAAACTATGATTTTTATGCTTTTTTCGTGGTTTCTATGAAAATAACATTTGCGCCAATTTTCACTATCATATTCGTTATCAGCACGTCAAAATACATAAAACTCCAGAGTATAAAAAAAATCGGAGGTATGGTCTTTTCGGAAGTTTATCCGAAAATGGATTAATTTTTCGAAGTTCCTTCAATGTTTGTCATTCATGAAATGAATGTAAAATGTGCGTGAAATGTAAAAAGTAAAGCATCGATCAAATGCTTTGACTGTACAATGTAAAAAGACGATTAATCATTTTAGCCCGTGAACAGCTCAATTATGCGCTTGACAAGAAATTCAATGCAACGCTATCGTCCCTTCGGATCACTGCAATAACGCTGTTCCCCGTCCAATCAATGCGATTCATTACTATTTTAGGCAACCGTATATGTATCCGTCGGTATGCGACGAAACGTCGGAGAAAGAAAGCGGGCCGTGGACAAGGTTAGTTAATTGAGTTGATCGGATAAATACTTGTAAATGAGAGTTCAAAGACCCCAGAACCGTTGACAGAGGGATCAAAGTGTTCGCTCGTTGAAAGGAATTTTGGACGAGATTTGGAAAAAGAGTCTGCAACATTTCTTCAAATAGTGACCCTGTTGCGACACTCGTATCTGGAGCGTTAAGAATACATGACTAATAATGCCCGCAGAAACGAGAGAGCTGCTTAATCTAGGTAATTTATCGCGCAAACATTGACGCTCTCGGCGTACATACTACTTTAAATCTCGCAACGCATGACTGGCAAATCCTGCTTTCGTTTGTTTACGTGTCTTCCAACGGAGTGAATAAGCTATCCCCGATTTATCTAGGCACCATAAATTTCTTGCGGGACCTTCTGGCTCTTTCGAATTGATTTATCAACGTCACGTCGCGTCGCCGCGCCGAGCTCATTGAAATATTTGCATCGCGAGTTAATTAGAGAAACGAACGTTTCCCGAGCGTCGAACGCTAAACAGAGACGAATAGAGAGATATTTAGTATTTAGTTTAATTCAGTCGAGATCCAAACGTGTTCATGGATTGACGACATTTTGGATTGACACCAATTCCGACAAAGAGGTCGCTCCGATATAATTCCGCTTTTTTATTTATTTATTAGTTTATAGCCGCATCAACATCGCAGGTTATTAGCGACTACTTTAACAGGTTATATTGAGATATATTTACAGAATTTAAATATAATTACGGAGATGTGTATCATTTACAGTAACCCCGCGATCTAAGTCCTGTTTCGGTTCTCTGCCGGGACTTAGATCGTGAAGGGACACTATTCCGCTTATTGCTTTCAGGACACTTTTTTTTATTTATTAGTTTATAGTCGCATCAACATCGCAGGCTATTAGCGACTACTTTAACAACAGGTTATATTCACATATATTTACAGAATTTAAAAATAATTACGGAGATGTGTATCATTTACAGTAACCCCGCGATCTAAGTCCTGTTTCGGGTCTCTGCCGGGGCTTAGATCGTGAAGGGACACTACTCCGATTATTGTTTTCAGGATACTTTTCTTTTTATTTATTAGTTTATAGTCGCATCAACATCGCAGGTTATTAGCGACTACTTTACCAGGTTATATTCACATATATTTACAGAATTTAAATATAATTACGGAGATTTATATCATTTACAGTAACCCCGCGATCTAAGTCCTGTTTCGGTTCTCTGCCGGGACTTAGATCGTGAAGGGACACTATTCTGCTTATTGTTTCCAGGACACTTTTTTTTTATTTATTAGTTTATAGTCGCATCAACATCGCAGGCTATTAGCGACTACTTTAACAACAGCTTATATTCAGATATATTTACAGAATTTAAAAATAATTACGGAGACTTATATCATTTACAGTAACCCCGCGATCTAAGTCCTGTTTCGGTTCTCTGCCGGGACTTAGATCGTAGAGTGACACTATTCTTTTGTGACCGCGTCGACCGCGCCGAACGTAGAAAAGACAGCATGCAAACAGGGACAGCTCGGCCGAAGGCACAATAAAAAATAGCGTATCGGTGAGACAATACTAATGCAATAATAAAACTTCTTTATTTTTTACTTATTTTTAATGAAATTTTACCAATACATTCGTGGCATTTTTCTAATGAAAATGATACCAAATATGATATAATTCCGATGATATTTACTTGTGTAATAAAGGATGAAAGTTTTGGAGTGAATCTAGTAAATCAGACTGCACCAACGCCAGGGTAGTGTTCATTAGGCTCCGGTCCATCATTACGTAGTAATAATACGTGCGCACGCGTCGGATCTCATTGTGGTAAGCAAAACGAGCACAGTCGACAAATCTTTTTTACATTCGCGTAAATGGAGAAAGTGGTTTATTTAAAAGATGACTTCCCCTCTCGAAATCCAGGTCAAGCAGTTGCTTTTCCCAGAGAAAAATCGTCCGGTGGCTTGTTTTTGAACTACAACCCGTAATCAAGGTTTTATGGCGGCGTATCTCACTGGCTTCATAAATTTCTTGATTTTCAATTACCCGACCCTAGGTGTCATTTTCCCCTCTTGTTTTATAAGTTTAAGCTGTAAGCTCGCGATTAATCGAACTTTAATCCCGCATTCCTGCTGGTACTTCAGAGATGACGGGCCGCGGCAATGAAAACTTGACAAATTTACAAGCGGTACGTAAACCCGGCGTTCCTACCCCTAACGGAATCGTAAAACGTCTCTGCGTTCTTTGGAACGTCGTAGAATGCGACGTATCGATCACACTGCAAACTCCCATTTAATATACGAAGCTCTTATATACTTTTAAACATGCTTCTGCAAACAGAAGCGAAAAATGTTCGAGAAAAATTGACGCGTTAAAAACGTTTCAATCGCTTTCATTCGTTGCTAGAACATGTTTCAATGTTTATAATGTTATAAAAACTATACAGGGTGGAAATTATAAATTGTTACAGACGAATATCTTCAAAAGTATTCATTATACGCTAAAATGTTTCAGATGAAAGTTGTTCAGTGCTTGTGGTTATTGTTTGGTGTAAAAGATCGAAGGCACGAACTAAAGTACAAATGAAACGATCACATCTTTTCTGCATTATTCTGCAAGTTTGACCTTGAATGACCTTGAGTCATAGGTAATTGAACTGATCTTAAAACGCACTATTTAATGGTGGATAAAAGAACATATCATTCTACTTTAAAAAAAAAGAGGTAATCATTTACATTAGGGGCTTAGACCTACTCCGATCATTTTTCGAAATGTTGAAACTTTCTTGCGAATATCTCGGAAACTAAAGCTGAGCGGCGGTGCATGTATAGGAAAAAGTTGTTCGAAATGATGACCTTGACAACATATTTCAACGTCATCAAAATCGGTGAGGAAGTCCCTAATGTAAATATTTACCAAAAAAGATGACCTTCACCTCACCTTGGAGTGTCCAACAGGAAAAATAAAACTTCCACCATATGATGTTCTCCTCCGGTACTGAACAACTTTCTTCCATCTGAAACATTTTGTTCGTATACATTTTGTTCTGTATATCATTACATTCGAGAAGATCTGCAGAATTGTTCTACGCACAAAACATTCCTGTAGCTTTCGTGGTTGAAGCAGTAGAAATGGTTAAACCTAAACAAAACCATGGAGGAAAATCGTTGCGTAAATAGTTCCACACTCGCTTTAAACATGTTTTAAACATACGTTGTGGTGTCGAATCGGTCACCTCGAATTAGGGGACTTGAATCCGACAGGATTTAGGAAGAGGAGGTGTAAATTCTCCTTTTTCGGAGATGGCGAAAAGTTAGAGTGGGAATGGAGAAAAATTGTGATGGAGTAGGAGTAGAGGACGCAGGATGACAAAGGGCCACAATTATAAATAGTCGTATCTTAGCGTGGTACAGGGCCTGGACGACCATGATCAGGTGTCCCCATGATCAGGAGTCCCCATGATCAGAAGTCCCCATGATCAGGAGTCCCTATGATCAGAAGTAAGTCCCCATAATCAGAAGTAAGTTCCCATAATCAGAAGTCCCCATGATCAGAAGATTCCATGATCAGAAGTCCCCATGATCAGAAGTCCCCATGATCAGGAGTCCCTATGATCAGAAGTCCCCATGATCAGGAGACTCCATGATCAGAAGTCCCATGATCAGGAGTCCCATGATCAGGAGTCCCCATGATCAGAAGTAAGTCCCCATGATCAGAAGTCCCCATGATCAGGAGTTGCCATGATCAGAAGTCCCCATGATCAGAAGACTCCATGATCAGAAGTCCCCATGATCAGAAGTAAGTCCCCATGATCAGAAGTCCCCATGATCAGGAGTTGCCATGATCAGAAGTCCCCATGATCAGAAGACTCCATGGTCAGAAGTCCCCATGATCAGAAGTAAGTCCCCATGATCAGGAGTTCCCATGATCAGGAGACTCCATGATCAGGAGTCCCACACTGACCCTACGGATTGCAATACGTCCAATACGTCCAAGGCATCGTTGTGCATAAAGCATTTTGACCACCCTGCACCTTAAAAAACAAAAAAAAAGGGTCTGGCCGAGTCCTACGATGTTTATGGCATTTATGATCGGTGCATAGCCAGGTTTTGCGACGGAACATATGTCAATGTTAAAATGGAGATTGTTAAAAAAGAAAGATACACCGTTTCATTTGAGAGAGAACACAAAATCATTCTGCGCAGGAAATATTTCCATCCTCTTTTGGTTAAAACAGCAAAAATTCTGGAAGTTCAAGAGTTATGTAGAAATATGCGAGGTACTATTTCATCCACTATGGAATTTGAATCGTTAGATTCGAGCTAACTTGTCCCCTAATCAGATTTCGCCATCCACGATTTGCAGTTTGTAATTGCTATTGCGGCCGGTATATCGAGGCAAACATCGAACAGTTCGACGCATAGTTAGCCGGACATTGTACACCGGAAGTTTGCTCGCATAGTTGCGTCCAGCCACACCACCCTTACACACGCCTCTTCCTTCGAGTCTGCGACCCTAATCTCCCCAAAGATAGCTGCACAATATTGCTATTCACCGCGCTACACTCTGCATAAGCATTCGAAGAGATCGATACTGTTGCGAGTCGATTATCCGTTCTCGACCGATTTAGTTGAACTGCATAGCCGCCGCGGTTCGATACAGATTTTGCATTAACAATATGGACTTTCTTAACTTTCAGGGACCATCAGAGTTTGTAATCCTTTTTTCTGCTAAATGTGTCGGTTAGAAGTATTTTAATCTTACAATAATATTCTAGGGTCTCTCATGACTCCAGTAGAAAGTTCTATGTACACGAAATGAATTTAATAAACTTCATGTTGGCGTGCGAACGCTTTTCTGGTCCACCGTCCACCTGTTTCATGCCATAACTTCTACAAATATTACACGATTAACTTCAATTTTACACACATCCTCTCTACACTTTTGTCTTGAAGTAGTTACAACATTATTTCCAGAAATCGAGACTAACATATACAGGGCGAGTCACCTGACGTTTGCACCTCAAATATCATTGTTGTTTCTAAAGATACGTAATATATGGCAAGGACAAAGTTGAATGGTTCAGTGGGGATCACACGATACCAAAAAGAATTTTGTTTTTCTGTCATTTTTAGAGATATCAAGGTCACCTTGACTTTTAAAAATGGAACCACCCTTTTTTAAACACCTGCAATAATAGTCCCCTTCATTACGAATTCAGTGACTATAATTACTCAAGGTCATTCAAGGTCGCGGACAGAGATAACGTATAAGATTTAACATCGATACATGCCTGTAAACGGGCTGTGAAGGAATGTTGACCTCTGTCCGTGACCTTGAATGACCTTGACTAATTAAAGTCACTGAATTCGTAATGAAAGGGACTATCATTGTACGTGTTGAAAAAAGGGTGGTTCCGTTTAAAAAAGTCAAGGTGACCTTGAAAATCTCTAAAAATATGACATAAAAACAAATATTTTTTTGGTATCGTGTGAGTCCCACTGAACGGTTCAACTTAAAAAAAATGAAGGTGACCTTGAAAAACTAAAAAAAATGACATGAAAACAAAAATTTTTATTATTTAGTGCCTCACCTTACAATAATAGTCCCTTTCATTACGAATTCAGTGATTATGATTACTCAAGGTCATTCACGGTCACGGACAGAGTTCAACATTCCTTGAAAGTCCGCGACTTTGAATGACCTTGAGTAACTATAGTCACTGAATTCGTAATGAAAGGAACTGTCATTGTAGGTGTTTAAAAAAAGGGTGGTTCCACTTAAAAAAGTCAAGGTGACCTTGACATCTCTAAAAAAAATGACAAAAATAAAAATTTTTTTGGCATCGTGTCAGGCCCATTGTACCATTCAACTTTGTCCTTACCATATTTTACGTATCTTTAGAAACAACAAAGATATTTGAGGTGCAAACGTCAGGTGACTCGCCCTGTATATTTTTAGTGTTTAAAGTTTGCAGTGTTAATAGCGAACGTTCGAATACTTTCGTGAGCCAAATAATTATAAAATAAGATTAGTAAATTCGTTTGGACTGAATCGACGTAATTCAGCACCACAATACCAGGCATTCAAGTTAATCATTTCATTTTAGCTTGACATACCAGAGCCACGGAACCTTTAGCAAACTTGAAGAGGTATCGAAAACGAGACTCGATCACGACGCGAAAAAGACACCAGAAGATTTCGATTCGTCTTTCTCGCCGAATCGAGAAACCGAAGACGATACATACAGGTGTTTCCGCTCTCCGGTTTCCGCTGCTTCGCCGTGTTCGAAATCCCCCGTTTCACGGCTCACTTATCGAGCCAGCTAGTTTTTCGATTACAAGTTTACTTTCCCAAAAAACTTGACGCAGAAAAAGCTGTAGATGCGCATTTTCTTTCAGAATTATCCCAGTACATTTTCTCCGTGTTTATTGCAGGCAAGTTAAAATTAGCCTATGATATTTCATATTATAAGAGTGGAAGTGTGGATGAACTATGTTTATGTGCATGTTAACAGACAACCCTATATATAGCTAAATTTATAAAAGAAGAAAATCAATATTAACAGAAGAATTAAATGAAATAACGATCGAGAGAGCAGCTGCGAAAACTCGTCGGTCGAAACGCTTTGCTTATCCTTGTGCCCAAATATATTAGTAAAAACCGCTTTTCTTACGGCTTTCCCTTTCAATATTTATGTTACGCTTCTTTTAACATAACACAGAATATTCAACGTTTTCCCGTTTCTTCTGCGGTGGATAATACATACAGTGAAAACGCCATGATTCAAAATAAAAAAAAAATTGAATTCTTTTGATTTCTAGATATTTATCACAGTTGGTTTAAAATATACATCATTTTAATAAGTAACATATAGCGTAACCGAGTTTTTAAATTCTTCTATAATTTTCACTGTGTTACATTTCGCTTCCTCGCTTTTGCCATAAATGTATAAACTCAGCGAGAAATGCATGAAAAATATTGAACCTCCTAGATTTAATGGGAGAAATAAACTCATTTCAACTTTAACATACAAAATTGAAAACCTCGATACTCTGCAAGAAAGAAATCGATTCATTCCATTACAATATATTTTAATAATTTGCTTTGGAATCGCGAATCGTAATTTTGTCCGGATAAAATGTAGTCGAGCGCCGATAGGTCGCGTTTAATTCGCGATTCTCCTCCGGATCTGCATCGTAAATTATGCCCGGCCAGCAGAATTCTTAACAAATTCTAAAGATTGAAATTTTTCCTCGCGGTCGCGGGTCTTCGTTCGGCTCTTTCGAGTTTCCTACTTCCGGTAGCTGGTTGCTCCATAAATAATGGAGGCGCTAGCGCAGAAAGCTGATGCTACGCAGCTACGAACTTTGCCAGAGTATCCCGATAAAACGAAAAAGAAGAACATTTTTATACAGACAGCGAGTTCAATATCTTGGCTGTAATCTACTACTTTTGTTTCTTAAATCCGTTCATTTTTAACGCTGCTACACAAACCTAACCTCACAAACCTCGGAATGGCCAGAATCTAAAATTATCATTTATTCTTTCCTTGTTTCGCTTCCGTTTTAAAAGACCTAAGTTTATAGAACATTTTTTCTAAATTACAATCGTAGACCAGGGATGAGCAATTTTGCCTCAATTGAGGCAAAACCGTCCACACCGCAGCGCCCTCTGTCCCCTTCCAGCAAGCGCGGTAGAATGGTGGGAGAAGCAAGCGTTTGAGGAGCCCCAAACGTGCCCAGCCTTGTCGTAGACTGTACCAACAACGTTCGTCCATTAAAATTTTAGACGTTCTCTATAATTTTCTGCTTAAATTGTTTTTCATCCACTGTGGACTGCATTGATCTCGCTATGCGTCTTTCGATTAAACTTTTGCAGCGATCGATGAATAGGCTCTATTTTTCTCGTCCATAAACTCGTGCTAAATTGTCTCCGATTATGGTTCAGCAGGAACCTCGCTGTATCGCGACAATTTTTTAGTCTCATCCTCCGCTTCGAAATACCCTCCTGATAATTTCAAGTGCACGGATATACTCGAAAGATAATCACGGACATACTCGCTTCCGTTTTAAAAGACCTAAGTTTATAGAGCATTTTTTCTAAATTACAATCGTAGACCAGGAATGGGCAATTTTGCCTCAATTGAAGTAAAACCGTCCATACCGTAGCGCCCTCTGTCCCCTTTCACCAAGCGCGGTACAATGGTGGGAGAAGCAAGCGTTTGAGGAGCCCCAAACGTGCCCAGCCTTGTCGTAGACTGTACCAACAACGTTCGTCCATTAAAATTTTTGACGTTCTCTATAATTTTCTGCTTAAATTGTTTTTCATCCACTGTGGACTGCATTGATCTCGCTATGCGTCTTTCGATTAAACTTTTGCAGCGATCGATGAATAGGCTCTATTTTTCTCGTCCATAAACTCGTGCTAAATTGTCTCCGATTATGGTTCAGCAGGAACCTCGCTGTATCGCGACAATTTTCTAGTCTCATCCTCCGCTTCGAAATACCCTCCTGATAATTCCAAGTGCACGGATATACTCGAAAGATAATTTTAGAAGGTTGCCGGCATCGATCACAATTTCTAAACTCTCCGGGCGGTTGCAATTACGGTCGCAATTACCATCAACAACGTCAAAGGACTAATTAACGGCTCGTTCAGGGCACGCCACGGCAATAAGAATAGAATCGCCGGTCCTACGCTACTGTTCCGTAATCGGAACTCTCAAAACCTCGAAGAGTAATTTTTTCATTGATGTCTTCGTAACCTGTAAACCTGACGCATTTAAAAAGTGAGATTTAAATTTTTTTGCTTTTGGCGTGAACAATGCTAGAAAGATCTGCGTTTTACCGATCGGTGTAGTGTACATGCAGAAAAAGATATTAACACTAGGTTTACGGGACCCGTCAAAATGACGGGTTGTAATATTTTTAATTTACGATTATCGAGATTGAAAAGACGCATCCATGAGAAATTATTCAATACATTTATTTTTTTGAAGTACATATTATAAAAAAAATGTCTAAAAATTTAGTTATACACATTTATGTTATTTTTACACAATAATGTAAAGTAGTCACTTTTACTGCCCCGTAAACCTAGTGTTAAAAATGTGTGGAAGATATGGAAAGCTATGTGAGAGCAGAAACCATAGATTAAAGCAAATCAAATTGATTACTGCGTTAACGATATTCGTTAACACTAGGTTTACGGAGCACTAAAATTGATTATTTTACATTGCTTTATAAAAATAATAAAATTGTATTTACTTAGATCTTCAGCGATTTTTATTGTAATATGTACACAAAAAAAAATCTATTTAATAATTCCTCACGAATGCCTCCTTACACTCTTAATAATCGTAAATTAAAAATTTTTGAATCCGTCATTTTGACGGGCCCCGTAAATCTAGTGTTAATATCGTGAGAATTCATTGTGTACATTTTACTAAATCTTCTCCGCATATCATAGCAAATTGCATGATTTTCTATTTTCAATTTATTTGTGTTTCTACTATTTTGAAACAAGCTAAGGCGTCTACCTGGTTTCACACTTCAGATGAAAAGAAAGTTATCGAGTAGATACAGTGATTCTAAACTTGGAACACCTACTAGCAAACATTCAAAGAACATACTAACATTTTTCAAGCGATGATAATGGTTAGAAATGTGTCTCCGATAGATGGCGTTGCGGGCGGTATGCCTGTAGACCGTTTGGCGTTGTCGCGTGCCGATCTAGTATGATTTCTTTTTCTGTTCGCCATAATAGTACGGTCGACCACCGTTTTACAGTGTATCAGATTTACTAAAGTTTTGTTCAGATGAACACAACACTGTGTTCACATCATTGTAAATAGTTTCACGCCAGTTCCAAAGATATTAAAACAGTAATAATAAAGTAATATTAAAGTAATAAAGTAATAATAAAGTAATAAAGTAATAATAAAGTATCTCTCTCCAGAGTTCGTATTTTAATAATAATAATTTCCTGGAAAGTGTACAGCAGTATTCTTTATGTACGCACGAAATGAGTTTGTTAGTCAAAGACGAGGGGCCCTGCGTGTAGCCGTCAAGTGTTCGATGGGTAGCAGAAAGCAATCACAAGATAATCTTGGTGATGGTTCGTGTCTCTCTCGGCAGACTCGATAGTCTCGATAGTCTCGATAGTCTCGATACATCGCTTACACGCCGTTGTCGCTGGCTAGAAACAAAGGTTCCCAAACGAGGCTTCATTAAGCCGTTGCTCTGCCGACAAAGCGGTGATAGTTTCGGTTAAATGAAATACAGGTCAGCTATAAATACCAATCTATCGATGGAAACTTTAACATCGACCGTTTACGTCCGACCAGGCGCTCGCTCGGCTTCCTCGGTTAAAGCCTTGGACAATGCATGCTCCGCTGGCTAACTTTCATGGTTAAAATCGCCTCGAATATCCGGAGTGGGCACACACAGCCAAGCGCAACTACGCACAACTACACGGGACCCACGCAGTGTTCGGATATTGCACTGGTATCACGCGCATGCGCGACAAAATGCCGGAACGTACGTCCTAAGTTTGTGGTGAAAGTAGGGGGGGGGGGGACTGTTATTGGCGGGAAACCGGACGGAAGAGTGAAAGACGATCGTGCTCCGAAGTTTTGGTAAGTTAATGTTAATATATTCGATTGCATAATGGCATCTATAACATACGCATGTTAAACATTCATATTTGAAAATCTAAAAATAAAATTTTGCGTATTTATGCTGGGTGACCAAAGTACCCCATTTTAGCCAAAATTTATGCTTTATTGACGTTAAAATCTTCGCGCATGTCCGTGAAACCGGTGCAATGTCCCAACACTGGATCCACGTTGAACCGCGTAGCAGCACACAGGCTGACCAACAGTCGAAGACACTGATTAATTGGTCGCGATTACGGCGATGATTTAGAAAGAAAGCGCGAATAACGGGTGGAAAGATTGATTTTTCATAATTACATAAAGCATTGCTGTTATGAGTCCCGATGGTGGTTTACGTACTGGGCACAACACCTAACTCGAGCATTCGAAACATCTTGATTATTTTTTATGGTAGGAAAAATTTCAGATGTCGAAAATTCATATATCTAGTTCAAGTGATTCAAACCTAGCGATAGGCAAATAGATTTTCTCTAGGATATTTTTCGCGATATTTCGAGACGGTTGCAGATTTTTTAAAATGGGACTATACATTTTGATATGTCGCCCATAGACAGCGGATTTTATGCATTTCCGACAAAAATTCAATTTCAAAAATAAGGTTATGTTTCCTGTGACTTCATAAAATTATTATCAGTATGAATAAATGTCTATACAGCTCCTATTTCTTGCAATTGATACAGACAATTTTTCTCTTACGCAAACATCCGAAATCTAGTCATCTACGACCTTCAGATGACTTTGTGTACAATACTATAATAGTTGAGTAATGAATGAAAATAGTGAAACTATGACTGAATAGACAATTGTGATTCGAAGAGTCAGCTACGACCTTCGGAAGACTTTGAGTACAATACTATAATAGTTGAGTAATGAATGAAAATAGTGAAACTTTGACTGAATAGACAATTGTGATTCGAAGACGAACGAAAAATGAAGATAAATTCTCTACATTAATTGTAAATTAACCACAAACAAAATGACAATGTATTCCTTCTTTTAATCACTTTAACAACTCGAAAATAGTACAATAGCTTCCTTGAAATGATGTAATGGCGGCACAGTTTTCTATTGCCTGCATTCATTCTTGTCATAAAAGCATAGAATCCGCAGTCTAGTTGTAATAAATGTTCAAAATGATGTCTTTAATGGACATGATGGATGTCAATACATAAACAGATTGTTTATCCAACAATTTGGTTTGTTTCTTTCTGGGATTTGATTATTATTATGCCAACAGGAAGGAACACGGCCTCAACCTCATAAAACATGAAAGAACGTATCAGCATGATACGTATAGGCTGCATGTGTTAGTAGTAGGGATGTGCGGGCCGCCCGATTCTCGGGCGCCCGAATCGTCGGGTCGGGTCGTAGACAGTCGGGCGGGCTCGATTCGGGCGCGCGATACTCACGACACATCGGGCTACGCGAGAGTTTCGGGCTACCCGAGAGTGACTCGACTTCGTCGTGCGGGATCGTCAAGAATCGGACAAATTCGGGTGAGCGATTTATCGCGATACTCGAGATTCAATTTTGTTGAGTTTCCTACATTGTAATTTAAATAAGATAAGTTAATCTTAAAAACAAGTTAAATTACAATTAAAGCAAGTGAATTAATATTTACATTATAATATTTATATTTATCATATTATATTTATAGTTATCATATCATATTATGTTAAACATATCGTTCATCATTTAATATATACAGTTTTACCACATTCAATTGGGGCATAACAATTTCTATTTTGTTATTTTATAATACATACCATTTTAAGAATTTCTGTCGGCTTAATGATAATTAATTAATAAGTTATATCAGAAGATATTAAGTAAGTTATATAACAGTTAATAAATAAGGATATTTTAATGATATTATCGATGCATAACAAATTCGTCAAACTACCAGAAACATTGTCTTTTAAATTTTTCACGTGTAACGCACATTATTGCAAATGTTAATACAAATAGAGGTTAAGCACATGATTCTCAAATAAACCTAATGTAATTATAAAAGAAATACTAGTATATTAAAAATTATGTTATCAGTTATGAAAGTAATACCATAATTACTATTATCTATTTCATAAACCGCAAAATTGAATCTCGAGTATCGCGATAAATCGCTCGCCCGAACTTGTCCGATTCTAGACGATCCCGCACGACGAAGTCGAGTCACTCTCGGGCAGCCCGAAACTCTCGGGTAGCCCGATGTGTTATAAAGTATCGCACGCCCGAATCGGCCCGCCCGACCTTCTGCGACCCTACCCGAACCCGAGTATCGGGCGGCCCGCACATCCCTAGTTAGTAGAGGAAGTTTGAGGATTAGAGGATCGTTCAGTAGATCGTTTGGAAGGATCGCGAACGGTAGTCGTTCGTAAACGAGGGAGACAATATTTCGGCCGTTCGAAGCTATTTCGTTCGAAGTGGGAACGAAGTTAAACGGCCAACGCTGCGACAAGTTTAAAAAGGAACCTCGGTGCCACGGCGAGGCGGGGTGTTAACAACAGACGCGCTGAATTCGCGCTAACAAATTTGATTTTCCGCTCGGCGTCGCTGACACGCAGACAATGGCCAGCGTGGGCCTCGAAAGTGGTGCACTCCCTCGGGCGTTGCCAGTCTAATAGCTTCCTCGTAATAATCGGCATAAAGCACCCGGGCTTCTTCCCTTCTCGTCGTTTCTTTCGCCGAGGCTCGCCCCGTCACGTGGTTCTATTACAATATTTCGTCTAACTTGCTCCTTTGAGAGACCAAAGGAAGTGAAACGAGATGGTTCTTCCCCTTTTTCCTTCTCTGCCTGTTCTTCTTACTCGTCGTCGTCGTCGTCGTCGTCCTCTTTCGCCGAGGAACACGCTGTCGGGAAAAGCTTCTCGTCAAAAGGTACACCCCCATCCAGAAGTCATGGGACGGTTGCTTTTACAGCATTTACAGTTACAGCCTTTCGCTCACAGTTATAGTATTAACGCTAAACCTAACGAGCGTAAAAAGTATCTGGTAAATGTTCCCTTATAAAAATCGCAACAGTAGATTGAGATTCTTCATAATTTTCAAACATAACAGTTGCATCGGCAAGGAAATTGATTCAATGAGGTAGGTTCAATGTTAAACACTTGAACAATTTGGAATTGAACGATCGTCTACCGGTGTCTTACGCTAGATAGAATTTTTTAAATTATAAGTACGCTCAAGATGAAAGGATCACAACTGATCACTACTTTGAATTCTCTTAACTTAATTTAACTTAACTTAACTTTTGTCAATCTTCATTTGGGATTTTACAAATTCATATGACTCTAGATAAGTAGTTTAAACATTTTTGTTCTTGCGCTCTTTTCAACGCGGCCTTCCAAAAGAAAGTATCCTCTTTACCGGGCACGGGTGGAGCCCCTCAAACGTTTGCTCCCCCCACCAACCTTTCTTTCATGCGCGAGGCCTGCGCACTGTTCGCGACGGGCGAAGCACTTCTTCCTTCTGTGATAACGGCGGATGCTGGTGGGGGACAGTGAGCGCTATGGTGTGGACGGGAAATGGTGGGGAAATGCCTATCCCTGCTCTTCACAACGACCTCTTAAAAATTGATCTATTGTTTTTCTGTGATGGTTTTATCCTACTTTGAGTAAAACGTGATCCATCGACGCGAACATAAAATATTGCAAGGTTTATTTGCAGCAGTTCAGAGATTGACAAATTTTAATTTAATCGTTTAATGGTGCTTTCGTTTTATGGAGTAGTGTACATTGACAATTGTATAACGGGTATGTCGGTGGTTGTTGGATTGATAATAGAAAATAATGTCAGAGGGAATGAATTGTTTAGTATTCATGATTAAAACGAACCAACAAACCTGTATATCTTCAGATAAAATTTGCGCTTAAAAGCACAAGCGACAAAAGTAACGCAACGAATGGATATAAGTAGCTAAATTTGCTAAGTAATGTTGATTCGTTTTGAAACGATAAAGTGATATACTTACCTTAGAGATTTATAGAAGAGGATGTACGCCATCTTGGCGACGCGGCGATACAACAGAAAATCGAGTAGCTTTCGGTCGGCAGAACTCTGAAGGCGCGCGGCCGTCTGTTGTCCGTCTTTGAGTAGAAGGAAATGCTGGGCTCTCCCCGAATGCTGGATGCTGTTTCAAACCGACTCGAAATCCATTTAACTGTAAATTAGCTGGTCGACGCGGTAGCTCCCAGCTCCAGTTCCAACCAAGATGCAAAGGGATGCCCGCTTCCTGTCTCGAGATCATCTCTCGTGTCGCGACGCGTTTCGTCTGTATAAAATGTACGCTGCGCGCTTCTTCCTCCATGCTCGCTCGATCGAAAACTTTTGATCTTGCTCCGCGACGTACTGGAAACAAGAGTCCGCCATACTTTTAAGCATCGGGCAAACACTTTGTGGGAGTATCCAGACAAGAACCGCCGATTTCGAGTCGCTTAAAACGGTATAAATCGATCGGCGACCAGACAAAAGCGCGTGTGAAAATTGAAGATAGAAATGTGTGCTCCGGAAAGATGCACATATAAAGTATTCGGCTGCAGGTGGGTGAAAATTTACGGACTGGTTCTCCATGACAATATAAGTCGAAAATGAAGAACAACAAAATTGCAATTTCGGCTTTGTTCTTTCGTTATTAACAATTAAAAATCCCCCTAAAATACGGCAACGCGACCAACAGAGGTGTACGTTGCGCACGTCACAGAGGCGCGCGACAGTCTCGTATCAAGTGACAAATACACGCTTACCCTCGTTCTCATTGGGGCCCCCAGCGAGGTGAAAATGTTTAACAAATTGATCGTTGCACGACATTGAACCTGCCTACTCGTTAATATCCACAAGGGCATTTATGTAGGATCTTAGGAAAAATGAGGAATTCCGTGCCGGGAATCGAACCCGGGACCGTCGCGGTTGTAGCTGATCAACTCTTACACATACCCACGGAACCCTCCTACTTTTCCTAATCTCCATACAGTATTTGGTCTGGGAGGTCTTGATCCCACATTAATAATATCCGCTCTATGGAATTGTCGAGCAGAAGGGATCAATGCCTTTTCACTTTTCAATTGGTCTCGCACAAGTAACTTACTCGAGATCACTACAAAGTGGCATCCACCGTGTTCGTAAATGTTGAACGGAATCCTCAAAAGTGCAAGTATTCACAAAAATGCACATATGCAATATGCGTAGCGGAATCGCGCACAACTAATTCGCGTTTGATGCACGTCAGTTTCACTTTCGCGGACGGAGAATAAAATGTTAGTGTAATTAATGTGAAATCTTTGAGTGTACACACATTGAAAACACCTTAACTCGACGTTTTAAGAAAATGTGTTTGTGCAAGAGAAATCGTCCGTACACACTTGCGTTCGTATAAACACTGATTCAAGACAGCTGATGCGGTCAATGCTTGATCGAAAAAAAGGTAGATCTATAGCAACTCCCAAACATTGCGCGTTGCTATATCAATACATTGTCTATCCTGTTTATTTCCATTGACCTCAGTCAATGTTCGGCTCAATGTATTTGTTAGTTGATACGTGACTGTCGCCCCTATATGACGTACACAACGTATACCTCTGTTGGTCGGGTAGCAGTATTTTAGGCGGATTTTTAATTGTTAATAACTAAAAAACAAAACCGAGATTTATATTTTCTCGAACCTGTAGTCGAACACTGTGTACACGCATAAAGAATTGCTCGCGCAGAAAGGTGTCTGCGTAGAATATTGCTCACTTAGAAAATTGGTGAAGCTCAATGTGTACATAGACATTTTTCCGTGCACGCAATTATCTGCACATTTTTTCGATGGGATTACATGACAGTGCGTAGCAGTATTATCTCTGCGGGCAATTTTCGCGAGCGGGTTTTCGTTACAGAATCGGATTGATTCCGATCGAAACGAGACGAAACGAAGCTCGCGTTTGCTTCTCGAGCGTAGCTGCGGACAATCTCTAATCCGTGAATGCGTCCACGATGAATTTGCGACCGCGGATCGACGTTTTCCATGTGCGTTTTCACTCCGGAGCACTCGCAACGGGAGAACTCGCTGCGGCAGACCACAAATCCCGAACTCTGTCTAACTCGCGGCCCTGTTTATGACTGGTCTTTGCGCAGTCTGCGGCCACGAGATACAAGATACAAGGGCTGAGTGACCGTCAATTTGTTATTCAAAGAGACCAGTACCCCGGTTCGATATTAACTCTCGCAAGGCCTGCTATTCAACTGGTCGTAAAGTTTCATTGTTTTCAATTGAAAATTTAATATAAGAAAATTTAATATACCCACCATTAAACTCATTGCATCTCGTTATTGCACGTACCGTTCCAACGTTGAGTTTCTTCCATTTTCTTGAATTTATATTAGACACCTACTTTTCGTGGAAAGATATTATTTTCAAGCTAGTACATTCACTACGACGCCCAGGGTCTCGAAATTTACATTAAGACAACCAAATTCAGAATCACCGGCACATTTCATAAAGGAGGTACATTGCATTAAACACTAACCGTACCGAACACAAAATTTTACTTCCATACATTGTATTGGATGTGGGTGTTAATGAATGCACACTGGTACTTATAAAATAATGTATTTCTTTATTTTTACGGCGCGGAAGGAAGCTTTTAATTGAACGAAATCTTTACGACGACTGACTCTGAGAGGAGGAACGTTGGAACTTCATACAGACTGTTTAGGTTAGGTCCCCACAGTCCGACTCTTGAAACATACCCGACTAGAAATTCAGTTAGGCACGCCTATAGACCAATCCGGGCCTAAGCTAGGCAAACCTATAGACCAATCCGGGCCTAAGTTAGGCACGCCTATAGACCAATGTGGGCCTAAGCTAGGCACGCCTATAGACCAATGCGGGCCTAAGTTAGGCACGCCTATAGACCAATGCTGGCCTAAGCTAGGCACGCCTATAGACCAATCCGGGCCTAAGCTAGGCAAACCTATAGACCAATGCGTGCCTAAGTTAGGCACGCCTATAGACCAATGCGGGCCTCAGTTAGGCACGCCTATAGACCAATGTGGGCCTAAGCTAGGCACGCCTATAGACCAATGCGGGCCTAAGTTAGGCACGCCTATAGACCAATGCGGGCCTAAGCTAGGCACGCCTATAGACCAATGCGGGCCTAAGCTAGGCAAACCTATAGACCAATGCGGGCCTAAGTTAGGCACGCCTATAGACCAATGTGGGCCTAAGCTAGGCACGCCTATAGACCAATGCGGGCCTAAGTTAGGCACGCCTATAGACCAATGCGGGCCTAAGCTAGGCACGCCTATAGACCAATGTGGGCCTAAGCTAGGCACGCCTATAGACCAATGCGGGCCTAAGTTAGGCACGCCTATAGCCAAACGCACGCCTATGTTAGGTATTCCTAACTGGTGCTATATGTGGCCCTAATGGGGATAACCGATTGCACCCCTAAGTTAGGCATTCCTAAACGGTGCCGTAGGTGGCCCTAATGGGGATGGCCGAAAGCATGTCTAAGTTAGGCATTCCTAACCGGTGCCGCATGTGGCCCTAGTGGGGATAGCCGAAGGCACGCCTGAGTTAGGAATTCGTAAGCGGCGCTATATGTGGCCCTAATGGGGATGGCCGAACGCACGCCTAAGTTACTCATTCTTAATCGGTGCCGCATGTGGCCCTAATGGGGATAGCCGAACGCATGCCTAAGTTAGGAATTCGTAAGCGGCGCTATATGTGGCCCTAATGGGGATAACCGATTGCACCCCTAAGTTAGGCATTCCTAAACGGTGCCGTATGTGGCCCTAATGGGGATGGCCGAACGCACGCCTAAGTTACTCATTCCTAATCGGTGCCGCACGTGGCCCTAATGGGGATAGCCGAACGCACGCCTAAGTTAGGCATTCCTAACCGGTGCTGCATGTGGCCCTAGTGGGGATGGCCGAATACACGCATAAGTTAGGTAAATTAACAGCAGAATACTATCAAACGGGATACTTCGAAATCTTTGATTCGAAACGCTTCTGATATCATTGATTCAGTTTTCACAACGAACAGTAAGTTCATTGTTCTGGTAACTTATTGATAACCCAACACATTGATTTATAAAAATTACAAGAATGAATTTATTCCGATTTCTTGCAATTTTTATAACGATATGTGTCTGAATGAAGAAATTGATTCAATAATTTCTGATAGAAGCATGTTTGTAATATCAATAATTATAGAACAAAAAATGTAAAACTGTTCGTCTGACAAGTCTTGATACGGTTAGCGTTAATAAACCATTTCAACATGATACTTTAATCGTACATGAATCTTATATGAACCAGAAAGTGCACAAAAACAGCACTGTGTCCGAATATTAATGCGAGCAACCGTATCTCGCCGGTCGATCCTCGTAAAAATAGCTAGGAAAAAATAGTGAAAGGGGGTCAATCGAGAAAGGAGGAGACCAAGAGAGAAGCAGAGAAGGAAAATAGGTGCGTTGCCGGGAAAGTTCGCTGCAGCATCGTTGACCGATCCGGAAGGATCGGCCTTGACAAATATCGAAGGCTCTCGTACGAAGATGGTCAATGTTCCGTGTTTGTTTCTGTGTGCGACCGTGCTGCGGTGTGCGTTCGAAGAGCGATCGTTGCGGGCTGTTCGACGAACCGTGGTTAACGGAACACGGGGACACGGGGATACGGCGACACGGCTGGAGTTTACGTCAGATCACCGATCGCATCCACTAACTGACGCGAATAAATACCGCCCGTGTCTTATACCCTCTCGCGGGATCGCGTTTCTCGTTTCTTCCGTGTGTCCGCGTCCATCCTGTCCATTGTTCGTCAGTCGGCCAATCGAGATTCAGCCGCTCCAATTCCAACGAGGAAAGTCTTTCGAGAATTATCAGCTCCTCGACGATCAGGACACGAAAAACTTGAACGATGCCGAATGCCATTTATTGCTACAATGGATTGCGGAACGTTATATCTGGACTGCGGATTTTGAGGCATTCATGAAAGAATTGGTTAGCTGAAATATAAAACTGTAAATAATTAGAAAAATTCATCTCAAAGAAATTCGAGTCATTTGGACCAATTTTAAAAAAATTCTTTTTTAAACATCATTTTATCGGCAAAGATCGATCGGAGGATGAAATGTAAGTGAAACAAGACAGTATATAGGTATGCGTGTGAATGCATTCGTATAGTCGGATCACACGCGTATTCATTATTGGCCGAGTGAGTTAAGGCTGCTAATCGAGGTCTATAGTTTCGCGAGATAATTATATCGCGGAGCTTTCCGCAAAATACAACATGTCTAAGTCACATATAAGATGCAGAGATTAAATAAGAACGTACTTATTCGTCTTAGAATTTTAACCCTTTGATCTAAAATATTTCCATTCTATGCATATGACTTTATTTCATTTTAGGCATATGAAACTGTATCAATACCTTGGGACACCCCCGTTTGGACGCTACCCGATTGGACGCGTTCCAATTCGACTCCGTGCCGATTGGACGCGTTACTTTTGGACTCCGTGCCGATTGGACGCGTTCCTTTTGGACTCCGTGCCAATTGGACTCGCGTCGTTTGAACGCCGTGCCGATTGGACGCGTTCCTTTTGGACTCCGTGCCGATTGGACGCGTTCCCTTTGGACTCCGTGCCGATTGGACGCGTGCCGGTTGGACTCCGTGCCGATTGGACGCGTTCCTTTCGGACTCCGTGCCGATTGGACTCGTGCCGTTTGGACTCCGTGCCGATTGGACTCCGTACCGGTTGGACGCGTTCCTTTTGGACTCCGTGCCGATTGGACTCGTGTCGTTTGAACGCCGTGCCTTTTGGACTCCGTGCCGATTGAACGCGTCCCGATTGGACGCAGTTCGTATCTTAGGCTCTCGGACATCCGGGCGGTCCCGAGATGCAAGGCTGCATTATTGCCAGTGGAACCTTTTCTGCCTCATAAAGAGCGAAGCATTACCGAGAGAGTTTTACCTCTACCCGACTGGTAGACGGTTTGTGGGCCGCGTTGACAATATCCGTCGGACGTCCAGTCGAATAGTGGGTGACCCCATTCACCGAGCCAAGCTACCTGTTCTTCCTAGAGCTATGAGTGGTTGGACGTTGGGCAATTCGGTGACGGTCGTGCCGCAGACCCCGTCTGCGGCGAAATCTCCTCCTCCTGGCAGGAAATCGTAACCCAGACCTAACCCAGAACTAACCATATATTTCCGAATAAAATATCACCATATGTAGAATTCGAAAAGCAATGATTATAAAAATTACGGCACCCAAATGTCACGAATCCAAACGGCATGGCGTCCAAACGACGAGTCCAATCGGATGGCGTCCAACTGGGACACCCCCAATACCTTGCTCGGGATCGAGGAGACAGTTGCGAGTCGTTGCCGGAGTGTGGCGCGCGATTTGAACTAGGATCGCACGGTGCGTCTCGCGCTCGCTTCGATGCGCCGAGGAGAGACAGAGACGGCCATCTCTGAACGAGCGCCGCACTAATTACGCTGGCGTCCTTGTCGCGGACAGGTGTCCAGCGGTGATTGGTGCTCGCTCAGCGAGTGTCAGCTATCTCTCTCTCTCTCTCTCTCTCTCTCTCTCTCTCTCTCTCTCTCTCTCTCTCCCGGCGTAATCGTAATTGTAACCGTCGCCGCTCTCTGTTCGTACCGAGTCGTTTAACAGCACACTCGTACCGAGCTCTCTATAGTTTCTTCTACGCGATAAAGGATACTTTTCCTTATCGCGCCTTGCACTACTGTGCCGTTTCTATATCTACGCGCGCTCGCGTTACCGACAATTAACTAATCAGTTATAATTTGTACAGAATTGTAGTATTTATTAAACCATTTGTGCGGTACATAGAGGTGTTACATAACCGCGTGCAAGTGTTACCATTTGCTACAATAACTTTAAAACAATCGTGACTCGAGGCGCTCCTCGCCTTATCACGATCTATCACGACTAAACAACCTCATACAATACTTGAATGTTTAGCAATTTATTACATAGAAACAAATTGCCAACTTGCAACAATATTACGAATAATGATATAGCAATTCTTAGTGGCGCATCAGAGTGCTAAGGGTTAATACCCAGAAGATAATAATACAGGGATCAGAGAATCGTTCTGTGTAGAGCCGTATAGATTCTCTTATGCACCGTTTAGCTTCACCATAAATGCAGATCACTTCAATCCTCTCTTGTTTCGAATACTAATAAGCCATGGCACGCGTTTACGTGTTACTAACGAGCTCTTCGCACTGAACTAAGAAACAGACCTAGGTCATAAAAGTTGATAAACATTATCATTCGTTGCTGTCGCCTGTATCGCTGTTGACGGACATCACTTTGCGCATTAATAACATAAACAGTAAGTTCAAATGTAATACTAATATTATTCCACAATTTTATCCTACATTTTTTGGTACTCAAGGTCACCTGAAGGTGAATGACCTTCAAGCATATTCAAATGTATTTTTTCAACCGCAACAAGATGGAATAAAAAATAAAAAGTTTTCCCGATAAAAAATAACGATGACGAATGAAAAGACTATGAAAAAATAATCGGACAAAAAAAATTGTTCTTTTTTTTTTTATTAAAGAAAATCTCATACGAAATTTATTTTAACATTACAAAGAATACAATACACTGATTACAAACAAGAGACAATTTTTAAACAAAATAGGAGACTGAAGATACATAAGTATTATAACGATAACATGAATACAAACATTAGACACAGAATAGACCATACACTTAAACACTGAGACATACACATAAACACCACAACTTTTAAAAAATGATAACACGTAATGACAAGCCCTTATATGGGGTTTCTATGATATTCCAAACTTCGATACCATTTCAATTATACCGTAAATATTTTTTGTGCCATTAAAAATAAATGAGATATTTAAGGGGCCTCCTTCAGCTGAGACACCCTGTATAACTGCATCTTTAATTTCTGCTAATCTCCTTACAAGTTTGCATTTTGCCTATAGATTTCTGTCACAAATGCATAAAATATGCAGCTGCAATTGGAAACAGTGGAGAGATTACAAAAATTTAAGAGTACGAATATATTATACATTTCGTCCATTATGATTATTAAGAAAAGAAAGAAAGAAAGTGATGTGTGGGTCTTACTGCTTGCAGCAGATGCAGACAATTATCAATTTGTACTCGGAGTAATTTTAATTCCAAAGTCAAGACATTTCTTTCAATCTAGAACATTTTCATTAATATAACCTGTTTTATATCGTGCACATGAAACTGACTCTATTTTCTCATGCAACACTTCGCAATTTATAGAATACAAACGAATTTAATAATATAAAAACTGTTTTGTATAATGGAATGGCAACTTTGACTGGTGCCTCAGAGTCACCATTCGAGTGCAAAGGGTTAACCCTTAGCGGACAGAAATTATATTTAGCTGTATTTCTTGATGGATCGAAAAAAATTTTCCTTAAGAAACAAGATTGTGTATTGAATAGTTAAAGCACATGAATTATGTTAAGGGAGACGTGTTGTGTCCAGTATAAATTTGTTTGATATTTTTTGATAATAATAATTTCTTTAAAAATTATTCGCAGTCGACACGCGTCCGCGAAGGGTTAAATATTATTTTGCCTAAAGATCCGCAGTCCAGTGATTAGGTGGAACTACGCTCAGTCCCATCAGCTTTCTTCCGAACCGCGTGCCACGCTAGTACCAAAATATTTTTGCCTTGTGGGGTCGGCGAAAGGTCATCGAAAGGTTCGCGAGCGTCGAAAATAATACGCCGAGAGGACGCCGAGGCTCTTGTACCAATAAGGGGTCCGCGGCGCTGTTCTAACTTTCCGATTACCCGTATAATTCAATTTCAGCGCCGGTGAAGGGTAAAGTTCTGTGTTCGATCGATTCTTTAGTTACATTCGACAATGCTCCGGCATTAGGGAATCGCGGGCACGTACCGAGTGCGGCCGGCCGTAATTCACGATCGAAATTGAAAGAGTTTTTCCAGTTACGAACAAACGAGAACGGGTGACCGAAAAGACTGACAATGGGTCGCGAGATTTTACACGCACGTCTACCTGTAATGGCTGTAATGTCGCAGCGAGCGCGTCCTGGAAACTTTTCATTGGTCCGCTTCCGTTCCGGCTTCGTTGGGTGCGTAATACGGTAACGAGCATCCGAAGAACTTTTAAGTGCACGGAAACGACACGACACGACACGACGTTCGCTTGAAATGCATTCGTTAGCTCTGTCTATCGATTACGATTTTTCAGTGTGCTTTCGAGCGTAGTGGATTATGCAGGTACAGTAAATTGGGCTGAACTGTACTTTAGAGGACCAAAAATTTTCAATTTTTCTGTATGTGATACTACACGTTTTGACAAGAAAACGATAGACGTGTAAGTTTTGGTTACCGGAGTTCACTGGTTGCAAAGTTATACACGTGTAAACATGAGCAATTTTAAGAATTTTTGACGGGTTAGAGCGTCGCCATATTAGAGGTAGGACTGTTAAGCGCATGCACTGGATAGATGGTGGGTGTTCAGCGCATCGGCTAAGTAGTACTGAGCGGTATAGTCAAAGTTGGTTTAGGGTTAGTTAAAAGTGCTCAACTTTACACGCGTATAATTTCTGAACCAGTGAACTCCTGGCAATATGACTTTCATTTTCGGCGTTTTCTCGTCGAAATCTATAGGACTGAATAAAAAACAATTTAAAAAAATTGGTCCTCCAAAGTACAGTTTAACTGTAAATTGTATTTCGATCAAACGGAATTATCGTAGCATTTCTTTTCAAATTTTTACTATATATTTTTATAAATACTACAACTGTAAAGTTATAAGTTATAAAGTTATTCAGTTAGAAAATGAATATCTCTAATACAAGTGCAGTATGTATATTTGAATAAAATAAATTATAAAATAGATGGCTACAGTACTGAATTATTCGACGGAAGCTTGCGCGAACTGCTCGCTGCTCTCTCAACACGCATAGCTTTCTTAATGGATTTGGACCGTCTTTTGTCTTTTCAGGACCGTAGTCTCAGCGTTATTCTCCGCGTATATATTAAATATTTCACTCAAATTTATTCAGAGAATGTTTAAATAAATATTTCGCTGCTCAGTCCCAGTTCAGCTGCTTATCGCAGCTGTCAAGATAAATTATTAGCACAGAATGGCCTTCAAAGTAATGAAATTGCATTTTCCTTTGTCGTTGATAAAAATATTTTCCACATTTGAACTACGAATAATTACAATAGTAGGCACTTGATGTCTTTGCGTCGTATCATTTTTTCTAGGGTAGTATTGCATCGTTGCATATGATATGTTCGATTTTAGAATGCAAATGTTTTTAAGCCTTTTGATCAAGGGCTACTATTACAATCTTCAAGTTTCATATATATATACAGGGTGTCCCACATAAATGGGAACACCTAAGTATCTGTCGTATTTACAGTCCTATCAGAAAACTTCAGAGGACAAAGTGACACTATTGCAGGAGGCAAATATAATGGTGAAGAACAAAATTTTTTATGTCGTGTTTTTTAATGAAATTTCAAGGTCACCGATCTTTTTTCAAATGGAATAGTATATTTTTTGCGATAGCATGATAGACAATAAAAAACCGAATTTAGTGGATACCACCTTTTTGACCTTGAAATGACCTTGAGCAAGAACAATCATGTTGCAGCGGATAAAATGTGGAAGTTTAGAATTTATGTGTTTCAGCAAAGATTACGCGTTGTTTACGTCTTCAGATTTTATTTAGATATCTAAGTTTACTTTTAAATCAATCGGACATTTCATGTGCAACAACCTAACACTATTGAAAAAGTGTTTGAACTTTTCGTCGCATTACCTGAATTTCCTTGGTATAATCGCAATGGCGTATACGCTGCACTGTTTGATGTTTGATAAAAGCTCGAACAATTCCAAGAAGCATCGAATACTTTTTCGCAAGTGTTTGTATGTTTCCGCAGTATTTTTTCTGCTGGAATTGTCCTGTTTTCGCCGGTGGCACGGGCGCAGGGACACCGTGTAGGCCGACGAGATGAGAGCACGGTGTAATAAAGTAGTTGCGCTTCGACAGAACAAGCTGGTCGCATCCGTTTGCCACGCGATGCACGTATGCACACGTATTTAGCCTTATCCGTGTATCTCAGACTACTCGTGGCTAATGAAAAAACTTTCGTTCCGGCAAAAAACTCGGCACCGAAGGGACTCGAGGCGTGTCCATTTATTTCGTGCCAAGGGTGTTACGTGGCGAGGTTTGCCCATCCCCGCGCACCTGTAACCTCGAATTAGGTCCATTCGTAATTCGTATGCTCATACCGAATTCGGATACACCGAATTAAACAAACGGCGGAAGCATCTCGGAACAATATACTACTATCGCATTTGATCCTAATTATTTCACGCTCATTTAACGCGACGAATGCCGCACGAATTTTCTGCTTCACGGAGATTTCGCTTATTTCGTTCGCGGAAGCGATCCGCGTTGGCTAATAACAATTGTTAGCCACTCGATAATTAAATTCTCAACCGACGCTATAATTTCATTAACTTCGGTAATAACACTTTAGCAACCGAGATCCGAGCAGTAGGATTTTCAGTAGTTGTACTGTGCCAAAAGTAGGGTTAGAAATTTTCTTTTATATTATAATCTCGCACGAAATTCTTAGATGACGTTACTGGAAATAACATGTTGGTTCACAATTGACATTGTTGTTGAAGGATTCACTAAAAATTCTTTAGACGGGGAGCATATAGACTTTTAAAAAATATGAAGCAATTGTGTAAATTAATCCGTGATATTCACAACAAATTAATAGTGTCTAGCACCATTTTGTATCTAAATCTCACAACTCTAATATTCGAGACTGATTTGTTGAAGATTGATAAATCGTAGGATATGTTCTAGTAAACGTATAGAAGATTTTCGAGAATATTTTAAAGACTATTGAAAAAAATAAAAATAAAACAATCACATCTTTTCTGCATTATCTTGGAAGTTTGACCTTGAGTGACCTTGAGTCATAGGTAATCGAACACATCTTAAAACACGCTATTTGATGGTGGATAAAAAAAGATAAATATAAAATGATCACATCTTTTCTGCATTATCCTGGAAGTTTGACCTTGAGTGACCTTGAGTAATTGAACTCATCTTAAAACACAATATTTGGTGGTGGATAGAAAAACACGTACGACGCGAAGCAATAGAAGTCGCAACAATATGATTCCACTTAAAAAAGGATTATTGACCTTCACCTCACCTTGGAGTGTCTACCGGGAAAAATAAAAGTCCCAGCACATGATGTCCCCCTCGGTGCTGAACAACTTTCAACTGAAACGTTTTTGCGTGTAATCAATATTTTTGGAGACATTCGTCTGTAACGCTTTATAATTTCCACCCGGTATACAACAACTAAAATAAAACACTTTCAACTTATTTACTGAAAATGAACAAATAAAATAACATATATACAACAAAATTTCAGTTCATAAATATTGACTGTGTGTAATGTATGTTGGCTTGCGTGTCCTCATTCCACTTCTAATTAGATCTCTAACCTACATCGGTTATTTGTGTTGCTAAATTGTTCTCATATTGAAATAGTGTTTACTATATTTCATGAAAGGGGGGGAGTTAGCGAGGTTGTGCTGGGAGGAAGTAAGGAGAAGAGCTAGGAAAGGAGGGGTAAGGGACGGGTGGGAGAAAGAGAGAGAGGAGTTTTTTGAAGAGAGGGGATGGACAAAACAGGAGATGAGCGAGTTGATAGAGGAGAAGAAGGAGTCGGTAACCGAGGAATTAGAAAGAAGGGAAGGGGAAAGACAAAAAGTGGAGAGATGGAAGAGGATAAGAGAATCGAGATACAATAAGTGGTATGGGTTGGTGAAAGGGGAGGGTTTACCGGGATATCTGAGGAAAGGATGGGGGGGGGGAAGCAGATGGCAGAGGGTAGCGAAATTTAGGCTGGGAAATGAGATGAGAGGGGCGAAATATTGGTTGGAAGATGGGGCGAGAAGATATAGAAGGTGCGAATGGGGGATTGAGACGTGGGAGCACGTGTGGGAGGAGTGTATGAAAGTGGATGAGGAAAGAGGATGGCAAGAGTGGCTAGGGGAGGTGTTGCATGACGAGGGGGGTGGGGAGGTGTGGATGAGGAGAGTGGAAGAATGGAGAGAGGGTATGAAGTGAAAGAGTAAGGATGAACGACAAGCGACCGGAAGAGGGGGTCGAAGGATAGGGTAGGGGGGAATTAGTAGGGTATAAGGAGGAAGAGTATTAGAGTATTTGTATGTAATGTAAATAGTGTAAGTAGCGAATTCTTCTGTAAATAGGTTCTCTCTCTCTCTCTCTCTCTATATATATATATATATATATATATATATATATATATATATATATATATATATATATATAGAGTGATAGAAGGGAAAGATTCGTTTAGGATACTTTCCCTTTTTCCTGAAAGTATGCACTGCGTGCGGCCGAACTCGAGTGCGGGCAATAAAACTGACGATTGCCAGAGCTTTGGTCGCCGCGGGACTTTCCCACGATGCCCTTGAAACGCGTAGAGTTTTTTCTAGCCTGGTTGTCGTTGGGACGATTTTCGGCGCGTCCACGAAAACAGGCAGAAGCTCTTTGAATGCCGTACTGCTCGTATCGGTCTTCGTTTTTCAGTAACGTTAGTCGAGCTCGACACTTTTCCTTACGCGTTCTTATTACGCGTAGTTAAGAGATTTTCTCCGTTTCTTCTATTGTTTATTGTTTGTTGTTGTTAGTACTTGTTAATGTTATTGTTATATCCGTATTAAAGTTTGTCGTGTGTTATACGTGAGTGCTAATTATTTTTACCCGGACAATACTATTCCCACAAGGGGAATCAATAAAGTTACTATATTTCATGAAAACAGATATGAAATTTTAAAAATCGATTTTTTTATTTTTGAACGCGAACCGTGTCACGCTGTGCGACGCGCGGATTTTAAGCGTCGACTAGCCTAAATGGCTCGGCAATTTTCGTTCCCGATTTCGGAATAGGCCGTGCAAAAACGTCCAAAAGTTTTAGCACTTCGCCGAAAGGGGAAAACGTTCGGCTCGGAGCTGGCGACCTCGTTTCGCGCGGTTAATTACGCGACTGGCCCGTAATAGGCCTGACGTTTCGCCGATAGACCAAATCCTGTCGCGTTTCTTTCCTCGCACATACATACTTCCATTTGACTCGGCATTTACGTGTTCGGAGAACTACGAACCGACACGTGACACTTTCAATATTATTTGAACGACAATAACGTGTTCGATGAACAGCCTGTTAGGCCCAAAAAGTGATATCGTTTTTAGGAGACGAATAATTTTTATGTTGCATCAAAAACCAGCCGTCTAGTTATTAAGTTTAAGCAGCAGCCTACGAATGTGTCCATCGTAGTACCAACAAAATGCGAAACGTTAGTTATTCTATTAAACAATCACTAACACTCGCAACACATGAGAATAACATGGGTGTCAATATTTTTAATTTACAATTATTGAGATTGTAAAGATGCATTCAACGAATATATTTCTTTGGATATACTGGGTGTCCCGCGACTCATGGTTAACCGATTAGGAGGTGATTATATATGTAAAAATGAGACAAAAAGAAAGAATAACATTTTTTCATTTGAAGCTCTGTTTCCGAGAAAATCGAGTTTAATGTTTCCTCTCCTCCTTTTCCCCTTCCATTACCTGAGCACACTCCAACGTCCCCCACTGAGACCGTAGACTGGTCACGTGACGTGCCGCGCAACGTATCGCATATTACTCTGGTCATCAGAGAAGTGGTAAACTGTATTTCCCTCGATTTAGCCGATCTTGGATCACTGAGTATATGCACAGAGTGGCGTGCAAAACTATCCGGACACTCTTTAAAAACGAATAACTTTTTCAAAATTAGTTCGAACGGCTTGAGTTTTTTTTTGAGATGTTAGACGCATTAGTTTACTAGGTAGCGTGTAAATAATTTTTTCTAAAAATTTCTATTGGTCGGAATTGTGAAGAAAAAAGTAAGTCATGATTTTTAACTTTTTTATAAGTGCCTGTGATGAAAATTTAAAATATATCTTTTGTAGACCTTTTGTAGACCTAGTTTCTAAAGGGTGTCCGGATACTTTTGCACGCCACTGTATCTAATGGTACACGTATTCGCTGAATTTTCACACTCGATTTACTCGAAAACGAAGCTTCAATTGCAGAAATTTTATTCTTTTCTGACAAAAAGAAAGAGTTCTTTTCGACTCATTTTTACATATACGATTACTTCCTAAACGACTGGCCATGAGTCACGGGACATCCTGTATATTACTAAAAAATGGCCAAAAATGTAGATATAAACATTCTTGTTATTTTGAGAAGATAAATGTAAAATAGTCATGGTTAGTGCTCCGTAAAGCTAGTGTTAACGATTCGCGCAGTGCTCGTTCAACGTCCGCGTTGTTTTAAGCACACTCTGTCCCGGCCTAACGATGTCTGTTTCGAGTATCACTTTATTTTTTTAATGAAATCATAGGAAGACAGACATCGCTGAAGGAAAGGTTGTCATCGTCAGAGTCGCCGTCATCGTCATCGTCGACGTGCCATCGTCGTCATACCTCCCAGGCAGAACAGCACTCGCTACCTACATAGTAGGTATATTTTTGCATCGGCATGCGTCTCCAATTAAGGATTACGCGCGGGCACAACGCACTCGAGAAACGAAACGAAGTGCACTCGTGCACTCGTAGGAAGACTGTACCGACACCTATGTGTCCTCGAACAGTCTCGTCTCGCTTGTTCGCGTGCACCTCGCTAATTCCCGCGCAAACGTTTCGGTATGCTAGCTACACTTGCTCGAGAGCCTCGGTTCTCCTGTCACGAAGAACTTCCCTCCCTCTATATACACCGAATTTCACGTATTTTTATGGTGTTCGGCCTTTCTGGATTGTAATTACAGTATTTCATCGGTAACTGTCCCAAATGTCTCCGACATAATTGTCCCTGAGATATCCCCACTAGTGCGGGGTGTACCCCCTTGAGGGGCCGTGAAGCTCGAGAGGCCTCGGTCGCCGAGAAATATGACACCATGCGGCTCGGGTATATCGGTGAGACCATACTAATCCGAATTTTCAACTTCTTTATTATTCATTATTTTTTTATGGGACTTCGATGACCACATTTGTGACATTTTTCTAATAAAAATCATACCAAATATGATATAATTCCGATGATATTTACTTGTGTAATAGACAATTAAAGTTTCGGGCGCGAGGAAGGCCGCCGACTGCGACTCTCCGCGTCTCTTTCTTTCCCATACGCTATCCTTCCTCGCGCCCGAAATTTTAATTGTCTATTACACAAATAAATATCATCGGGATTATATCATATTTGGTATCATTTTTATTATAAAAATGCTAGAAATATGGTCATCGAATTCCCATAAAAAAATAATGATTAATAAAGAAGTTGGAAATTCGGATTAGGTATGTTTACATTTCTTGGTGATCGAGGCCTCTCGAGCTCGGCTGGCCTTCTCTACGTTCGGCAAACCTCAAACAATGATATCCCTCGCGCATAATTGTCCCTCCGCAGACCCGTGTTGTGGACAATTATCGATGAAATACTGTATACCGTGTATCAACTTACGACAAAAGTGATCGTTTCTGTTTCGTATATACAGTAAGGAGCATAACCACAAGTTTTGTATAAATCATTATTTATTTTTAGGAATATAAAAGAATAACAAAAAAATCAACATTATAAGTATTTTTATCATAGAAGTAACTCAAGAAATTTTTTTCAATAATTAATGTCTCCTCGTTTAGCTATAACAAACAAAATAGATCGACTCGGTTTTGCACCACGTCCAATACTTGGCAATATTTAATATATTATTCATTTTCAATATTTCGTCCACAACCCTTGTGCTTGTAAAACTGCACTAATTCGCTTTGGCATACTTTCTACTAATTTTTTGCAAAAAATTACCACCGCAGGATGAACGAAGATGTTTGTCACATTTGGTGAAACTTCAGGAGCCATTATGGTTGCAAAATTATTAAAAGAAGATACGAATATACGAATAAGCCAGTGGAAAGCACGAAGAACCCTCAAAGGAGCTGAGTTTAGAAGCATTAAGTAAAAAAAAGCCAATGTTATCGAAAAAAATATTGAACGTCGTTTGGAATTTAATTTCATGTGTAGAGCTAGACTCGAGACTGATGTTTGCACCAATCTGTGTCTTGTCATTCATACGTCAATTCTCTGAACCTGGAATGCTGTTAACGTTTAAACGATTAATTTGTCTATTAGAAAATGCTTTCAACAAGCGAAAGACAATTGACCTGGTTGTGGGAGATGTTTATTCCGAAAGAATTCGGCGCAGTTAGCGGACGCATAGTGGAACGAAGTATGAAATACGAGCAGGAGCATAGTTAGCCCCCGGGTGAAAAGAGGGTGGCTCTGCGTGTACGTCGGCTGACACGTAAGGGTGGTTGCGGCAAATTCCGAGTGGAGTCGAATGCATAGCGGGATCACGAACCCGCTACGGTCCTTAAAATCCTGACACGAGACCTGTATGCATAATAACGACGAGCTCCCGAGCTCCCCTGAATTACGCTTCCCCCAACACTTTGTCTTCCCCGTTGCTTAGATCACGCTCGGATCTCGCACGGCAACTTTTAAACTCGCTCGAACGAGAGAAACAAACATTCTACTGGCCCAGAAAATTCCACGGATCCCTCGAAATGCGATTTTCACGCGCTATGTAACCGAGAACATCCTAGATTCTTCCATTATTATATCTTCCGTCTTATTTGAACTGAACAATCAATAACAAAACAGAAACTTTTATGGAAAGCGACTAGAACAATTTTGTTGTCCGTATTGGTTAAGAGCTAGTCCAAATACGGCGGAATCCGCGCGATTTCGATCGCGTGAAAATTAATAGTTGTTCAAAAAGAGGCGGAAACTATGCAGCACTATGTTTGTGGTTGCTCTACAAAAAAAAGTGATTGATTGATTTTATTGTTTTTAACGTCGCATCAACTCCCAAGGTCCCCCAAGTGTTACGTACGGAAAATTCATCTACGTGATTTTTTGAACCTTCTTGAAGCCACATGTTGATCTGCAGTGGTCCGCTAGTTTATCTAAAAAAACTAACTCTCCCACGGGGGTACTGCATCTGGGATATTCTCAGGAATTTCCATTGAGATGCACGCCTACTCCCATCGAAATTTCTAGACAATTTCGGGGTATATAAAGCCCACGATTCCAACCACAATGGGGCACAGTTGAAACCTAGTCACGTTGCGACAAGTTACGTATAAGCAAGATCGGGTGTAAAGTCCTTTTCGAGCATTAACTCAACAGTACGTATTCCATCGCACAAATAACTAGATAACCGTAACCCCCGTATTTCTCAGTGCGTCAAAACCGAGAGTTAGGGATATTAGTATCCGCGACTACACGTTACACAATTACAATTGTAACCCCTACTTAATCACTGAATATATTGTACTACAGTTTTTAAGGAATTCAATTCTATTAATTCCATATTCACATCAGATTTCTATCCCAGAACTAGTGTTCCCGCAACGATATACTTTAGCCGCTCAAAGTATATCAATTTCTATATAACGTTACGAGAGCCGATAACAATTATCCATTTCCCGATCCACGCGGCGACCCGACGGTGAAATACACGTCGGCCAGTCCTCGTGTCCCTACATTTCCGAAGTGGCGACCCGGCGGTGAAATACACATCGGCCAGTCCACGGTATTACCTATCCAATAAACCAAGGTGGCGACCCGTCGGTGAAATACACGGCGGCCAGTCCACAGGTTCCTTTCCTTATATGGCGACCCGACGGTGAAATACACGTCGGCCAGTCCATTGTTCAAGATGGCGACCCGGTGGTGAAATACACACCGGCCAGTCCACGACAATCCTTCCTTTTCCAAGGTGGCGACCCGGTGGTGAAATACACGCCGGCCAGTCCACGGTAATCCTACCCTTCCGAAGTGGCGACCCGGTGGTGAAATACACACCGGCCAGTCCACGGTAATCCTACCCTTCCGAAGTGGCGACCCGGTGGTGAAATACACACCGGCCAGTCCACGGTAATCCTACCCTTCCGAAGTGGCGACCCGGTGGTGAAATACACACCGGCCAGTCCACGGTATTACCTATCCTACAAACCAAGGTGGCGACCCGTCGGTGAAATACACGGCGGTCAGCCCACAGGTTTCTTTCTCATATGGCGACCCGACGGTGAAATACACGTCGGCCAGTCCATTGCTCCATTTCTTGGCGAGGTGGCGACCCGGTGGTGAAATACACACCGGCCAGTCCACGGTAATCCTACCCTTCCGAAGTGGCGACCCGGTGGTGAAATACACACCGGCCAGTCCACGACAATCCTTCCTTTTCCAAGGTGGCGACCCGGTGGTGAAATACACACCGGCCAGTCCACGGTATTACCTATCCTACAAACCAAGGTGGCGACCCGTCGGTGAAATACACGGCGGTCAGCCCACAGGTTTCTTTCTCATATGGCGACCCGACGGTGAAATACACGTCGGCCAGTCCATTGCTCCATTTCTTGGCGAGGTGGCGACCCGGTGGTGAAATACACACCGGCCAGTCCACGGTAATCCTACCCTTCCGAAGTGGCGACCCGGTGGTGAAATACACACCGGCCAGTCCACGACAATCCTTCCTTTTCCAAGGTGGCGACCCGGTGGTGAAATACACACCGGCCAGTCCACGGTAATCCTACCCTTCCGAAGTGGCGACCCGGTGGTGAAATACACACCGGCCAGTCCACGGTATTACCTATCCAATAAACCAAGGTGGCGACCCGTCGGTGAAATACACGGCGGTCAGTCCACAGGTTCCTTTCCTTATATGGCGACCCGACGGTGAAATACACGTCGGCCAGTCAATTGCTCCATTTCTTGGCGAGGTGGCGACCCGGTGGTGAAATACACACCGGCCAGTCCACAAAACCAAGTCTCCTAATTATATAACCTCGGTCACGCATCACCCGCTTAGCCCTCGGCTCGTAACATTAGCAACGAGGACCTACATCTCATAAAGGTGGGCTCCGAACCACCTTGGGCAACGCAGTATAATATTACATAGAAGACTTTCCAGAGGTGACGGCGTTGGGATTCGAACTCACGACCACAGTGTTTGTAGTCGCGCGCTCTATCCACTGAACCACTGCGCGTCCACAAAAAAAAAAGAAAGAAAAAAGTGAGAAACATAGTGTTCTGTGTGAATTTCGGGAGCGACCTTTTTTGAGGAAATTGTTTCAGAAACTGTTAAATATATTAGAGTTATGTAAATACTAGTTTAATTACAAAATTCAATTCTTAAAATAAAAATATCTATACGTTAACTTACTTTCCGGCCTGGTTCAACTGACAACTATCATAAACTTATTGCTCTAACAAATTCACTCCGCGTTTACACTTCACCACTTGGGGGGTAAATTGAACGCCACTACTCACGGGCAATGTAAACAAACATCACAGCGTCGGAGGGACACAAAGAAATTATTCTACAAATGTTGCACTTACCTATAATATTATCGCGTCAACATAAATACCGAGGCGAGTGTATTCACCAACGTTTCGAAAGTATACAGCAGGGATGGGCACGGTTGGGGCTCCTCAAACTCTTGCTTCTCCCACCAACGTCTTTCATGGAGCGCGCACGTTCGTTGAAACGCTGATGTGTCGTGTCTTCGTTGCCCCATTTTACCGCGGCTACTGGAAGGGGGTAGAGGGCGCTACGGTGTGGACTGTTTGGCTCAATTGAGGCAAGATTTCCCATCCCTTGTATTGTATTGAAAGTTACAGCATTCCAATGAGAGCCCCTCATCTCGATAAACCCGAAAACTCGATGTTCGCTAGTTTAAATAAAAAAGAACCATAGTAAATATTATTTTGAAACGTTGTGGATACATTCGCCTATGTTTGAGCGCATATAGCGATTTTTTAAGACAAGAATGCCTATGTTATTCAGAGTTCTAGCATTACAATATCGTATGGATGCAGATACATATCTCTGTGAACAAATTAGGCACTTGAACTTTCAAAACGGTATTACTGCAACATCGCAAAACTCGAGGAATATTTGAGCGCTTAACACTAGATTTACGGGGCCCGTCAAAATGACGACATTCAAAAATGTTTAATTTACGACTATTAATAGTGTAAGGAGGTATTCGTGAGGAATTATTAAATAGATTTATTTTTTTTGTGTACATATTACAATAAAAATCGCTGATGATCTAAGTAAATACAATTTTATTATTTTTATAAAGCAATGTAAAATAATCAATTTTAGTGCTCCGTAAACCTAGTGTTAAATGTCGTCTGAATCAAAAGGTCGCTATCAGAATGGCATTTGATTCTCCGGAGGACGCCGTGGCAGCAGCAAACCTTCGCGCCAGAGTATTTTGACGAACGCCTCCTGCAAAATGCTAACGAGTACAGGTCACTGAAATCGAAATTCGACGTTTATCACTGACGGCAATGCTGTACGCTTGGATATCGAGCTCATTTGGTTGGTTAATGAGACGTTAGACTCGCCGATGAAGAAAGAATTAAACTTTGGTGGAGCAATTATGTCGCGAAATTATAGACCGCGTCGGTGATTTATGGCTTTCGAGTTTGAACTGGAAATTTACTCGGCGATAGTCGTAGGAAGGGGCAAAGGTTAAAACGCTTCCGCGATGTTGCGAAAGCGGTGCATAAATATTAATTTCGTCGGACTTCCTGACCGGCGTAATTAAGCGAGATTTAAATAAAAAAAAAAAGAAAAATGCTACCTCCCGGGGAAGCTATAGTTCGGTCTGGCCAAATTGAAATTTAAAATATTGGTCCCGATTCGCGGCAGGCACCAGGAAAATCCGCTGCAACAATGAAACCTCATCCGGGAAACCCAATCTTGCGCTATAAAAGGTTCCTCCCCGTCGTTGTAACAAAGTACGCCCATTTTTCTCTCAACGAGCATAAAATATATGAAGTTACGCTCGGTTTTTTGTCCGAAGAAAAACTCTTTATTCTATCAAACTTCCAGAAATATCGGTCCATTCGCCGTTATTTATACGATTCCCCGCAGTTTTTCTCGACAGATCTCCTGGGAAATGTTAAATAGCGTAACTTGCTATCCTGATCGTGTAATACGTTCACGAACGATGCGCGACGGTCTGTTACATGTTCGCAGCATGAATTTTGGACGAACTTACGCTCGTTCCGAACTTTCTATCTTCGAGTCTTCGCAGACAATTTTGTTGAAGAACAATTCTTCTGGAGCAATAGATCGTGTATCAAAGTCGTAAATATGAAAACACAAATGGAAATTATGTGTACTTATCTGTGGTAATATACAGGGTGAGTCACCTAACGTTTGCACCACAAATATCTTTGTTGTTTCTAAAGATACGTAAAATATGGTAAGGACAATGTTGAATGGCACAATGGGGCTGACACGATGCAAAAAAAAATTTTGTTTTTATGTCATTTTTTTTAGAGATATCAAGGTCACCTTGACTTTTTTAAATGGAACCACCCTTTTTTAAACACCTACAATGATAGTCCCTGTCAAATGTCTGAAGGACAAAGTTGAATGGTTCGATACCAGAAAATTTTTGTTTTCATGTCATTTTTGTTAGTTTTTCAAGGTCACCTTCATTTTTTTTAAGTTGAACCGTTCAGTGGGACTCACACGATACCAAACAAATATTTGTTTTTATGTCGTTTTTTTAGAGATTTTCAAGGTCACCTTGACTTTTTTAAACGGAACCACCCTTTTTTAAACACGTACAATGATAGTGCCTTTCATTACGAATTCAGTGACTATAATTACACAAGGTCATTCAAGGTTGCGAACAGAGATAACGTATAAGATTTAACATCGATACATGCCTGTAATCGGGCTTTGAAGGAATGTTGCACTCTGTCCGTGACCTTGAATGACCTTGAGTAATTATAGTCACTGAATTTGTAATGAAAGGGACTATCTTGAAATTGAATAACTTGACTCAAAAAGATCATACGACAATTTGAATTGTACTTTCTCAGTTACACATTTTATTCCTCTATTCTTCGTTAACTGCAATCCAGTCTATTCTGTGAGTTTTTCTTCGTTCTATTCTTTGTACCATTCAATAGTTTCCTTCTGCTTTTGTGTTTCAGGTGGGCTACCAATCAATTTTGCCCTAGAAAATCAACTACTGCTTGTGATTTTAATCGTAAGTACATACTTCACTGTATTACTTGATCTAGAATAATTCCAACTTTACATTTCACAGAGACATTTCTAAAGGTCTAAACTACAATATCCTACGAAGCAAAAACGATTTTCTTAATTGAAAGAAAAAGAAATTCCATCGGTTAATGGCAGCTGGTAAAAAGCTGACAATTGTTCGGCGTTGCTAAAACAAAAAATGTCATGTCTCACCGTACGATGCGTCTGTCCTGAAACGTCCTACTCGAATCGGCCGACAGGAATTATTTCGTTGGAATCGATCTATCCGAGACACGAGACACACAAGATACGCCAACGACGGGGCGCAGAGGGCTGATTCGGCTTCATTATCGATAACAAGTGGCATTCATATGAGCAAGCTTCGTCGACGATAATATAGCGTAACGAACACGATTACAATGTTATTCGGTGTAACGAGCAGGAACGCGATCATCGTTTCGATGCGTTTCACTCTTTGCGACACGGTTTTCTTTACACCCAACACACCGCGACTTCATTATCGCCATTTCCGGCAGGAAATAGAAAATGTAATCAATATAAACCCGAAACTTGACGAAATACTGACTGTATTCCTATGTTTCCACCAATGGTTAAATTCACCAATGAAACATTCGAGAATCCCTAGATTTTCGAGAATCCCGAAACATTACAGAATCCCGAGATTTTCGAGAATCCGGAACATTCGAGAATCCCGGAACATTGGAGAATCCCGAGACTTTCAAGAATCCCGAAACATTACAGAATCCCGAGACTTTCAAAAATCCCGGAACATTCAAGAATCCCGAGATTTTCGAGAATCCGGAACATTCGAGAATCCCGAGATTTTCGAGAATCCCGAAACATTCGAGAATCCCGAGACTTTCACGAATCCCGAGACTTTCGAGAATCCGGAACATTCGAGAATCCCGAGACTTTCGAGAATCCCGAAACATTACAGAATCCCGAGACTTTCGAGAATCCCGAGATTTTCGAGAATCCGGAACATTCGAGAATCCCGGAACATTGGAGAATCCCGAGACTTTCAAGAATCCCGAAACATTGGAGAATCCCGAAACATTACAGAATCCCGAGACTTTCAAAAATCCCGGGACATTCAAGAATCCCGAGATTTTCGAGAATCCGGAACATTCGCGAATCCCGAGATTTTCGAGAATCCCGAAACATTCGAGAATCCCGAGACTTTCACGAATCCCGAAACATTACAGAATCCCGAGACTTTCGAGAATCTCGAAACATTCGAGAATCCCGAGACTTTCGAGAATCCCGAAACATTACAGAATCCCGAGACTTTCAAAAATCCCGGAACATTCAAGAATCCCGAGATTTTCGAGAATCCGGAACATTCGCGAATCCCGAGATTTTCGAGAATCCCGAAACATTCGAGAATCCCGAGACTTTCACGAATCCCGAAACATTACAGAATCCCGAGACTTTCGAGAATCTCGAAACATTCGAGAATCCCGAGACTTTCGAGTATCCCGAAACATTACCGAATCCGGAAACATTCGAGAATACCGACACTTTCAAGAATCCCGAGACTTTCAAGAATCCCGGAACATTCAAGAATCCCGAGATTTTCCAGAATCCGGAACATTCGAGAATCCCGAGACTTTCGAGAATCCCGAAACATTATCGAATCCGGAAACATTCGAGAATACCGACACTTTCAAGAATCCCGAGACTTTCAAGAATCCCGAGACTTTCGAGAATCCCGAGATTTTCGAGAATCCCGGAACATTCGAGAATCTCGGAACAAACATTACAGAATCCCGAGACTTTCGAGAATCCCGAAATTTTCGAGAACTCGTCGCGATCTCGAAAAAAAATCTCGTCTGGTCCCGTCTCGACATTTTCGGGTTCTCGCACACCACCAGAGGCAATGATTTGAACGAGGAACTGCTTCAAGGTCAGCAGAATCGGACAACGCGCTTATGCAGTAGATTTCTTTGGAAATCTTCTCTGTGAATCTTTCTCTTGAACAGTACTGCGTTTATATCATCGACGACCGCAACGCACTTGACTCGCTATAAACAGATATTCGCGATTCCTTTGTTGAAGTAATAGAAACGATTCGGCAAACGAGCTCTAGTAGATCGCATGATTTTTTTCGCTTGTCAGAGGAGCACGCTCAACGGAGCGTGGAGGGCGTTAAATATGCTAATGAGTTTCGACGCATAGGCTACCAATAGTAATCAATTATTCTGAATAATGGGATGCAAATAGGACGACGCGTCGGCAATTAATGTCACTATTTGCACAGGCTTATCCTCCGTGCATGGAACGCAACGCAACGGGACGCTACAGAGACAGTGACAAAGAGAGAGAGTGAGAACGGTTGAGTTGTTCTACGTGTATATTTGTCGATCATAGGCAACTATAAGCGGGCCGACAAACGCACGATACCGATCGTCTGTTTATAATGTAGTTTGTATGGTTGCATTATACTCCGTGCATCGTTGCGAGCGTCGTCGCATGCGGTTCAATGGAATTTCAATATTCACTGGTAATTGGCACGCTCGTACTAATCGATGATAGCGCTCTTCCCGTCAAGCAAAATAACTACAATTGTCCGCGTATATACAGTAGCCCCGATATATTCGACAATATTTTCCGAAGTCCGCGCTATCAAATTTTTATCTTTTTCGCTAAATTTACGAACCTTAGCTCCGTTTCGATTAATCGACACGTTCTCAACGGTGGAAATTATACAGGTTGGGGCATTATAAACAGGTCACCTGAATAACTCGCTTGCTTTTGAAAATAGAAGAAAATGCATCAGACCAAACGTGCTTGAGACCGAGGCGCTCGTAATCTAATGTCATTAATGTTTTTATAGGTGGAGAGGTCAAGGAGATATGAAGGTCAACTCTGTTTTTTTTAAATGGAACGGTATGGTTTTTTTATTTATATTCTGCTAGTGTGTTTCAAGACGAATACAATGATCTGTTATGAAGGTCATTCAAGGTCACGCAAGGTCAACTGCAATAGAAAATAAAGTGTCTCAAAGCACTCTTCGAACACTACGACGATTTACATGTGACATGTTATTTACGTATACACTGCTACTTCAAGTGTTGAAAATGACGACCTTGAACACGGAGACATGATCTAAAACGTTGCAATACTGATGATATTGCCTGACAAATTTCAGTTGTATCTATTACAGAGCAAGCTCTTTTTATATTTTCTTGGATATCAACTGTGGTTGTTGGATGTCATTAATCTTTTTATAGATGGAGACGTCAAGGAGATATGAAGGTCAACTCTGTTTTTTTTTTTAAATTGAATAGTATGCCATCTGCATGGCATTACTACCGGAATGGACCGCCCTATCATGCACACATGAGAGGGAAGAGAAGCTCCCCTCCGGCCGACCTATTTGGGACTCGGTGACGACAGACACCGTGTCCCCCCCTCCCCGGAGCCGCCCGTTGGACATTTGGGTAACAGACCCTCCTGCCCAAGACCCTTCAGGTCTTCCGTCCTGCGGAGCCTGCCGAAGGCCTCACTATAGGTGAGGGTCGCCGCCGGAGGCACCGTCACCACCACCGCCGCTGTCTTGAGCGGACGGGGTAGGCGGGGGGGGGGGTGTCTTCCCCGTCCCTTTGGGACCTCCCGCACCACCAGTTGGCACTGGGGTGGCTGGTGGGAGGTCAGTGTTGTGCGCTGCGTTCACCAACGCCCGCTATCCTCCCTTCCTCACCACCTCCACCCAGCTGCCAGCGTCAGGGCTAGGCTTTAGGTGGTGTTTCTCCCCCCCCCCCCCCATCACCTTTGCCCGCATTCACGCCGGCCTTCACCTGCGGGGGCTTGGGGGCCTTCCCGGGATTCGGTAGAGGGGGGAAGGGGGCAGGACCGGGCTGCTTCCCTGCGCCCTTGCCACCCTTCTTCCTCTTCCTATCGGGTTAGAATCCCTTCTTTTTTTTTTTTAAAGCAGGGAAATGCTTTACGCATTCCCCGTCCCCCTTGGGGGAGGGACGGGGATATGTGGGACTCCCCCCCTTCCTGGATGGAAGGAGAAGGGGGGTATACCCACTAAAACCCTGCGGAGACCTGCCTAAGCGGTTTGGGAGTGGCCAGGAACTCGGAACGAACACTACTGGACCACTACCCCGCTAAGGCGGCGGCAAGCCGCCGCCCCATTCACGGGGGGGGGGACATGACCCCCCCAAATTGCATCTACCAGGGCATTGCGCCGGTCACCCGCGCAATGCCCCCCCATCCCGGGGACCGTCGGTCTGGACAACACGCCCCCCCCCCAAGGCGTGTCGCCCGCGACCCCTGGAGGGCTCGCCCCTAGTTAGACCCTAGGGCGAGCACGTCCAATACGCGACGGAGGGGGAGGCCCTATCTTCCACGGCCCCCACTCTCCGTTTTCCCGCAGCGCATGTCGCTCCCCCCACCCCACGGTAAGGGGGGGGGGGGGACGCTGCGGTCGGGCCGGGGTGAGGATTAAAGAGATGTGGGCTCCTCGCCGCGGCGCCCCGGTCTGTAACTACCCCAAAGGGGAGGGCGGATGGCCCCGTCCTCCCCCGGGTTAGAATCCCTGGTCGTACAGCAACCCACGGTCTAATCGGAGTAGGTTGGGAAGAATTAAGACCAATGTTGCGTTGTTACGAAATTATTCCGCTGGTTTGCATTTCATTTAATCGTTTCTGTCATAAACACGGAAACTGTGCAGGCAGGTTGCAAATTAACCACGTTAATTGAATTTGATAAACCAAAAACTGCGTGTTTCGACATTTCTGCAATTTTTTCGAGGAAATTCGGTATCGTTCAGAATACGTCGTTCGCAGAAACGTGGTAACGGAACCATTGGTATTCGCACAGTCGAATCCACAAAGCAGACGTTTAATTAATACTTTACCAGCCGGAAATTCCGATTGCCACGAGAGGATATAACGGTCGTTATTGGATCCCCGTTCACCCACGGAGGTAATTTTGTTCGCTTCTTCGGCTCGTTGGGCCTCCTTGGCAGCGAAACTCCTTCATTCGCCGGAATTTTTCCTCTCGCCTAACGAAAAAGTATGCATTAACGTAATTTATGCGCCGATAAATCAGTCGGCCCGCGGCGAGAATAATTTCACGGAAAAAAACTGGGGGGATCGTAGTTTTCTCCGCGCAGACATTTTATATGCTCTCGAGGTTTCGCGGTTTCGCGGACCGTGCTCGCATTCCCGTACAGCACAGGCGCGGTGCACGCTGCACATTCCTGAGAACACGATGCACCGTGTGCATCGGAGTGTACCGAGTGCTACGCCACGTAGCGTCGAATGGACCCGACGCGTTATTGTTGTCGCGCTACTACCGCGTCAATTGTTTACAACGGTTTACCGTGTTCTAACGCATTACGTGCAGTGGTGTCTAAGCTGTGTGGGATCGCGATTAACAGTCTTCTTTTTGCAAAATTCCTACCACCCTCGAAAACAAAAATTGTAGAATTATTATTATACTTGGGATCTTTGTGCAAAGTTCCTGAATTAATTGTAAGAAGCAAAAGATAAATGTATTTCTTCTTTCGAATGATTTTTACGGATTGAAGAATAAGCAACAGTATGGGAATTCACGTAGTCGTTTTTATTATGAATGTTTCAAATTCGCAGTCTGATAATAATAATTTGGAATATACAGTAACCCCGCGATCTAAGTCCAACGGAACATCGCGATCTATGTCCCTTGGCCTACTCTTTTATTTCTAGACTATTATCGATGAATCTATTGCAAGTTCACAAAGCGTTTAATCACTCATGCAGCAACAATGTACGTAATAAATTAAAATTTTGCGAAGAAACGGAAAATACCGCGATCTAATACCAGCAGTAGACTTGTCATTAACAAATCATACATGAACTTTTCAGAGGTCGTTGTAAAGAGCAGGTTTTTTTTATTGAAAGAAATTTAAAAACAAAATTGCGTTAAAAGTTTGTCGACCTCTATAGAGTCGCCTGAATTTACAAACTATTTTAGAATCACCTTCAGTTTACCACTCTACTTTTTGTTGTCGTAAATGTATACAGTAACCCCGCGATCTAAGTCCAACGGAACATCGCGATCTATGTCCCTTGGCCTACTCCTTCCACTGAGGGGTATCCCCGGAAGGGTCGTGAAGCTCGAGCTGCGTCGGTCGCCGAGCAGTGTACACATGACGCGTAATCTCATCCTGGGTCCCGTATATCGGTGTGAGTCACTACTAATCCAATTACAAAACCTCTTTATTTTTTATTATTTTTTCATGGAAGTTTCACCAACATATTCGTGGCATTTTTCTTATGAAAATGATACCAAATATGATATAATTTCGATGATATTTACTCGTGTAATGAACGATGGAAGTTTTTTATTGGCGTTACATTGTACGGACACGCGGGCCTTTCGTGACACGTGACTCTTGTCGTCTCGTTCTTTCCTATACGCTGTTCTTCTTTACGTCAATATTTACAAGTAAATATCATCGGAATTACATCATATTTGGTATCATTTTCATTAGAAAAATGCCACGAATATATTGGTAAAATTTCATTAAAAATAAGTAAAAAATAAAGAAGTTTTATTATTGCAGTAGTATTGTCTCACCGATACTCTATTTTTTGTTGCGCCTTCGGCCGCGCGGTCCGTGTTTGCATGCTGTCCTTTTCTACGTTCGGCGCAGTCGACGCGGTCACAAAAGAATAGTATCCCTTCACGATCTAAGCCCCGACAAAGAACCGAATGAGGACTTAGATCGCGGGGTTACTGCACTTCAAAAAAGTCGATTCATGTGTGACCAAGTAGAGATTTTGCCTTTTAAAATGACCCTGGATAAATTATCATACAATATTTCCTCCCGATGTTGTAGCAGTTCAAAGATCAATCATCTTTCGATTTGAACGATTCTTTAATTTAACGAAACGATAAAGAGGCTTAGGTATTTCTCCACTACTATTTCGAAATTTGTTTTGTAAATTAATCAAATTCTGTTCAGTTGTGTCGCTAATTTTGAGGTGTTTGTTGCTTGGAAATATCTAGCGAGATTTCGCGTGGACAGTGTCGAAAGATTAAGTGGAAATCGGGTTTTGTTTGGGCAACTGGATGTTTTGGGCAAGCCTACCGGATACAGTTGTTTCCTGTGTCCGTAGCAAACGGCGTCGTACGGCGAAGCAGTTGCCGCACGACACAGCAATATCGTAAATACGATACCAGCTTGGACAACCGTTCGAATTCCAAGCAATTCTCTTTGGCATTCTCCCAGCGAGGCGCAGCTTTTACGGTCACCTGAACGCAATCTGATCAAAATTGGGTCACGCGAGATGCCACCCGTTCGCGTCGCTCGTATCGCCATTGTCGCTTTTTCCACCGTTCCATTCTATAATTATATTTCAATCGCTCCTTATCCAAAGCGATCCCATGTTTCAAAATAGTCCACTGCACTGTACAGTCTCCTCGAGCCTCTTCCACGTGTGAGATAGTCAAACTTCTAAAATCATCCATAGGAGTAAACCCGAGAAAATAAAACGTGTGTTGTATTCCATTGAATCATATTTTATTAGTAAAATATAACAGAACTTAATTGAAAGACTTTGGCAATATGTAGTAGCTGAAAATGCAAAAAATGTTTCAGACAAAATTGACTTGCTTTTTCCGGGTAGAATCTAAATATGTAACATTTTATAGGGGGTTCCATTTAAAATTACAAAGGTACCTCCCCTCCCCCGTTAAAAGGGAAGGGAGGCCACTTCACGTTTATGTAGTCAGAAAGGCCCTTCAGTTCCATGCAATTTAAGACTAAGAACTTTAAAATCGATGGCATAGTTTTCGAGATATTGAGCTGTTCAGAGTTATGTGGGCCATCCTGTATATGAGTGCTAACTTGAATGGTGGGGGTTTTAGGAATTGTAAGGGCTAAAATGATAAGGTCAGAGTTTTGAAGGTGACGTGTTCAGGCAAAGGTTCGAATATGATGCGGCAAGGACAGAGGTCGAGGATGAGGTAGAGTTTGAGGATGAGTCAAGGATGAGATCATGTTTGGGTGTTTTGAACCCAGTTTGGGTGGAAAACAGGGAGCCGGTTGTCCATGTAGAATGAAATGACGTTGGTATACAACACATGCAGCATAATGTCTTTTATGTGCGCTTACAGATAACATTGATAAACAACATCTGATTTCGGTATTTGAACAGCTGCGAGCACGTCCGATTAATCTTGCATATGCAGTAATGATCAATGAATTAGTAATTAATCATATTCAAGTTGGATTTTGAAATTTTCATACTTAAATTGGATTCTGTTGAAATATGTTTGCTATCTCGTGGTAAGCGTATACATTGACAAGAAGTTAATGGAACAATATTTTTAAAACTCATGAACACGCTTCACGTGTTTAAATAAAGTTACAACACGACGAATATAACTACATAATAGATCATGGAGAAATTGACAAAGTATCGTGTTGCATCTTCAACTTATACGCAGCTTTGTAATTAACAGCTAGCTGCAATATCACAACATTTTATATCAGTCTGATATTGATACAGTAACCCCGCGATCTAAGCCCTTTTTCGTTTCTCTGCCGGTACTTAGATCGTGAAGGGACACTAGTGGAAGGACCCGCAGTGGAAGGAGTAGGCCAAGGGACATAGATCGCAATGTTCCGTTGGACTTAGATCGCGGGATTACCGTACTTTGTGATTTAACCTTATTTTGTTGGACAAAATATAACATAATTTATTTCAAATAGTCAAACATTTTTGTGAAATAACTTTTTATTTCAAGTAATATTTCAAATAAGTTTTAAAATATTGTATCTGAAATAATGCCCAGCTCTGTTACAGATAACACTGATAAACAACATCTGATTTCGGTATTTGAAAAGCCGCGAGCACCTCCGATTAATCTTGCATATGCAGCAATGAATTAGTAATTAATTAGTTGGATCTTGAAATGTTCATACTTAAATATGTGAAATATGTTTGCTATTTCATGGTAAGCGTATACATCGACGAGAAGTTAATTGCACAACATTTTTAAAACTCATGAACAATATAGTTAGTGTCATTTTTGTAGCTTTGCTATTGGCCCCACGCTTCACGTGTTTAAATAAAAATACAATACGACGAATATAACTACATAATAGATCATGGAGAAATTGACAAAGTATCGTGTTGCATCTTCAACTTATACGCAGCTTTGTAATTAACAGCTAGCTGCAATACCACAAGAATTTATAACAGTCTGATATTGATACAGTAACCCCGCAATCTAAGCCCTTTTTCGTTTCTCTGCCGGTACTTAGATCGTGAAGGGACACTATTCTTTTATGACCGCGGGGTTACAAAAAAAGTTCCATCGTTGATTAAACAAGTAAATATCATCGGAATTATATCATATTTGGTATTATTTTCATAAGAAAAATGCCACGAATATGTTGGTGAAAGTTCCATGAAAAAATAATAAAAAATAAAGAAGTTTTGTAATTGGATTAGTAGTGATTCACACCGATATACGCGACCCAAGATCAGATTACGCGTCATGTTTACACTGCTCGGCGACCGAGGCAGCTCGAGCTTCACGGCCCTTCCGGGGATACACCGCAGTGGAAGGAGTAGGCCAAGGGACATAGATCGTGATGTTCCGTTGGACTTAGATCGCGGGGTTACTGTATACATTTACGTCAACAAAAATATAGTGGAAAATTGAAGGTGATTCTAAAATAGTTTGTAAATTCAGGCGACTCTATAGAGGTCGACAAGCTTTTATCGCAATTTTGTTCTTAAATTTCTTTCAATTTAAAAAACCCGCCTTTTACAACGACCTCTGAAAAGTTCATGTATGATTTGTTAATGACAAGTCTACTGCTGGTATTAGATCGCGGTATTTTCCAGTTCTCCGCCATATTTTTATTTTATTGCATACATTTTCGCTGCATTAGTGATTCACCGCTTTGTGAACTTGCAATAGATTCATCGGTAATAGTCTAGAAATAAACGAGTCGGCCAAGGAACATAGATCGCGATGTTCCGTTGAACTTAGATCGCGGGGTTACTGTATACATTTACGTCAACAAAAAATATAGTGGAAAACTGAAGGTGATTCTAAAATAGTTTGTAAATTCAGGCGACTCTATAGATGTCGACAAGCTTTTATCGCAATTTTGTTCTTAAATTTCTTTCAATTTAAAAAACCCGCCTTTTACAACGACCTCTGAAAAGTTCATGTATGATTTGTTAATGACAAGTCTACTGCTGGTATTAGATCGCGGTATTTTCCAGTTCTCCGCCATATATTTATTTTATTGCATACATTTTCGCTGCATTAGTGATTCACCGCTTTGTGAACTTGCAATAGGTTCATCGACAATAGTCTATAAATAAATTATTCCGAATATCATTGCCAGAAGAATGAACCCGATTTTTAATACTGTACGTTTTTTTTTTTTAATTTTTCCTCACAATGGGTTCGAATAGCGTTTGGAACGGACGCGCGACGGCTCGAAAAATTCTTCGTTGTTGGATGTTTCGCTGAACGGATCGAAAGTGTCAATCGGAAATCCCATTGGCGGACAGGGGAAGAACAGGAAAACGTTTTGGTGTTCGGTTTGACTATTTGACGACGGTGCTGCCTATTTTCTGGCGATTTTCTGCATTCTGTGCAGTTTGCGTTGCGGAGATCACGTAGGTTAGAGTAAATAGTGAAAGAGACTGACCCTAGAGGCGGAGGAAGACCGACAATGAGACCAGGCTGAGCACAAACCATCAGGTTTCGGTCAATTGCCCTCGCCATCTCATTTGATGGCCATTGTTCCGCGCGTGATAGTTTCTGCCCGTCGAACTTTCGGCAATCGCTTCTTGATTACCCCCCTCCCCCCTCTACCAACACACTGCCACCCCGGCGAATCCAATGAAACACTGGATCTTCGTATCGATAACATTGTTTTATTAATATTCCAATAAGTACAGTATTTTATCGATAACTGTCCACAACACGGGTCTGGCCAGGGACACTTATCGGACAGGTATACTATTCTATGAATTTTCCCAAACGTTGACAACCTCGCCTCTATCCTACAAATATTTTTGTGTAGTCCGTTAAAAACACAATAATTACAACTTCTTAACGATTTTATTTTCCTTACATTTGTATGCAACTGTATACTTAAACCTTTTGCACTTTAACACGTTGACTGCCGTGTCACCCATATATAGGTGACGGAATTATTTGTCCATATTTAAAAATTAATTATTACGCTAATGTAATCATTGTATCAAATTTGGTTAATACCTGGAAAATGCAAGAAGGTTAAAACGTTACTCAGTGTCACACATTTTAATTCTGTAATAATTATTTTATTAAATACATTGTTTCGCTGCTTTGGCAGTCAAAGTGTTAATAATGACTGAGGCGCCAGTAAAAATTCCCGTAACATTATTCAAAACAATTTTTAGCAGAATGTACAAAAGTTTACATATAATGGAAATGTTCTATGTTGAAATAAATGTCTTGATTTTGGAATTCGAAATTCGAATTTGATTTTGTCTTCGAGTTCGAAAGGTTCAATCGATAGTTAGCTACTCATATGCTAATCCTATATCAAATTCTTGAATAAAGTTAGTAATTGCGAGTACTACAGTCAAGAAACAATTTCATCCGACGAGAGAAGAGAATTTATGAAGTACAGTTGCAAAGACACTGCCATAAGCCGGCTATGCAGTTACCAGGCGAGGCTCGACTACTTTTCTCTGGATGCAAGGGGGAATAAACATTCAGGACGTCCTGCTCATGTACGGTTTATTGTTTCTCGCCGTTGTATACAGCCACCCTTGGAAAAGACTAGCGAATATTCGCGAGTCTTCCTCGAAGCGTTCGCGTTTCTTTTTTTTTTCTTTTTCGCGCGTATCCATCGAAAATTAGTTGGAAACGCGACGTTACTTCTGAAAATGAATTCCCATTTTATCTCTCGATGGAAGTTGATACGAGGATACGTTTCCGATATATCTTAAAAACCAATACACCGCAGGGACCAGGCGGTGGATTAATATTTGAAATAGAGTTCGAAAACTGGAACGGCACTCAGTTTTATTGCCAAATCAAATTTCGCTATGTAAACTCGCTGCTCCTTTGCGTAATCTCGCGTACTCGTCATTTCGACGAGGATTTTGACTCTGTTAACGATTCTATTCTCGTCGAAAATGTTTCTATTATTTTTCTCTTTTTCCAATCGATGCGGTGCGATGGGGAGAAGAGGATCTCTTCGTTTCTGAATGCAATCATTTGATGTTGTTAACTCATTGACGTCGAACGACGTCTCGGATGCATCAGTTTCTTGTGCTGTTGTACACATTGGCGTAAAATATTACTTGGTCTTCTGTGCCAATATTCGGGAACCTACTGTGGGATTAGAATCTGGTGAAAATTAGAAACTCCGAATATAATAAAAAGAGAATCAAAAAGAAGATGTGTATTTAAAAATAATTTCGTGTGGTTCTTTATACGTTCATACTTCGACTCAGTGATGCCAGAATCGTGGAACCGAGGAACTCGCCCCTCCGGTGGATCCTCCGGCTGGACCCCCCACTCTGACGTACCGTCGTCGCCTTACGTTGTTTCTTACTGCGCACGCGCTACACACAAGCGTACCTGTAGTCTGTCCGTGTGAGCTGCCTATTCGACTCGACGGCGTCGAGGTACGCTTGTGTGTAGCGCGTGCGCAGTAAGAAACAACGTAAGGCGACGACGGTACGTCAGAGTGGGGGGTCCAGCCGGAGGATCCACTGGAGGGGCAAGTTCCTCTGTTCAGTGTTGGGATGCGGTGCATCCTTCCTCGCGCATGCGCGGCGATTTTGGCCTCAGTAAAGTAAGATTGTACGACTACTTTCAATCTGTCTTCAACGCTAAACCTACCGAGCATTAAAATTGGCTGAACTGTACTTTAGAGGACCAAAAATTTTCAAGTTTTCTGTATGCGATGCTACACATTTTGACGAGAAAATGATAGACGTGTAAGTTTTGGTACACGAAATTCAAGTTTTGGTTACCGGAGGTCACTGGTTGAAAAGTTATACACGTGTAAACATGAGCAATTTTAAGCATTTTTGACAGGTTAGAGCGTCGCCATATTGGATATTCGTAGAGGTAGGACTGTTGAGCGCATGCGCTGGATAGATGGTGGATGTACATAGTGATGATATATGGTCTCGGTTTTCTCGCGCATGCGCGACGATTTTAGCGTCAGTAAAGGGCTAAAATAGGGTACCTTAGTCACCCCGCATAGTTTCGCAAATTTTTTTTTTTCGATTTTCAAATATGAATTGACAAGTAGCTCCTTCTCCAATACTAGCTGCCATTATGAAATCGAATATATTAACATTAACTTGCCAAAATTTTGAAGGACGGTCGTCTCGTCGTGTCGTCTTGCACTCTTCTGTCCGGTTTTCCGCCAATAACAGTTTTCCTCTACTTTTTCCACAAATATAATACGTACGGTACGTTCCTGCATTTAGTCGCGCATGCAAAAAAAACCGAGACCATATACCATCACTGGATGTACAGCGCATCGGTTAAGTAGTACTAAGCGGTATATCCAAGTTGGTTTGAGGTTAGTTAAAAGTGCTCAACTTTACGCGCGTATAACTTCTGAACCAGTGAACTCCTGGCAATATGACTTTCATTTTCGGCGTTTTCTCGTCGAAATCTATAGTACTGCATAAAAAGCAGTTAAAAAAAATTGGTCCTCCAAAGTACAGTTTAACCTTAAAATTAGCTAATATGAATTGTCTTATAAAAATAACAAGATTCAATTTATTTAGATTTTGTGCGATTTTCATTATCATATATGGTCGAATATAGAAATCTATCGAAGCAATTCCTACGAACGCATCTTTATGACGTGTTCTTCTAAAAATATAAAACCGCAAAAGTAAAAAGATTGCCAAAGTTTTAAAATTGAGTACTTTTAGAGGTATTGTACATAACGAAGATCACAAAGTAGTATATTACCAAGCGTCTGCGGAATATTATCAACAAACATTAATAAATGGCAGACCTTTGTGCGCTCGTAGTACTTCGAAATTTGCAAAATACAAGAAATTTACATTGAACTAATCAATATTTACGTGAAGGCTTTCACGTCTCGTGTAATACAGAACCAATTAACCGTGTCATTCAAGAGTCTCCTGTGCACGTGTGTACACTGGAACCTCGATTATGCGAACGCGCTATTGTCCGAACGCGTATCGCACGTATACTGTTCAATTTAAGGCGACCCATACAGAACATGATTTATTGTACAAATCAATAGGGATTTAGTCTAGCAGCGTAACCGGTCACAACGTACTCAGCGTAATTGACCATGATATTGGTGTTAGGTGTGCTTCGAGTAATGAATTCAAACATGAATATAATGATGATACTGACATTCTTCAACCCCATCGTGTCTAATTGCATCGTTTATGCTTTCCATTATTAACATTTACTATACGCTCTATTGTTAACATTAATATTCGAACTGTAAAAATACAATACTGTTGTGACTCTGTTTCAGTGCACCTTTGCAATAAACGATCCACCACAACATTTACAAATATTATCGAATTCACTTCAAAAATTTGTATACAGGGTGGTCCTTTTAAGTAAATCCACCTAAATATCTCTTCAGATTATTGTGATGCGAAAAATATTTTTTACGTAATGCGCATGGTGACAAAGGATCAATATCTGGCAAGAATATTTTTTCCCCAAGGTCACCTTTTTCGGAGTTATCAAGGTCATCGGTGTTCTTTTTATACATAACATTTTTTTTACGTGAAGCTTGAATTTTCGAAGATCAAGGTCATTTCAAGGTCATGTTATTATACATATCTAAATGTATTTTTCGACCAGCTACACGATGCAATAATACAAAAATGTAGTTATGTGTAGAAACACACCGATGACCTTGACAACTCCGACAAAATGACCTTGGGGGAAAAAATATTCAGATATTGGTCCTTTGACACCATGCACATTACGTGACAAATATTTTTCGCATCACAATAATCTGAAGTGATATTTAGGTAACTTTACTTAAAACGACCACCCTGTATACGATCTCTATACTTTCATCTTATAATAATTACAATATTATATTCACAACATGCTTCTAACCAGAATATTTTTGCTCTTTAAAGTTCCAGTTTACGTTCGAATATTGCCAAGAGCCATTGTGCAAATAGGAACGAAATCAGAAATGAAATTGTACAATATTTATCGTGAAAACAGTATCTTATTATTTGAACATATACGCCCCGCAATTAGCTCGCAAAACCGAAGTTCGACAGTATTAGCGAAGCAAGTACGTATTCGTATAGTTTGCACAGATTTACTCAAATGCCTCGCTCTGAATTCCCCAGGCAAGCATAAAGGAAAGGTCTCAGCCCGCTTGCGGTTTCGAATGGTGGATGCTTGAGACTACATAAACGGAACTGTCGCTGTATGGTGGCGGGGGTTAGACGAGCGTATACGGTCAACCAGCTATCGGTTGGCACGGAATCTTTATGAGAGAATGATGAGCGGAGCTTGGGAATGGCAAGCAAAGATGTTCCGTTGCCTCGGATGTAAGGCCATTGTTACTAGATGATTTTCGTCAGGAATTGAGAAAGCAAAACATATTCAACAGACATCTATGCGAGATAGTTGATTTTTTGGCAAAATGTCACCATATTTCTGGATCGGAACCACTGTGCGCCGTCACCTCTGGAAATTCTTCTATGTGATATTATACTGCGTTGCCCAAGGTGGTTCGGAGCCCACCTTTATAAGCTGTAGGTCCACGTCGCTAATAACCTTAGCAGTTGATGCGACATTAAAAACAATAATCAATCAATCAATTATAAATCCGTCATAATAGGTTGTCGATGCTTTGGACGCTACATTCAGCAGCAATGTAAGAATGCCTGAGGGCAGTAATGCCGGATCGGTTAAACCGAGGGGAATACAGTTTACCACCTCTCCGATGACCAGTGTAATATGTGATAGAATAGAAGAAATCTGACAAAAAAATGTTTCAGACAAAGTTGACTTGTAGTTTTTCATGTAGAATCTAAATATGTAACATTTTGTTGTTACCTATAGCGATGGATTGGGAGATGGATGAAGGTGAAGGTGGGTTGAGGCGGAGTAGTAAGCGAGAGAAAAATATGATTGGTAGAAGGTTGATGTATTTAAAAACCAGGTATTTACAAGAGCAGAGGGTAAATGATATAACGAGAATGAATTACGAAACGAGAGGAGAAGCGGGTGATGAAATGAGATGATGCACACAACGTGAAGCGCACGAGGTGTGTGAGGTGATGAAGTCTCGCGAAGCGCACGAGAATTATCGATGCGTTAATTACGGTTGCGAAGCGCACAAAACGTAACTAGAGAATCGTGGTATGTATATTGTAGTCGAAGAGCGACGAGAGCGAGCGCGACTTCGGCGCGCCTATTTATACTTGTTCGGGACCATCGGTTAGGAAGGGTTGAGGAGTGGGATTTTTGAAATTGCAAGGATCCGCCAGCACCTAACGTTCGTTGGCAATCGGGGCATTGCCCTAACGACCGGTGCGGCGAGGGAGACAATGGAAAATAGGCGTTGGAGTTAAATTATGGAATATCGGAAGGATGGCCCACGAGGCAAGTACAGCGGGAAACGTAAACAGCCGGCGCCGAAGACGTTTACAATCGCGGTCGTTCACCGCGATGCACGAGTCGAGCTCGTCAGCTGAGCTCGACGAGGTATAGAAAAACTGCCGAAACGCGAGGTTCTTATGTATAGGCAGACGTTGTTACGGACAAGGCCTATACATAAGAACGCGTTGCGACAATTCGCAAGAAACGGGCAGGATCGAAATAGATCGCGTGGCGAGGCGTGTGCGAAACTGTTTTTAGATATTAAACACATTTTATAGGGGGTTCCATTTAAAATTACAAAGGTACCTCCCCTTCCCCGTTAAAGGGGAAGGGAGGCCACTTCACGTTTATGTAGTCAGAAAGGCCCTTCGGTTCCATGCAATTTAAGACTAAGAACTTTAAAATCGATGGCATAGTTTTCGAGATATTGAGCTGTTCAGAGTTATGTGGGCCACCCTGTATACAAACAGAGGAAGATTCAGGTACTAGCGGGAGAGGTGTTGTCGTAATGTCCCTCTGTTGACGAGCATAGGAAGTAGCCGCCACAAAGTAAACTAAATTCTATTAAAATCTTCGAGGCGCAAGAGGGTAATAAAAGTAATTGCTCCAATAAGTCTGTCCTTTTCTATTTTCGATTCTATCGCGAAATAAGTTGTGCTAATTTTATTTGATTTTTACGGGCACTACGTGTCTGCTGTAGCAGTGAACGTGTTAACACCAGTTAACACCGTTCTTACGATCGATAAAATCGTTCACGATCGTTGTTAAGCTTTTTCGCAGCGGAACGAGATCGCGGTGCAATAGGGATGCTCGAGTCGCGTCGCACCTTGCACCTTGCACATCTCGGTGCACGTTCGTTTCCCCCAAAGTTGTTCGGCCCCGTTTTCCTGTTCCGTCGGTGACGTGGCGCATCGAGGCAGCTCGCGGCGTCGACAAATAGACCATCCGACGACGGTTTTTACAGTCTCCGGACTAGTTACAGGAGCGGCGAAATGCTGCCACGGAAAATTTATGTCACGGCTAGCGCAACCGCTTCGTCTCTGCTCCGGCTCTGGTCGACGCGACGCTCAGGTCTCCGCTCGTGAAATATTCATGCACCGAGGCGAGAAGGTTTAACACTTCACTGCCGAAAAAGCCTGTCCCCGCGTTGCCCGATGGGCAGAAATTCACTTGCCATAAGCGAACCTCGCTCATCCACCGAGCCTCGCCTTGACCAATAATATTAGGGGGACCGGATAGTAATGTCGTTTCTGCGCATGTCACTATTTGATTGTCATTTGTCAGCTCATTGTGTACATCAACGTCGTGGCAAAGACATTCTTAGGTTATAGCGACTTGTTTAGTTGTAAATAATTAAATTTAAAATTTTTTTTTACAATTTTGGGTGAAATGGCCAGCCGAATACCAGAAGAGGTACATATCCGGCATTGCATGCTTTTTGAGTTTCGCAAGGTTAGTAACGCAACAGTTGCTACCAAAAACATTTGCGATGTTTATCCAAATGCATTAGACGTTCGTAAATGCCAAAGGTGGTTTTCGGATTTCCATTTATTTCGATCGCTTCAACACATTCTAAGTGGCAAAAGATTTGCAAATTTGGATGATATCCAAAATGCCATCTCTATAAATTTTGCTCAAAAACCAATTAATTTTTATCGATCCGGCATTGAAAATTTGTACACTAGATGGCAAAAGGTTGTTGATAATGAGGGTGATTATATCATTGATTAAAAATAAAAACTAGTTAAAAGTTTATGTGTTTGAATTTAATGTAAGAAAACGACATTCCGGCCCCCCTAATATTTATGCGCTTCCGTGTCTTCGTTCCGTAAAATAGCTTTCCAAAGCAGCCATTAACCTAATCTGGAAGCCGATAAAAGCGTTTTCTTTATAGCGTTTTTACTTCCCCTATTTTCAATCTTTTTCTTTTTTAATTGGTACCGTCTCGATCGTTATCCGAAGTTGAATCGAATTCGATTTCGATCGCATGAGACACACTCTAGTCTTTTAACTTGCTTCGATGCGCTTTTAACAACCTCTTCGAACGTACCTTTTCTCAACACGTTGAATGCCACGGGCGTTTCACCGATAACCAACGTTATGGGATTACTTAAAAAGAATTGTCGTAAAATGAATGCCACTGAATATCAATTTATTAATGCTGAAATTGACTAGATTAGAGCGTAAGGTGAGAACTTCCTCATCAAGTAACACACAATTATTATTAACCCTTTGCACTCGTATCTATTTCAACTAAAAAACCAAACATTTCTTCTAACCTAAAATATTTCCATCGTACATAAGTTTTTTTCATTATATGCGTACGAAACTGATATAGTACCTCATACAATATTTAAATGATTAGTAATTTATTACATATGAACAAATTTAAACATGTAAACGATATTCTGAATAATGGTGTGGCAAATTGTAGTGGCGCCTCAGAGTCGCCATTCGAGTGCTAAGGGTTAATAACGCTGATCGCTCCTGTGAATGAAATGGGCGAAACTTGCGTGAAACACACAAATTTCGCAGGTGTCAGCCAACGCGGTAAAATAGCTTTTCTTTAATGCGATTCGTTGGATGCGATGGTCTGTCTGGATTCGCTTGGATCGAGCAACGATCGAGCAGCGACAAGAAACGTCGAATCGATTTTCTTTGCCAGGTCTGTTCGTCAAACCGCGGGTTTTTGATGTCAAGCGGCGGACATCGGACAAGTCTAATCGTTTCACGTTCTTAAGAAATTCCCGGTGTCTCGAGAACACCACGACGTAAATCTTGCGGAATTTAATACGTAGCCTCGGTTATAGTTTTTACGCTCCCCGCCGTAATACGGACTTCTTTCTATTCCGTCGTGTTTTGTGCTCCCGCGATCGGAGGGCGCTCTTCCGAAAATTGTCCATTGAAATCGCTGACGAGGAATCTTGCCGTTTCTCCAATTTGATTTGTCTGTGACGTTCGATGCAATTAAGAAGCGAACGCTGGAAAACTCGGTGCATGCACATCTACTGCATTCTTCGATGCTTTCATTGTAGAAATATGACCGAAACTGTGCTCATGATTATTAGATCGCGGCTGTTTATGCAAATTAAAAATTGTCTACATCAATCGCGAGAAACGAAAGCCATATAGAAGATTCTTTCAGTCCTTAATAATCTGAATAAATTGGGAATAATCTATTAGCGTTATTAACAAATGCGTAAACTCCGCAGTCTAATGATCATTTAACAAACTACAGAAAATATTGTGCTGCCTCGAACAATTTCGATCATCACTTTCGAAAATGGAGAATATTTCATGTGACAATCGATACAGCATTTACGACAATGTGCAAGTCTTTTTTTTAATTCAGTCTTCATACAGCCAGTCTTCTAATTAGGGTAGGAAATTTTCCTCTCGGTTATCAATTTTTCATGTCTGAAATTTCACATCTGGTCCTACGTCATATTTTAAATATGATCTTCTGCGTAAATAATCATTTTGAGTCGTACTAGTTTGATCGTTTACCAGAGATATACCAAAAAGTCTGTAGAAAATGTACTGACTCTTCGTCACCGCAAATTCGACAATAATTAAATATTTGTTCAATTATCGCACGCGAAGATATTTGTAATACAACGAAAATTCTTGGAAATTTCTTATAAACCTGACATCAAATCAAAAATTTAACACAGTTTTCTTTATCACGAATAAAAAATTAATATTTATAATGATCCACTTCCGTTTAATCAAAAAATTCGGTGCAAAGAACGCGAAAGATGCACAGCGATATCTTACTATTGTCAACCATTGTATATACAAATATGTAGATACGAGAATATGTACATGCATCAAACGTATACGAATGTACTTCAGATTTTTGTGAAAGCGGCAGTTGGTTCGAAACTGAACGGATTTCCATCTCGTGGACACTTGGCGTCGCTAATATAATATATATAGTACTAGTTTGACCGTTTACCAGAGGTATACCAAGAAGTCTGTAGAAAATGTAGTGACTCTTCGTCACTGCAAATTCGACAATAATTAAATATTTGTTCAATTATCGTACGCGAAGAAATTTGTAATACAACGGAAATTCTTGGAAATTTCTTATAAACCTGACATCAAATAAAAATTCATCGGACAAATAACGAGTTTAAGGCATTATCTGCGCACATGGCACAACAGAACTCGTTCATTGGCAAATCCCCTACTCGGGCTTAATACGATATAAATCACAAATCACCTGTCTCAAATCGCCTGTATGAAAATTGATGACGTTTGGCTGATCGAGTGGGGGATGAGAAACTTTCGAACAAAGTAACCGCACAATGAGATGCGCGACATATGTATAGACAAATATCAGCGACACCTCGAAGAGGATACAAAGATAACATAACAATTAGTTCGAACCATTTGTGTAAACACTGCAATTTGTCATATAAATAGAATGCGTGCACGCCTGACTGTCATCAAAACTCGCATACTCTTGGTTACAGGTGCAGTCGAAAAGTAAGTCATCGAGTTATGTGGAAGGCTGTGCTGTTCCTTGGCTTCTTCCTCCTGTCCGAAGGTATGTTTCAGCGAATTTTTATGCATTTCAAAAAGTAGAGGGGACACCGAAAGTAAAACATATTTTAGCAACTTTCTTTTCCTACGTAACTGATTCAAACAAAAATTACAGAAATTGAAAAATACATCAATATGGCGGCGCTGTAACCTGTCAAAAAGGCTTTAAAATGTTCAAGTTTATATGCGTATAAGTTTTTAATTAATGAATTCCGCGCATTAAGATTTTCATTTTCGGCGTTTTCTCGTCGAAATCTATAAGATTGTATAAAAAAAAACTTGAAAAAAAGAGTTCTCCAAAACGCAGTTAAACCGAAACAAATGCAAATGGTCGATGCTTCTAAATATGCTATTGAATCGTAGGTCAGTCGGATGGCTGCGTGCCTAAAAAATATGGTCCCGGTAAAATCGTGTGCGTTTGCAATGCTACCTATTGCGACGAGACACCGGAACAAGATCCAAAAGTGCCACAGGATGGCAAATTCTACTGGTACGTTTCGACGAAGGATGGCCAACGATTGAACTTCACGGAAAAAGACTTTGGCCAATGCCCAAGTTCGCTATTGGGCCCGCTTACCCTGACCGTGGACAGCTCGGTACGATATCAGGAGATCCTTGGGTTTGGCGGCGCGTTCACTGACTCTGCTGGCATCAATATCAAGAAGCTGTCGGCGCCTGTTCAGGACAAATTACTGTGGTAAGTTGTACAGCGGAACAATGAGCAATCAATTGTTCAGAATGAAGCGAAGTACAGTAGAATGTCGCTTATTGCACGGAGTACTCGTTTGTTGTATACAGCCAGTCTCATATTTGATGGCACACACTTTAAATCAGAATAACAATGTTATAAATAGACCAAGCGACTTCAATTTTTCTACCACGCGAACTTGGTTAGTTTATTAGATGATGTATAATCATTATGCTATACTATAAATATATACATATAGTATATACTATACTATAAATATAGTATTATACTATACTATAAATATGTAAATATAGTATTATACTATACTGTAAATATATAAATATAGTATATACTACACTATATAGTACTATACTATAATATTTTACTATTATACTATTTTACTACTATACTATAGTATATATATAATCTATAGTATATATACTATATATATGTAGAATGTACTATCTCAGGAAAAAGGAAGGCACCGCTCCGGGAATCGAACCTGGGCCCTCGCGGTGGTAGCCGATCGACTAACGCGCTCACCCACGGACCCTCCCGCCTACTTCCTAATTTCCTACGGTATTTGTAGTCAGAGGATCCTAATCCCATATATACTATATGTACTATACTATATATAGTACATACTATAGTATATAATATACCATACTATACCATACTATACCGTACTACACCATACTATAGTATATACTATACCATACTATACCATACTATAGTATATACTATACCATACTATACCATACTATACCATACTATACCATACTATACCGTACTATACAATACTATAGTATATACTATACCATACTATACCATACTATAGTATACACTATACCATACTACACCATACTATACCATACCATAACATACCATACAATACCATACCATACCATACCATACCATACCACGCCATACCATACTATACTATACGATAAATATACTATAATGAAAATTTTGGAAAAATTGCGTTTAGTCTGAATTCCAAAAAAGACTAGTCGAAGTTGCTTCCCTTTTATATGGGCTTGTAACGAAAATTTAAAGAATTACGCGTTACGACAAATAAGTTGATTTGGAACAAATTGTGGTTCCTTGTTCGGAATAATGTAGTGTCACACTGTAATCTCAAAATAAATGAAATTTTCAATTTCTAATATTTGACTATTTAGTACAAAAATATTTTTAATGCCAAACATTATCTATTTTGTTTACGAATTCATAAAATGTTTAATTCTCCGAATAATACTAAAGAATATTTAAACGATCCAAAAAAAGAAGAGGAATACGAAAAATTCTTTTGTCGCGTCATTTTGTAGGCCTTGTTTGGAAATTATTGTAAAATACATTAAACATTCTGAATTTTATTGCCATTTTGCATACATATTTTCTATTATTTTAACTATACAATAGAATTGTTTGAAATGAAAATATTTAAAATTGTAGGAGTTACAGTCCCATAAAGAGGGTCGCACTAGAAGATAGACCAACGACTATTCAGCACATAAGCGCACGTTTTCAAAATAATAAAAGATACTGAATTGATTAACGGTTTACAGTTCATACTACTGCGAAGAAGGAAGCAGATACTCGTTGGGTCGCTTGCCGATTGGTGGTACCGATTTTTCGACGAGACCTTACACGTACGACGACTCCGACTACGACCTTAGCCTGAAGAACTTTACTCTTGCACCCGAAGATTACGATTACAAAATACCGTTCATTCAGCAAGCACAAAAGTTGAATCCGATGTTGAAAATGGTTAGCGCTGCGTGGTCCGCTCCAGCATGGATGAAGACCAACGATAAGATCAACGGATACGGTGAGTACATCGCTGTTCGGTTGTACTTAGATCGCGGGATTACTGTATTTTGTGATTTAACCTATCCGCTGATCCACATGACGCTACAATAATTACTATTCTAGTCCTTGTTATTTTAAAATGTTCATTTACTTTAAAACTGAAAAAAGTGGACTGCAAAACTTCACGAAGGAACTGTGGTCCTGTGTTGTCGAAAAGACGTGTGAATAACAATGGTTTTTCAATGATTTGTCAGGTTTTTTGAAGACAGACTATTATGAGCTCTACGCCGAATATATTCTGAAATTCCTGGAAGCGTACAGCATGAATGGCATTGATGTATTTGCGGTATCGACTGGAAACGAACCAATTAACGCCTACATACCATTCGACCCGCTGAACACCATGGGATGGACGCCGGCGACCGTTGCTGAATGGGTTGGCAACAATTTGGGGCCAACATTGGCAGCGTCTCCGTATAACGCTACAAAGATCCTGCTTCTCGACGACCAAAGGTTTTTCCTACCCTGGCTCGTCAAGGAAATTCTCGCGAACAAAAAGGCAGACCAGTACACCGATGGTGTAGCTGTCCACTTTTACGGCGATGCTATTTCCTCGCCCTCTGTCTTGAGCCGAACGCACGACGCTTACCCTGACAAGTTTATCCTGATGACAGAGGCATGCGAAGGTACGAACCACGATCACAGCGTTACCAGATCGCGGGATTTCTCAGATAAATGGTGGGGGGAAATGCTATAGTTAGTAACCTAGATAGTCATGTCGTGTATCGTAGAATAAAATGAGCGCGAGTATTATTTTTTTCAATCGTTTATACATTGTTGACTTTGATTTTTGTGATGTAGTAGTCGTAGCCTAAGCAATTTAGAGATTTATCGCAGTTGCCAGTTTTATCTCTTCGTATTTCACAAGATCTAATTCGATTCGATGCACTCGATATATTAGCAGAAAAATGAGTTTGTAAATTGACACTAGTTCATTAAAAATTTTATTCGGATCTGCGCGGATTTCCATCTCGTGGACACAGATCGCAGGATTTCTCAGATAAATTGTGGGGGGAAATGCTATAGTTAGAACTTGAGTGACGTCGCGAAGCTATAGTGCAGTCGTAATCTAACCTAGATAGTCATGTCGTGTATCGTAGAATAAAATGAGCGCGAGTATTATTTTTTTCAATCGTTTATACATTGTTGACTTTGATTTTTGTGATGTAGTAGTCGTAGCCTAAGCAATTTAGAGATTTATCACAGTTGCCAGTTTATCTCTTCGTATTTCACAAGATCAAATTCGATTCGATGCACTCGATATATTAGCAGAAAAATGAGTTTGTAAATTGACAGTAGTTCATTGAAAATTTTATTCGGATCTACGCGGATTTCCATCTCGTGGACACAGATCGCGGGATTTCTCAGGTAAATGGTGGGGGAATGCTATAGTTAGAACTTGAGTGACGTCGCGAAGCTATAGTGTAGTCGTAATCTAACCTAGATAGTCATGTCGTGTATCGTAGAATAAAATGAGCGCGAGTATTATTTTTTTCAATCGTTTATACATTGTTCCTTTTTGATTTTTGTGATGTAGTAGTCGTAGCCTAAGCAATTTAGAGATTTATCACAGTTGCCAGTTTTATCTCTTCGTATTTCACAAGATCTAATTCAATTCGATGCACTCGATATATTAGCAGAAAAATGAGATTGTAAATTGACACTAGTTCATTGAAAATTTTATTCGAATCTGCGCGGATTTCCATCTCGTGGACACAGATCGCGGGATTTCTCAGATAAATGGTGGGGGGAAATGCTATAGTTAGAACTTGAGTGACGTCGCGAACCTATAGTGTAGTCGTAATCTAACCTAGATAGTCATGTCGTGTATCGTAGAATAAAATGAGCGCGAGTATTATTTTTTTCAATTGTTTATACATTGTTGACTTTGATTTTTGTGATGTAGTAGTCGTAGCCTAAGCAATTTAGAGATTTATCACAGTTGCCAGTTTATCTCTTCGTATTTCACAAGATCAAATTCGATTCGATGCACTCGATATATTAGCAGAAAAATGAGTTTGTAAATTGACAGTAGTTCATTGAAAATTTTATTCGGATCTACGCGGATTTCCATCTCGTGGACACAGATCGCGGGATTTCTCAGGTAAATGGTGGGGGAATGCTATAGTTAGAACTTGAGTGACGTCGCGAAGCTATAGTGTAGTCGTAATCTAACCTAGATAGTCATGTCGTGTATCGTAGAATAAAATGAGCGCGAGTATTATTTTTTTCAATCGTTTATACATTGTTCCTTTTTGATTTTTGTGATGTAGTAGTCGTAGCCTAAGCAATTTAGAGATTTATCACAGTTGCCAGTTTTATCTCTTCGTATTTCACAAGATCTAATTCAATTCGATGCACTCGATATATTAGCAGAAAAATGAGATTGTAAATTGACACTAGTTCATTGAAAATTTTATTCGAATCTGCGCGGATTTCCATCTCGTGGACACAGATCGCGGGATTTCTCAGATAAATGGTGGGGGGAAATGCTATAGTTAGAACTTGAGTGACGTCGCGAACCTATAGTGTAGTCGTAATCTAACCTAGATAGTCATGTCGTGTATCGTAGAATAAAATGAGCGCGAGTATTATTTTTTTCAATTGTTTATACATTGTTGACTTTGATTTTTGTGATGTAGTAGTCGTAGCCTAATCAATTTAGAGATTTATCACAGTTGCCAGTTTTATCTCTTCGTATTTCGCAAGATCTAATTCGATTCGATGCACTCGATATATTAGCAGAAAAATGAGTTTGTAAATTGACAGTAGCTCATTGAAAATTTTAAATTGCAAATTTAAAGAGTAATTGCTCGTATACGACCCACGCAACAGCGATTGTGTTAATGATATGATAACATTTAATGACACGCAGTAAAGCATCAATTAATTTAAACAGGAAGTGGACCGCTACTTAAACACGTTGACATGGGATCGTGGAATCGAGGAGAATCGTATATGTCGAGCATATTGGACGTACGTAGCACTATATAATTATATTATATTAAACAAAAAGCTTTTTTCATTTATATAAAATTGCATTCTAAAGCATTCGCGATATTTTGCTTCCACAGCGTAATTTACATGCTAAAAAGTAATTGGAAATAATGGAAATTTGAATATATCAGCTTTTACTTAATTATACTATTAATCACGGTTTATACTATTTATACTGTGTACACTATTTACACTATTTATAATATATATACAATTTAGACTACCTGTACTACTTAAACTACTTATATTGCTTTACTACTAACACTCCCTGTATTTGGTATTTCTATTGTTTATACTAATCATATTATACTCACTATTTATACTATTTGTTCTATTTATATTATTTATGGTACTCATACGGTAGGTACATTTCCTTTAGCAATTATTCATAAAAATGTAGTTTTCACTCGAATGTCAACTCGGAGTGTGTCACGAAAAATTATCATGATACTGTACAAAGCAATTTTCGCTTACTAAATTTGTTCGTCTTCAACAAATTGCTAAAAATTTAAGCGTAGCACGACTAGTTCGCTCAATTTCATACTCATACGAAATATGACAAAACGTCGAGTGCAAAGAATTAATATTTGTGGACCATAAACATTTTCAGTATTTGAACAACTGGTCGGTTGGCTGGATGGACTGGAACATCGCGCTGGACGAGACCGGTGGACCGAACTGGATCAAGAATTACGTCGACTCGCCTATTATAGTAAACGCGACGACCGACGAGTACTACAAGCAGCCAATGTACTATGCTCTGAAACACTTCAGCAGATTCGTCGAGAGAGGTTCGACCAGAATTTCCATCACCGATAACCTCCACGTGAAATCCTCGGCGTTCGTTACGCCCTCGAACGAGACCGTCGTCGTGCTTTCCAACCGGTAATGTTTCATCAACTCTAATCAGCTCTTCTCTGTGAAATTGTCCGAACTGTATTTTAATCGCAATTCTCACCCCGTTGCAGTTGGCCTATTGCGAGGAAGGTTGTCATCAACGACCTGAAGAAAGGAAAGCTCTGCGTGGAACTGCCGCCGCACTCTATGCACACTGTAATCTATGGAAATTGAAACTGTTACTGTCCGTTCGATCGTGAATATATAAACTGCAGCGTAAAGCAAGCTTCATATATTAAAAATTGTTCATTTTCTATCCTGCCCACTTCCTTCGCGCTTTCACGTTTTATTTGAGACATTTCTGTACTATTATTAGACCGTGAACGATTATGCAAATTTCCATTACCGTAGATAACTTTTCAGGTTGATTTGTCGATTCTATTACTTCTAGCAACATTTGCGTGAGCTATGAACGCGTAAAGGTTCATGGTTTAATTGTTATCGGTGAACAAAATATTTATACGTGTCCACTTATTCGTTCGTCGAAGGCTTTTGTGCTTTAAAACGATTGTGAATTTTATAATAGGTCTTATAAAGAGTGCTCGATCGAAATCGCGATCGCGGCAGTTGAGAAAATGATTTGAGTTCGAACTACGGTTAAATACTGTAGTTTTATGAATTGTTTATATACTGTAGTAGTTATATTTTATATATTGTAGTATATAAAAGAAATTGGTACGATGCAAGATTTGGCAATATTTTAAAGAAATATTGGAAAACTAGATTGCGTACATTATCGGCATATTATTTTCATATAATTGAAATTGTTAA